>OZ059846.1:7755436-8955436 GCA_964057195.1 Orthosia cruda
AATTAAAGTTTTTTTTAAGAAATTTTTAATCATCTTAGTGAACCACCTCGTAGGTAATAGTTTAATACGTTTGTCTACGTCTAATGAATTTATATAATAGTGAATGATATTCTTCCCAGTTTTAATATTAGCTGCTATATAAAAGGAAAATGAATCAATATCATATGTCATAATAATGTTTAAGAAATCTTCAAGAACATGTTGATTAAGAATATCAACAGATTGCATCCACATTCAACAGTCGCATATGCATTTGCGGGTTGATATCCAAATAATGGAATTCCAACAATAGGTACCCCACAATGCAAAGCATCCGAGGAACTCAACATTTCAGAATGTGTAATAAATGCAAACGCTTTCGGATGACTTAGAAAATAGACAAAATAAGTAAGTTTTTAAATACTCCGCGTCAACTTATTGACAGGCATCGAAATATAAAGCTATAGCAGTATAAATAGTCATGTAGCTGTAAGTTTATTTTATTCCGATCCATTTCTTCAAAATTTTATAATAATTAAAATGAAAATATAGGAAATAAAATGATAATTAAAATGTGCCTATCGCAAGTTATGATCGTATGTTACAGTCAATTTTGGAATAATATCAGGTAGAGTGTTGGCCCAAGCAGACTGCCCTGCGGGATCCCTTAAACTAGGTACAATTCCTTTATCGCTAACTAGATTATTTATTTTGAACTGCTATTTTCATCCTCAAAGATGCCTTTTAAAAATGGAGAAGAGACACAAAACAACACCAATTTGTCATTACAATATTCACTAGGAATTTGTTATTTCAATATTTACTTTTATATTATTATTATAATTTGCGGATAATAAAAGTAGCCACAAAATAACACACGAAAAAAGCCGCCAAATACTCAAAAACTTCTGTACCTACTCAGCCATCAGCGAGCGATTGGCAATCGACCAACAACATGGGAAAAAGTAATCGCAATTTGACAGCCACATTTGCTCGCCGATCGCGGTCGCTCTGCTGTCAAAAACCATACGTAATACGAAATGATCGCGATCACCTTGCGATAAATGCACATTTCAGTTAGCAGATTTTTATTGTTGCAGTGCTGTCGTAAAATTATTATGGTGTGGCTATAGCTCATATATAATGCGGATTCGCGATTGAAGAGCAATTATTTCGCAAAAATAAGCCTTCAAATTTTTTGACGTATAGCGACAATCGCGCGATGATTGTACAATCTCTGCGCAAATATTGCTAATTGCTGTTTCATACGTAATAAGCCTGCCGATTACATTTTAAATGCCGCCTAGTAGAATTGTTAATCACTGCTTAATTCATGCGTTTATTTACTCCTGATAAGTCGTCCAATCAAAATAGAGCAGGAATGTTATCTGTATTTAAAAACCCGCCGCCGCTTGTACTTAAACACTTCCAGTAGGCCGAACGTACACGCGTCAATGAACAACTCTCACTAGAACCCCTCTATTAGTTAGCGTCTTGACAATAACAAAATGAAGTTTAATCATATATTAGTACTCTTTGTCAGTGTTCTCTTCAACCAAGTGCTAACGCTTAACATATTAGGAGTGTTCCCATACCCAGGTAAAAGCCACTTTTTCGTTTTCGCGCCATATCTTCGGGAGTTAGCGAACAGAGGACACAATTTGACAGTGATATCGTACTTCCCTCAAGAAAAACCAATCCAAAACTACCATGATATAAGTTTGGCTGGAAAAGCAAAAATATTGGAAGATGTATTTCCAATAGACAGGTCGTATTGGACCATAATACAAATAGGTCTTTTCTTAAGTGGTTCAGGAAGCGTCAATTGTGATACTTTGATCGAAGATGAGAATGTGCAGAATCTGTGGCAATCGAAAAGGAAATTCGATGTAGTGCTTGTGGAAAGGTTTAACAGTGATTGTGCGTTAGGGCTTGCCCACGTGCTGGGAGCTCCAGTAGTTGGGCTGACGTCACACGTGCTGATGCCCTGGCACTACCATGATTTAGGCATCCAATACAACCCAGCATTCGTGTCTCTACTAATTTTGGATGGTGGTACAAAGCCCACATTATACCAACGCATCGAAAGAAGCATTTTCCATCATGCCTTCATATATTTACATAAGTTTACTTGCCAAAGAAATAATCAAAACACTCTAGCAAAATATTTTGACAATGTACCGCCATTGGAAGAATTGGCTGGAAATGTTAAATCGATGTTGTTGTACACAAATTATGTGCTATCTGGCCCTGGTCTGTACCCACCGACTGTTCACGAAGTTGGTGGATATCACGTTGCGAAACCAAAGGAACTGCCTAAGGTAAGTGCCTAAGTGGCTTGCCACTTTATTTCTCGGATAGCCATTAAAATACATTTAAAACGAAATCTTATCGAGCTGGTCGATTATATCTTAAGTCTAATTTGATCCCAAACCACTATTTCGGACACACAGATATAATATCACTCAGTTCCATTGCTGTGAAAAGGTTTCCTTGGAATGTTCTAATTTCTCGCGGTTGGTGGTTGTTTCTAATCTTTAATGAGTTGTAGTTTAGTTCATCTTACCACCTTTTACTCAATTGGGCATGTCGTTCTTTTCACTTCTTTGCGTTTCAGCAATGACCTATTTTTGAACAGCAAACGCTCTCCTTGACCGGTACCTAATATTTTACCGGCACCTATTAGTTTTGCCGTCTCTTCTGTAAATGGATGTAAGTATATTATTGTATATCGTACACGAACTGCAATTTTAACGCCTAATATACTGCGTTACGTGCGTTCTTGGCTACCATCATTGATAGTTTGTAATAGGTCGTATTCCTGATAATACTCTATACTCAATAGAATGAAGGAAATATACAATGCAGGTAGCATAAGGTACGTTATAAATTAATAATAAATGTCTGCACTGTGCAAACACACTCTTTAGCAATTTCTACATGTCATTATGTCTTCAGCAGTAGTTGAAAACGCTTTTGTCATCATGAACAACAAAATTGATAACTTCATTGACATCAGCTTTAATAATAGTGAATCATGATGATTGGTTAGATAACTGATTCACTTACTTAGATAAAAAAAACAGATCAGCAGGGGCATTAGTTTTGTTAAGTTATCGGATAAGGTTTTACGGGACCTTTTATCCGATTTATTGGACTGAACCTTATGTAAAAGTTTTTTTTTTCCTATATAGGCTCGCCCTTGACCACTATCTCACCTGATAGTAAGCGATGATGTGGTTGACGGTGGAGCACGCTTGCCTAGAAAAAACCCATTCACTCTTGACTTAAAGACCCCTAGATTGTAGCTATCGGGAAACACAGACTCCGGCAGGGAATTCCACTCCTTAGCTGTACGCATAATAAAAGTATTCTCAAAACGTTTAGTGCGTATGGGTGGGATGTCTACCATGTACCGATGACGCATCGCCGTACGTCTGGCAGTCCGATGATGGAACGGGCTGGGTGGAATTAAATCATGCAATTCCACCGCACCCTCCCCGAAATGTAACCGATAAAAAACCGATAAGCTGGCAACTCGGCGACGATTTTCAAGGCTCTGGGGCTTTGACTTAACCAGTGCCTCATCGCCGATGAGCCTCTTGGCCCGCTTTTCGATCGACTCTAGTACATCAAGCTGGTATTTGGCAGATCCGTCCCAGAGATGAGAACAGTACTCCATGCATGACCGAACTTGCGCTTGATACAAGCTAAGCAGCTGTTCTGGCGTGAAGTACCTTCTCACCTTTGCAAGGATCCCCAGCTTTTTGGCAGCCAGCTGAGCCTTTGCCTCAACGTATGGGCCAAAATTGAGAGTCACTATACCTTCATCGCAATCATAATAATTATTATCAGCCTAAAATGTTTTTATTGCTGAGAAACAATCTGTAAGAGGGTCTAGGCCTTCACCGGGCGGCCACCACGATGGTCCAGTGCGGGTTGGTTGATGTCACATACCTATATTTTAAACACATATCTTTTAAATTTGGTTCTGGAAAGGGAAAAGGAAATCTTTCACCAATTTGTGAGTAGTGGTGATGTGAATAATTTACTTCTGCAACTTGTTACCATACGGCCACAATAAAAAAACACCAAATTTAATATTTTTACTATAACTTGCACATGTACAAAAAAAAACATGGAATAAGAGCTAAAGGCTATTTTCAGGATTAGGTTTGTCCATAGTATCCTCATAAAAAAACGTGCACCCATTACACCTGATTAGTTACTGTAATGATTTAGTAAGAAATAAGCGTACGGCAAACATTCGGTCCACGTGTAAAAGATTAATTTAATTTGTTCAGGATCTAAAGAAATTCATTGAAGAATCAGAACATGGCGTAATTTACATAAGTTTCGGCTCGATGTTACGAGCCACCTCAACACCCAAAGATAAAGTGGAAGCCATCGTCGGAGCTATATCACAGTTACCGCAAAGAATCGTTTGGAAGTGGGAAGAGAAGACTTTACCAGGGAACCCAAAAAATATATACATATCAAACTGGCTGCCGCAAAACGATTTATTAGGTATAGTATAATTATAATATTATATCGTAGCCTTCGTAAACACTGGTGGTATAACAGGTGGTAGATAACACGTCATAATAAATCCATTGCTGCGGAAAAAATAAACACTGCACCCAAACAATATATATAACAATATAATAGTTATCAGACATATTTCATAATTTATTTATCATATATATTAATTTAGCGATTTGGTGATCTTGGCAAGGTGCAATTACCCCAAAATAGTTATGGAATCAGCGGCACCATATTTTTACGACCCTAAAGATAATATCACTACACTACGAGACAGGTCATATATATAACAACAATTACTTGAAGTTTGTTAAAAGTTATAAATCATATTATCATTATAATATTATCTACCTAATTTCAAAAAACGTAGTGACATCAAGATTAATAAAAAACATAAAGATAAGATAGCAGATGTCCACATATTAAAACTGACGACAATTTAAACATCATAAAGGTGTTAATTCATGAAAATTTGCTATAAACGTTTGCATATTTTATACTTGTGATCTGTAGACTTCATTTTTGTTTTTCTTGTCAATACTGCTTTATGAAATTAAAAAAAAAACAAATCTAACTAAGTCGACAAGAAATTCTATATAATTATTGAAGCTGACAAAATTTCACGACAGTCGGTTGAGAAACAGGACCTGTAAAGGAGAATAAATTAAATTAAATTATCGTTTATTTCAGACTTTCTGTCCATGGGTACAACACATAGAATGAAATATACAAAAACAATACAGACAATAAACAATACAAAATAAACAACACAAAATACATCGAAGAAAACGGTTACAACACATAAAAAGATACAAACAATAACCAGTGAATAGCCAGACATTCGAAAATACGAAAGATTTTATGCTAAAACGGAGACGCTTCGCTGGCGCTTCGCGCTCGCTCGGTCAATAAAGCATTAATTCATTCGTGATGATATCATCATTCTATATCTCTAGACAAGAGGATCCAAACAAGTGACATTATATAATCAGTGATAATAACTATCGAAAGGTCATTGTCAAGTCAACTTATGGCGGCAAAATTTTTTTAATCTTATTTTGATTTTAAGAGTTTTTCACTATAGAGTTGATAATTTTAGTCTTTCTTTGGTAGTGCTGTTGGGTTAGCAGTTAGTTTTATTGGTATTACGAGTTTTCTTGAGTTAAGTGTTTTTATTAGTGTGAATTTCAAACAAGATTTTTCTTGGTGTTTGTGTTCTAACATCCAGGGTTTGTATGAATCTATTTCTTTAATAGATTTAATTTTTTCAACCGGTATCCGTCATGGATAACAAGAAACCCCCTGACCCTCCCGATCCCTTTGATTACAGTCCGATTCTAACCATTACTCTCCCCGATGACAAAATTGATAACGCTATGGACTCCGAATCTGCGCAAAGAAAAAGACCCGCATGCTCGCCCCCCGCTACTCCTATCAATCCTCCGAAACAATCCAAGCATACGATAGGCAGACACACATACAACTCGAGAGATAACGCACCATATGTAGTTCACGTGTCCTTAAAAGATGGACAGACCTCTGGCACTGTTCTACATCCTGTTAAGTTTGGTATGTTCCTCACAAATAATAACTTTGCTAATGTTATTCTCGGAAGCTTGAAACGTTTGGGGCGAAATAGACTCGCAGTAAGTTTTAAGACTCACCTGGATGCAAACAGTTTTCTAATAAGCCCAATACTGACATCCCATGGATACATTACTTCTATCCCTATATATAACGTTACGCGCATGGGTCTCGTCAGAGACGTACCTATCGAGTGGACAGAGGAAGAGGTCATTGAAAATATCAGGGTTCCCACTGGATGCGGTCCAGTAATTAAGGCCAGGAGAATGAACCGAAAGGTGAGTTCTCCGGGCGTTACTGAGTGGAAGCCCACTCAAACCGTTATTCTTACCTTTGATGGCCAAGTTTTGCCAAATCGTGTATATTGCTTCTACTCTACTCTCCCAGTTGAAAAGTATATGTACCCAACTATTCAATGTTTCAACTGTTGTCGTTTTGGTCACACACGCACTGTATGTCGCTCACAACCACGCTGTTTTAAATGTGGTGAAGACCACCTAGGTGATGGCTGCCAAGTCCCCACTGAATTTGGCTTTTGTGTTTCCTGCTCTGGAAGTCACTATGCCACCGACAAGTCTTGCCCGGAGTTGGGTCGGCAAAAAGGAATAAAAGCACTGATGGCTGAGAAATCAATCTCTTATGCAGAAGCAAGTCAGGTATTCCCACAAGTTTCAAGATCGTATGCTGAAGTAATTAGATCATCTCCAAAAACCAAACCTATAGCCAGTCCTCTTCTGTTCCCCAGATCAAATCCCCAAACTCCAAAATCACACCGCAAAACTGTATTAATCAAACCAAAATCCCATGCGCCCCTGTCACCTAGTTATGATAAGCAAGCTCACCAAGCCCTTATTCAAGATTATTCATTCACTCCTGTCCAAAATGGTGGTGCTTACCCTCGGGCAAGTACTAACAGTCCTATTTCTTCAGAAAGTATTTTAAATATTATATCCAGTATGCTAATGGCTATATTAGCAAACCCTGCTCATTCACTACCTGACCACGTTGCCAACAAATTGACATCTATAATGAATTATATTCACAATGCTCCCCCTTCACCTTCTTCAGTGGAACGTCAGGAGTATTACTCCCAGGAAACATGATTTACTTTTCCTCATTAATAAATTCAAACCATCAATCTGCAGCATTGCTGAGACATGGCTTCGTTCTGAAAGTAATTTCAGAATCCCATGTTTCAATGGTGTTCGACATGATAGATCAGATGGATATGGGGGATGTGCTTTGTTCATCAATAACAAAGTATCATTCACCCCAATTCCTCTACCCTTTGTAGGTGACAACATCAATGTTGTTGCTGTTAAGGCTGAGGATATAATTGTTTTTAGTTTTTATATTGCATACCCACAAATTGATGATCTTGATATCATAAAAAGTTTGTTAAGTAATGTACAAGGTCCATTACTTGTCATGGGTGATTTTAATGGTCACCACTATAGATGGGGGTCAGAAACCTGTGACAATTTTGGTATAGGCTTAGTGGATATATTAGATGAACTTAATTTATGTGTGATAAATGATGGGTCTGCCACACGTCGGGCTGTGCCTGGGCAAAATAACAGTTGTGTTGATTTGACATTTTGTTCATCTAATATAGCCAGCCTTTTTAATTGGAGTCGCTTGAATATGACCTATGGGAGTGATCACTATCCCATCATGG
This sequence comes from Orthosia cruda, assembly GCA_964057195.1. NCBI lineage: Eukaryota > Metazoa > Arthropoda > Insecta > Lepidoptera > Noctuidae > Orthosia > Orthosia cruda. The sequence goes on from OZ059846.1 coordinate 7,763,220, forward strand.
TGGAAATACCTTCCAAAATTATCCCTGATAGAATCTGTGCTCCTCTTTTAAAATATCAACTAAACTCAGTTGATTGGGACCTTTACTCAAAAATTATAGATTTGCGCGTCTCCTCTCTTCCTTCCATTAATGATGAAAATGCTCAGGAATGCTTTTTGTCATTCTCCAACATAATATCTGCTACAGCAGATGATTGCTTCCCTGCCAAAAAACTGCCAAAGGGCAAAATCCCATCTCCGCCATGGTGGGATAGGGAATGTTCTGCTGTGATCAAAGCTAGGAATGAGGCTGAAATGAATTTTAACTTAAATATGAACCTGGAGAACATCATAGCTTTTCAGCATATATTGGCTAAGTCCAGAAAATTACTTAAGAAAAAAAAAAGAGATCGTTGGCGTAGGTATTGTGATTCACTGAGTCCATCCACTCCAGTTTCAGTAGTATGGCGTAGGTTGAAATCCTTTAGGAATAATTTGAGGCCTCCCTCTGGGAGCATAATGTCTGATGAGCTTAGTCACCAGTTTTTTTCTAAATTAGCCCCAGCTTATGTTCCTGGTAAATATGAATGTGTCTCAATGAAGCACCAAACAGCATCAGATGATCCTTTGGACAGACCATTTACATTGGAGGAACTTAAATCTGTCCTTGCCCATGTAAGGGACTCTGCCCCTGGGGTGGATGGATTCCCATATTCCTTCATAACCAAAGCTGGAGATAAGACCCACCAGTATTACCTGGACTTGGCCAATTACTGCTTTTCCTCTGGATATATTCCTCCTGATTGGAAGGTTCAAATTATTATTCCAATATTAAAACCTGGTAAAGATCCTAGTGATCATTGTTCCTACAGACCAATTGCTCTATCGTCCATACTCATTAAACTCTTGGAACACCTTATTAAAAACCGTCTGGAATGGTTTGTGGAGAGCAGGAAATTGCTACCAACATCTCAATTTGGCTTTAGGAAAAGTCTGGGTACAGCTGATAGTGTGGGTACCCTCACATCAGAGATCCGGTTGGCCCTTAGTAGGAATGAGTCTGTGGTAGCCGTTTTCTTAGACATTTCAGCTGCATATGATTCTGTCCTCATCCCTGTTCTTGGGCAGAAAATGAAAGAGCTGGGAATCCCGCCTAAAATTCGTCAGACCATATCAAATATCTTTTTAGACCGTAGTCTTAAATTAAGAATTCCTGGGGAGGAGTCTGCATCAAGATTAGCTTGGCGGGGCCTTCCTCAGGGATCCGTTCTTAGTCCCCCTTTATACAATATTTATACCTGCAATCTACCTTCCTGTTTAAATCTTAATTGTAAAATCCTTCAGTATGCTGATGATATTGCGTTATTGGTCTGTGGCAATTCCATCGTGGATGCTGCTCAATCTATGAATGTTTCTTTGTCCTCATTAAACCAATGGCTGTTAGATCATGGGTTATCTTTAAGTGCTCCAAAAAGTACATCAGTTGTGTTTACTCGCAGACGTATTATCCCTCAACTTGACATTAGTATAGATGGCCAATTTATACCAGTCAAAGAACAGGCTAGGTTTCTGGGAGTTATCCTGGATTCTAAATTGTCAGGTGTGGACCACATTAATAATACAGTTAAAAAATGTGAGCGCTCAGTTTCGATTCTTAAGGCTCTGGCAGGTGTCTGGTGGGGGGCTCACCCATACACCTTAAAACTGGTATACAATGCTCTGGTTAGAAGCGTGTTGGATTACTGTAGCTACTTAATTGAGCCATGTAATAAAGAAGCCCTACGTAAATTCGATGCAGTCCAGGCCAAATGCCTTAGAATAGTTATTGGCGCCATGAAATCTTCCACCATTAACGCTCTCCAGGTTGAATGTGCAGATCCTCCCCTTACCCTTCGTAGACAATACTTAGCAGATCGTTTCTTGTCAAAAGTTTTCTCCCTCTCATCCCATCCCTTACTTCCCATTTTGGAGCAAATCAACCTTTCTTTTAATGTCTCTTCTTACTGGAATAATAAATGTATTCCATTGATGAATAGGTACAGGGAGCTTAAACAACTCTCTTCGCCTGTTTGTCAATACCCTTCTCTTCCAGTATTTGCTTCTCCATATGAGGTGGTCCATTTCAAGCCAAAGATCGTCTTGGGCCTTGGTATCACTAAAAACTCCCAGGACGTAAAAGCAGAGTTTGCTCGGGCTATTCAGAGATACTGGAAGGGTTGGAATTTGTTCTATACGGATGCATCTAAATTATCATCAACGGGGTGTACAGGTGTTTCAACATACTTCCAGAACTCTAAAATAGCTCTTTTATTCCAATGTCCGCCAGAATCTTCAGTTTTTACAGGGGAATGCATCGGTATCCTAGAAGCCATCAATTTTATATTATCGCACAATATCCAAAATTCGGTTATTTTTTCAGATTCGCATAGTAGCATCCAGGCTCTAGGACAAAATCAATTAAAATCTAAAATTCACAGCAAGATTATTGTAGATATACGTAATTTACTCTTCTCTTGTCACAACAAAGGTTTAAACATTGAAATAGTTTGGGTTCCCAGCCATTCGGGTATATGTGGCAACGAGTGTGCTGACTCTCTGGCAAAATTTGCTACATCCAAACCTGTGGATAGAAAACACTATCTGCTTCATAGTTACGACTTGCGCTCAGACACCAAACTTAAATTATTCAGCTCGTGGTCAGCGGAGTGGCAAGCAAGCTCGAAACTCAAAGGGGCATATTATGCCAACATTCATCCTGACATCCAGCGGAAACCTTGGTTTTTCAAATGCCCTAAAATGTCTAGAAGAGCTGTTTCATCCTTGTGTAGGCTGAGACTCGGTCACTGCTGTAGTCCAGTATTCCTAAATAAGATCCGTGTTCGTGACTCTTCCTTGTGTGAGTGCGGCCTTGATGATGGTACATTAGACCATATCTTTTTTTCATGTCCTTCGTATTCCCACTCCTTTGACTTGTACCATATGCTTCCCAACATTAAAATCCCCCTCCCTATCAACTTCCATTCCCTTTTAGCAAATTTCTCTCCTAAAGTTATCAAACTCCTTTCAAAATTTATAATTGACAATGGCATCAAAATGTAGTTACTTTTTTTTTTATTTTATTTTTTATCAATGTCTATCTTTGTTAACTACCACAAAGTTCGTCGGCTCATCTCACCGCGCTGTCGCCTCTACATGACACTGGAAGAATAAACAAAGTTCGACGGCTCGACTCACCGTGCTGTCGACTCCACATGACACCGAAAGAATAGCTCAATTCGACGGCTCGCGTCATTGTGCTGTCGTCTCTACATGACACTGGCAGAATAGTCGGCATCGGCTCAGTTGCCAAAGAAGGAAAAAAAAAAAAAAAAACTATCGAAAAGTCAAAAATGTATGAGATCATGCGTTATGAAAATGTCACGTCATCAAGCGTGTCATTTCGCCTATAGCTATCTATATAAACCTTGACCAACTTATCTGTGAACCGGACGGTCATTTTGAATGGGACATAAGATCGGTTTTTGTTTATATTTTTGGTTGGTTGGAATGGTGACGAACAGCGCCACTCATAATTGCACAGTTAAGTTGGTCGATCTGTAGATAGAATGTAGAATAGTAGAAAGTCATTTAGTCTATAGCCCGTTTACCTACCTGTCAATCAAATCTTTTCTTTCCCCTTAGACCTTGAGCCCTAGGTCTTATAATGAGAAGGAAAATGAAAAAGAAACCAAGAAATATTTTATCTACTTCGGTTTCGTTATATTTGAATTACAAAATTGACAGCGGTTTCATTATGATACCCATAACGACATCGGGTTGCATTATGCGAATCGTCATAAATTCTAAAACACAAGCAAAGACATTCTGAACATACAGCCAGATACCCATATTACTTCGAAATCGAGACAATGTAAATGATGGTTTTTAAAAATGGAACAAGTTTTAAACAAAGGTATCGTATACTATTTGGCTGTTGCGGCTACAAGATCTTTGCCTTATAAAGACTAAATAAAAAATAAAGTGGACGCGGGCCAAAATTTCTGAGTGAAATTTTATTCCAAATTTTATTGAAAATGTCTTCATCATCAAGTGATATTGAAAATACTCCACCAGATACAACAAATAGAGCAGTTGCAGCTACAAATAATTTACTACCAGAAAAATCAAGACATGTATATGAGAAATGAATAACTTAAACACACTTCCTGAAATACTTATTTGTCTGTATCTGTGTTTTATTCCTTCCTTCGTAGATAAAATCTTGTATGCGACTGTACGGTATTGGTCTTTTAATAACTCGTGCCCACCTATTTCGGTACGCGCTACGCTTGTACCGAAAAATGGCACTCGTATTAAAAGACCGTCCATAACGTAACAGTTGCATAAATAGCTATTATAGCCAAAGTAAAGATATATTATTTGTTCTTCACCACTACCGCTCATGTTCAGCAATGGATACTCCTAATGTTCTTCTGATGTCTTAAAACGAAAAATACTTACTTTTAAGGTTTAAATGTAATTCTCGCTATCAATAATAATTTCAGCGCATCCCAATGTTCTGGCGTTCTATTCTCATTGTGGCATGTTGGGTACCACGGAGGCCATTTATCATGGAGTACCCATGATCGGCATGCCAGTTTTTGGTGACCAGCCAGGAAATGCTGCTGCCATTGAAGAGAGCGGGCTCGGAGTTCAGCTCCATATCAAAGACTTGACTGCAGAGTTGTTATTGGAGAAAATCAAAACCGTTCTAAATCCTGAGTAAGTATTGCCACAGAAATATGTATATATTATGTTCTATAAATAAACTACTAGATATTGCTCGACGCTTCGCCCGTGTTAAAACTGTTTTATCATCCCAACGGAACTCACTACCGAGAAGAAAATTAAAATAATTCTCTCCAAATCCATGTCTATCCGTGTGCCAAATTACAACAAAATTCGTTCAGCATATAAGACTTGTAAATATAACAGACTGAGAGACATGAATTTTCTCATTTAAAATGTTAAGTATGAATTTTATAGACCTACTAGCTTCTGCCAGCGGCTTCACACGCGTGAAAGTCGAAAATTATCCCGAGGCAACATATTCCCAGGACAAAAAGTATCATATGTGCTATTCCTGCCTATAATCTATATCTGTGCCAAATTTCATCCAGATCTGTCCAGCCGTTTGAGCGTGAAGAAGTAACAAACATATAGTGTGATGTGATAAGTGTGATAAAATCCATACTTAATATTAGATAGATTATTGCATATTAGTAGACTTGGATAAAATTATATTTCTTGAACATTTCAGGAACACAATACAAGTAGCTAATATTGTGTATATCTGTAATGTCTGTATTAGAGTTAATACAGATAAGCTGGCTTTAAATCAACAATACTTCCAGCATAGAGGACATAATTATAATGACTTTGTTTAGTTTCATGATCGTATACCTCACAATTTTGTTTCAGATTCAGAAGGAAGGTAAAGGATCTATCCAGAGTATGGCACGATCGTCCACAGTCAGCTATGGACAGTGCGATTTACTGGACCGAGTTCGCAGCCCGAACAGGCAACTACAGCTTCGTAACTCCCGCTAGGGCTGTCCCCCTGTACCAATACAGATCCTGGGACATCATAGCCGTGTTAGGAAGCATCCTTTTTGCAATCCTGTACTCTTTAAAAATGATTATCTCTTATCTTACGAAGAGCAATAAACAGCAATCCAATCTAAAAATTAAAACTAAATGAGTTTTGTTTTCACCCGGCTGCAAGGAAAGGTTATGTTTTTCGCGCGTATCTTGTATGTATGTATGTAATATTCATTTCAACATACTTGCCCATAAAGTGGATCTAATTTCACCGCAATCAGGCACATAATGTCTATAATCAAACTGTGACTTTTTCATTGCTATTATTCACAAGTGAGTTATAGAGTTTTTTTTTTAATTTATTGATTGAATTGCTTTGTTCTTAAAAAAGTTTCGATACAAAAAAAGATCGTGCTCAATAGTATAAATTAATGTACATATTGCTTGCTCATTTCATGCAATTTCGTATTTAAATAGATAATTTCAACTTGTACGTGTTTATTAAATAAAACTTTCACTCAAATATAACTTTTGTTTTTCTCTGTAATAAAGAAAACTTGAAATTCCCCATTTAGTACGTGGCTAAAACGCTATTCGCGAAAAGCCAAAAAAAAAACCTCATTCTTTTAGTCTATGGCCGATCGCCATTGTTAGATGCGCGCGCATAGGAAAACTGATTAAATTTGGCCGCCATTGCGAAAAAAATTCACAACTCGTTTTCACTGATGAAAATGATTTTTTTTGTATTATTTTCTTCACAAGTGTGTTGAAAAACGTCGTATGATACACGAGTGTATTGATGATTACCGTCCTCGAGTCTCTTAAGACAATGGCGCCTCAGCGGTAATCACCAACATTACACACTTGTACCATTATGTACTATTATAACCTCGTATCTTTCAAACCACTTGACGGAATTTTATAATTAAGACATCGTTAGATAGGTCTTGGCTGCCCAAGTGTTGTAAAAAAAAGAAACATGGCGGATTTTGGGTGCCATATTGTATTGGAGCGGGGAATCAAAATGAAGGGTTTTTAGAGGTGATTACAAAAATATATACCACTTTTATGTTTAAAAGTCATTCGAAAAAAAGTATACTAAACTAAAAAGTTGTAAATAAAAAAGTTAATAAAATCAAACAACCCGACTGCAAAGATCAGAAAACAAGAAGAAAATCATGTTGTGCAGTCGGAGGATACATATTCGCAAGCTGGCTGACCAAAACTATAAATAAGGCCCTTAAGGGCCTACATACGCTTTAGTACCGTAAAACGGTAACTTTCTAAAGCATACTCCTTAGTAACGGCTAGGTTAAAAGGCTAGAAAAAAAAAATATATTGATTTATGTACATAATTTTGAACACAAGGTTTTGCTTTAAAAAAATAATTAATAACACGATACTTTTTCGCAACTTTTGGAAACTCCTCCAAAACGACTTGGATGTTTAAAAATATTTTTACACAGAAAAATTGATGGCTGGAATTTCTTCTTATCTAACATAGCATATGTAAATCAAATAATATTTTGCAAACAAAACTGATCAAAAGGAGGTTCAATATTGATATTTTGGCATCGAGCGGGCGCACGGCCAGTACTGCGTTAACATTGGGCGTATATATCGCCTTAAGCATGTTTTTAATTCTTGAACTGGCTGTGTCTGGTCTGTGCAAAGACCTTATACGTATTTAGAAGTATAAGATCTTTGGGTCTGTGTTAACATTTGACACCTTACCTTGACAGTGGCACTTTGTTTTGTCAACATATCAAAATGTCCTATTTTCAAAACGACATATGAGCAGATCGTGATAAAAGAAAAAAGTGTTTGGTGTTTGAATATAAGTTATATGTTTAAATGTGTATCTGTAAAGATCTATGGTACCGTGCTGATCTTGAAATAAATATGTTACCTATGTTTGTAGAATTTAATGTTTGTTTTTTATTTGTTTTACAAAACCCGATGGTCTCTTTTTATATAAATAAGGGACCTTATCACCAAAATTGTCTAAAAAAAATCTCTTTAACAAAAAATACAATCGACTTTCAAATAAAAACACTATCAAGTGAAAAATAACTTCAATTTCAGAAGATTCAATTTTTGGAAGTCGGTTGTATTTTTTGTTAAAGAGATTTTTTTATTTTGCCCTTTTTAGTTGTGGGTACATCGGACCAATTCTCCAAAGTGAAGCCAGAATAGATTAACCCAGAAACAAGAAGCTTAAACAAAAACGGTGGAATTAGAGTATACCAGGGTGAACGGTTCACACCTGCGTACCCCTTTAGAGCGTGCTAGTGTGATATTATGTTATGAAATAATGTTAACAATAAACAGACATCCGATTGCAGCTATCCCGAGAGATTTGCCGTTATTTATTGAAGAGTTCTGATGTATATGTCTAGAGTTCTTCATCAGATCTTGATCAAATTTAAATGGGACCACATGACAAGCACCAGCTTTCAAATAAAAAAGAATCATTAAAATCGGTTCACCCAGTAACAAGTTCTGAGGTAACACACATAAAAAAAATACAGTCGAATTGAAAACCTCCTCCTTTTTTGCAAAGTCGGTTAAAAATCACCATCGTCCAGCTTACGATCAGTGAGATTTGGCAATTTCAGACAAAATTATAATAAAAAAATTCGGACGATCTTCTTTTCAGGGCCTGTTTCCGAAATGAACATTTGAACTTAAGACATAACAAAACATAATTTTATGGCATTTAGCAGGTTTTCTCCCTAAAATAGAGTTTGACAAATACTCAACATCAAATTCACAATTTTGAAATCGGAGTTTATTCAGTCCTTATTAAGTACAAATTGCTAGAAGACTAATAAAAAAAATTGAAAAACGAAAAAACTTAGTGTTCATCGTGATGATTAGATTAAGATTTACTCACGTTCCTCCTTTTAAAATAATCAATAAGCACCTATCAGTTACAAGATAACTACCAAATGCCTGTGTTACTTACTACACGTACACACGATAATTTCATAAATCATAATAATTATACGTACCATGCCGTAATCAACAAAAAATATCATTAAATAAGTGTTTAGTATTTTTTTAAAGAAGCTATACTAATAATTAATAATAATATTATAAAGAGGAAAGATTTGTATTTTTGTATGTAATGAATAAACTTAAAAACTGCTGGACCGATTTCAAAAACTCTTTCACCGTTGGGAAGCTACACTATCCCCGGGTGACATAGGCTACTTTTATCCCTGTATTCGCACGGGAACGAGAAATACGCGGGTGAAACCGCGAGGCGTCCGCAAGTGTTATATAACTTGACAATACACATCTAATGAGCCAGAATACGATGATGTTATCCTATCTGGTTGAGGAGTTGTTATGTCCACCTTCCGGCTCTATAACGAGGTCAACGCCATAGTACAAAATTATTTCAATGTTTCCAAAGTTACAAAAGTACGCTAAGTTTAAGTTGCAGCAGTGCTTGAAAAATGTTTTACTAGTTGCCGGACACGCGTACGAAAGCTTGTAATTAATAAAAACAGAAATAATAAAATTTATTTCAGGGCCAGTTTTTGACATTTACAACATGTGCAAAGTAAATAAAGGTTTTTTTTTTTATTTATTTAAATATAAATTGTTTAAACTTATTTACTTCCAATTTTATTGGATTCTCATTTTTTTTTACTATTCTGGGATACTAAAGAAAAGTGCCACCTATGGTGTATGATAAGGACTACATCCTACCCAAGGAAGCTACGATAGGAATGGAATAACTAAAGCGAGTGTAGAGGGCAGTGTAGAGTAGGCATTGTAGGAAATAGCAAAATTTGTCTAGAATATAATAGCATAATTACCTATATAAAGCAGTTTAAATAACAAATTATTTCAGGACAAAACCTTACAATTTCTGATAAGTAAGTATTACAATATTTGTCAAACTATTATGACCAGTCATTATTGGATAAGTTTCCTGTTTTACGACTAGCATGAGTCACTCTTTTTGTTACAGATCATTGAAATCATAACATTCTTTAATAAAATATAATTATGTTGAACATATTGGTAGGTATATGTATATGGCATCAAGTGGCTGGTACCTACCTCAATCATATTAATAGTAAAATAATATGTAAACTAATTCTCATTACATGATAATGCAGATTGCATACTTCAGGCACTACTCGTAGTTATCAAATATGGGAACAAACTGGCATTGAAAGATAGCTGATTATATGAACATAACTATATTTTTATCCCATTGATCAATTGATAATCTAGCTAATAACTGCAGCCATATGTTTGTCGAGTAATCATAGCTTGCACAGACAAGTTTTTAGTCACATTAAACGCGATGGCATGACACTCGTGATTTTGCCGTTCACTAATCAGTAATCACTAGTCAAGCAAGCCAGTAGCCACTAGCCGTAGCCAGTCAGTTGCCGGGGGCCACCGAGTACACATCGACGTCGCGTCCGCGTTGTTCGAGTGAACTTGAATTTGTACGAAAGTATCTCGCGCCCACGGCGTCGTCGGCGGCCTTCAACATCGCAAAGATGAAGCCGAGTGTTTTAATCGCCACATTATCATTACTAGTGTTAACGGATTACGCTTATAGTCTCAACATTCTTGGAATATTTCCGTATCACGGCAAAAGCCATTTTATCGTTTTCCGTGTTTATTTACGAGAACTCGCCAGGAGAGGTCACAATGTGACCGTTATTTCTCATTTTCCCGAACAAGATCCGCCGGCGAATTATCATGATATTAGTTTGGCTGGAAGCATAAAACCTATAGAAGGCGAGGCACCTTTCGAGAGTTCATATCTGACGCTGTTCTTCGTCAGTCTCTTCCTTGCTAACGCTGGAATTGAAAACTGCAATGTAATGTTGGCCAATGACCGAGTGCAAAGTTTAGTTAAAGAAAAACCAAAGTTCGATGTCATCGTTGTGGAGCAGTTCAACAGTGATTGTGCTCTTGGTGTGGCGCACAAGCTACAAGCGCCGGTTGTCGGCATAATGTCCCACATACTGATGCCGTATCATTATGAAAGACTCGGTATTCCCTACAATCCAGCGTATGTGCCTTTCCATTTCTTAGAAGGAGGATCCAAACCCACTCTATATCAAAGAGTAGAAAGGACAATATTGGACTTTTATTTTAGACAACTTAACCGCTACTACACCCAAAGAAATAACCAAAATTCTCTTGCACAATACTTCGATGATATACCGCCTTTAGAAGATTTAGCTCGAGAAATGAAGTTCCTTCTTCTGTATCATCACTTTGTACTGACTGGATCGAGACTGTTTCCTTCTAATGTCATCGAAATTGGAGGTTTTCATGTAATTGATGCGAAACCTTTAAGTGGCGTAAGTATTGACACATACTATTTTGTTCAAGAAATATGTTTGTTGACTTGAAGCATTAGTACCACATCTTTGAAGAATAATGTCCCTCATATAGTAGTATTTATTGCATTCACTAATCCTATTGTTTACTGGACTATTAGAAGTACTTTTTAAAATACGGAGGCCCATGTATACCAAATAATTTAATATGGACGAGTGTCCTTCACGGAGGACCGTGTTGACGATGAAGCGTTCTCTGAGACTGATAATGTTATGTTATCAGTCAGTTTTATGGCAAATTGGGCTTATATTCTAAAAACCTTCAACTCCACATATCGCTCATCCACTGCTGCACTTAGACCTGTACCGAGCAGCGCCACAACATTTGGTGCGCTACCTTGATCGTTATCTTAGACTACACTGAAATGTCAGGAAAAGTGAATGTCCGCATTAATTTTTTTCTGATATTTTGCACGCCCAAAAAAATAATAGTGAAACTCAAAATAGTATGATATTTATATTCCATTATGTTTAATTCCAGGATCTTAAAAAGTTCATTGATGAAGCAGAACATGGTGTAATTTACATCAGTTTCGGTTCCATCGTGAAGGCTTCCACAATGCCGGCTGACAAAGTAAAGGAAGTTATAAAAGTTATGCAGCAACTGCCACAAAGGTTCATCTGGAAATGGGAAGACAAAACTTTACTGGTGGACAAAAATAAGCTTTATACTAACAGTTGGCTACCTCAAGTAGATATTTTAGGTAAATATGCAAAACAATCCAGAATTAAATAAATAAATAAATTTATTTCAGTAACTATATATTTTCTACAAAATATCTTACGTAGGGGTCTCCTTTTAAGTATGAGAAATATCTGTGCAAGGAGGCCCCGCTCTTCTAAAACTAGTACAATAGTATGTAGGAGTGTGCTTACGTGGACTTTTACAATTTGGTAACTTATTCACTAATGGAAGAAAAAAAAACAAAACAATTAAATAATAGTAATTTGAATTATTTTCAGAATCATTATGCTATCCTACTAATATAAATGTTTAATATGTTTTGTTACTCTATCACACAAAAACGAACAAACAGATTCGTCGCCAGAGACGTCGTTTTGACACCATGTTCTAAAAGATGAGAATAATCCATAAACACAATAACAATTAAAATTATTCGCATTCTAGAACATGGTGTCAAAAGTACATCTTTTTTTTATGTATTGTCTATAGGCTCGGGCTTGACCACTATTGCGCCTGATGGTAAGCGATGATGTGGTCGACGGTGAAGCACGCTGGCCTAGAAATAACCTATTCACTCTTGACTTAAAAACCCCTAAATTGAAGATGTCGGTAAACGCAGACTCCAGCAGGGCATTTCACTCCTTAGCTGTAAGCATAATAAAAGTGTTCCCAAAACACGCGTATGAGTGGGATATCCACCATGTACCTATGGCGAATCTCCGTACGGCATGTAGTCCGATGATGAAACGGGCATACAATTCCATCGCATACTCCCCGAAATGTAACCGACAAGCTGGCAACGCTGTTCAAGGCTCTGGAGCTTTGACTTGACCAGTACCTCATTGCTGATGAGCCTCTTGGCCCGCTTTTCGATCGACTCTAGTCCATCAAGCTGGTATTTGGCAAATCCGCCCCAGAGCAGCTGTTCAAGCGTGAAGTACATTCTCATCTTTGCAAGGATCCCTAACTTTTAGTATGGGCCAAAATTGAGAGTCGATGTCAACGTTACGCCAAGAAGCTCAAGATATTAAGTTATAGCACGGTCACAACTAGGCAAGTAGGAGCCGGGTAAAAATGGCTACATTTAACGGAAACAGACAAGCCTGGGTTTTAGCAGCATTAAACCTGACCAGATTGGCATCGCCCCATTCGGAGACTGCCTGCATGGACAGGTTCCAACGAGCAACCATCGATAACCACTCAAATCGACCGATCTCTCAGGAAGTCTGCAATCCAATCACACAGACCACCGGGCAGACCGAATGAGGGACGCTTACCAATAAGGCCAGACCCTTTCAAAAGCCTTCGAGATGTCGTGGGAGACGGGAAGCACTTCCTCGTGACTCTCGATGGCTTCACTCCATAAGTGAAGCGTATAAGCGTATCCCAATACGCTAGAAGATCACCAGTAGACCGATATTTCCAGTCTCATACGAAAGGCGGAATAGGCGTGTCAAGATCGGAGACAGTTCAGGCAGTTCACTTCTTTAGGACGGCTTTAGTTCCCACTATCGTTTGAGCTAAATATAGAAACCAGTTTGTTTTGCTCGCGTGGAATAAGTACAATAACATTTTTTTTATTCAGTTACAAACCATTCATTAATTTTAAAACCTTGTACAATTTCAGCACATCCGAAAACCCTAGCATTTTTATCTCATGCTGGCAACGGTGGAACAACAGAAGCCATACACTATGGCGTGCCAATGGTAGCCATGCCGGTAGCAGGAGACCAGCCCGCTAACGCCGCAGCTGTCGAGGAAAGCGGTCTCGGAGTCCAAGTACAAGTCAGAGACCTGAACGCGGAAAACCTATTGAATGCCTTCAAAAAAGTGTTGGATCCCAAGTTAGTATTTACCAACATACACCCTTATAAGAAACTGTCTATTTATGCCCAATATTAGGAAGAAATCATGTATTGCTAGCGGCCACGACCGCGTGCGGCATTTTTCTCGAATTCAGACAGTACCCAATGTTAATAAATTACTGCAATTAAAGTTTTCTTTAACCTAATCCAGACATCCGTTCTGAAATTGAGGTGTGATTAACAAACATTAAGACACCCAAACATCTTAATATCTAAGCATCCAAACAGGCAGACCATAATTAAAATATTATTCAAAGTAGATTGTTAGTAGGATTACAAAATACCACATTTTTCGTCCACGTTCAAACACATGCTCGACTTGCGTGTGGATCCTGAACTTAACGAAGGACATCACCAAGTAGGTCACTGATGTCATTCTAGGGCGCAGCCCTCCCGGCGTAGTAATTATATTATTGCTATTTCTGAGAGATTAAATAATTATAGTATTAATATAGAGGCTAATTGGTATAAACTCTAACAATAACCATAAAACAATGAAACAGGCGCCAGGCTGAAAAACAATAATTAGTATTGTAGATAATTATAGTTTTTGATAAACAAAACAAGTGCCACTCCAATTTTAATTTCCTGTCACAAATCTAAAAAGTGACAGTCTGAATGAGATAAAAAAATATCTCTAACCAAGTAGCAGATGAGTGTATGTTTAATAGTGTATGATTCGATTTCAAACATGAAAATGAATGAATCCCGATGAATGAAAAAGTGAATCACAACAACTTTATTTGATAAACTAGATGGCGTTGTTTGACATGTCATTGTATAAAAAACAGGCGATATACTGAAGTTGGTCGTTGTTGGTTGACTTTTCTTAAAAAACGATAACGAAAAAAACAAAGTAATCATTTTGAACCATAAATCAATCTGCCTAGTGTTCTTCCAACTATGTTGGGTTCGGCGTCCAGTGTAGCCGGATGCAGATAAGTAGTATTTTCAAGAAGCTACTGCCTCTCTGACCACCACAACCCAGTAACTGGGTAACAAGATCCCCTTGATAAGACTGGTGTCTGATTTTTATGACTTCTCACAACCGCAACGACTCTATCAAAGATCTTCAAACCTATCAGGTTGGGATCAACGGTTTAGCGTGCTTTCCGGTGGACGAACGAGTTTTGGTATCTAGTGAAAGGTCATCCATCCACAAACTAACCTCGGTAAGCATTGAAGATCGACCCGTGTGTACTTAGCTAAAAGTAACGTGTCTCGACAAACATGATAATTTAAAAATATCTTATATAGGTAGTTCAAAATAATAATATGTTGATAAAACAGTGTTATCAATATTATGCCATACCATTGAGATAAGGTTTAATTAATATGTAGCTACGAGTAACGTGTCTCAAGAAACATGATAATTCAAAAAATATGATATAGGTAGGTATATAATGATAAAACAGTGTTATCAATATTATGCCATACATGTGTGCCATACGCGAACTTTGACTTAGTCTATCGAGTTTTTTATGGTATTTGCAGCTTAGTCACTTCATAAATCAATAAATATTGAATATAGATAACTTCGATAAATAAGCACATAACTAATAGGATTTTTAAGTACCGTGGCACACATAATTATTACTAGCTTCTGCCAGTGGCTTCGGCCGCATCAATATCGAAAATGATCCCATGGGAACATATTTACGGGAAAAAAGTATCATATGTGCTATTCCAGACTATAATCTATCTCTGTGCCAAATGTCATCCAGCCGTTTGAGCGTGAAGAAGTAACAAACATACACACACACACTCAAACTTTCGCTTTTATAATATTAGTGTGATATATAGTGTGATGCTCCAAAATATTTCGTTGATATGGCGTCACAGACTGTTTTTGATGAAGTAGCAGAACCTATATCTGAGGACCATGTGTATGGTAAAGTAGCGAATTTAACAGGGGTGTGACCATATATATAATAAACATAAAAATTTATATTTCTATGGGTGTGACCATAAGCTCTTAGAGCAATTTATTTTGAATTTGCGTAAGGGACAGATGTATCTCACTTGTATGCATGTGTCTCTTTTTTACAGTCGAACTATGCTAGTTTTGACACGTCAGGGTTCGGAGGCAGAAGTCAGTAAGATATTAAAATTATACTATACATTCTGCATTTTTATTTCAAAACACAAAAATCAAGAGTCAAACTACTGCTTCCTCTGATAATAGTAAAATGAAAAATCATTATCACAATATCGTTGGCACCCACAGATAACCTGCCTCTATGTTGGTGCTTAGCTAAATCATTAATGTAAACTTACTTATTTACATGTTTAGTTTCGCATTAGGTAGCTAAGTACATACGTATCTATAGCGATATAATATCAAACTGAGATAAAACTTTTCACAAGTAAATAACTCAAAAAAAAACCTTTTTAACAAAAAAATAACCTACTAAATAACGAACTGAAAAGCAAAAAATAAACAAAAACTTTAGTCTGGCATTTTGTTTTGAAACCACTCAAACAAACATGCAAATTAATTTAATTACCGTGGCACACTTATTTATTATGCTCCAAAATATTAGAAAGTGTCGCCACAATCTGTTGTGTATGGCAAATAGCCAATTTAACAGTAGTCAGTTTGATATTAAAATGATAATACATTCTGCATTTTTTTTCCAAAACACAAAAATGAAAAGCCAAACCACTGATACCTCTGATAATAATAAAAATGAAAAATCATTATCACAATATCGGATAACAACTGAAAATTCATTAGGAAAATTATAAATAAATCCTATTTTTCTACCTTTACGGGTGTTTATTTTTTTCAAATATAAATGGGCCTAACTCTTCCCAAAAAAAAAATTGAAATTAGACCACTCTATAAATATAAATGTCAAATTGAGAACCAACTCCTTTTTTTTCGTCGTTTAAAAAAGGTCAAAAGTTAGAGATATAACATGAAATGAGTGTGTGTAATATCAAACATAAAAAAAAAAAACAAAAGCGTTATTTATCAACGAATTGTTTTTGTTTTTCAGATTTCGGCAAAGAGTCAAGGAAGTGTCACGAGCGTGGCATGATCGCCCAATGTCACCAATGGACACCGCTGTATACTGGACGGAATTTGCTGCTAAGCATTCAAACTTCAATTTCAGAACGGCTGCAGCCGATGTACCATGTTACCAGTACATCAACCTAGATGTAGCCTTGGTTTTAATCACAATATTTAGTATATATCTCGTATTATTAAGTGTACTCATAAAAAAATGCTGCTGTTCGAAGAAAATTACAAAGACAACAACAAAGACTGAAAAGAAAAAATCGAAGCGTGCTTAGATTTTTAACGAGATTGGTAAAGACGTCATTAATGCTAAAGAAAACGAACAATTGTCATGGAACAAAATAACTGCAACCTAGTTTTATTTTCATCAAAGTAATAAAAATGTCTTTAATGCCAAAACGACACTCACAAGAATAGAATAGAAAACAACAACAACAACATTTAGCTAAAATAAAATCGTTTTCATGGCAGAAAATGTCAATTATAAAATATTGTAAATTGCCCATTGATGATGTTGACGAAATGCACAATATAATTTCAAATTAAAAACAATATTTTAAGGTAATAACTAATATTTTTGAGATTCTCTGGATAGTTCATTAAGTTTCCTGGGTAGAAAAATGATAATTCAAGTCCGTCAGTGCGATTATCAAATAATATTGGTCACGTATTTTTGACTTTATCAAATCAATAAAAAAATACAAAGGTAAATCGCATCTAAGTTCAGGAGTGGCGGCTTGTGACGTCACTATGTAAGTATAAAGTGTACTAACGGCGTGACGTCACACGATAATTCAACGCATTATATCGTTGTCACTTTATGTTTACGTATCAAAAGATAAAATACGTGTCCGATATTTTTTATTAATCTACCTGATGGAATAAAATCTAATTTTCAGTTAACATTAGTATTGTTATCACTGACCTTAGTTCTAACAACTCTTATATTTTTGTAAACATTAAATAAATCCTTACTAATTAAGTTAATACTTCTAGTCTATCTTCTTTGTCTTCAGTTTGTGTTTCCCAAAAAGTGTTGTCAAAACTAACGATAATACTTTCAATAGAGTGTAAACTATTATAATTACTGATGATGCCATTATAAGAAGGACATCAAGCATCATGTATTGGTATAGTGGCATGTCAACTGTCGGCGGCTTCAAGTTGACTGCTCCTTTGTTTCTGGCTACATATTCAATCCAGAATATCGCTGTATCCATCGGAGATAATGGCCTATCCTTCCAAAGCTGAGACAATTCCTTTGCCTTCTTTTGGTACCTGTACAAAATTCAAATAAAGTTTATGATATTGTATGTAGACATTGCTATAGTCCAAATAACAGTCCATAATATGAGACCAATACTTATGATGAGTACTAAAAGATAGCCATGCCATGCCTGCTAATGTATATTATAAAGCCCGGGAAAAAACCTCCCGTGCACTACAGCTTTTTTATTTTTTATTGTCAATAGGCTCGCGCTTGAACACTATCTCACCTGATGGAAAGCGATGATGTGGTCTACGGTGAAGCACGCTTGCATAGAAAAAACCCATTCACTCTTGACTTAAAGACCCCTAGATTGTAGCTATCGGGAAACACAGACTCCGGCAGAGAATTCCACTCCTTAGCTGTACGCATAATAAAAGTGTCCCCAAAACGTTGTGTGCGTATGTGTGGGATGTCCACCATGTACCGATGACTCATAACCGTGCGTCTGGTTGTCCGATGATGGAACGGGCTGGGCGGAATTAAATCATGCAATTCCATCGCACACTCCCCGAAATGTAACCAACAAAAAACGACAAGCTGGCAACTTGGCGACGATGTTGTTGCTTATATTCTTTTTCTATTATTAAAGAAGTAATTGAAACATATACTAACTTTTCCTGAAGTATCGTTAGCAAAGCAGTCAGCATGTCCAACGAAACGCCCAAACCACTTTCCACAGCGACTTTCCATTCGCAAACTGTTCTCCAAATAGTGGTACACTAACAATAGGAACCCCACAGTGCATCGCCTCCGTAGTACCCAACATTCCAGAATGCGATATGAATCCAATTACACTGGGATGACCTGTTAATAGGAACAATACCTCATAAAAGGAACACACAAACAAAACATAAAAAAGGTTGAATATTAGAACTACGTAAACATCCATGTTTATAAATAGACATACATAGCGTAACACCAGGCGTAGCAGAAGTAGTGCTATTTTTAACCGACTGTAAAAAGGAGGAGGTTCTTAATTTGATTAATTTTTAGGGTTCCGTACCTCATTTTTAATGTTTATTACCTCAATACTTTTTACTAGGTTAGCTATTACTAAGACTCCGCGGTCCGTCTATCTATCTGTAACCAGACTGTATCTCATGTACCGTGATAGCTAGACAGTTGAAATTTTCACAGATGATGTATTTTTGTTGCCGCTATAACAACAAATACTAAAAACAGAATAAAATAAATATTTAAGTGGGGCTCCCATACCGTTTCTGCGATAATGGTACAGAACACTTTGTGCGCGAGTCCGACTCGCACTTGACCGGGTTTATTTTTATTTTTGTACTCCTACTACTGTTGTGTTCTTTTTAACCCAAAGGTTGACAGGTAGAGAATGCCTTGCTGCATTAAGTCCGCCTATGTATAACCATTGTAAATGCAATTTAAATAAATCCATCAAATAAAACTCACATAACGATAATACGATAGGTTACAGCTGGCACCATTTCCTTATGAGCACGTAGTTAGTGTCGCTTAGCAACTTGAACGAAAATTACAACAAAAACTATTATACACGTACTAATTGTTAATACTTATTATTATTAGACAAGTTCATAACGTAAAACTGTTTTATACTTAATTCTTTGTAAATTGATGTGTCCTTATATGGTCATGGTATGTAACATCAACTTTTTGTTAGACAAGTTCATAATGTAAAACTGTTTTATACTTAATTCTTTGTAAATTGATGTGTCCTTATATGGTCATGGTATGTAACATCAACTTATAATTGGATTTCCATTAATCGATGGGTTGACATCCATTGCTACATTATTAGGCTGCCAATTATGTTGGTAGGCTGTTGTAGCTATAGTGCACTTGCTGCATTGGAGACGTTATTCTCCTCGTCCATATAAATCGAGAACTTCCCTGGCGCACTGCCAAAGTGAGGTAGCTCTAACATTACCCTGAAGACGTTGTTGTATTGGACTCGCAGAGAATTGTAAGATTTATTGGTAAAACTGGCATATTGGGTGCACGAGTATACAGACTGACAATGTTCCAAAAAGTATGTAATTTTTAACAATTACGTACCTACCTATATTTTGCAAAACCTACGGGCCAGCACGTTACATTCAACTGCTAATGATCTGTCAGTCTTCGAGAACTTCCTTAGCGCACTGCAAAAGGGAAGGAGCCAGAACATTACCCTGAAGACGTTGTTGTATTGGACTCGCAGAGAATTGTAAGATTTATTGGTATAACTAGCCCATTGGGTGCACGAGTATACAGACTGATGTAATTTTTAATAATTACGTACCTATATTGTGCAAAATCTGCGCGCCAGCACGTTACATCCAACTGCTAACGATCTGTGTTCCCGCTACGTTCCTACCAGTATGATCCGACACACGACGACCGACGTATCATCTAACGAGCGAATAAGGCAAGTAAGATCTAAAGCTCCCTAAGGTAATTATTGGTGGGACAATATCTCACATTTGCTTAATTGTTACTCACCTAAAGCAGAGAGCTCACTTTTGATAGCATTGTTCTTGAGACTATGGGCGAACGTATGGTCATCATTGATACGAATATACGAAGTCAGGTTTCTAGTGTCAGTCAAAGAGTCAATGGGACCTTGCGTTGCCTGTACCGTCTGAGGAACTTTCTGCCTGCAAAAACGAAGACTATGCTTGTGCAGACTTTAATTTTCCCTATAATAGACTATGGTGACGTGTGCTAATTTGACCTGAATGCGGTATTCCTGGATAAGCTTGATAGGCTCCTAAATAACTGCATCCGGTTCATATTCAACCTGAGGAAATATGACCATGTGTCGAGCTGCAGATCTGAACTCAAGTGGATGCCCATTAGGCAGAGGCGAAATTTGCGCGCTTTGACCACGCTTTTCTCCCTACTCAACTCTCCCACTCCTCCTTCTTATCTCACACCTCACTTTCAATATTTATGTACTTCACACGCTAGGAATCTGCGTTCGTCTAACAATCTTCTTTTGCTTTGTCCTTCTCATACTTCTGATTTTATTCATTCTTCCTTTCATATTCAGTCCATTCTTCTCTGGAATGCGCTACCTCTCGATATCAGGACGGCCACCAGTCAATATGCATTTAAGCGGAAGTTACGGTATTACTTTCTACACCAATAGCAGAGTCGACTCAATCATCTTTCTATCACTTAAAAATATATATATATATATATTTATTATAGGAAATATATATGTATGTTTATTTTAACTATTCTTCAATTTTACTTTAATAATAATATCTATTTTTTATGCACCTGCCATGTTATCTCTCCACCACTCTTGGTTGACTGGTAGAGAATGCCTCAGGCATTAAGTCCGCCTATGTACCTGTATGTTGCATGAAGTTTTAATAAATAAATAAATAAATACGAATGTTTTCAGAAACTTTTTATTTTCCTTTCTGATAGATGAGCTTGGCAATACCATACCATCCGCTTAGAGTTTAGACAATATTATTCACGCAGTGTCCATCAATGGAGTTTTCAATGTTGATATTTCTGAGCTGACATGTCAGTAGTTTTAACACAGGTTTAAAGCTTAGGTGAGCTGAGTCCTCCCTGAGGTTCCTTAAAATGAAGGTTTCCTCAGGTCCCCTTTAGTCCAATCTGTTAGAAGGGCTTCTAACAGAATTCGACTGCTACCTACATGGAAAGTTCGTTTCCATGCAAAGGTTTCCACCGTGGAAAGTCCTGCCAGGTGAATAGTGATTTTGATACCTATTTTCATCATTTGAAATTTTTAAATCCGATAATAAATAAGTATAAAGCACTCAGTCACCAGCTTTTTTTAAGAATTTGGATAAAGAAACACATCATGTATTTTCCCTTTTCTCATCGATTCTTCTTTTTATTTGCTTTTTTAACATTTTTCTGTGATGGTGATTTTTTTAAAACCAATGTTACCATCTTAACAACTAAGAATATGATTAATATAAAAACTGATGCCACAACAAAAATAGCATCAAGCATTAAGTATTGATAGAGTGGCATATCAACTGTCGGCGGCTTCAAGTTGACTGTTCCTTTGTTTCTAGCTACGTATTCTATCCAGAATACCGCTGTATCCATCGGAGTTAGTGGCCTGTCCTTCCAGACTCGAGACAATTCTTTTGCTCTTTTTTGGTATCTGCAAAAGAAACAAAACTCTAAAAATGCTAATCAGTACAGAAAAATAATAATTAGCCTTTTTACCCGACTGCCGAAGGAGGGTAATGTGTTTATCAGTCTGTGTATGTATGTATGTAAGTATGTATGTATGTTTGTTCCTATGTGGCGTTCTAGAGGCTAAACGCGTTGGCCGATTTTGGTGATTCTTACGTCAATCGATTCGTCTTAACCCTGCGAGTGTCACTGGCTACATAAAAATTGGAAAAGTAAATGGCGGCTTTTGGGCGCCATTTTGTGGATAATTTTTTTTTTTCTTCTGCCAAACCCATTGTGTGGGGTATCAAAATTAAGGGTTTAAGGAGGTGATTTCAAAAATATATAACACTTATATGTTTAAATGTTCCTAATTAAAAAAGAAATACGAAAAAGTTGTAAATAAAAAAAGTTAATTTAAAAAATCAAAAAACCCGACTGCTTGAAAAGCGAACTAAAAAGACGTAAGCAAGAAGAAAATCATGCTGTGCAGTCGGAGGATACATCTGGTTTTGGTCAGCCAGTTCGCGAATATGTATCCTCCATGATTTTCTTCTTGTTTACGTCTTTTTTGATTTTTTAAATTAACTTTTTTTTTCAAAATCTTTAAATAAACCGGTTCGCAAATTACATTATATTGTTTACAGGTTCAATTATCGATACTTACTTTTCTTCGAGAATAATATTTAAAGCATCTTCAAGAATATGTTGATTAAGATTGAGAACATCAACAGAAACTCCTAATCCACATTCAACAGCAGATTGTGCATTCGAGTATTGCTCTCCAAATAATGGAATACCTACAATAGGCACCCCACAATGCAAAGCCTCCGAAGTACTCAGCATTCCAGCATGAGTTATAAATGCAACCACTTTCGGATGACCTAGAAAATATACATAATAATGTAATTACATAAAAATTAATTTTATTTAAAATTATTTTTATTACGACATAAAGATTAGACAAGAGCTGCTTATGTTTATATCTCGATGTAAAACGAAGATATGGTAGATTGCTATCAGCTTAACCTCTGTAGGTTTAATCAATAGCAATCCGTATCTTCGAATTTCTATATCAAATAAAATTAATCGCAATTTAATTGCAAACACAGTCCAATTCTACAAAATATCACTTACATATGATAGCCTTTTGTGGCATCCATTTCCCTAAGAACACGTTGGTAGGTGGTACCCAGTCAGCGATATCCGTTTTCCAAATAAACAGCAAATTGCTATTCTCTTTTTCAACAACCTTTTTTATTTCATTTGTTATTTTGCGAGAGACATTCGATGCTACACTGCCAAAACTTATGAAAACCACACGTTTGTTTGCATTGTCCAAAAACTTTTGTAGAGCCTGAAATTATATTAAAGATAAGTAGAAAGTACTAACGTAAGATCTAAACATTTCACATCATACGATCTTCAACGAAGCCCTTGATCAAATAAATTAGAAATAACATGTATTCGTGACTAGCTTATGTCATTAAGTAAGATACAAACCTTATCTTCAATTTGAACATTTTCTTTAATATGCATACCACCAATTTCCACAACATTAGAGCTATATAAACGCGGACCAGTTAACGGAAAATACTGATTTATCATTATTAAGGACATATTTTTTCCAAGGTCTTCTAAGTGTGGTGTATTGGGATACACTTCATTCACAATTTCCGTATCAATTCTCTGTGTCACATGTGTATAGTAGGTAGTCATTCCAAAGTTTATTATAGCACTCTTTATTTTACTCCACATGCTAGGATATGTTCCAGAAGCAAAAAAGTGGTTCGGCACAAAAGCAGGATTGTTAGGTGCACCTAACCTTGCGTATGTCCATGGAAACAAAATGTGACTGGTCATTCCTATTGCGGGCGCATTTAACTTGTAGGCAACAGCTAAGCCACAGTCCGTCACAAATTGCTCAACTAACACGACATCGAAATGTGCCGCCGATGATATTAGCTCTTGAACTTCGCGATTGTTTATCAGTTTTTTACAATTTAAATTCGCTATATATCCACATCCAAAAGCTTCTTCGTATGCTACTGCAAAATCTGATCTAGAAAGAATTTTAAGATGTTCTTCGATGTTTACTTGATCACTATCATTTTCTTTATCTTGCAGAGAAATCTGATGCAGGTTAGGTAGTGGTGGTACAGGGTGGTAGTTAATCACTGTCACATCATGATTCCTCGTAGCTAATTCTTCAACCAATGCCGTAAAAAATATATGATGACTTCGTCCATTATGTGGAAATATAGCCAGTATTTTGTAACTATCGCATTCAACAATGAACCACAACGTTAATATTGCAAATATCTTCATTTTTAATTCTTGGGTACACTACTTATTCAGAGTAAAAACTTATAAACAATTATTTAGCACACACGCACTTCAATGATCTACGACACGACAGCGCATCTTTACAAAGTTTTGTTACGGTAAATAAAACTAACTGTAAACCATCTATCGCATTCGCTTCTACTATCTATCCTACTCTTTTACAGCTGTTTGCTAAACGAATACGAAATGAAACGGTGCAAAGCTATAATAAATTATTTAAGATTAGATAAGATAATATAAAGATAATTTATTGGGCAGTGTACAGTTTGTGTTTACAAAAAGAAAAGATAATAATATATCTACATATTACATTACCTGCTTATTTAAATAATTCTAAAGATAACGTAGCCGGTAGTTATGGAGATAAGTACTCGTGAAAATAATTGGCACATTTGAATACAATTTAGCAATCTTTGTCATTGCAGTCGAAAATACGACGATTGCAGACGAAATAGACGTTAAAGAGCTGAAAAGTGCATGAGTATGTCGAATTTAGGTTATGAAGATAGTTATTTAGATACTACTACAACAAATATTATGATTGAGGCACAAAATGATAACGATAACCTGTTGCCGTCTAAATAAACTACATGTTCGGTGGAAAAAAAACAAAAAAGCATTCTTCTTTTATATATTTTTTTTCATGTGAGTATATTGAAAAGTGTCGTTTGAAATACGTGAGCATTTGTCACTGCAGCCCGGCGAGCACGGCCTACTGTGACATGGCTTAAGTCACACTTTTTATCACAGTTTGGGCGATAAAGCCATTTTGCCTTAAATGCTAGCACGGCGGCGTGAGATATTTTCTTGACTTGTGGCATAACTTCTTGCCGTTTATTTTTTTCTCTTTCGGAAACCTGCCCATTTTATTGCAGTTTCGGGTTAACCTTGACCATAAAAACCATTTAGTTTATGAGAAGCATAGCCCTACGACGCACTGTTTCCGAATTATGGGTCTCCGAATTTCATTTTATTTTGTATAAAACGCTCTATATTTCCAAAATGGTATCTCGAAAACGGTGTGTCCTAGGCAAATAATAACCAAAATTTACCCCCCTTCCCCCCTTTGATACCCCATGCTAGCGGCATCCCAACAGGAAATAATGATTTTGTTTTTCTTTTGCTTTGCATGGTAGGTTCTTCATCTAAGGTGACAAGATATGATAAAATATGTCATGTCTTACAATTTTTCCGGGATAACCATGTGACATAGTTTAAAGGGGCGACATGCCTTTCTTGTTGCTGACTTCATAGTGCGACATAATCTGAATAGACGACCAAATAAAATAAAACGTATAAAAGTGGGTCGTTCATACAGATAAACAACTTTTTAATTTTGTTGGGAACAAATTAATATTTGACCCATGACCAATGATATTCAAATAAACAGATATATTATGAGCGTGCGCATTGTGAAGACGAATAGGTCACAATTGTGAACTTTAGTTTTTAGTTTATGTAACGCATGGCGAAGAGCGATACGCTTTGTTGAAACAAAAACAAAATAAAAAAATGCCAGCGTGTGTATTTAGAAATTGTACCAATTATGATACCAATGTACATAGAACAGATGGGATCTCATACCGTATGTAAGTACGCAATACGCCTCAATTTACTAATTTATATCATTTTTTTCCTAATATTCTGATATTTGGACGTTAGAAAAGGATAACAACATTGGTGGTCAGAATAATGTTTGTTTATATTCACACGCAAGTGACAAACACTAGCTGTCACTTTTTTTCTTTTTGGTTTTATCAAGCCATCCCTTTCGACTTGTATTGGAATGTCAGATGAATGAAAAGTGTGAGTGCGGAACACTTTTTTCAATTGTTTTGTGAGTGTATAACGAATCTGTTTATTTGAATATCATTGCCCATGAGCATAGACTTATGCACACTTTATTTTCTTTGTTTGTTTGATAACATAGCAAAAAATTGTGAAAATTTTAATAATTAGTTAAAAATATAATAGCTTGGACCCTGTTCCCGATTCCGGTGGGCCCCTATTTTTTATATTTTATTTGATTTTAGGGGTTTTATTTTGGAAATATTAAAAAATTTTGAAAGTAAGAAGAATATGGAATAAAAGAAAATAATGATTAAAAAAAATATCAGAATATTTTTTTTTATTAAAAATAAGAAAAACAATTAAAAAATATAATTATGAAAAAGTAATAATATAAAATGAATTAATAATCCTGTAACATTTCAATTACCGTACGCAAAATACGCGCTTAGACGTGGAGTTGCGGACACCAGCCCGTCTTAACCTAACATTTCAATTAATTAATAAGCATTGATCACCACACACACAATAGTATATTATGCAACTAGTGAATAAAAGACGGATTTAATGCGAGGGCCGTAGATGAATCACAAGTAAGTGAAGGATTCTAACGACTGAATCACGACCGTAGGGAGTGATTCATGATGATTGAATCACGAGCATAGCGGATTCAAGTGTTAGAATCATGAGCGACGCGAGTGATTCATGGCCCTCGATATAAATCCGTTTTATTCAAGAGTTGCATACTATATTTTATACCATGACTACGAGAAAAAGTAAGATTGACGCGAAAACCACAAGGAATAATATTAAATAAATGGTTTTACCATTAAAACTAACCTTTAATATATACAAAAAAATTGCCCTTGTGTTTCAATCTCTATCTCTATCTCAAACTCTATCTCTAACTCTATCTCCAACTCTATCTCCAACTCTATCTCCAACTCTATCTCTAACTCTATCTCTAAATCTCTAACTCTATCTCTAACTCTATCTCTAACTCTATCTCTAACTCTATCTCTAACTCTATCTCTAACTCTAACTCTATCTCTAACTCTAACTCTAACTCTAACTCTATCTCTTACTCTATCTCTTACTCTATCTCTAACTCTATCTCCAACTCTATCTCCAACTCTATCTCTAACTCTATCTCTAAATCTCTAACTATATCTCTAACTCTATCTGTAACTCTATCTCTAACTCTAACTCTATCTCTAACTCTATCTCTAACTCTATCTCTTACTCTATCTCTTACTCTATCTCTAACTTTATCTCTAACTCTATTTCTAACTCTATCTCTAACTCTTTCTCTAACTCTATCTCTAACTCTAACTCTATCTCTAACTCTATTTCTAACTCTAACTCTATCTCTCACTCTATCTCTAACTCTATCTCTAACTCTATCTCTAACTCTATCTCTAACTCTATCTCTAACTCTATCTCTAACTCTATCTCTAACTCTATCTCTAACTCTATCTCTAACTCTATCTCTAACTCTATCTCTAACTCTATCTCTAACTCCAACTCTATCTCTATCTCTATCTCTATTTCTATCTCTATCTCTAACTCTATCTCTAACTCTATCTCTAACTCTATCTCTAACTCTATCTCTAAGTCTATCTCTGTCTCTAACTCTAACTCTATCTCTATCTCTAACTCTATCTCTAACTCTAACTCTATCTTAGTTTGTATCGATTATTTTATGCGCAAGGAGGTTGTACAGCATTGAGATGGAGTTTGAATATTATATTGGTTTGTTCTAAATTCAAACACCAAAACAGTGATTAAAAGTGCTTTTTATTCACTGTTTTCAGTGAAAAAAAAAAACTTTTTAGAGGGGGAATGGTATAAAATAAATTTATTGCCATTTGGTGCAGTAATTAGAAGGAAAATGTTATATCACCACCTCCGAACGAAAGTGATACGTTTTTAGGCTTCCATACCCAAAGGGTAAAAACGGGACCCTATTACTAAGACTCCACGATCCGTCTGTCTGTCTGTCTGTCACCAGGCTGTATCTCATGAACCGTAATAGCTAGACAGTTGAAATTTTGACAGATGATGTATTTCTATTGCCGCTATAACAACAAATACTAAAAACAGAATAAAAACAGAATAAAATAAATATTTAAGTAGGGCTCCCATACAAAAAACGTGATAATTTGCCGTTTTTTGTGTTAAGGTACGGAACCCTTCGTGCGTGTTCTTAATCATCTGTCAAGATGTGACATTTGTGACAAAATGGGTGCGCCCGTATTAGCAATTAAGACCCGATGAGTCCCAAATAAAGGTCGGGTAATTTTCTCACTCCGCCGGCGCTAGCATTCAAGACAAAATGGCTTTATCGCCCAAACTGCGATGAAATGTGTGGCTGAAGCCATGTTACAGAAGGCCGTGCTCGCCGGGCAGCAACAAAAAAGGCATGTCCCGCCTTTAAAATATGTCACATGTTTGACGCGTGCTAGCGTTTAAGACAAATTGTAAGACATGACATAATTTATCATGTCTTGTCACAAATGTCTTGGGTACGCCCATGCTCGCTCCGCAGTTCTCAGCCTCTCCTTTTGCTCTGGCGTCTATTCCACTTCGGCTCCAATGATACAGTTTGCCCACTAGTATCTTTGTATTGGTTTCTCTTACTCGTCATATATTCATTATAAGTTAGAAACCCCGTAATGTGTTCATAAAAACTTAATGCAGTTCTACAATATTTCGTTTAATAAGTAGATAAATAATTAAAACCAGTAGTTAGCATTGTTTAATTCAATCAAACCCCTTAATGTGTTCTAAACAACTTACCTTCAGTTTCCCACCTTAAAATTATCGCAGAATTAATGTGACAAATTGTCAAGCACGCGTTACCTGCTATGATTGGTTGAATGCATTTTCAACAGCCAATCACAGAGGATAACGCGTGCTTGACAATTTGTCACATTAATTCTGCGATAATTTTAAGGTGGGAAACTGAGGGTTAATGCAGTTTAACGATATTTCTTGTAATCAGTAGATAGCAATTAAAACCAATACCTAATGTTTCAATCAATACCTACTTCATGATTTTAATCGGGATTTTTTTAAGACACTAACAACATAATAATATATATATATATAGATAAAATAATATCAATGTTGCTTTTCTACAAGTATTGTAAAAACTATCATTATTTATTTTGTAAGACAAGGTTTATTTTTCTAATTATTCTTCTTAGCACTCCTCTGTGTAAGTGATTTGTTTATAACCAGCGACACTACTTTGACGACAATTAGCAATACTAACAAAAACACTGATCCCAAGGTAAAAACAACATCAAGCATCAAGTATTGATAGAGTGGCATGTCAACTGTCGGCGGCTTCAAGTTGACTGCCCCTTTGTGTCTGGCTACATATTCAATCCAGAATATCGCCGTTCTCATCGGGGATAGTGGCCTGTCCTTCCAGACTCTAGACAATTCCTTCGCTTTTTTTTGGTATCTGAGAAAACAAAAGTGTATTTAGCCACGATTCATCATAATATTATGTAGATAAAATTGCAAAATATCCGGTTTTCTAGGAATAACACCGAAATGGGTTGTAACGTTTTCGGTCCAATTTTGCGAGTAGCTGTATCTGTTAAATTATTTAGCATCTAATATTTAAAATTTGTTCACATATTCGATTGCTTATTAGCAATATAAAGAAGATGATTGACTAAGATATAATAATAGGGGTTAAAGTATGTAATTGCCGTTTTATTGTAATAGGTACTTCGAATAGACGTAGAACCTTCACGGTTTCAGATTTTTGAATGAAACCTTTTTTACATGGTACCTATGAAGTTCTTCTTTTAAAAATATGCAACAATCGATTATCGACTTTTCGATCGTTTTTTTATTCAGCTTAGACAAGATAGATGGATACTTCGAAAATTCGAGTGATTTTTTAATACGAGTTCCGACGCGGAACTCGCGACAGAAACAGCTCGCAATATCAATGTCGCGTTTGGAGAAGGGACTGCTAATGAACGCACCGTGCGATTTTGGTTTAAACGCTTTCGTGATGGAAACTTTGATTTGAAGAACGAACCACGTGGAAGACCGCCCACACAGGTGAATAACAATGAATTGAAAGAGATGATGGAAGCCGATCCGAGCCAAACTACCCAGGAATTAGCGGCATGGTTTAACGTTACCTTACCAACAATATTGACTCATTAGCGTCAAATCAATAAAATATGAAAAATGGGTTGCCTCATGATTTGACTGATCTGCAGAAAGAAACGCGTGTTGAAACTTTTGTTGCCTTATTGAATCGATACAGAAATGAAGACTTTTCATCACATGTCACAATTCGATCCAATATGATCGAATTTTGACATATGATGAAAAATGGATTCTTTACGATAACCGTAAGCGAAAAATGCAATGGCTTACCCCAGGTCAAACGCCGCAACAGTGTTCTAAAGCAAAGCATGGGGTCACAGCATGGTGTTATTCACTATAGCTTTCTCCGACCTGGCCATTATTGCTCCATGATAACGCGAGACATCATACAGCACGAGAAACCATTCTAACTCTACAGGAACTGCAATTAGAAACCATTCGTCACCCTCTGTATTCGCCAGACCTCGCTCCAACGGACTACCTATTTTTTTCGTGATTTGAACAATTTTCTACGTGATAAAAAGTTTTCTGCTCAGGAGGAGTTTGTCGAATCTAGATCACCAGAGTTCTATAGCAAAGGCATAAATGACTTTCCTATTAGATGGCAGCAATGTATAGATAATAATGGTAATTATTTTGATTATTTATATATGTTAAATTAAAAAAAAAAACTAATTTCATTTTTTTTGTAGAAATCGGCAATTTCATGCTTTAACCCCTAAACCAACTACAACCAACAACTTACTTCTCCTGAAGGATAATGTTTAGAGCATCTTCCAGCACACTTTGATTAAGAGTAAAAATATCAACAAAAACTCCTAATCCACTTTCAACAGCGGAGCGTGCATTTGCGAACTGATCTCCAAATAGTGGTATACCTATAATAGGTACGCCACAATGCAACGCCTCCGAGGTACTCAACATTCCAGCATGGGTTATAAATGCAACCACTTTTGGATGACCTTAAAAATATATAACAAAAATTATTAAAAATAATAGGTAGTTAAAAAAATACAAAAATACCAAACAAAAAGTAGAAAATAATTTTAAATAAGAATATGTGTGATTAACAAAAAAGAAAATTTTACTATAAGAAAACATGGGGTTCTTTTTAAGATATTTTCAAAATGACTCTTTTTTTATTACCAATATCTGTCAATCAAATATTAAATAACAATTGACATCAAGCACCCCACGATTTTTCACAATATTTTTTTTTTATTTTCCCACTATTATTAATTAAAATTAATTGAAAATTAATTTCTAAAAGCAAAAAAATAAATATATTTTAGTCTTGCATTATTAATTGGCGCCAAACAAACTTAATTTCAACAGAATCGGTTCACAATTGAAAATTCAGTGGGCAAATTAACAATCAATCCTTTTTTTCTACATTTAGGGTTGGATATTATCACAAAATAGAAAGAATACAGAAGGGCCACTCCCGCCGTTTCGAAAATTGACAGCTAATCTTGACAGATTGACTAGGGTTGCTGCTATATTGATTCCGAACTTAAAAAAAGAGTAGGTTGTATAAGTAACAAACATAAATACATGATTCATAAATACATGATTCGTCTAAACATACATCATATCATACTTACATGCCTTAGAGGATACACAGAGAATCAAATATCCATTAAATATCACGACGCCACATACGACGAAGATTGGAGGGTAACAAGACGTAATAATAAAATAATGATCCTACTAAAAACATTAAATAGTGAAAAGCTTGGTGCTTTGCTCGACAAAAATGTAAATAAATGTGAAAAAAAAAAACAAAATAATTAAGAAAACCCGACTGCTTAAGAAGCGTAAAAAGACGTAATTAAACAAGAAGAACATTAAGCATTAAGTGCATAAAACCATATTATTATGACAAGTTTCATAGCATTTCCAATTTCGTCTATGGATTTAAAATAATTGATTATATTCCTAGATATTTAATTTCTAACTTGGCATCTTGAGAAATTTAATGACCTTTATAACTTAAAAATTAAAAAAGAAAAGTATATTCGGTCTGTAACAATTAATAAAGATAACCCAGCCAATGCAACCTTACAATACTTAAAGTAAGAATGACGTGACAAACGCCCGCGCTAGAACTCGTGACAGCCGCGACTGAGCTCGGTCCAATATTGCCCATTATTCCCTGTAAAATCATATTGTCAATGTGTGCGTGCAAAATGGCGCTTAGTTCGTAGTGGACTCTCTGTCTGCGGCGCGCCGCCGCTTACGTACTTTGTGATATTATACTCTTTTCCAATAAAAAATCGGACCACTCTATAAAATGTATGCGTGGTCATACATTAAAAAAAATACATGTCGAATTGAGATTCCTTTCTTCGTCGGTTAAAATCAAATGGAACGTGCGTTCTTCATGCTGTTAAAACAGTGGTCAGCAACTAAATCAAGGCCTATTATTAGAAAATAAGTAAGGCCTATGTCCAGCAGTGGAAGTCTTTCGGCTAAAATGATGATGATGCATGTACAGTTCCGGTCAAACCGTCAAATCTTGATAACAAACATTAAAAAAATACAGTCGAATTGAGAACCACCACCTTTTCGAAGTAGCTTAAAAAGTAATAAACTCACAATAAATCCATAAAATAAAACTTACATAAAATAGCTTTCTGTGGCATCCATTGCCCGATGAACACATTGCTAGGTGGTCCCCAGTCTTTGAGATCTGTTTTCCAAACAAATAGCAAGTTACCGTTCTCCTTTTCAATAATCTTTTTAATTTCATTTGTTATTTTGCGAGGAAAATTTGATGCTACAGTTCCAAAACTGACATAAATCACAGGTTTTTTTGCATTATCCAATAACTTTTGTAAACCCTGTAACATTCGAAAACGTAAAATGAATTATTAGTACCTATGTGTAAGTAGAGTTCATATTATAAGGACTGTACTTTTTTAACACCAATAAATATTTACTAGACTATAGTCATTTCAAATTGCTCCTATGGATTATTAGTTATTACATAAAAAGTTATAGTAAAGTAACCAGGCATCAACTTCTATTAGTATGCTATACCTACGCCAGATACCATAACGTATATTATCGTTATTAAATCAGATATTAAGTTAGATTTCCCTGCCGGAGTCTGTGTTTCCCGATAGCTACAATCTAGGGGTCTTTAAGTCAAGAGTGAATGGGTTTTTTCTAGGCAAGCGTGCTTCACCGTCGACCACATCATCGCTTTCCATCGGGTGAGATAGTGGTCAAGCGCGAGCCTATTGATAATAAAAAAAAAAAAAAAAAAAAAAAAAAATATCACAAACCTTATCTTCTATGTGAACATTTTCTTTAATATGCATGCCGCCAATTTCCACAACATTAGAGCTATACAAACGCGGACCGGTTAATGGAAAATACTGATTTATCAATATTAAGGACATATTTTTGCCGAGGTCTTCTAAGAGCGGCGCATCGGGATACACTTCATTCACAATCTTCTGGTCAATTCTCTGTGTCACATGTGTATAATAAGTATTGATTCCAAAGTTTATTATAGCACTCTTTATTTTATTCCATAAGTTTGGCTTTGATCCGTAACCAAGAATGCGGTTCGGTACATACGCTGGATTGTCAGGTGCACCTATTCTTGAGTAGGTCCATGGCATCAGAATGTGAGTGGTGATTCCCATTGCAGGCGCATTCAACTTGTATGCAACAGCTAAGCCACAGTCCGTCACAAACTGTTCAACTATTACCACGTCGAAATGTGCCACCGATGATATTAGCGCTTGAACATTTCGATTATTCATAATTTTTCTACAGTATGCGTTTGCTTGATATTGAAATGCCCTAGCCTGAGTGTATGCTTTTAAAAAATCTGATCTTTTACGAATTTTCAGACGTTCTTCGATATTTACATCATGATTAGTGGCATTTTCTTCATCCTGTAGGGAAATGTGACGCAGGGTAGGTAGTGTCGGCACAGGGTGGTAGTTAATCACTGTCACATCATGCTGCAGTGTCACTAATTCTTCAACTAGAGCCGTAAAAAATATATGATGACTCCATCCGTTATGTGGGAATATAGCTAGTATTTTGTAACCATCACTACTAACGGCAAAGTAAATAAATATTGTGAATATTTTCATTTTTTAAATTATAACTATAAACTGCACCATGCGGAAGTCACTCAACTAGACGTTACACCGGGTAGCCACAAAGAATCTTGTGGATATCCGACTATGATCACAAACGGATTGACAACGCAACAAATCGATTGCCCAATGATTTCAGTTGCTTAATCAATTCCGGTCAAGAGCAATGGTGGCTAGCATTCTGCCGTTTCGTTTCAATAATTTATTCTTTAGAACGTAATTTTCCCCTACGAAACCAAATCCATCTATCCTTCGCCAGAGAAAACAATTATGCTAACGGAAAAATGGACATCGGACCCCAAACCCCAATGTCCCAAAACTCAATAGCCATGGGATAGAACTGTTCAAGAAGAACATTTGCTTTTTATGCGACGTTCGTTCGGATTAAATGAGAAACACATTTTGAGCAACGTAGTTAAGGTTTGCTTAGCATTTTAAAGGAAATTTTCAAGAAGAACCGTTGTTTCTAAAATTACTATTGCCAAATCTATTGGGATTCATTGACCTTATTAGTGTTAATACCCTAAATCGGTGACTATACTTCTTAAAAGATAGCTTGTTCTCTACGACATATGTCAAACTGACGTATACGTTATTGTTAGCCTGTCAAGCGCTATTGTTACCTACTGTATTGATACTGACAGCTGTCGCAGAGATCAAGCTATCTTAAAAGAAGTACAGTACTTACACTAATAGTAAAAGCTTTCCAGTACAAATATTTGCTATTTAAATGACCCATTCTAATTGTTAGCTCCTTCGGCGTACTTACATGTATACTTATTTTGAAAACCGAAGTTACAGGCCTTCTCCGTAAACGCGACCTAAGTCAAGATGTTATGCTTACCTAATAGATTTTTGTTATAGAATGAGAGTTATCGACATTTTGAGTATTGTTTCATTCGACAGAACTATCTACATACATCTACTTGTACTGTTCTTCAAATAAATACATTTAATTTTGTATGTTTAGCTTACACTACTTCCGCTAGGTACCAGTAAGTAACCGTAATATATTTGGGTCTAACATATACGAGGTGCATTCAATAAGTACCTAGCCTCATCGCCAGAGGGCGCTGTAGTTTCAAAAGAGTTTTACCACAGTGTAGCACATTCTTTTTTAATTCTTTTTTCAAATTTTCATTCCAATCCCTTCATTTCTTTTAATTTGACAACTTATGGAAGCGAACGTGTCGATCGGTTTTACAAAAATGGAAAAAGAGCAATATCGTTCGGTGATTCGATTCCTATTTTTGGAAGGGAAAACGCGCATCGAAATCAAAGAGCGCTTGGATGCTGTGTACGGTGACTCTTCTCCATCGATGGCCACCGTCAAGAATTGGTTCAACGAGTTTGCACGTGGCCGTACGTCGGTTTTTGATGAACCACGTCCAGGTGCACCGAAAACAGCTGCTACGGAGGAAAACATTAAAAAAATCCATGATTTCGTATTGGCAGATCGCCGATTGAAGGTTCGGGAGCTAGCTGAGACTGTAGGCGTTTCAGAAGGAACAGTGCATCATATTCTTCACGAGGAACTCGGCATGAGAAAGCTGTCGGCGCGATGGGTGCCGCGTTTACTCACACCAGAAAACAAGCGCAACCGTGAGACCATATCGGAGACGTGTTTGGCGCTGTTTAAGCGGAATCCAGCGGAGTTTTTGCGTCGTTTTGTGACCGTCGATGAAACCTGGATCCAGTGGTACACACCAGAGACCAAGGAGCAATCAAAACAATGGATCCAGACCGGGGAACGTGCTCCAAAGAAGGCGAAAACTGTAAAATCGGCCGGAAAAGTTATGGCCACCGTTTTCTGGGATTCACAAGGTGTGATCTACATCGATTACCTCGAGAAGGGTAAAACAATTACAGGGCTTTACTATGCCGATTTATTGGGCCGATTCGACGCCGAATTAAAGAAAAAACGACCCCATCTGGCGAAGAAAAAAGTGCTGTTTCACCACGACAACGCACCGGTTCACACGTCTGCCGCTGCCATGGCCAAATTGGTCGAATTACGCTACGAATTGCTGCCCCATCCACCGTATTCTCTAGATTTGGCCCCTTGTGACTTCTTTCTGTTTCCTAATCTGAAAAAATCACTCGCCGGGAATAGATATGGATCGAATGAGGAGGTCATCGCCGCCACGGAGGCCTATTTTGCAGAGTTTGACAAAAAATATTTTTCCGACGGGTTAAAAAAGTTGGAGAATCGCTGGGCTAAGTGTATCGAACTAAAAGGAGACTGTTGAAAAATAAATTGCCACTTTTCCAAAATTTTCGTTTACTTTCTGTAGGCTAAGTATTTATTGAATGACCCTCGTACCTACCTTCAATTATTTATACAAATTACAATCCGATTTATAGTTTCTGAGAAATGGGTCTACCTTTTATAGCAGAACTTTTTATGTCATCATATTGTATGCATAACAACGGATAGCTTATTTATTACTTCATTTCGCAGAAAATCGTTTGGCATTCACTCATTTAATTGATTTTATTTTAATTGAAACAATATTATATCACGGGAATTCAACGCGATGATTTCGATGGTTTATTTACCTGAACAAAAAAAAACAATCGAAATCATCGCATTCACGTGATAGGTATATTGTTTCTCAATTGAGTAAAGATCTCGAAAAAAGATGAAAGCATACAACCTTAGCTTTCCAGCAACAAAAAATCATTCGACATAAATTACAAATAACAAAAACAACAATGTCGTGCTTGAAGCATGACGAAATCAAAGTCACGTTGCTCAACAGCTAAAGGAAATCGCTAAAACCAGCTAAAAGTACTTACATAGTTGCTCAATTAAAATTATTTCCAAAAAAATATACGTAAGTGGATACCTATTTATTCTCAAGTGAATACTTTGTAAAGTATCAAGAAAAATTATGGCAGTTTTGTTTTTTTTCTGGCAGGCTTTATTAGATTTCACGGACGTGTGCTAACGCGTGCCCGTGGAGTTTTAGTGGTTTGGAGTCCCACATAACTGCGCTATCTCCCCGTGGTAGCGCAGTATGCATGAGCATTTCTACAAGCAAAAAAAGGCATTAATAGCCTAGATGGGACATAATAGGTACTTTACGGGTTACGAGTAAGGCACATTCAGATAGAGTCGAAGTGAAACGCTGAAAATGTACAAAGCATAATACATAACCTGAGTTTCCCACCTTAAATTTATCGCAGAATTAATGTGACAAATTGTCAAGCACGCGTTATCTGCTGTGATTGGTTTAATGAATTTTCAACAGCCAATCACAGCAGTTAACGCGTGCTAAAATTATCGTTAATTAGGTGGGAAACTCAGGGTTAGACGTCTATCTCCACAAGCAACGTGGTGGAAACATTTCTATCTAGATATAAAGACCTAAGGTCAAAATTTGCATGAATTTATTACCGACTTCTAAAAAAAGGAGGTTATCAATTCGACACGTATGTATATACATAATATTATTGGAAATGCACAATATTCACATATGTTACTCTATGTATGCTTCTAAACCCGTGTTCCAAATTTCATAAATGTATGTTTGTTGGTATATCTGTATGTTGGTATATCTCCGAAACTAGTAATCGGCAGGCTTATTACGTATCTTTTGCAAGAGCAAAACGATAGCGATTTATGCGCAATAGTTGCTCTTCAATAGAAAAGTTTTAGAGTTGTTGGTGGTTTTTCTTTTAATATGTGCTTTTGACAAACAGCGAGCGATTAGCAAACGATTGTGTAGGACCTACCATACATAAACTGCAGGTAATTCCGACTTTTATGACATAAAGCGTTTGATCGCTATCGTTTTGCTCTTGCAAAATATACGTAATAAGCCTGCGGATTGTGTTCATTCTTTTTGTTTTTAACCCCCGACGGAAAAAGAGGGGTGTTATAAGTTTGACGTGTGTTGCTGTGTATCTGTGTGTCTGTCTGTGGCATCATAGCGCCTCAATGAACCTATTTTGATTTAGTTATTTTTTTGTTTGAAAGGTGATTGTGTCGAGTGTGTTCTTAGCTATGTTTGAATAAAAATAAAATCGGTTCAGCCATTCAAAAGTTATGGGCGTTTTACTGTTTGAATCGGGATGTTTTCGCAAGATAACGGGGGCTTTTTAAATTTTGAAATTTTACTTGTGGTTTAGATATCTCACAACTTAGGGAACAGTACAAATTTCATCAAAATCGGTCCAGCAGTTTTCAAGATATGAAACATATAACTTCGGTTAATGATAAACAGCACAAAAGTGTAAATTATGGGTATTTTGTGAATATCATTGGTATTTTGTCAATCGTTTTGGTACCTTACTAAAGGTATAGTACTTGCTCACTTTTTAGGGATGATAGTACTAAAACTGAAAAGCAAAAAATAAAATCTTTTTTACAAAAAAATAACCAACTTCCAAAGCAAAACACTAACAAGTAAAATTTCAAAATTTAAAAAACCTCCCAACACATTAATCTTGCGAAAACATCCCGATTCAAACAGTAAAACGCCCATAACTTTTGAACGGCTGAACCGATTTTATTTTTATTCAAACAGCTAAGAACACTCTCGACACAAACATCTTTAAAAAAAATAAAAATCAAACTCGGTTCATCCGTTGAGGCGCTATGATGCCACAGACAGATACAGATACACAGCAACACACCTCAAACTTATAACACCCCTCTTTTTCCGTCGGGGGTTAAAAAGAGCAAAAATCACTTTCGGTTCAAAGTCGGTGTCGTAAAATGACAAAAAAAAATGGTACCAAAGACACCGACTTTCGAAACAAAGTTATTTTTGCTCTTTTTAGTGTTTTGCTATGGAAGTCGGTAATATTTTTGTGAAAATGTTTTTTTTTTGCTAATCTCCTGTTCAAAACAGTCCCATTAACCATGATACAATTTCTGCTCACAACATCAACATTACAATTTACAAACCTCAATTATTTTTACAATGGATGAACATAAAGGAACTTGTTCCCATGGACCCATGGATATAGAACTACCAAAGAAGGTAATGAAAATGAATGTTTTTCCTTTCCTTCTAATGGTGGAAATGAAAAAGTTTACATTGGTCTAAAGAACGGTAAAAAAATAACACATTCGAAGAACAAAAATCTTCGGAATCTTTGACATGCCTTTCAATGTCATTCTGACATCTGCAGTTCAAAGAAAATAATAACTCTCCTGCAGTTTGAAAAGCAGTGTCATGTAGGTACGGAATGTAGGTCTATAACTCTAATAATGGATGTTTCACCTCTTGAAAGCAGAAAGTAATTTGTAATGGCCATGATACACTTAACAAAACACTAAACAATGTCCTGCGTCCTGTCTCTACGTATAATATAACGTAAGTAATACATTTTATCAAGCCTTGCTTTCTGTACCTAATTGCCTCCATCCATGCAGCGCCATTCCTTAGATACAGTGCCCGCCAAACTTCGTGGCCGCCCTGAAGTTGGCTACAATAGGTGCGCAGTAGTAAATCTCATACAATAACAGCACCGTTTCGTGCCTTGCGCATCGGAAAGCCAACTTCAGGGCGGCCCAGAAGTTTGGCGAGCACTACCTATACCGTGAATCGTGATACTTTTAATAATACTCGCAAAACTATTTCTCAGTTATATGCAATTTAGTTTATTTTATCGAGTAATTTATGTTGAAAACGTCGTTTGATACCTACACTTGGGCATTTGTCATTGCAGGCTCTCGGCCCATAACATACTAATATAATAATCCCTACTAATATTATAAATGCGAAAGTAACTCTGTCGTCTGTCTTTCTGTCTGTCTGTCTGTCTGTCTGTCTGTCTGTCTGTCTGTCTGTCTTTGCTTCACGCCTAAACTACTGAACCGATTTGCGTGAAATTTGGTACAGACATAGTTTGGAACTTGAGAATGGACATAGGATAGTATTTATTACAAAAAATAAAATAAAATTTATTCCGGACATACAGCGCCATCTATTGGTCAAGAGTCGGCATCAGAAGTCACTATTCCACGCGAACGAAGTCGCGGGCAAAAGCTAGTAATAATAATAAATTAGCTTTATTTGATTCCACAATAATTACATAGAATTAATTAATTTAATATTTAATAATTATATTACTAAGTAACCATAATAAATCTACTCTTCTCATGCAATTTAATCTACTTCTAATGTGGACCCCCTCAGGGTAAACCCCCTCCTCCAAAGAATTCCATTTTTCCCTATCTTTAGCAGTGGTCATCCAGTCTCTTCCTGCTTTGGATACAATTTCGTCCATTCAATTAGAGGTCGCCCGAGCGCCCGGTGACATACTAATATAAGATATATTAAATATAATTACCGTGGCTCGGGCGTCTATTCCGCCTCTACTGTGGAGAACGTTATCCCAGCGAGACAGTGGCTCCCAGAGTGATATGAGTGGAACGTATAGTGCATGTGCGCCACATAAAAAAATAGGGCGTGTCGTCGTTTTTGAAAAAAACGGAAAAAAAGATTCCTGCTGCAGTAACGTTGTTCTAGCAGGAAAATTCTAAACGAATGATCGGAGAGAGATTTAAAATACGTCCAATTAAGAAGGTCATCGTTATGTATGAATCCGTCGCTTTTTTGTAGTCATTCGAATTTGGTTGGATAACCAGCCGTTATTTATACTTTTAGTTTTTTGTTAAAATATACTTAATGCGAAACATTCCAAGCTGAATATTTTCACTATATATTTTTGACAAAACGCACTTGTTTGAGTTTTATACCTACATAACTTGGGTTGAGCAGGTTTCTTGTATTTTGCCGTCGTCAAAGTTATGACACCGTCGTTTTGACTTTTAACAAAATTATTCGATAACTCAAGCATGTATACATATGAAACTTTGTATGGTTAATACAAGCGTCAAGATAGACTGAATACAGTTCAGCGTGCTTATACGTTTTCTCATTCAGACAGTGCGATATTTTTAGGGTTTTCAAAACATCGCGATTGCTTGAAAATTATAAATATTTTCTTTAATCTTATTCCGACACAAATACGCACATATCAAGAGCTACTCAGGTATGTTTATTCTACAGGCGCACATACAATGGTTTTAGAGATAAACGATTCTGCAAAACGTTATTCCAGCAGGAAATGCAATATCTCGAAAACCTGATGACGCGCCAATTATATTTTCGGCGCACATTTTTGCTCAACTATATGCTCTCTGCCCATGCACAATATTTCTCACTCCAATCATTCGTTTAGATTTGTCTAATTCGTTTAAGAGTTGTAAAACGCGTTCAAAAGTCTCAATATAAAAAATACTGAAGACTTATGGGGGATATCCGTTAGGGTTCTTGTAGATATTATAGATTCGATTGCTCCTGTCCTTACAGGCATATTCAATCAATGTAAGGACAGCGGAACGTTTCCTGACTTAATGAAGCACAGTAAAGTAGTACCAATTGTCAACTCAGGCTGTAAGAGTGATCCCTCTAATTATAGACCTATATCCGTGCTGCCAGCCTTGAGTAAAATC
Organism: Orthosia cruda; assembly: GCA_964057195.1. Lineage (NCBI taxonomy): Eukaryota > Metazoa > Arthropoda > Insecta > Lepidoptera > Noctuidae > Orthosia > Orthosia cruda. The sequence goes on from OZ059846.1 coordinate 7,805,013, forward strand.
TACGAAAAAATCATGCTGGACCAGATGTTGTCTCACTTCAATTCTAATGGGATCCTGCATAGTCAGCAGTTTGGTTTCACGAAAGGTAGATCGACAACGGACGCGGGAGTAAAACTCATCACATCTTGGAATCTTGGGAGAAGTCCCAGGATGCCATTGGCGTTTTCTGTGATCTCTCAAAAGCGTTCGAATGCGTCGACCACAACACACTGATCTATAAATTACACCACTACGGAATTCGAGGACAAGCTGCTGATCTCGTGCTTTGCTATTTATCAAACAGACAGCAAAAAGTAAATGTTAATGGGGCGACGTCCTCCAGGTCTGTAGTCAAGATGGGCGTGCCCCAAGGTTCAATTCTCAACCCTTTCCTCTTTCTTGTTTACATTAATGATCGCCCCTTTATGATGGCCAAATTATCGGATATAATTCTATTTACTGATGATACTTCGCTAATTTTTAAAATAGATAGGAAAGATACGGATGTCTTAAATGTCAACTAAATTCTAATTATTCTCTCAAAATAGTTCGCAGCTAACAATCTCTTACTGAATGCGAAAAAAACAAAATGTCTTAAGTTCTCTTTACCAAATGTACCACAACGTGACCTAAACTTAAATCTTGACGGCAAAAATCTTGAAGTTATAACGGAAACTGTATTATTAGGGATTACTATCGATTCAAAATTGCAGTGGGGCGCGCACATTAGAACTCTTTCGGGAAGGTTAAGTTCAGCTGCATATGCAGTAAGGAAAATAAGTCAGTTAACCGATGTAGCCACAGCTAGGTTAGTATACTATGCTTATTTCCACAGTATTATTCTTATGGCATTCTGCTGTGGGGATCAGCAGCAGATGTTGACTCAGTTGTCATATTACAAAAGAGTGCAATCCGCGCGATCTATAAAATGGGTCCTCGAGAGTCCCTCAGAGATAAATTTAAAGAGATCGATATACTGACTCTACCTTCACTTTATATTTAGGAATGTATTTTGTATGTCCGCAAAAATCGAGGGCTTTTCAAAACTAGAAGCGACTTCCATAATTTAAATACACGCAGTAAGCACGAACTTGTAATACCCAAATTCAGATTAACTAAAACTAGCAAGTCTTTTCTTATAACCAGTATACGCTTTTATAACAAGTTGCCAAAGTCAGTTATAGAACTGAGCGATGGAAAGTTCAAAAATCACATCAAACGTGTCCTTATTAAAAAAGCATATTATAAAATCAAGGACTACGTTGAAGATAAATATTTTGGCTTTAGCTCCTTCTGCGCATGCGGCTTCCCTGGTAACTCATAAACGGCACAAATATGTGGATTTCTCTAACTATTCTCAATCTCATTTTTTTTTGTTTTTCTTCTTTTAATTGGACTTTTTACAATAGTTCGCAATCATCTTTATAGCCCTTTGCAAAGAATAGTTACAGCACTGATAACAACATTTGTGCCACATGTTAAATTTAGTCTTGTTATATATATATATTTATTTTTTTACTTTTTATAAATTCTTTTACCGATTATTTTGTGAATGTGTGAACATTGTAGGCCTTCTAGATGTTAGTTAACATTTGTTAACTTTGTTATATATTATATAAACTTTTTTTTTTTAGTTCCTTACGACTTATTGTCGGGCCTACGTTGTCCCCCCATAGTACTAATGCTGTAACATGGAAATATTGTAAAACCAAACCATTTTTAAAAGAGTAACCATGGAGTTTCTTGCCGGTTCTTCTCCATAGGAAACGACCAACCCGAACCGTGCACCTTTTGTCGACGTTTTATAAGTGCCCATGTAGGCCTATGTAAAATAAAAATAAAAAATGATTTTGATTGATTTTGATTTTGATTTTGTCCTGCTGGAACAACATTAATTCAGCAGGAATCGTTTTGTCAGTTTTTTTCAAAAACGACATCACACACTATTTTTTATGTGGCGCACATTCACAGCAGATTGCTCAATTATACGTTCCACTCATATCACTTTAGGAGCCACTTTCTTGCTAGGGTAACGTACTCTCTACTGCGATTACAAAGTTTCCTACCTTGCTTTTCAAAGTGTTCAAGTTAATATATTGTTTTTTTTTTCATCTTCATTTAGAGAGCTTTTTCGCTAATGCGAATATGACGCTCTGTATAGTATACATGATAAAATACAGTATTTATACATACGTAACAATATTTATTATGTGTCGAATTTTATCGGATAAAGTAAAAGTTTACATAATACTGATAAATATATATTGTGGGCGCCAATTTGTGTTCTCAGTAACTGATTCCGGACACATCTCATTAAAATATGATAATGTCCTCATCTTCATTATCTACACATGCTACGAAAGGTGATAGTACTTTTTACATTAAAAATCCGAATTTGTTAAGAGGCATATATGTCCGGAACGCAGACTTAATAATATGGTTAAGTCCTCCCTACAAACAAAACACTTATCAACCCAAGGTGAACGCATAAACCAAATGCAATTTTTCCTGGAACGAAGATTTTAAGGACTGCAATAAAGTCAGTGTAATGTGGAATTGCAACAAAATCGGTGCCATCCGAACATGCTTAATTGTTTTGCAAGATAATCTGCCTTATCTTTACCGTCTATACCTAGGTATATGAGACGGGATCCACAATTTTTTTTTCTTTTATTTTAGTTATAAAATTGTTTTAATTATTGGGTAGGCTATCGGTTTAATTCGAGTTACCTACAACTCAAGTGTTTACAAAATAAATTAGATAAAAATTAAAAAGTACGTATATCTGTAACATACTATATAGGTGTACTTACAATGATACTTCTAAACTCTTACTAACACAGGTAGTGTTGTTGCAGATCCAAAAATTACAAGAACTAGATATGGCTTGTTGTTGTAAAGCAGCTGGTAAATGTAAGTACGTAGGTAGGTCACTTCTGATTTGAAACTGAGTAGGTACTTCTTTTTTTCGAGTCCATGTTCGAGCCCAGCGGGCCTAGCCAAGTTACAAACGTTTCGTATGGAATCTATTTCTACAATCGTTAACGCCTTCATTCGTTTGGTCTGACCATGTGACTTAACGTTCAGATGATGTCATTCCCATACAGTGATCAGTGCCGGATTAGCCACGTAGCAAGAGCAGCAAATGCTACGGGCCCCGCGAATTCGGGGGCCCCGCCCTCCAACGCCTGTCTGGACTAACCGTAAAAAAAATAAGTTTAGATAAGCGTAAAATATCTTGCATGCCTTAAACGCGAAGCGCTTAGGCTATGCTTCACTCCCACCTGAAAATCTAAAACTCGATTTCGTTACGTTAAATTTAAAATGAATATGAATGTGTTAGCTCTAAATTTGCTCGTATTAAATCCAGTAAAGTTTATTTGTTGTAGTTTTGTTCCATTGTATGCTTCAAAAATAACTTTAAATTAGTAAATTTAGAGATTCAGAGAAAAAACTAGATGACGCGCACTGAAAAACAACAGTGAAACCACCAAAGCAAATACAAATTTAAATGCGAATACAAAATTCAGTGTTGTCAGTTTTTATCGAAATTTGTCTCCTTTTAATTGGGAAAACCATATGTAGGTGTATACTTGTTGACTCAACTTACGAATGGTCAAATACGTCACCACAAAGTGAAACTTATAAAGTTACTAATAGAAGAAAACTATTTAAAAGTAAGATTGCATTATATAGCTAAATTAGGAACTAATTCTCTACATTTGAATACTAAACGGCAATAATAAAAACTAGTGCAGAATAAGGTTGCTAAGGTTGAATGTTTGATTCACATTGTTAGTCTAGCATTGTATTTTAGTTACATCAGTTTACATTTCACCATATTTTTGTAACACCAACAATTGTGACAACCTGGCGAATGAAAAAGAGAGGCCAAAGTTTTTTGTCAGTTCTCATGGCTCATTTAGCTAACTGAGCGTAGGCAAATTGACTCAAATAGCTCTTTCACAAGTATCATGGATGTCATTTACTTACATGAATATAAATTTGATTGTTCGTATGTAACATCGATTGTACCTAAGCGCGTACAGCGTTTGAATTTGTCCTTGCAAGCAGTCTCCGAATGGGGCGATGCCAATCTGGTCAAGTTTAATGCTGCTAAAACCCAGGCGTGTCTTTTTTCCGCTTAAAAGAGCTAATGTCACCCGGCTCCAACTTTCCGTGACGTAACCGTGCCAATACCGGACCATCTTGATATTCTTGGCGTTACGTTGACATCGACTCTCAATTTTGGATCATACATTGGGGCAAAGGCTCAGCTGGCTGCCAAAAAGTTGGGGAACCTTGCGAAGGTGAGAAGGTACTTCACTCCGGAACAGATGCTCAACTTGTATCAAGCACAAGTTCGATCGTGCATGGAGTACTGTTCTCATCTCTGGAACGGGTCTGCCAAATACCAGCTTGATGCACTAGAGTAGATCGAAAAGCGGGCCAAGAGACTCATCGGCAATGAGGCACTAGTCAAATCAAAGCCTAACACCGACGCCGAGTTGCAGTTGTTACATTTCGGGGAGTGTGCGATGGAATTGCATGATTTAATTCCGCCCAGCCCGTTCCATCATCGGACTACCAGACGTACGGCGATGCGTCATCGGTACATGGTGGACATCCCACCCATACGCACATAACGTTTTGGGGACACTTTTATTATGCGTACAGCTAAGGAGTGGAATTCCCTGCCGGAGTCTGTGTTTCCCGATAGCTACAATCTAGGAGTCTTTAAGTCAAGAGTGAATGGGTTTTTTTCTGGGCAAGCGTGCTTCACCGTCGATCACATCATCGCTTACCATCAGGTGAGATAGTGGTCAAGCGCAAGCCTATAAGACAATAAAAAAATAAAAAATAATAATAATATACGTTTGAACTATTTTACTACCCAAAGTTTTAAAAAAGCCAACTAATTTGATTTCTAAAAGTAATAAAAAAATATAGTGAGATTATTTCAAAAACTGGTATAAGCACACGCACATATACGTGTTCCTACATACCCGCCCCGGGTTGTCACGCACACAAATTTACTTTTATTCTCTAATCTAATCTAATTTAGTACCATAAACTTGAGAACCTAAAGCAAACCAAGGGCCCCTTGGTCGAATTTGCTACAGGCCCCGCGCTGGCTTAATCCGGCACTGACAGTGATTCGGTTTCTAATAGCGTTATCGATTGTAGATTGTCAACGTGCAGTACGTGGCCACGTTAATTGCAGCGTCCTGCGTCGGTGGTATTTATTCATTGTCCTCTAAACTGCAGGTGTATGGGCTCTTGGAGCATGCCAATGTGTGGTTCATGTTTTGGACGTTTTTACTGCACTCACATTGGGTATCAGACGGGTCCTTAAAATACCATTTGCCATGTTGTGTTTGCAGCGAACTTTCTTGGTGCTTAATACTGAGCTTTATTGCAGCAAATATATCTTCGGCAAGTTGCTTGGGCCGCTGCGATCTACCTAAGCACAGATGCTTAGAAAAGGATGAAATAAAACCAGGGCCTGTGCCCAAGCATATGGGATGGCAGTACACCGCTAGAGACTCCCCTGAGCATCAAGTAAGTTATGTACTTACCCACAAATGACACAAATCTATTCCTGAAATTAACAGTTTAAATGTTTTACGACGTCCAATATTGTTTAAAAGGCAAACATCCAATTCAAAATTGACGTGAGCGTTACCCCAGCCAGAGAATCTCGTTTATTGTCATTTCAGTGTAATATTCGTAGATATTTTTTACTTCTTTCTTTACGTAGCTAGCACTGCGTCAACCAAACTGTGTGCGTTACCCCAGCAAAATAAAGTCGAAATTAGTCACTTAAATGATATCTATATCAAGAAGCTGGGCAACTTATAATCTATAGATTATAAGTTGCCCAAGTCGGAGGATCAGGTGGTCAGCCAGCTCGCGAATATGTATCATCCGACTGCACAGCATGATTTTTTACTAGTTTACATCTTTTTAGTTCGCAGTCGGGTTTTTGATTTTTAATTTTTTTTTTTTTATTTACAACTTTTTAGTTACCTATTTTTTTTTCGAATCGCATTTACACATATAAGTGGTATATATTTTTTAAATCACCTTTAAAAATCCTTCATTTTGATACCCCATTCGATGGGTTTCGAAGACAAAAAATATTGAGTCGCCCCCAATATGTCACACAAAAGCCGCCATTTTTGTTTTTTTTTTTAACGTCACTCATCTAAGAACACTTGGGCGACCAAGCCCTATCTAACGACGTATTAATTATAAAAATCCATCTAGCGGTTTGAAAGATATGAGGTAATAAAGAATATTACATACATACAAACATACATACATACAAGATACGCGTGAAAAACATAACCCTTTCCTTGCAGCCGGGTAAAAAGTCATCTACAAAAGATGATAAGAATTCAATTAACCGTTTCAGAGATCCAGCAAAACCACAAACGTTATGCCAGCAGGCAGGATCTCGAATAACTTCGCAGCCGAAGAGAGAACAAATACAAAATAAGTTGCAACATGTACCTCGTTTAGACAACTATAATTATATAGCTAATATTTATTTAAATATTCCCATTAAAAAATAAAATGTCTGGCTGCGGTAACGTTACCCCAGCAGGAAATGTTGTTGTGAAATAACTTAAAACATTGTGCAACAAATTTGAAAATGTGCGTAACAATTACAGAAGCTAGGCAACTAATTATCTATAACATTTAAATGACTATTTTGGAAATTATTTTGCTGGGGCTACACACACAACCTAACCATGTTGGCAGGACATGAGGAATGAGTGTCGTGAGGAATAAGGACATGAGCTTCTGCAATTATTACATAGTCATCGGCAAGTAACTTGGCAAGGTTTTGGCGTAGTGGGGGTAAGTTCGCGCATCGTACACTTATTGACACAAAAAAGTGGTCACTTTTATTTCTTGTCATTTTTCAGAGGAAAGTTCAATAATGAAGAGGAATTCGTGAAGTTTATTAGGTGTTATAAATAAAATATGTACAGTAACAAGTTAAAAAAAAATATTTGAAAAATATAGTAATTATTATGACATTGTTATCAAAATAATACAGTAACACACGTAATAAAAACTAAATTCAAAACAATAACAACTCCTCCTAACAAAAAACTAACTTAACAAAATCTTAACAAAAACAATGTTTACAACTTTCGTGCACGCAAGTGTAATCGGGAGCGAGGACGGGGTGCGGGAGGCAAGGGTCGACTGAGCCACCAATCGCGCACTCGGATCGGCGTGACCTTGTACCCCGTGTCCCGCTTCACTACCAAGGAGACCTAAAAAACGACTTCTGCGCATCTAACGACTCTTGCCAAGTTACTTGCCGATGACTATAGGTGTTTAGGTTTCCGTACCCAAAGGATAAAATCGGGACCCTATTACTAAGACTCCAATGTCCGTCTGTCTGTCACCAGGCTGTATCTCATGAACTGGGATAGCTAGACAGTTGAAATTTTCACAGATGATGTATTTCTGTTGCCGCTATAACAAAAAATAAGTTAAGTGGGGCTCTCATACAACAAACGTGTTTTTTTGCCGTTTTTTGCGATAATGGTACGGAACCCTTCGTGTGCGAATCCGACTCGCACTTGGCCGGTTTTTAAATTTATTGTGCTAATCGTTTTTTCAGGTATTTGGAAAAGATAGTTCTGGCTGCGGTAACTACTTATACCGTGGCCGGAAGTTTTTTTATTAATGGGTAGGTATATTCAAATCATTTTTAGCTACATAATTAACTCAATTAATCGGTGTTTGCAAAATTATCTATGTATTACACTCAAATGTGATATTCGACATTTTCTAGCTGGAGTACGCACTTTCAAGACACAAACATCAGCGCTGCCCTGCATCCTAATTGCGTATATTTAACAGCACAAAACAAACCCTTTCCTTTCATTTTTGTAATTCAACAATATTCGAGTGTTCGGTGTTTCGAGCCGCCATTAGGTTAGATTCCATCTGTAGGTATTTCTTATTTTTGACACTAGCCCTACAGATTGTATCTGCAGTAAGCATCTAGGTACTTATTTTTCCAGTTGAGGTGTGGCTGGCGTCCAGGTCACATCTCCTGCACAGTTCTCCGAAAGATCGACGCCCACAACTGCGGCAAAACTGGCGAATGCGGCGCTTGCACTGCCGGGTGTTTGCGCCCGTGCGCCAAACCATGCTGCCTTCCTCCCAGGTGCCTGTCTGCCTCTGCCTGCCCATCGGTACCAACCTGCTGCAAACAACCCGCATGTCCCCCAGTGCTCATAAGGATCATCAGGCACGGCGGAAACTACAGTATCTGCACCAAACCTTCTAACATCAGCAATGCACCATCGGGGCCATACCCACTGAAATATGTTCTTAACACTGAATATGATGAGCCCGAGATTCTGGGGCCCACACCACCAGGAGCGAAAAGACCAGCACCCAAATACAGCGTGGAAGCGAAATATAACGACTACCATTTCGACTATACTAGTTCCCAATCATCTTTTGTATTAGATTTTTCGCCGCCTGACCAAAAATGTCCAAGGCCATGTCCGAAGAGAAGCTATGGGTGCATGATGTGCAGGACAGGGCCTTGCTAAAGTATAATTATCAAAGACCAAGTTCCTTTTAGTTATTTAACTATGGATAACTTAAATCAAGCAGATATAAGGTACCCATGGTTTGGCGGAAATATAAGAAATGTCGGATGAAGCAACTGGTCGTCCACAACATTCACATGACATCTACGTATAATATTGCAGTCTCAGTAAAGTTTTAAGATCAAATCGAACTTCAATTTGTTACTTTCACAGTTATCTTAGGTATTAAATAGCTCCCATTACAATATCGATATTTGTTTTTTTTGGATTCCTTACCCAAAGGGTAAAAACGGGATCCTAATACTAAGACTCCACTGTCCGTCTGTCTGTCAGTCTGTCACCAGGCTGTATCTCATGAACCGTGATAGGTAGACAGATGATTGATGTATTTCTGTTGCCGCTATAACAACAAATACTAAAATCAGAATAAAATAAATTTTGAAGTGGGGCTCCCATACAACAAACGTGATTTTTTTGCTGTTTTTGCGATAATGGTAGGTACGGAACCCTTCGTGCGCGAGTCCGACTCGCACTTGGCTTGTTTTTTTTATCTTTCGTAGAGTGTAGACCAAAAACTAACAGATGGAAGAAGTTTAAAAATCGACAGACAGGCATGGGTCCACAAGCCTACATGGAAAACTTCATAATATCTGCACTCTAATTGCGTATCTGTTTTAATAGCACGAAACACACTCTTTCCTATTCATTTTGCTAGCTCAACAGTACAATAAATGCAAGGAAATCATACCATGCGCTATTTGAATTTACACAGGGTGCTAGGCCTCCACTAGTATGTTGCGACTTGTGACCAAGCCCCTTGTGCTCTATAGGGGGACATGACTGTCCTTAATCGGATCTGAATCTGATTGATCTGAAATCTCCATTCGTTTTGGCAGTACCTGGCACAGGGTTGATTTACTTCGCTCCTTCGTCGTAGTCAAAGATTTTAGTCCAACTAGTTTGACCTCGAAGAATTGTGCTGAACCGATATTTATATTTGTAATCTTAAGGTGGCAGATTCAACCTGCTGTGGGACAACCAAAACTAAGAGACGCGATTTTTTTCAAATGTCTAGCCAATCCGAGGTGCTATGCCAAAAGCTAGGAACATAAGTCTCGCTTTTTGCTTCACAATTTTCCAGTCCGACGCCTAACTTAATGGCTAGTGGTTGATGTGCAACATGACTCGCCAGTACAGAATCTTAATGTGATTGTCTATCGCTTTATCTATTAGATAGACCGACCGCTTATCTCGACGACTGTCGCCAACGACCAAGGGAACAAAACGAGAACTCGTTTCACTGAGTTTCACACCCGCGCGATTTGTGCTTTCCTTATATTACTGACTTAATAAAAAATAAAATACGCACGGAGGCTTTGGTGCGCTTGTCGTTTTTTTGTCCGTGTTAGACGTATCTTTACAAATTAATACACTACTATACGTTATACGAATAAAACTCAAAAAGTTTCTTAGATCAAATTATTAAGAAAATGATCATGTAACATTATATATTTTTCAAAAAAATTACGACTAGCCGTTTAGACATGATTCTTGTTTTAAAATCAGCTACTGAGGGTATCTGCGCCTTAACTAAGACCATTCTGAAGTAGCTGCGCGGTACGGAAGGCGTGTATTTATTTATTTTCAACACACTTGCTCATAAAGTGGCTCTAATTTCACCGCAAGGCACATAATGACACCTGTTATCAAACTGTGACTTTTTCATTACTATTATTCACAAGTGAGATAAACAGTTTTTTTTTTTTAATTTATTGGTTGAGTTGCTTTGTTCTTAAAAAAGTTTCAATACAAAAAAGATCGTGCTCAATAGTACAAATGCAACACATTTCATGCAACTTCGTATTTAAATAGATAATTTCAATTTGTTCGTGTTTAATAAATAAAACTTTCACTTAAATATAACTTTTGTTTTTGTCTGTAATTAAGAAAACTTGAAATTCGACTAAAACGATATTCGCGAAAAGCCAAAAAAAAGATAACACATTATTTTTAGTCTATGGCCGACCGACATTGTTAGATGCGCGCGCATAGGAAAACTGATTAATTTTGCCCGCCATTGCGGAAAAAAATTCACAACTCGTTTTCACTGTTGGAAATGATTTTTTGTATTATTTTCTTCACAAGTGTGTTGAAAAACGTCGTATGATACACGTGTGTATTGATGATTGACGTCCTCGGCTCTCTTAAGACCCTCACCTAACGGCTCGGGTCTCAATGGCGCCTCAGCGGTAATCACCAACATTACACACTTGTACCATGTCCATAATGTACTATTATTAAAACTTCATGCAACATAAAGTACATAGGCGGACTTAATGTCGCCGCGGATGTGTCTTGTCAGTCGATAGTTCGCTGATGAGTGTCTACATCTCTCTTGCTACCTAAGGAAAGGTCTCTATAATCCTGTGAGATGCCAGTTCTTTTTCAGAATCTCAGATAAATTAGGTAGGTATTCTGCAAAACCCTAGGGATGAGGGTCCCAATGGGCATATGGGGAGCATTGTATGTACTTTCTCAATTAGTTTTATAGTCTCAAATTGATGTTTTACCAATATACAAATATTACAAAGAGGAAATATTTGATTCTAAGTTTGTAATGGATGAATTCAAAAACTTCTAAATCAATTTTTTTTTAAAGTCACCTATATACCTTCCTATAAATTACATTATTCCAGAGTGACATACGCTACTTTTTATCCCGAAAAAATAACGGGTTCGGGTGGGCCACGGGAGCGAAGCCGCGGGAAAAAAGCTAGTATGTCATATAACAAAACAGTCCTAAATGGTGCAAATGCAATTTGAACTTTGTCATGACTACAATATACCAGTTAGTTGTTGCTTCCAAATCTTATTTAACTAGATAATTCTCTGAGAATTTGGATTAACTAAATGCTTAGCAGCAAGCAAAAAGTTTATGATAAGGTTGAAATAAAATTCGCTAAGGGTCATTCAACAACACTTTGTTTTTCTAACACACAGGACAAAAACTATAACAAAATAAAATAAATACATCATGTATTATTAATGACTAAACTTAACTACTTTGACCTGACTTCTGTGCTAAAGCCAGCATATTCTCATTAGCAAGCATTTGGAACTCGTGGAATCTTTGTGAAACACGCTGATTTGTTCTTAAATATTTCTCCATGCAGTTTAGTGTGCACTTATCCTGAAAATATAAAAGTAAATTATAAAGATTTATATGTTATTATTTTTGCATTAGCTATTTTCAGAATTGTGGATTGAAATTGCAATGATGTAGTATGAATAGTGATGAGGGATAAAATTCCAGAATGAAATTGCTTGGAATATTTTTTTTTTATAAATTTTTCGGCTGAAATAAAGATGATGATTCTTTATACTGTATCCAGTGACAGCAAGCCAGACTTATTTTCTTGAGCTATCTGATAAGTAGCAAAGCCATCCTTGGTCTCAAACATTGCTTTTTAAGTTTTATAAAAACTGTAACCCAACTACCGGTATTTTATTTATTATTTAGCCTATGTTACTTGGGCCATAATAACGAATCGATTGACACCTTATTCATCAAAATTTGGCTTCGCCGCAGTTGGGTAAAAAGGAATTTTACTATGCTGAAGTTTATATTTCATTGATTTATTTATTTATTGTTATAGGGAAAACAAACAGTAGTATACTACAAATATACATAGTGTCTTAAACATATGACTTAACAAATATAATACCCACTACCTTTTCCACAGATTACTACTTTTACACGTTCATGACGAATCTATGAGAAAATTAAATAAAATTTGTATTTAATCATACATACCTCAGATGGCTTGAGCGTTCTGGAGGTGAAGTCATGTATGCAGTCATTGAAACATAACTCGGACAGCTTATTATACTGAACTAGGAAGTCTTTGAACTGGAAGGAGACAAGACATACTAAACTTTAGATAACTTTCACCTTAATTTAGTTAGCACAATACAATTTACCCAGCACAAACACGGGTCATAAGCCCAACTTTGACCTAAATTAGTATCTAAATTAACACGATAATATATTTTTATATAATAAAATCGACTTACTGTTTTGATTTGATCAGCCTCAGTCATTTCAGCCATTTCTGCAATTTGATGAAACAAACGACTTTAATAGCAATAATTTATCAGTGTAATACACGAAGATATTGATTAAAAACAATTAACAAATGAAAATAGGCAATATTGGCTATTCCAATTCAAATTTGAGGTTAATTTCTTGACGAAAGTGTTGTAAGACCACAAAACTATTCTCTGTGACTATTCTAAAGATTCGAACACGAGTTTAGTATTACCAATTTTATTGTTTAATCTAGCATCGTTATTATTTTTTTAGATTCTTTACAAATACTCGATATGCAAAAAATGCCATGATTTTCTAATAATTTTATTTATATTCAATTAACCTACGCTCAGCAAACAAATACTTTCATGGCAACTTGATCTGGATCCGTAATGTACACTATTCTTTAAAATTTCATGAAAAATCAGGTCATTTAATACGTAGAATGGGCGTCTGATCTGTGGTCTGGTCCGCATGCCATGTAGATCCATACAAATCATGCCAAACGAGTTCCTAGTAAGCCATAAAGATCCATGTAAATTTAAAATAAAACATCTTTGCGTAAATAGGAACGAAAGTGACGATGCGTTTCGAAAATTTGACAAGTTGACAACTCGATGCGATGTTCATGTTCCAACTCTAGCTATATTTTATACATTTTATTGTTTTTGTCTTCTTTACTCTTTCAAACAATCTCATATCCTCTTTTTCAGTCTTCGTTTTAGTAAATTGTAATGTCATGTTGCTTGTTCTTGAAATTGGCATAATTTCTACACAGTGACTGTGTGAAGAGTATCCGTATTATTTTTAGTTAGATTCGACTGATTTTGATTATAATACAAACAAATTTATATTATCAGAATGGAAGAAATTGGTATTATATTGCCGGAAAAGGTAATATTATTAAACAGTGGTGAAAATAACAATATTTTGTACTTTTTACTAACATCATTGTCTTTCAGGATGACCAAGTCACTGATGCCAAGGGATTAGCTTTAACCGGACCGCAATCTTTTGATGAATTGGAATCTGAAGATCTTTACACAAAATACAAGGTAACCAGTCTTTATAATGTCACCATAACTATCAAGAAGTCCATTGAAAAATAAAGCTCAAATTATCAAGCAGGCCAGACAACAAAATCGTATTAAAACTCAGAAGTTCTTAGTCGTATCAATGATTTAAATTATGTGTTTTGACTAGAATTCAACATCGTTCACAGGATTAGCATTCATCCAGTAAAGATCTTAGAAGTAATTCTTGAAAGCACTCACAAATTCCTCAAGTAAATGTGCACAAAGGCTTAACATTGTATGTTTATAATTTGTAGAAACTCCAACGCATGCTTGAATTTTTGGAAGTGCAAGAGGAGTACATAAAAGATGAACAAAGGAACCTCAAGAAAGAATACCTCCATGCCCAAGAGGAGGTGAAGCGCATACAGTCTGTACCACTTGTGATTGGACAGTTTCTGGAGGCTGTGGACCAAAATACTGGCATAGGTTTGTTTTGGCTAGTTTCTTTGTTATTTTCACACTTTGAAAACATTTAAGGTTTAAATATTTCCAATCTAATTGATATTAATTACTTGTCTTTAAATTCATTTTTCAACATTAGTTTTGCTAAGAAGACATCCTTGTATTTAGATAAAAAAATTGTATAGTCATAATATCTTTGATCTACAGTTGGCAGTACTACGGGCTCCAACTACTATGTTCGCATCTTGTCAACAATCGACCGGGAGCTTCTGAAGCCATCTGCATCCGTGGCTTTGCACAAACACTCCAATGCTCTTGTAGATGTATTGCCACCAGAAGCTGACAGCTCTATATCTATGTTGCAAGCTGGTAAGTATTTTGTATTAGATCTTTATGGAAAAAACTCCATCTCATCTGCTCATAGTCTACAGACAGATTGCAAGATTATGAACACAAAGAACAAAATGTTTATGGGGATTTAATAATTCTATAAATGCCAATCTCTCTAGCCTTATTTCAAATAGATTGGTATTGGCTTAAAGTCTATCTGGATCTGTGGTATCTATACCAATATTATAAAGAGGAAAGATTTTTTTGTTTGTTTGTTTGTACCGAATAGGTTCCGAAACTACTGGACTGATTCAGAAAATTCTTTCACCAATAGGAAGCTACATTATTCCTGAGTGACATAGGCTATTTTTTAGCCCCGAAAACGGGTCCTGTGGGGTGGTCCACGGGAGCGAAGTCGAGGGGATCAGCTAGTTGAAAATAATACCTGTTGTTAACTCCAGACCAAATTAACAAAATAAACTGCATGAGTACTCTATTTAGTTCCACTGAATTAAACAACATGTTTTTAACAGATGAGAAGCCCGATGTACAGTACTCCGATATTGGTGGTATGGACACACAGAAGCAGGAGATCAGAGAGGCTGTGGAGCTGCCTCTCACACACGTTGAGCTGTACAGACAGATCGGTATCGAGCCCCCTCGCGGTGTGCTCATGTACGGACCTCCTGGTTGTGGCAAGACTATGTTAGCTAAAGCCGTAGCACATCATACTACAGGTAAATTGCACCTTTCTGTAAATTTTAGTGTATCTTTTTCACCGATGCATGTATAATTCCTGTAGGCCCACATAAGTTTATGAAATTAGTATTGCTCTCTTAGTAATGAAGATCATTCTAATGCAGCATAATTCCTTTTATGGCCTTTGAGATGATATTTACTTTTTATTTTTATACTTTACAATATAAACTGTACTAATCTAATAACAATAATTTCAAATTCCAGCGGCGTTTATCCGCGTGGTGGGTTCCGAGTTCGTACAGAAGTACTTGGGTGAAGGACCGCGTATGGTGCGAGACGTGTTCCGTCTAGCTAAGGAGAACAGCCCTGCCATCATCTTCATTGACGAAATTGATGCTATCGCCACTAAAAGGTATGTATGCAGTTAAAGCTGACAGGTGCTACACCACACTGGGACGCGCGATGACGCGTTTTCAAACATTTTTTGTTAGAAAGAAATCTATTCTTTCCAAATTACAATTTCTTAGAAAAGGTGCACCAGTCGGGCGAGCACGGCCTACTTTGACAGGCTTGAGTCACATTTTTGGGAGCAAAAACCGTGAAAAAATGCGTGACTCAAGCCTACCACAGAGGCCGTGTTTGCGTAGCTGTTTGCGGAAATAATACTACCAATATTCTAATAAACAATGTAGGTGGTTTATTCTTATTTAATTACTACTATAATCACCACTACATCAGCTGCTAGAGAATATACTTCTCCAAAACATTGCCACACAGATGCTGTTGTTATTCATTTGTTTTATCTTTCCAGATTTGATGCCCAGACTGGTGCTGACAGAGAAGTGCAGAGAATCTTGCTTGAGCTTCTTAACCAGATGGATGGTTTTGACCAAACCACCAATGTTAAGGTAAACATTACATCCAAAGTAATAAAATAAGTTGGAATTAGTGTTCCTTTTGGGTTTACATATTATTATTTAATTCTGTTCTAGGTGATTATGGCAACAAATCGTGCTGATACTCTGGATCCTGCCCTCCTTAGACCTGGACGTCTTGACAGGAAGATTGAGTTCCCTCTACCTGACAGGCAAGTACTTTTATACAGTAAAAACAAAGATCTCAGGTTGAAAGAAAATGTATCATGTCTATAATTCGTAGATTCGTTTTTACCTGACGATTACTAACAAATCTGCATTTATAAGCATTGAATTTCTAGAAAGAGACTTTAAAGTTAAAGAATACTACCGTCTTACTAACTTATTTTAGATTAAGTTTTTAACCACCCTATTGTATTGGGTTCAACCTGTAAGATAGTGTGTGTGTAAGTTAAATAAATAAATAAAGTCTTTTTCTCTAACAAAATCGATCATTTTTCGGATTCTATGTGCAATATAAACAACCAAGTACTGTAGTAGGTACTTCATACATGCCATTTTTAGAACACAGTCATTGTCTTATTAAAACTGACCACTGTCTTACTGAATGCCCACAGGCGTCAAAAGCGTCTGATTTTCTCGACGATCACGGCTAAGATGAACCTCTCAGAAGAGGTCGATTTGGAGGAGTTCGTGGCGCGGCCGGACCGCGTGTCTGGCGCCGACATCAACGCCATCTGCCAAGAGGCTGGCATGCACGCCGTGCGTGAGAATAGGTGAGACATGTTCATTTTATTCACTTTAAGACTTTCCTTCATGCATCTCGGCGAAAATTACCATTGAAAATAAGCGCAATAAACTCATTCATATATTTTACTAGCTGACCCGGCAAACTTTGTTTTGCCCTAAAAACACCAAACATTCATCTACCCTACCTACCTACCTACCTACCCTACCTTACCTACCCTACTCCACCTACCCTACTCTACCTACGCTACTCTACCTACCCTACCCTACCTGCCTACCCTACCTACCCTACCCTACCTACCCTACCCTACCTACCTACCTACTCTACCTACCCTACTCTACCTACGCTACTCTACCTACCCTACTCTACCTACGCTACTCTACCTACCCTACCCTACCTACTTACTTACTACTTACCTAGGTGAGGTACCATTTTTTTATTCCTTTTTTTTTTCATAAGAACCTTCTCCTAACAATAACAAACACAACAAAAAAAGAATAAGCGAAATCGGTCCAGCCGTTCACGCGTGATGCCGTGACCAAGGCAAATAAGGATTCATTTTTATATATATAGATTATGGCCTCGCACTCCCCACGAACAGTAAATTTTAGCAATAATAGACAATAGAGAATATTGTACATATTTACAATATTCTGTGCTAATTTTGCTCTCAAGTGGAACAGATAAAGTTCGAGTAACTAGAAATTTCAACACACTTACGAAAGTGCCTCTTATTGCACTGAATTTAGGCTCTCATTGCATTGCAACTACGTAAATCTCACTCCGGCTTCAATGCCAAATTAAGCCCACTTGCGTCACAATGTACTATTTTTAACCCCCCCGACGGAAAGTTTGATGTGTGTACCTGTGTGTTTGTGTATTTGTCTGTGGCATCATAGCTCCTAAACGGAGGAACCGATTTTGATTTCGTTTTCTTTTTATTTGCAAGGTGACTTAATCAAAACTGTTCTTAGCAATGTTTGATGAAAATCTGTTCAGCCGTTCAAAAGAATCGGGCTGCTCCCGCAAGATATCGTATCATAATTACTTGTTTAATAGAATAAAATACACAAATAAAAATAGGTCAGGGTTTTTTTATTTATGTTTGTGTGTTTTTTTGTTTTTGTTTGTGTAGATCAAAACCTGAACTCACATAAAGTATTACCCTTATAACATGATTGCATACTTCGTTTCAGGTATATTGTTCTGCCCAAGGACTTCGAAAAGGGTTACAAGAACAACATCAAGAAGGATGAGAGTGAATATGAATTCTACAAATAAGTTTCGTCTCCGTCGTCTATATTTCTATTGTTTGAATTTATTGTAATTAATAAACTTAAATGCAAATGCTACTCATTTCGTATTTATTTAAACTATCATCAGACAGACACCTTCAAACGAAAGCGGGTTTTAGGCATTAATAAATGGGCTTGGGCGTTCTGCGCAAAACATACGGCGCAGTATATGTTGGAAGAGTGCCAAGCTTGGGCGGGGTAGCAGTATAAACTTAACGCATCTGCGACGACCTCTCTCTCCAGACTCTTGTTCCGTGATACAATGAAAGCGCATGTAATAATGACCTAAGTGATTTTGCACATTGCACACCGTAAACCTAATAAACTTAGTCGGAGGACGGACTTCATCATCATCATCATTTCAGCCGAAAGACGTCCACAGCTGGACATAGGCCTCCCCCAGGCTTCACCACATTGACCGATCCCTCGCATCCAGCGCCTTCCCTTTTCCCATCGACCACATAGCCACTAGACGCCTAATGCTTGATCTAATACATCAAAACAATTCTGTCAACTAACTGAGGTATGAGGAACGGGGTACTGCGCTCTGATTGGTCCCTTACCAAGGTCATACGCATCATTAAGGGTGGGACAGGTTTAAATAAAACCAGGAAGGTATCGATTTTTATAAATAGTATTTGTATTTAAAAAAAAAAATATTTTACCTTTTTTATTATTAACTATACGGCGTTTTAACATTTTAGTAATAACTTAAAATGCGGAATACTAAAAAAAGAAAATTCTAAAGGTAAACATACTTTTTTTTTCGGTTGTTGGTTCTTAAATATAGTAATATTAAATATTATTAAAAAACGTAATCAAACAATCGTTTCACAATTAATAAACTATTCAATTTAATGTCTGTATTTGTAAGGTTTCTAGTTCTATCGATAACAGATTTGGTCATAGGATATGGTGCTTCACTAGTTTTGTTTACGAAATTATAGAGGACAAGATATAGCGAAAAAAACTATGAGTACTTTAAAAAGAAAGAGACGCAAACATGCGGTGCCACCGCAGCGGTGGGCGTGTTCACCTACAAACTTGACCAGTATAATATGGACTCCGACAAATAATATTAGAAAATAAATCTAATTATGTTTATGTAGGTAACTATTAACTTATCAATTAAATGTTATGTTATTTTTTCGGAAACTCGATGTCTGGCTGTTGTTACCATAATAGCAACGTATTGTACAAGAGGCCATTATAATATTTATTTCATAATTTTTTTATTGACTGACATGGAAGTGTTTAAGGCTCACAGAAGTGGTCGCTACTAATTCGAAATTGTCGAGTAGCGATCAGTATTACCTGTATATGATCTTTTTAGTCATATGTGTTGACAGACATCGCTCGCCTGTTATTAGGCGTCTAGTGGCTATGTGGTCGATGCCTTTTCCCAACCTTAACCAGAGGCCTTAGTGCGAGTTTTTACTCACGCTCACTCGTAATAACATAAACGATCTATTATGTCAAAATGTATACAAAAAAGTAGTTTCTCCTTACCGTCACCAGACAGCGCTTATCCAGTTTCAATACAAAATGATGTTTACGCTAACTCGATTGAGCGTGAGTAAAAACTGCACTAAGGCATCTGGTCATCGGTCCACCTAGTAGGATGCCTTCCAACGTATCGTCTTCCGGTTCGCGGTCGCCATTCCAGCTAGAATTTTTCGGCCCCATCGGCCATCCGTTCTGCAAGCAATGTGCCCTACCCACTGCCACTTAAGTTTGGAAATTCTTCGTGCTATGTCGGTAACTTTGGTTCTCCTGAGGATATCCTCATTTCTGACGTGATCACGCAAGGAAATTCTGAGCATAGCCCTCTCCATTGCCCTTTGGATGACTAAGCTTTCTGATAAGGCCCATTGTAAGCGACAACGTCTCGGTCCCATAGGTGATCACTGGCAACACACACTGATCATAGACTTTTGTCTTAAGCCACTGTGGACGGACTTGACGAGAGGTAACCATGACGATTTCCCGAAGGAAATTTGGGTAGTTAAAATATTTACTTCCATGGAGAACCACCCATTGGGTGGATCTCCATTCTAAAGTAACAACTGCCAAAAAGAATTCGGAGAACTCCACCATAACCAAAACATAATAATACCACAAATAGTTTCAAAGTCTATATTCTGTAACAGTTCTTAACAATGTGATTTTACAAATATGAAATAATACAATATATTTGGCATAATACCTTATAAAAACATGATGTGAATGTAAAACAATAAATTAGAATAGATTTCACTTCATCAACTGAGACTTAAGATGAATATCATTGTGATGTGCTTAATATTATATAATATTAACAATGTCATTCTCATCTTAGATATTGTAACATATAATATCCAGTGCAATAACTAGTTTACTATAAACAATAAAGGCTTTATTAAGGCACTACAAATCCTAACAAGGCATTGTCAATATCTAAAATTATAAATCAATGTATGATTCATTTTCTTATCTAGCTGCTTTTAATTGCATACAGTAATAAACACTAATATGAAATTTTAATATATTAGGTACATTTCTGTTATAATGAGTAAAAAGTCAGTAGAAATGTTAACGTAACGCGCGACAAGACAGGCTCTATATTATAGGCGCTTGAAATCACAGTACACAGACCAAATTACAACTAATTTAGAAAAATAAGTAACATTATTCTCGTATAATAATTATTAACATAATAATGTATATAAAAGACTCCTTCGGAAATGTTTGTGACTGACCATCATAACAACACAGGAAGATTCTTTTTCGGAATGTTAGCCAGTTTAGGAAGTAATAAATTACTGATTCGCTAAATCTTAACCTAAAGAAAAGTGTATAAGTTTTTAATAATAAGTACAAGGCAATACATAATACTGATATATAATCGATTTGCATAATTTTCTGGCACTTCATGGTTCTAATTTTAATTACAGTTAAAGAAAAACTTTTTACAAAACATTTGATTTTATAAACAAACACTAACCATTTAGAATTAGATAATATCAAGTAGAAGAAAATATGTATTTTTCACAACACGCTAATTTAACGTTCTCCCATAGAAATATACTACGACAGTATACAACAATACACTAAACTGGACGGGGCTGAAATTTAGAATTGCTTAAATATTATGTTTCACGAGAGCGAAAAGGCCCTTTAAACATCAACTGTATACTTATTAAACTTTTAAATACAAAAGAATAAAAAAAAAACGAAGGAATGTGATAAATACCATATTGTTTCAAAGGAAATACAAATACATAAATAATGGAATGATCACTGGGCTGCAGTGGCTAAGTATTTGTATTACTTTAGTGCTGCACACAAAATAAAATTAAACAAGTTGCTTTAGAACAACTTTGGTATGTCATGTTCGATATTTTCATCTACCTACTAATCACTTAGAAGTACATCTGTATAAATAGCTGCCGTTTATGTTCAACATTTTGACCAGTTTCTATCGATCTGACCGAGGCTGACCAGGCGGCATCGAATCTGAAATTGAAATGTTAACTTTATTATTATTAATTTCTCAATTACATTTTCCAGAAATAATAATTATAATACGACATAGTGATACTATAGCAAAAGTCGTGTAAAATAAATCGCTTCTCTGAATCGCTATCGGACATCATAGTGTTTAGATAATTCTTGCTATATTGATAACACTTTATTTGTAACACTGTATGGATTTAAGATAATATTCATCAGTTTGAACATGAAACTTCCATTTAGGGGGAAAAGCAGACTCATTTGACTAAAATAATTATAAAGGAAGGTTAACACGAAGTCAATGCTGGCAGAAAGTGGTAGCCAAAGGTGGCTTATGTCCCCTAGCTGGGGCAGGTCGTTCAATTTCGCTTGCATGTCGGCGTGTGTATGACTCAGCAGGCACGGATAATCGGCATACTCCAAGTTTTCCAAGACGTTGGTCAATCTCCACTATATGCCGCGGCGCTTGCTTTCGTATATGCGAAGCTGATTCCGTCGAGCACGACTATAAAGAAGAGGGGCGAAAGAGACAGCCCTGGCGGACATCTGCGTGTACTACGATGTCTTCCGATATGAGGTCGTCGTGAGTCACCTTGCAAGAATATTTCTTGTAGATGCTCTCCAATAGACGGACTATTTTCGCCACCACCCCAATGTCCAACAGGCGGGATCAGATGCCACTTAATCGTATCAAAGGCATTTTCGAAGTCGACAAAGGTACGCGAGCGGCACCAGCAGCGCGAGCAGCACCAGCAGCGCAGGCGGGCCGGCGCGGACTAGTGTCAGCGCACTGGCTACGTGTAGTAAGTGTCAATACTAACTGGCGGCGGGATCATTGGCGGCGTGCTGGTGTGCAGGCGGCATGAGCGGCACCAGCAGCGCGGGCGGGCCGGCGCGGACTAGTGTCAGCGCACTGGCTACGTGTAGTAAGTGTCAATACTAACTGGCGGCGGGATCATTGGCGGCGTGCTGGTGTGCAGGCGGCATGAGCGGCACCAGCAGCGCGGGCGGGCCGGCGCGGACTAGTGTCAGCGCACTGGCTACGTGTAGTAAGTGTCAATACTAACTGGCGGCGGGATCATTGGCGGCGTGCTGGTGTGCAGGCGGCATGAGCGGCACCAGCAGCGCGGGCGGGCCGGCGCGGCGCAGGAAGGGATGCTGCAGTAGGCGCGCGGCCGCCTGGCGCTGCGCCGGGTCGCGCACCAGCGCACACTCCACGAAGCTCAGCAGGTCGGCGGGGCAGCGCGCCGCGCCGCGCGGTCTGGGCGGTGGCATGTCGCGGATGCGGCGCATCGCCTGCAAAATAACGAGCATTAACATTTGCTTCCATAGCGAGGCAATCCAGTAAGCGATGATAACAAAATCTAAGGATGCAGTTTAATGTTGCAGTTCCATATCTTGCATCGACATCTAAAATGTAATTACACCACTCGATAGCTTACAATTGGTTAAATAATAAAACATGGAAATCTGAAGGACCGTTACGTTCACATATACAAGTAAAACACACGGCTACACCCCGATTTTTATTTTACCCACGATTTCGCCCTCATTGTCTATCCCACAAGAACTGCTCATTTTCCGGATTATGATAACGTCCAGTAGACACAGTGGATCTTTGTGTCTCTGAAGTAGGCTCTGCGAACCATTACGCAAGAAACAGTTTGTCATCGAGCTGCAGACAGTAAGCGAGATAGGCCGATGCGACAAACGTAAGCGAGTGAAAAAGGCAGTCATACAATGCTGTCTCCTACTTCTTTATATTTTAACCACATTGTAATTTAAAGTTACAATGTTTTTCTTCTAAAATCTAAACATAATTTAAATGTTATCATCGTAAAGAAAGATGGGAACGGTGTTGACATCGAAAATATTTTTAGACTCATTCAATATTACAGATATGTAACGACGAAGTAATTTTTTTTAAATGATAATAGAGGAGAAGTAATTGCAAACGATAGGCGTGGTAAGCATTAGGATAGGGTAGTATAGATACGGTAGGGGGTCCCCTTTTCCGCACGCTCGGCGACGATGTTCGAGGCTCTGGAGCTTTGACTAGACAAGTGCCTCATTTCCGATGAGCTTCTTGGTCCGTTTCTCGATCAACTCAAGTGCTTCAAGCTGGTATTTGGCAGATCCCTCCCAGAAATGAGAACAGTACTCCATACATGATCGAATTTGCACTTTATAAAACTTGAGCAACTGTTCTGGCGTGAAGAACCGTCTCACCTTTGCGAGGATCCCCAACTTATAGGCAGCTGGTTGAGCTTTTGGCTCAATGTATGGACCAAAATTGAGGGTCGGTGTCAACGTAACGCCAAGTACCTCAAGATGCTCCGTTATCGGCTCGTTTACACCTCGGAAGGAAGGTTTTTCGGCATTTTAGCCGAGAAAAGACACGCCTGGGTTTTAGCAGCATAGAATCTGACCAAATTGGCATCGCTCCATTTGGAGACTGCCTTCAAACACAAGCTTATCGGACTTCAGATAGCCCTATAATGCTCCATCGTAACCTGCTCAACTCTTCCTCGAGTTCGGCTATCTTCCCGTCGGTCCGGAGTGTTCGCGTGTTATAAGTTCCCAGGTCCAGTCTTCGGTGTTTATTAGGGTAGCCGGGTCCACTCCGGGGATTCTTTGCACCCCTTGCCACGCCATCTCCTCGACCGCTACCGTAGCCGAGGGTAGACGGGCTGCCGGGCACTCGGGGCCTTTTATTTTGTGTGCTATTCATTTTGGTTTGGGGGAGTTTGCCATAATCGCCACACTTGGCAGGCGGGTTGGCGATCGCAGTTTGTTGGTAAAGTCCACAGAGAACGCTGCTGCCCATTCTCTGGTGTGTCCCTTAGTCTCCTCTTACGACACCCACGGGAAGATATGAGATGGTGAAATTCTTTACGTCCGTCACCATACGGTACGAGTGTATACTCACAGAAGTGGTCGCTACTAATTCAAAATTGACGAATGGCGACCTGTATTACCTGTATATGATCTTTTTAGTCATATGTGTTGACAGACATTGCTCACCTATTATTAGGCGTCTAGGGGTTGTGTGGTCGCTCCCAGGGACCAAACACTTTACTACCTGCTGGGTAAGAAGCAAGTTTCCCTATTCGGCCAATGTGGTCGAACCGAGCCCTTCGCAACGCCTTGTTGAAGGCCTTTTTCCTCAGACCCACGTCACTAGCATTGCGCGTTCGAGCGTCGACCCATGTTAGGTACGCCTCATGTTTAAGCGCGTCTACGCGATCACAATCGGCGCCAAACCATGTCCGGCCTTTGCTAGACATTGTTAAGTCAGAGAACGGCATGTAGTACTCCATTCCCTGATGCATGACGAAGGATCAGCCGAAGAAAATCAAGTATACTGCCAAGGCTAGCATACGAAAAAGATCCCCTCCCATCCTGCTGACTTGTAGGCCGCCGGGTGCTTCTTGGGCTAGGATCGGGCGGGGAGTAGACGAATACACACTTTACCACACAGCGGTGGGCACTACCCAAAGGTGAAGTTATCGACACAGAGTATCGGTCTGGATCAGTTGTCAGCAGAAAGTCCAAGCAATTGACCGTGTGCGAATCAACATCTGGCTGATTAGCGCTAACGGAAGCTTACGCATCTTCCGTCCAGCATGATCACTGCACTGGTATGGGAAGAGCTACACCTGGTGGTGGGCATTAAAGTCCCCCAGTATCACTAATTGGGCGGAAGGATACCGCTGCTGTGCCACATCAGCCGCTTCATTGAGGTAATCTGTGAGCCTGGGGGAAGACCATAAGTTCTTAGAGTAAGGTTATTTTGAATGTGCAAGTAGATGTATACAAGTAATAATATACATCTGTCCCTTACACACACTCAAAATAACCTTAATCTAAGAGCTTACGGTTACCCCCCTGATCTCCGCTGTGGGAACGGTAC
Source organism: Orthosia cruda (assembly GCA_964057195.1). Classification (NCBI taxonomy): domain Eukaryota; kingdom Metazoa; phylum Arthropoda; class Insecta; order Lepidoptera; family Noctuidae; genus Orthosia; species Orthosia cruda. Next base: position 7,830,503 of record OZ059846.1, read on the forward strand.
ACTACACACATCTATATATATAAAAACTAACCCCAATTTCTCTTGATCACGCTATAACTTGAGAACGGCTTTACCGATTTCGCTAATTCTTTTTTTGTTGTGTATGTTATTGTTAGAAGGTTCTTAGATAGAAAAAAATATGAAAAATAAATAGTAGGTAGGGTAGGTTTGTAGGTAATGTAGGTATGTAGTTAGGGTAGAGAAGGGTAGGCAGTTGACGGAAGCGAAGCCGCGGGCGCAGTAATAATAAATAATTTATCCAGACTTTTGTCCACCATAGCCCAAAGGGTTGTGAATATAAATGGAATCAAATTATTATTATATTTTATTAGCTCTTCCATAGTACTTACCATGTCTTTTTATCCGAATGTAAAATTGACACACATTGTAATTCTTGCTTACAACAATATTTATCAAAGATTTTCTTTTTGTCCGTGTAATTCGTAATCTTACAATAAGATATAATAATATTCATAGATCAAAATCTTCTAAATGCTTTCATGAACCCATTGTAACAGTAGTTGCAATGATTTTCATACTTAAAATTGCATAAATCGTACTTGCAGTGGTTTTATCAAAACGGCATCTTAACCATTTGAAAGAGCAATTAAAATTAGTATCATGAAATCTAAAATTGTATAGAACAACGTATGCCTGCAGCTGCAAATAAATAATAAACCTTGCAAATAGTGTTGAAAACCATGCCATATTGAGTTACAGTGTTATTTATATAAGGTGTCGACATGGAACAAGAACCTATCTGACCTTCAAAACCCAATTACGCCTTGGTCAGACTGGTTGTAACAACCATTCACAAGGGGTTACAGTAGGGCTTTCGTAAATATTATTTTATATTCCCTGCAAGTAAAGGCAGACATATATTGTTTGTACAGTATACACCCGTTTTCGTTTGTTACCTGTAAAGGTGGTTCGTTGAAGAAAGGCGGTTCTCCATCCACCATTTCCACGAGCATGATACCAAGTGACCACACGTCCACCTCAGGCCCGTACGGCAATCTTGAAATTACTTCAGGCGACATCCAATATGGCGTTCCCACTAACGATTTTCTTTTAGGTAGTTCCTGAAACACAAATTAATCATTTAGTTATTGTTTGGACCCTTAAGTATCGTGATTGGAGAAAGAGATTTAATGAAATTCCAGTGTCCAGAATAAAGTCGATCAGATGACCACGAATATTAAGCACAGTGACGCTTCTTACATAAGTTATACAGAACAAGAGTTGTCTGCTAAACTCTATGAGCGGGGAACGTTGCATTTTGCACTGCTAGCTAATGCTAATAAGTATAGGAACTACAGGCTTCGATTAATAATACACTAGATGCCCGGTCAGCGTTATCTTTTTCCGGTAAGTTTATATAGTGTGTTTTTTATAAAGTAAAAACCGAAATAAATGGTAAATATGAATCAATTACCAAATATTATGATTGTTTGACCAAAGTTTGCGTCGACAACGCGCCAACTATTGTAACATAGACTGTTCTGGAACTTTGTAATTTAGACTTTAAAACATGCATGTAAGACTAAATTTATTTTGTGGTATGAGCTTCGCTGCTCGAAAGCTCATATATTTATTATTGCTTTTTGTACATAGTTTTGTTAATGCAACTTTAAACATTGCATTTATGGTTAATTTTCATTAATGTATTGCATTAATTTCAACTAGAATTCTTAGAATTATCTAAACACAATTGGCGTCAGTTTTAAAGAGTAGTTTTGTATGGGATTGTTTATCTAGTATATTATTATTGATCGAAGACTACAGGTAATAATAATTTGTTACCTGTAGTCCCTATACTTATTAACATTACACAATTAATATGTATTCATGTAAGAAAATAATTCATGTAGTATTATAGAAACTAAAGTTTTCGTACCTCTGAGACTTGAGCACAAAATCCGAAGTCAGATAATTTCACCCGGCCGTCCGCAGTCATAAGAATGGAGTCCGATTTTATATCTCGATGAATAACTCCTTGGCTGTGTAAGAATGCTAATGCCTGAAAAACAAAATTAATAATTATTATTATATTATTGAATAGTGGAAGGAGTGGCAAGAGGCCTTTGCTCAGGGGTAGGACAGAATAGGACAGCAAAAGAGCTGAATGAAATACTTAATAGTACATTATTGCAAAGGCCGTGGAATAGGCAATTGCAGGTCGAGTATGAGTTTTTCACTAATACGAGACAGGCATTTGCCATTTCCGCCGAGGCATATAAAGTGCTTTACTCAAAATAATGCGGGGAAATAAAACATACTTTTTATATTATACATTTATAGTACACTAGCTGAACCTCGCGGTTTCACTCGCATCTTTGATTACTACTCCGCTCCTATTAGTCATAGCGTGATGTTTTATAGCCTATAACCTTCCTCAATAATCGGGCTATCGAATAGTGAAAAATTTTTAAAATCGGACCAGTAGATCCTGAGATTAGCGCGTTCAAACAAACAAACAAACAAACAAACTCTTCAGCTTTATAATATTAGTATAGATTACTGCAGCGGCCAGCAAAAGAGGCATTGATGGACGAAAGTGTAAATGTACACATACGTAAGTCCATCAATGCCTAGTTGTGGCAAAGGCTTGTATAGTGCTTTTCTCAAATAATGCGCGGAAATTAAAACTAAGTAGCACCTAGAACTCATTTTGACAAATAAAATTAATATTCGAAATCAATGAAGAACAACAATAATTATTCCCGTGTTAAGTGTTCATTTTTTTCAAATTTAAATAAAACCTTGGATAAGTTACCTCCTTGGTTGCCATGTTCCGGCGTAAAAGATCGTTCGATTTTTAAATTACACGACAGATATGAGATTACTAAGTAATTTATTTGGCCGCTAGACACGACAGATATGGATTTTCATACAACTTTTGACGGCCGCTGCTCGCATGTATATCGCCAGTACAGCCATTGCGATTTATCTCGAAGAAGGTTGTCAAAATAATGCTCAAATTTCCAAATGTTTGAGAAAATTTAATTAATATTAAAAGTTACAACAACATTGCTGGAGCGTTGTAATTTTCCAAATTCAACAAACGCTCCTACAATGGATTTGATCAACATTGCTGGAGCGTTGTAATATTCCAAATTCAAAAAACGCAATGGATTTGATTTTCTTTGTCCATAAATTCGGTACTTAGCGTATTCTTTTTTCTAAAATAATGACAATATTTCCATGCATGTTTGAGGAAATTGTCATTAGTTTAGTTAGAGAATATCTTGGGATCTTTAATAACGTTGAATATAGATTCATGGCCATAATCAGATGAAAAAATAAACAAACGTCAGTTGTACCAACTGCAGTCAGAACATTATTTGTGTTACGAATTGTCTTTGTAGCCAGATGTTTCATAAATAGGCACAGATTACCTCCCAATAGATACCGTATGCCTACTGTTTTGTTTGATTCCGAGTTCACCAAATTTGGCGGAAGGCACGGGTTGCGCGGGGAGTGACAAGTGCGCCGTGATTGGCTATTCAAGGTCACGGTATCTATCGTAGTGTCGGGACATGTGCATTAAATGTCGATAAAAATATCGGTATTTTTCAAACAGAATGGTATTTTATGTAAAATTTCTTAGCCGGCTATTTTATAATTACTTTAATAATGATAAAGCAAAACATCGATCGAGAAAAGATTTTGATTTTGGCCAAAAGTGATTTAATTTAATTGTAATCCTATGTAAACAGGGCTTTTGGCTTTTCAGGGCTCTGAGCTTTTGTTATGAATAGAGCACAATTAGTTCAAAGTAAAACTAAACTAATTTGTAAATTTTTAAATAATCAATTTTAACAAAATTATTTTATTCTCCTATATCTCCTCGATGATCGATGTTTAATTAGGTAAAACATCGATCATCGATACTTTTCGATAAACAAAAAACGCATTTTTCTCAACATTTTTACTTCTGTGGGAAAAAGATAGCAATATAATAATTCCTTATGAGTGAAAGGGATTTTCACAAAAGACATCAACGAGCGCTACTGTAAAGTGTGCAATTTTGATCTACTGGTGGAATGTTATCCCATCTTTTTATGGGTTGGTTGATTTTCCACACCATTTTACTGCACAATTCGTAATTTTTTTTAAGGCAAACCGTTGATAACTATTTTTTAAACAGAATTAAAACTAGCAATCGCTTGCGTCCCTACAGCTCTAATGTCTGGTCGACATTAAAGAGATCATACCGTGCGCCAAGTTATATCAGCCTAAATAGGCTGATGTGTGGTGCGCGTAAGTTGACTTCTATGCGGAAACTATTGGGAGGTAATCTGTGTAAATAGGTAATTCTCCTTCAGGATTAAAGCAGTTCAGACTAGCGATTTATCTGCGCGTGTGAGCTCGTTTTTGTTCGCTCGTAACCAAATATGGCCTAACTAGCTGATCCCCGGGGCTTCGCTCCCGTCAACTGGCTACCTACACTGCCTGCCCTGGCTACCCTACCTACCTACTATTTTTTATCTATCATCAATAGTTTTATCAGCGCACGCCAAAGAGTGAATTTTATAGGCAACATTTTGCTACCTTGGGTTACATTATTGCAATTTTCATAAGGATCTCTATTTTTTTTTGATTATAGATTATGGCCTATGACACTCAGATATAATGTAGCTTTCTAGTGGTGAAAGAATATTCAAAATCGGTTCAGTAGATCCAGAGATTACCCCTTACAACGTCACAAACTTTACCTCTTTATAATATTAGTATAGATATACTTAAAGTAAATTAAATTTGTGACCTACCTTCAAACACTGCTTGCAGACGGTGGCGATCTGTTCATGGTCCATGCGCGTTCTCGTCACGATGTCGATGAGAGCGCCTCCCGCCATGTACTCCATCACCACCCACAGCTCGTCACCCACCAAGTGACGGTAGTCGCGCATTATAAACTGTGACCTACCTTCAAACACTGCTTGCAAACGGTGGCGATCTGTTCAGGGTCCATGCGCGCTCTCGTCACGATGTCGGTGAGGGCGCCGCCCGCCATGTACTCCTTCACCACCTACAGCTCGTCACCCACCAAGTGACGGTAGTAACGCATTATAAACTGTGACCTACCTTCAAACACTGCTTGCAAACGGTGGCGATCTGTTCAGGGTCCATGCGCGCTCTCGTCACGATGTCGGTGAGGGCGCCGCCCGCCATGTACTCCTTCACCACCTACAGCTCGTCACCCACCAAGTGACGGTAGTAACGCATTATAAACTGTGACCTACCTTCAAACACTGCTTGCAAACGGTGGCGATCTGTTCAGGGTCCATGCGCGCTCTCGTCACGATGTCGGTGAGGGCGCCGCCCGCCATGTACTCCTTCACCACCTACAGCTCGTCACCCACCAAGTGACGGTAGTAACGCATTATAAACTGTGACCTACCTTCAAACACTGCTTGCAAACGGTGGCGATCTGTTCAGGGTCCATGCGCGCTCTCGTCACGATGTCGGTGAGGGCGCCGCCCGCCATGTACTCCTTCACCACCTACAGCTCGTCACCCACCAAGTGACGGAAGTAACGCATTATAAACTGTGACCTACCTTCAAACACTGCTTGCAAACGGTGGCGATCTGTTCAGGGTCCATGCGCGCTCTCGTCACGATGTCGGTGAGGGCGCCGCCCGCCATGTACTCCTTCACCACCTACATCTCGTCACCCACCAAGTGACGGTAGTAACGCATTAGAAACTGTGACCTACCTTCAAACACTGCTTGCAAACGGTGGCGATCTGTTCAGGGTCCATGCGCGCTCTCGTCACGATGTCGGTGAGGGCGCCGCCCGCCATGTACTCCTTCACCACCTACATCTCGTCACCCACCAAGTGACGGTAGTAACGCATTAGAAACTGTGACCTACCTTCAAACACTGCTTGCAAACGGTGGCGATCTGTTCAGGGTCCATGCGCGCTCTCGTCACGATGTCGGTGAGGGCGCCGCCCGCCATGTACTCCTTCACCACCTACAGCTCGTCACCCACCAAGTGACGGTAGTAACGCATTATAAACTGTGACCTACCTTCAAACACTGCTTGCAAACGGTGGCGATCTGTTCAGGGTCCATGCGCGCTCTCGTCACGATGTCGGTGAGGGCGCCGCCCGCCATGTACTCCTTCACCACCTACAGCTCGTCACCCACCAAGTGACGGTAGTAACGCATTATAAACTGTGACCTACCTTCAAACACTGCTTGCAAACGGTGGCGATCTGTTCAGGGTCCATGCGCGCTCTCGTCACGATGTCGGTGAGGGCGCCGCCCGCCATGTACTCCTTCACCACCTACAGCTCGTCACCCACCAAGTGACGGTAGTAACGCATTATAAACTGTGACCTACCTTCAAACACTGCTTGCAAACGGTGGCGATCTGTTCAGGGTCCATGCGCGCTCTCGTCACGATGTCGGTGAGGGCGCCGCCCGCCATGTACTCCTTCACCACCTACAGCTCGTCACCCACCAAGTGACGGTAGTAACGCATTATAAACTGTGACCTACCTTCAAACACTGCTTGCAAACGGTGGCGATCTGTTCAGGGTCCATGCGCGCTCTCGTCACGATGTCGGTGAGGGCGCCGCCCGCCATGTACTCCTTCACCACCTACAGCTCGTCACCCACCAAGTGACGGTAGTAACGCATTATAAACTGTGACCTACCTTCAACCACTGCTTGCAAACGGTGGCGATCTGTTCAGGGTCCATGCGCGCTCTCGTCACGATGTCGGTGAGGGCGCCGCCCGCCATGTACTCCTTCACCACCTACAGCTCGTCACCCACCAAGTGACGGTAGTAACGCATTATAAACTGTGACCTACCTTCAAACACTGCTTGCAAACGGTGGCGATCTGTTCAGGGTCCATGCGCGCTCTCGTCACGATGTCGGTGAGGGCGCCGCCCGCCATGTACTCCTTCACCACCTACAGCTCGTCACCCACCAAGTGACGGTAGTAACGCATTATAAACTGTGACCTACCTTCAAACACTGCTTGCAAACGGTGGCGATCTGTTCAGGGTCCATGCGCGCTCTCGTCACGATGTCGGTGAGGGCGCCGCCCGCCATGTACTCCTTCACCACCTACAGCTCGTCACCCACCAAGTGACGGTAGTAACGCATTATAAACTGTGACCTACCTTCAAACACTGCTTGCAAACGGTGGCGATCTGTTCAGGGTCCATGCGCGCTCTCGTCACGATGTCGGTGAGGGCGCCGCCCGCCATGTACTCCTTCACCACCTACAGCTCGTCACCCACCAAGTGACGGTAGTAACGCATTATAAACTGTGACCTACCTTCAAACACTGCTTGCAAACGGTGGCGATCTGTTCAGGGTCCATGCGCGCTCTCGTCACGATGTCGGTGAGGGCGCCGCCCGCCATGTACTCCTTCACCACCTACAGCTCGTCACCCACCAAGTGACGGTAGTAACGCATTATAAACTGTGACCTACCTTCAACCACTGCTTGCAAACGGTGGCGATCTGTTCAGGGTCCATGCGCGCTCTCGTCACGATGTCGGTGAGGGCGCCGCCCGCCATGTACTCCTTCACCACCTACAGCTCGTCACCCACCAAGTGACGGTAGTAACGCATTATAAACTGTGACCTACCTTCAAACACTGCTTGCAAACGGTGGCGATCTGTTCAGGGTCCATGCGCGCTCTCGTCACGATGTCGGTGAGGGCGCCGCCCGCCATGTACTCCTTCACCACCTACAGCTCGTCACCCACCAAGTGACGGTAGTAACGCATTATAAACTGTGACCTACCTTCAAACACTGCTTGCAAACGGTGGCGATCTGTTCAGGGTCCATGCGCGCTCTCGTCACGATGTCGGTGAGGGCGCCGCCCGCCATGTACTCCTTCACCACCTACAGCTCGTCACCCACCAAGTGACGGTAGTAACGCATTATAAACTGTGACCTACCTTCAAACACTGCTTGCAAACGGTGGCGATCTGTTCAGGGTCCATGCGCGCTCTCGTCACGATGTCGGTGAGGGCGCCGCCCGCCATGTACTCCTTCACCACCTACAGCTCGTCACCCACCAAGTGACGGTAGTAACGCATTATAAACTGTGACCTACCTTCAAACACTGCTTGCAAACGGTGGCGATCTGTTCAGGGTCCATGCGCGCTCTCGTCACGATGTCGGTGAGGGCGCCGCCCGCCATGTACTCCTTCACCACCTACAGCTCGTCACCCACCAAGTGACGGTAGTAACGCATTATAAACTGTGACCTACCTTCAACCACTGCTTGCAAACGGTGGCGATCTGTTCAGGGTCCATGCGCGCTCTCGTCACGATGTCGGTGAGGGCGCCGCCCGCCATGTACTCCTTCACCACCTACAGCTCTTCACCCACCAAGTGACGGTAGTAACGCATTATAAACTGTGACCTACCTTCAAACACTGCTTGCAAACGGTGGCGATCTGTTCAGGGTCCATGCGCGCTCTCGTCACGATGTCGGTGAGGGCACCGCCTGCCATGTACTCCATCACCACCCAAAGCTCGTCGCCCACTAAGTACGACGCGTGCATCTCCACGATGTTCGGGTGAGGGTAGTCGCGCATGATAACCTGGAGGACGAGTTTTATGTTATTTATTTTTATAAAAGCACGGCACAAATACATAGTGGCAAAATAGCATTGGATATCATATTATTCAAATTTAAGTAAACTCAATAACAGATAAACGCAAAGAGAAGTGGACTCATAAGATGTATATGATCTCAGCAAGAAAAATATGCTGCTGAAAGTTGGATGAATGGACTATTTATCGCGAAGCCGTTTTCTCAGGCTTTCAATTAACCAATAAAATTAAGAGACAAGTTCAACCTATTGTGGAGTCCACTATTTTTAATGTTAAGTGTCTCCTTTTCTAAGAATATTTTTTTCGGGATTCCAAACTGTGAAATGTATGAGAATTATTTGGTTAATAAATGTTTATCATAATTTTACTTACAACTTCATTGAACAACAGTTCTCGCCTCTGCTGTTTCCTCAAGTTCATCATCTTGACGGCGACTCGGCGTCTTGTGCGCGTGTCAGTTGCGGCGCATACCACGCCCGTGCTGCCCTCACCGATCTTGCTGAACCCGCTCAGCGTGGCGCGAGGGTCACCCTCACTGACTACCAGGCGGAGGGCTGCGCGGAACTGAGGAATGAGAGCATTTTTATAGACATAATATACAGAACTTCCTTTAAAGGAAGAATGAACAGACATCTAGGCTTGCTTGCTGCATCGTAGACCTAATTCATCTTTAACCATCAGGCGATATCGACGTCAAGAACAGGTTTATAAGGCATTAAAAAAAAATAAGAAACAGCATACTAAGGTCGTCCGTTGCAAATACAGCTAGGAACAAGTAAAATAAAATAAAACCCGACATTGTTTTATTTCATACTTAATTTATCTAGTAGTAGACACGCTTCGGTTGACAATCTATTTAACACATAATTATGACACGATATCTTACGGAAACAGCCCGATTCAAACAGTAAAACACTTATAACTTTTGAACCGATTTTCAATATTATTTGTAACACCTTACTAGAAAATAAATTATTTGATTTGATCAAACATAGCTAAGAACAATCACGATAAGGTCACCTTTAAAAAAAACGAAATAATAATCGGTTCATACGTTTAGGAGCTATAATGCCACAGAGATATACACAAACACCCCTCTTTTTCCGTCGGGGGTTATAAATGGGGGATTGTAGACCCAACCCAGCGCACAATGTGAGTGTTATGCTGTTCAGAACATGACATACTTTCTAGAATGTCCCAAATGTCCTTATTATACCTTTGAGGATGTTAACATTGCCCAACGTATAATTTGAAAAGTTCCCTAAGGGAAAGAGAAATAGAACATCCATCAGAACTGAAGGCTTTATCCCTAATGTCAAAGGAGGTATTCGACCCCCATTTGATATTTCTTGTACACAACCATATTGCAGTATAAAAAAATCTTAATATCCCTCGGCAAACTTCGTGTTTCGTCAGTCGTGGGATTTCTATCAGTTGCCCATAGACTACTGTTACATACTAGGCCTTTGCACTTGATGCAGACCGGACGCTCTCAATCAACTTGAAAGTATATAGACATGTTAATACTATTTTAACATGATGTAATTTATTTAAAAAATGGGAGAAAAGCTGCTAAAGCTGCCATTTTTACAGCTCTATATATTTCACACGGAAATCAAACCAAAACAACAATAAAATACTTAGTTCTGATTTCAAATTATTGTTCACGATAAATATAATAATTGATGGATATGGAAATTAGCATTATTTCGTATTCGGAAATGCGATGATTGTCGAGGGACATTAAGAAAATAGTTGTACTGTATACAACTAATTTATAAATTAGTTATTACATTACAATAATTATAATAGTCGTAATTGCAATTTGCGTTGGAGTATTGAGATGATAAAGTAAGCAGATTCATGTTGCAAAATCTTGCATCGTCGTTTTACCACCCAGAAAGATACAAAATACGTAACCAGAGATTTTAAATATGAGTACGTGTATTAATAATATCGTAAGAACTCGATCAATGAGATTATAATATCAGACTAAACACATATGCAGTAGCCCACTAGGTATGTTGTTAAGTACTATGGTAAGATATATTTAATTCATGTAGGTGTACGTAGTTAAAACTAGCTCGGGAACAAAGAGGGTGTCGTCATGAAGGAAACCTGTATTTAAGTCAATGAATGTGAGCTAAATAGATAGGTGTCGGATAACAAGCGCGATACTGCGCGAACTCTAGTTTATCTTTGACCCCTTTTTTAAACATCGAAAAAGGGGCCGAACAGATAATGGACTGATGTTTTATTTTATATTTGTTTTTTTTAGGTAGTGTTCAGTGTAAAATATGGCCGTAAGTACATCAAATGAATTGTATTGGAACAAAGGTCACAATATTTTTTTATTAAAATGTATCTGTGCAGATTCTAAATTCAAATTCTCCATAGAAAATTTAAACATAGAATGAGCTAAGCAATTATTGCTAAACAGTGTCGAGGTTTTTACAAATAAAGGTGTATATAATGACGTTAATAACTGCATTCGTAATTACTGGGTTGCTGATATTAGCGCCCACCTCTAAAGAGTCTGGGCATGGACGTACCAGTTGATTTGTTTTACTTAGGCCAAGTTCCTCACCTCTAAATTATCACAGAATTAATGTCACAAATTGTCAAGCGCGCGTTATCTGCTGTGATTGGTTGAATGAATTTTCCACATTTTGTCACATTAATTCTGCGATAATTTAGAGGTGAGAAACTCGGCCTTAATTATATTTCAGATGTAGTTGCAGTCTTATGGCTACCGCGAGATAATTAGCCCTATATGGTCGTATGACGTAACAAAACACGTTGGATACCTGTTCGTGCGTCAATCGCAGTTCGTGCTTCGAGGCGGCGAGCGGCAGGTGTGTGGCCGCGCCCGGGGCACCTTGCGCACGCGACACTCCGTATGCATCACCTGGATATGGACAAAACCTTTTACATGAATACTATGTTCTTTATTAACACTTTAAGACACTAATGACAAGTGTGAGTACAACACTAGACTTAGTACTGGCGTTAATTTTCGGCTCTAGAAATCGGGCCTGTAAGTTTAGGCCCGATTTCTAGAGCGAAAATTAACGCAAAAATATTGTGATAAAATAATTAAACGCCAGCAGCCTAATTACGCAGGTGAATTCGGCAAGGCAAATGGTTTGACCGCCGAATTCACTTGCGCAATTTAGGCTACTGGTTAGATGCTGTGATTTGTTGAATGGTTATTTAACATACAAAAACATCACTTGACTAACGGTTAATTCGTGACATGACTATAATTTCATACCAACACTCTAAACCTCTATTTACAGGTTTCATATTGAAGAAGCGCTATAGACCAATGTCAAAACAATGGAATATAAAAAAAAAAAAAAACAGGCCATGCCAGCCACAAAATCTATTGTAGTCTGGTCTATCAATAGTGCAGAAAATGCTCGACTATTGAGTACATCCTTTAATTTATAGGTCATTCTGAATTATAGCTAAAAATTAAACTGACCAAATTCTACAACACATCTTTCTATAGACAAGTCGCAGAACGCGCGCATACATACACAAAAACCTGGGAGAATTTATTGAGGAAGGTGAGGTGACTCATTCCAACATGTACCTTAAATTGTATGTATACGCGCTTTGCGTCTGTGTGTGTGTGAAGGGCGACGAATGTATGAAGTCAAGCTTTGTATGGCATGAAATCTGAGGTGATGGCTTATCATTGCAAAGGTATTTACAAGATAAATGACTAATTGTATTCAGAAGCAGTTTTGTTTGTTGTAGTAAACATTATTAATGACAAGATTGGTGATCATGACTAGATTATAGGATGTTTTAAAGTCACTTTAACACATATAATTATTTTTTGTTTTGTTTTTTTTTTATGGTTTTATGCTATAATTATGTAGATCTACGTATACAGCTATCTAAACTAATATTATAAAAAGGTGTCAATATTTTTTACCTAGGAATACTGACTAAATCTAGGAGATTTACGCAGTCGCCGGGTGCCTGTTTATCTTAGGCTGGTGCTTTACTTGGCGTATTTGTACAAATATTTGCTCCAAATCTCTATTACAAAATAAACTTTATTTCAATAGCAGTAAGGTTTTTTTTGTATTGCCAAAATTTTACAATTATTTTGCAAAGTATAATGCCAGCATTAGAAAAACCGGCCAAGTGCGAGTAAGACTCGCGCAGGAAGGGTTCCTTGTAATAGGAGTCTTAGTAATAGGGTCCCGTTTTTACCCTTTGGGTACGGAACCCTAGAAATGGTTCCTATGGTAAAGCCACAGGAAAAGCCGAGTCATAAATCTAAGAACTGGACATTTTTAAACAATTTTGCCTTGAAATAAATTGAATGCAAGACAACACATCAATATTCTCTAAACAATAAACATGGTATGTGTAATATGGCTTGCAATAATTCGAAGCAACCAAATTTTCAAATATAAATGAATTTATGTTTTAAAACGTAATTGTATGTTTGTTTATAATTATAACATGCATAAAACAGCCTTATAAATACTAATACAGGAAAAGACTGAAGGCCCCCTCTATAAAGCTGTCTTTTTTAGTATCTCCAATATTTACCCGACTGCCGAAGGAGGGTAATGTGTTTATCAGTCTATGTATGTTTGTTCCTATGTGGCGTTCTAGAGACCAAACGCGTTGGCTGATTTTGATAATTATTGCGTCAGTCGATTCGTCTTAACGCTGCGAGTGTCACTGGCTACATTAATCTTGGAAAAGAAAAAATTGCGGATTTTGGGCGCCATTTCTTTCCAAACCTCTTGTGTGGGGTATCCAAATAAAGGGTTATAAGAGGTGATTTCAATAATATATATCACTATAAGTGTTTAAATGTAGCTAATTCTAAAAAAAAATTAACTAAAAAGTTGTAAATATAAAAAAAATATTAAAAAAAACAAAAAACCTGACTGCTTAAAAAGCAAACTAAAAAGACGTAAACAAGAAGAAATTCATGCTGTGCAGTCGGAGGATACATCTGGTTATGGACAGCCAGCTCGCGAACATGTATCCTCCGACTGCACAGCATGAATTTCTTTGTCTACGTCCTTTTAGTTCGCTTTTTAAGCAGTCAGGTTTTTTGTTTTTTTTAATTAACTTTGTTTATTTAATTAGTTTATTAAATAAAAATATATCATACCCATGTTCATGTTGTTTCCATTTAGTCCATGAGGTCCATGAGTCATAGGTTGTGGTGGATGATTATGTTGATAAGGCACATTAGCATTCTGTATATTCTGATAAGTCATGGGGGCATGATGATTATCATTGATTTCTGGCACTTGTCTGATAGTAGCCTCATGTGCATGCTGGCTCCACTCTACAGGAGACTCAGCTATAGGTTTGTTCAATGTGTAGTTGCTGTGTTCTCGTCTTAAGCTCAAGTATTGCTGTGGGGCAGGTGGCACGGGTGGTGACTCTTCAGGCACTGAAGGAGGGACATTAGGCTGACTCCGCAAGTCTCTCCTGATTCTCGGTGGGCTTGAACTCCTTAAAGAGTTAGACCTGGCAACATTTGATGTCTTTGGCAACACAACCCCGTTTTGTACTGGCAGTTGTGGTTGTATGTTCGCAGGTAATGGCCTTGCTATTGATGACACTGAGGTAGTTCTGTGTTCACCTCTTACTATAAGTTTTAGATCTAGAATTTCGGTGGGTGTGATTTCTGATGGGTCTACCAGAGGTAGCGGTCTGTTTGTTGATTTCAATATCTGTAATGAAAATGTTAACATACAGTAGAATTGGAACTTCTCAGATTCACTCACATCCTAAATTGTTTTTCTTTCTAAATACAAGTCTTTAAGTCATTTATATGTGAAAACTACAAGATTACATTAAATGAGTAACTCCATTTGAGGGATATTAAAAAGATATTACAGTTTTCACTTTGAGTAGCTCACAAATAGTGAAAATCACAAGTACGTACCTGGTTATTACCTACAAGTGAGGCCCATTGCAGAGGAAGTCCAACAAACTTTCCCTCTCGTTTATCGAAGCCCGTATGTACTCTGTGTTCAAAGTTACTTGGCGGCGAAATCAGAGGCTTTTTCTTTTTCTTAGAAAACATAGTGTGGTGTACTCTGCAAACAAAACAAGCATAACTACGGTAACTCAATGTTTACCTGCTAAACCAATTGCTGAAATTAACACCACTTTATCATTGTAAGCAAAGATACAAGTGAAAAAGAAAGCTTACCGATTACCGATACTTTCTTTTATGATAACACCGATCGACAGTCAATTCGACACGGATACTTTGCTACGCTTTTTATGTTCTACAACAAAAACAACTCACAGTTACTTTCGAGGTGTGTACTCCGAGCTTAAAGTAGTTGAGAACACACACAGAATACTAAATCAGGAGCGTATTCCGACATTCCTCAACAGGCATCCATGCTCTACACAGGTACATATCACAACAAATTAAATTAACGTAATGATATTAAACACCCCACATTCTCAGCAACATTAAAAAACTGTACCTTAATTAGAAATTACTATATCATAAATAAGATAAACACTTTTGCACGGTACGATTATGAAATTCAATAGATTTGCGTTTTATAAACGATAAACGACAGCAACCAAACCAACAAGCAACAACGAACGAACGAAAACACAGATACAGATACCCATACCATACAGTCCATACACCATCATTCATCAAGTGAAGCATAGTGTTGCACCACCTCCAATATAAATATTAACTACACAAAAGTTATCCGATCCATAAATGAAAAAAGACTTTGTCTGGTGTCGTCTAGCCTTTAGTCCTACACAATTACTTTAGCTTAAATAAATTTTGTGTTGTTTAAGCTTGGCTCAGACAAACAAGAGCGGTTGCGTTCACAGTATCAGGCATGATTGCAGTGAGTGAATTCCACGCTTATACTTAAGGGCTTGCCACCGCCGTTAGTGCCGTAAAACGGTTACTTTCTAAAGTATACTCCTTAGGCTAGGTTAAAAGGTTTGATAAAAATATATATTTATTTTTGATTCACGCACTTTATTTTTGAAACAAGGTTTTTTCGTTTAACTAACAGTTTTGCTTTATAAAAATAATTAACAACATGATATTTTTTCGCATATTTTGGATACTCCTTCAATCGGAATCCAAGTCGGATGTTTAATAATATTTTTACACAGAAAAATTGATGGTTGGAATTTCTTCATAACTGAAATAGCTTAAGTAAAGCAAATAATATTTTGCAAACAAAACTGTTCAAAAGGAGGTCCAATATTGATAACTTGACTCCGAGCGAGCGCACGGCCAATACTGCGTTAACATTGGGGCGTACATATCGCCATAACAGAACCTGAACAGCCTACTAAGTCGTGCTCGTGTGCCAAACAGATAAGTAATCTTGTTAAACGAAAAGTCCAACATCATAAAAAAAGTGTAGATCGGGCGTTTGGATTGAGTGTCAGCTAACTAGCGAGCCCTTGTTCCCGATTCTATCTAGGTCTCAGTTTTTGTAGCACTCATAAGCAAGCGCTTACCATACATTGCATTTTAACCTTCGTGTGTGTTTGTAGTTTCCAGCAAGTGAAAAGTGATCGGAACTGCATCTCGCTCGGGATCGGATAGCATCTTGCTTTCTTTTCTTTCATTTTATTATAACGATCCTTTTTTCCATGAATGTCCTCGTCAAACTGGCAACATTTAGCTGACAATCGACTTTGACAAAGTAAAGGTGGAAACAGATTAAGGTGGAAACAGATTATTGAACCCCCACCCGACGCCACGCCACCCGACGCCTTCTGACGCATTGAAGTACTAATCAAACCCATACATTTAGTATGGTCAGAGACACATAGTCAACACCCCATGCGATCACACGCATTCCCACGTGTCAACACGCAGTTGGTTTGGATCAGCGTGTTGCCGGGAGTGGGGGAACACACGCCACCCGACGTTTCGACACAGTGTGTCTCTATTAACACCCGATCCCACGCGTCAGTCAGTCGAGTGGTGCCAACAAAGGGAAATTTACCCTAATTTAGAGCAAAGTTTCATCAGCACGGTCATTTTTAGGGTACAAAATCGGTGAGGGTAATTTTTATGTTTATGCTATAATAGAAATTAGTAACTTATTTGAGTCAAATTTGCAATGATATGGACTTAATTTAAACTTAAGTTATTACCCTTGAACCCGCAATTTCTTAAAACTTCTTTTCGATACGCCTATCATAGTCTCAATGACGTAAATCCCAAAATAACCAGTTTTTTGTTATGGTTTCTATTATTGTTATAGTAAAACTGGTCTGTAATTATACGTATATTATAGATTATAATGTCTCGTCTTATGTATAATCTTGCATGAAATGTATCAAATATATATAGAACGGAGAGGGAAAGCAAATTAATAAAAAAATGTAATTTTTTTATATAACTTAAAATCAAGACATGTTTCCAAATCTTTTTACAGTCCGTTCAACTGATTTTGGGTTCTATCCTGTAAACATAAGGATGACATAAAAAGCATAAAACTGTTACCAAAACCAACTGTTTACTGCAGCTATCATTTGTCGTATCACAAACGCAATAGAAGTTAAAATCGGTTGAATGAGCTGTAATATGGGCTAATTTAAACGTCTAATGTTATCACAGTCGTCGTCGGGTGGCGTGTGTTCCCCCACTCCCGGCAACACGCTGATCCAAACCGACTGCGTGTTGACACGTGGGAATGCGTGTGATCGCATGGCGTGTTGACTATGTGTCTCTAACCATACTAAATGTATGGGTTTGATTAGTACTTCAATGCGTCAGAAGGCGTCGGGTGGGGTTTCAGTAATGTGTTTCCACCTTTATCCTACCCAGCGTTGCCAGAACGTAACTTTTGTTACATTTTACGTAACTTTTGACCGTCTCATGTAACCTCCACGTAACACGACTCAAAATGTAACTTTTACGTAACTTTTAGAACTTACTTAAAATATTAAAATATTTGGCCGCAAACAAAAAATAATCGTGAAACGGAACGCATCTAAGAAAGCTTTTGTTCGTCGTGTTGTCAGTAAATCAACAACAAAGTCGTCTTGCAACTGAAATAAGTTTATTTTTGTATCAATCGTCAACTAAATATCAAAATTATCAAGTAGCATGATATATATGTGCCATGCACTGCACATAGTTTCAAGAAGTTCATTTGGATATTTATTACTCATTTTTAAGTAACTTTGGTTTCGTTTACAAGAATATATAGATTGGGATTGTCAAAGACAAAGAATATTTATATTAATCACCCATAGAAATAGTTCAACAGGGATGAATATCTACCGGCCGGCGTAACCTAGATTTGATTAAATTTTTTCGCTAATGCGACCAAATAGGTACCTATATAGTTGTATCTAGTTGTAATTTGAATGTTCTAAACTAAACGCCACGGATTTGGCGCAGAAAAAAAAAACAAATTGTAGTCTTTTATTATTTTAGTGTCGTTTTCCACATAAAATAAGGTAATGTAACTTTTCTCATGAAAATGTAACTTTTTGAGATGTCTCATGTAACATGTGAGTATCTGCCACTGGCAACACTGATCCTACCTCATTGAGTGACACTCACACACCTTAGAAGCGCTCTAGCTCTGCGTGTTTATACTGTTTTGTTAGACGGCTAATTATAAAGTACATTGAAGAAATCGAATCGGTATCGCATCTAGTTTTTGGAGTTTTGGTTATACCACGTAAAGTTTAAGTAGTCTGTGGTCCAATCTCTAAGTAGTCTGTGTTACTGTTAGGGATGTGAAAGTGAAAAATATATCGATATATTGATGTATCGATATTTATTAAAATATCAATATCGACCACGATATATCGAGGAAAAAATATCGATATATCGGTCCGATTTTCAGAGATTTTAGGTTCTTTTTTTGTTTTGTTGGTAATAAAAATTTTTATACAAAAAAAACGGCTTTGAATTCTGTTAAATATTCTGCTAATAAATTAAATTTGAAAATAATATCGTTTTTGATACCTTTTTCGATAATATATATTTTGTATCGATATATCGATGTATCGGATGAAAATATATCGGCTAAAAATATCGATATATCGAATCAAAAATATCGATATTTTTTCGACAAGCCTCACACTGTGTGATACTGACAGTGACAGATAGGTTGCTCGATCCGTTGATCGACTGTTTTTGTGTTTTTGTTATTGCCTGAATATTATTGTAAAACTGAACAATATAATTGATTGCAAAACATTTCACAAACTTCATAACCATCATCATCACCATGAAAGAAAAAAGTAAGAAAAGCAAGCATAATAAATCAAAGGATCGCGAAAGCAAAAGCAAACGGCGTTCGCCGAGTGTAAGACATTTTTTCATAAAACAATCTTTTATTGCTAGTCTATTCCGTCCCACTCCTTGGCAATGGCCTTTCTCTATTCCTTTCACCTTGTAAGTTCCTGTGCTTCTCTCAGAAGTGGTATCTGGCGGACACTAGTTTCTCCCGCCATCACCTTAACTTTAAACAACATGATGCTATTTTATGGACTACCAGCGGACGCCTCGCGGTTTCACCTGCCTAGTTCCCGTTCCCGTGGGAATACAGGGATAAAAAGTAGCCTATGTCACCGGGTGATAGTGTAGCTTCCCAACGGTAAAATATTTTTTGAAATAGGTCCAGCCGTTTCGGAGTCTATAAGGAACATACTTACATACTTTCTCTTTTATTTATGGACTATTGATATTTACAGAAAACTTATCATTAAATGTTAATTTACAGTCATCAAGCTCAAGTGGATCAGAATCTGATGAATGGGTTGAACAAGAAACACGAAAGACCATTGAAGCACAGAGAGAGGACTGGATGTCAATGACTGGTATGCTGAAGACATACACAAAAGAAGACATCAGGCCAAAGAGAGATGAAAAAGAAAAAAAGAACATTGATTCATACAATCCTGGAACTAGTAGCAGAGAACTTAACCCATATTGGAAAAATGGAGGGACAGGTATACCAGAAACACCTGAAAACTTCAGAAAATCTAGACCATTTATAAAACCTTCTGATGATGATGATGACTATTATTCAAGATCCAAAAGTTCCAGGCCAAGTACTTCTGACAGATATTCTAGCAGAAGTTGGTATGATAGGCCTAAAGAAGATTATAGGGACAGAAGAGATTCTGATAGAGATTCATACAGAAAGTCAAGTAATTGGAGAAAGCAAAATGAAAGTAGTGAAAGAAGGCATGATAAAGAGAGAGAACCAAGAGAAGAACCTCCTAAACCTGCACAAAAGGAAAAGCACACTGAAAAATTACCTGCACCCCAAGAAAAACCAATAGACAGTAAATTTCTAAGTGACGACAAACTAAACAAATTGGCTGCCAAGATTGTCAAGGCTGAAATACTTGGTGATGAAAAACTTGTTGCTGAACTTAAATTCAAGTTAGAAGCTGCAAGAGAATACAGGAAGCAGAATCCTGATGCTGGCAAAGAAGATGATGATGATAGAGTTATGTTGATATCCACAAGTGCATCTGGCAACAGTAGACCACTTGCAGCTGCATCTAGTAGTGAAAAGGGAGACCCAAGGAGTAAGAGTGGGAAAAGAAAGGCAGAAACTCATGTGTCTGGTGAGAGGACAAAGTACTTTGGTGATGATGACAAGTATAATTTGGCACAAATGGTAGGTTTATATTCATATTTAGACATTCAATATCCAACGATTTTGCCAGGTTATCATTTTTATTGGAATGTTTTTAATTTTTATTCATTCAATTTCAGTTTGAACAAGAAAAATATGGCAATAATTATAAAGATGATGCAGAGTTTGCAAAACTCGTCACCAAGCATAAAAATCCTAATGACGATATTGAAGATATTTTCATGGATAAGATATCAAGGAGCAAAGATCCTACAAAGGATAGTGAAAACGAGAAAAACCATGCAATTAGCCAGCATGCTAAAATGGAGAGGACTTTAGAAGGATGTGAATTTTGTGTGGATTCTAAGAACATGTTGAAGCATCTCATGGTTAGCTGTGGTAACAGAGTATATTTAGCACTGCCTGCAAGAAAGTCTATGGTTAAAGATCAGTGTATAATAAGTACTATTCAGCATGCTACATGTGTAACTTCCATAGATGAAGATGTATGGGAAGAAATAATGGTAAGTGTTTCAGTAAAGATATTATGTAGTCTGAATACTTGTACAAACTTAAGCACTAATCTAATCTAGATAACCTATTGTGTCCCACTGCTGGACAAAGTCCTCCCTCTCCCACATTACTTAATTTCTAATAAAAATATCTTTTCTTTTGCAGAACTATAGAAAAGCTCTTACTCAGTTCTACAATTCTCAAGGCATGGATGTAGTGTTCTATGAAACAGCAACAAAATTACAGAAACACCCACATATGACCATAAACTGTGTACCTCTACCTAGAGATGTAGGCGACATGGCTGCAATCTACTTTAAGAAGGCTTTACTAGAATGTGAAGCAGAATGGTCCATGAACAAAAAAGTTGTGGACTTGAAAGGAAAAAATATCAGAAGAGGTATTCCTAAAGGGTTACCATACTTTTGGGTAGATTTTGGCATGGATCCTGGCTATGCTCATGTTATTGAGGATCAACAACTGTTTCCAAGAACATTTGCTGAGGTAAATATTTCTAATAAAAATACATATAGAACTATGTTTTTCTTACTAAATTAAAAGTAAACCTTTCATACATAATTTTGATTCAATAATTTAATTTTTCAGGAAGTAATTGGTGGGATTTTGGATCTAGACCACACCTCATGGAGAAAAACTCAAAGAGAATATGGAGATCAACAGAGGAAGAAAGTATTGGAGTTCCTTAAGGAATGGAAAGCTTTTGATCCTATTAAAAATCAGGATTAACCAAAGACCTTATACATATTTCTTACTACTAACTGTGTACCAAAAATTTTTGGTTAGCTAAAATGAAATCTATCATCATACACCTAGGTTAGCTAATTCCTTATAAGCAGTAGATAACCAAAAGTGGTCCTGGTGAGAGGGTTTCCGCTGGTAGTGTGCCCTTGTCTGCTGTCTTGCCAGCTCAACTAATCGTTGGGTTTGGTAGAAATGGCAGAAAATTTTATATTTTTCTTTTTATGTTATACCAAAACAAACGATTCAGGTTGGCGATCGCAATATGGTTGTTACAAATGCACAGAGAACGTAGCTGCCCATTTTCTGGTTTGCCCCTTAGTCGCCTCTTACGACACCCACGGGAAAACATGGGATGGTGAAATTCTTCACGCCCGACACCATACGGTAAGATGTAGATTCCAAAATATATACACATTTTTTTTTTATTTACATTAAATTAGGTAGGTTTAGTTAGCGTAGTTAGGCAGCATCAATATATCGGGATACTTACACTATCGTTTTTACAATCAATTTGTGCCGTGTTCTGATTGGTCATGGTCACCTCATTAGAAAGAGACAACGGTAGAGGGCTACCAACGGTAGCCCTCTTGCGAGGACTGGGTTTTGCGCCATAGTGCACAGTCTAGTAGTAAGAGGCATAAGGTCTTTAGGATTAACTGATGCTTACTAATGTCACTTAAAATCTATCATCCACAGACTACTTAGAGATACTACGCCTGAGTACCAATGTGATTTTTGTTTAGTTTCTATATTCAAATATCATTTATTAGTCTGTTGCTGGCAGTTTACTTATTAGCAGCCATATTTCAATTAGATTCTTCAATCCTACTTTCACAATGGGTTGTAAATAAAACAAGCAAATTAAGATTATAAATAAATATGTATTTTCATTATGATTTGTTTTCTTCTTTCATCATTTCTTCTATTAATTTTTGTCTTTCTGCTGCTTGCCTCATTTTCGTAAGAACTAGGGACTCATAATCTCTATCAGAGATCACTGATGGACCGGTAGCTTCCTTCTTTGTTGTCAATACTGGCCTCTCATTTACCCATTTTAATTCTAAAGGGTTTTCTGGTAAACCTGAAAATTAAAAAGAATATTATTATTAGGGGCATTAAAGGATTGTAGAAGGTGGTATTCTGTAGTTTCAGACTACCTTCATTAAAAAGTGTTAGTATATGTTTTTAGAGATGTGAAATTATAACCTGGGTTTAAGTTATTTGAGTAACATTCATTTAGTACACCAAGACTCACATAAATGTACTTGACATAATTATGTTAATTCTATAATTTTTCTCTGTAATACAATTACATTGGTTTTCTACCAGTATAAACAATTTATACCTTTCTCGAGTTCCAGTGCCAGTTCTGATGCTTCTTTACTTGCAAATTCCACCAATGCGCTCCCTTTTTTCTTTGGAGATACAATTAAGGCTACAATATCACCATATTTCTTCAAGAATCTTCTAAGAGTAGCTTCATCATAACCACCATTGCTTGTGTCAGTCTTGTCTGCTTTCCACTTTATCTTAATTCTATTGAGACTTGAGTCCCACACAGGCTGAGTCATTATATTCATAGTTTTTCTTATTTCCTCTTTCATTCTTTGCTGTTCTTCTATTAATAGCCTGTTGCCTTCTCTCTGTAGCCTCTCAATTTCTGCAGCTAGTTTTTGTTCATCTGTGAGGTTAGTGCCCAACCCAGCTTCCCTTTCCCGTCTTTCCAAATCTTCCTTTAGTTTTTGCCTCTTACTGTCTAATTCTTGATGCCGAAGTTTTGCTGCAGCCTTAGCTCTTAGTACTTTATCATATGCGGCCCTAGCAGACACATCGGTCAATATTTCTAATGCCTGTGATAATGCGTGGAAAGTCTCGGCAGCTTTGGGATCGTCAGGGTTTTTATCAGGATGGCATTTCAAAGCTTTCTTTCGGTAAGCTTTTTTGATCTGAAAACAACATAATAATCTGTGTTAAAATACAGATGTAAGATGAGAGGAGCCACATAACGAAAGAAAATTATATTAGGGAAAAGATAATTTGTTTATTTATTAAATACCTCTGATTCTGTAGCTGTTATTGAAACGTCGAGCACGGCGTATAGGTCAACATCTTCGATATTTTTTGGTGCCATGTTAACACGTTTTTAGCTATGTTTATTTAATTTGAATATATTTTTGGTGAAAGACTATTATAGCAAGAAAAACAATGAAACAGTTTTTGGATTTCACAACAACGTGTTTACGTACAATAGTCGTAAATTGACAACGACAAAGACAGTCAAATGACAGCAACAAATAGATCATAGACAATTTGTCAGATTAATTAATACGCTGAATTACAAACACTAGTCTTGCCGAAACTTTTTTTTTGTTGGAGGCAAGTTTTCAAGTTTTAGTCGATTTTTCAAACGATATACACAGATGGCATATATTTTTACATCTTACCTTACATAATCTGTTTTATAACCTAAGTTTCAGCTGACATTAATAATAATTGTTATTTTTAACCGACTTTCCAAAAAGAGGAGGGTTCAATTCGACCGTTTAAATATTTTTTTTTTAATGTGTGTTCGCCTTCGATGAAGAATACAGTAGATATAGGATCACATACAAAACTTATCTTTAAAACTGACGCCAATTGTGTTTACGTAATTCTAAGAACTCTACTTAAAATAAATATACTTTATTGCAAATCCAACCTTAAATGCAATGTTTAATTGCATTCACAAAACTACGTACAAAGCAATAAAAAAATATGAGCTCAATACAGATTTAGTCTTACACGCAAGTATTAAAGTCTAAATTACAATGTACCAAAAAAAGCAATTCGAATGTTCAATATTTATGTTCGAGCTCGCTGCTTGGACAAGGAATGAGTGGAGTCAAACGTAATTTTTTTTTTTTTATATCATCGATCTATAAAAATACTAGATTAAGAACCATGAACGAAAATAATTCGCTCAAATGGCCACACGCACTTATCTACCTATCTTTCTATATTATAAAAATCAATTGCTGTTCTTTGGTCTCGATAAAACGGCTGAATCGAGATGAATAATTATTTTTTTGGTTTGTTTGCTCGAATAAAGAGACACGTTAAAAAACATATATATCTTTCTTCTTCTTCTTTTAAAACTTGAAAATTAAAAGTCAGACTAGACCACATCATCGCTTAATATCAGCCGAGATAGTGGTCAAAAGTGAGACTAAAGATTATAAAAAAGAAAGGTTATATGTAGGTACAAAAATATTTACTATATAATGAAACTTAAACTTAATCAGCAATAAGGTTAAAAACACTATGTAGGAAATTTCAGGGTTACTTTATTTCGTGTTCTATGGACCTTTAGGAAAGCTAAAAAAAAAAAGTTTTACAAATTAATCCGTGTTCCGCATTCTCTGTTCCAGAACAGTTAATGTTTCAAATCTTTTACCACTGTTCTTGTTCTTGAAATGTAATGTTTGTATGTCGTTTTGTGGCAAATAAATATTTTTATTTCTTCTTTTTTCTTCTTTCAATAGTTGGCGCGTTCGCATTTTCGACATAAACGTTGGTCAAACAATTATAATATTTGGTAATTGATTCATATTTACTATTTAATACTACTACTATTTTTCGGCCCGTTTTTGAAGCGCTGACCGGGAATCTAGTGTATATTTCATCGAAGGTGTTCGCGGATAACTTCGTCGTTTATGAACCAATTTTGATGATTCTTTTTTTGTTGGAAAGGAGATATCTTAAGGGGGGAGGGATATGAAGTTTCGAATGACGTTATTGCGACGCACGCTATTTCGAAAAACTTTACGACTGGTACGCCAGTACGAATACACATTGAATCGAAAACCGCTATTTCGAATGACGTTATTGCGACGCACGCTATTTCGAATTAGACTGGTACGTCACGTGATATGAAGTTTCGAATAAGGTCATTCGAAACTTCATATCACTCCCTCTTAAGGGTGGTACCATGATCACTAACCCAGGATCTAATGCTGGCATCCCAGAGATATCGAGGGAACTCCTCAAATATTATATGCATAAATATTGCGATTTTGGTATTTCTATCAACAATGCAATCATTTACACTCAAAAAGTGTCATTTGGTGAAATGGAACTGATGAAGATGACCACAGATGGCCACTGGAAGTTCTTAATGCTAAGTATGTCATGAGTATAAGATATATCGAATAGCTAACCAACTATGATGAAGCAAATACTTATAAATAAATGGTACTGATGAAAATAGTAACATCGAACTGATCTGATGATGAAGCCAGAAGGTAGCCACTAGAACTCCGAAATAAAACAATAGATCCTAGTCGTGTTTGGGCTTATTGGAATCGTCATGAGATTTACTTTGGCTATAAATGATTTTCATGGTATTTGGAGGTACCTACCAAAACAAAAAAGAGATTTCATTTAAGCGTAGAATCCGGAACTATTACTTGTCCTCTCCTACATAGCTCGGTCTTCGTCTTAGTTATTATGTTTAATTTCTGTTTCATTTAGAATATGATATTTATTATAATATTTATTAGTCTATTGTTTTAGAAATTATTTATGTATTTTATTTGTTAGATAGTTTATTAATATCCGACTTTAATTATTGTTCATTTTTATTTTGTACTCCTACCACCTGTTTGTCCTTTTTAACCCAAAGGTTGACTGGTAGAGAATGCCTTGCTGCATTAAGTCCGCCTATGTATCACCATTGTACATGAAGTTTAAATAAATAAATAAAAACTTTTTAACAAAAAAAGAAA
This sequence comes from Orthosia cruda, assembly GCA_964057195.1. Classification (NCBI taxonomy): domain Eukaryota; kingdom Metazoa; phylum Arthropoda; class Insecta; order Lepidoptera; family Noctuidae; genus Orthosia; species Orthosia cruda. Next base: position 7,856,752 of record OZ059846.1, read on the forward strand.
CCAACTGACATCCAAAACAAAACACCACAAAGCGAAAAATAAAACAGAAAGCACTCAACTTTACAGCCCATATTGTATACAGAAGAGGAATCATTTGTTTCTTCAACAGAAACGCCCTGAACGCACACTTGGTTAAAAGGGCCGCACAAGAATGTGGAGAATATGCACACACAAGGTTCTGGAGAGGAGGTATCTTTACAAACGCAAACCAACAATTTGGTGCAGTTACAAAGTTGCCTGATTTATGTATATTTTTAAACACACAGAATAATATACTGAAACAGTTTACAGCTGTCAGAGACTGCTAAAATGTTGATACCAACTGTAACCCCAACCTGATCACCTACCCAGTTCTAGGCAATGATGATACTCTAACTGCCATTGAATTATACTGCAAATTATTTAAAGCTGCCAAGAGGCAAAGAAGAGAGATTGATATTTTTACAAGAAACCACCTAAATGGTTTGTTTATTAAGGGAAAGTGTAATTAAAATAGTTATACAAAATTATATTATTTTATTAATATTGGTTACTAAAATACGTATCACATAATGGCACATACAAGTACTTATGGATAAAATAATCATAAAATGTTTTATAATCATGGTCCCAATATTTTATTCACCAATACATTTCTAAAACGAAGTGAATGCTATTGTTGTTGTAAGAATTTTTAACTCAAAATATGAGTTACATGGATGTCTCAAACTAACGTGGTAAGGTAAAAGAATTAGGAAATTTAAAAACAAAACATTGAAATCTTTGATAGCAGAATAAACAATAACAATCAAATCAAAAAACACATATTCTTAGGTATTTTTATTACTATATACATATTAAAAACAAGACGATGTTCAACTAAGTTCTTACTATACATCAGCGATTCTTACAAAATTTAACAAAGGGCATTCGAATAGGAAGCACAAAATAACAGAATAGAAATTTGATTGACAATTTGTCAATTACGTGACTAATTTGTTCAGTTTTTATTCTTCTCGAACTTAGTTGCAATTACTATGAAATCAAATTTAAAGATTGCCATACCAAAATCCTTTTCTTGCTGAAGCCTCAAGATCGATCGTCGACATTGCGACGGCCGGAATTATAAAATGTTAAAGCAATTTGTTAAAAGTAACGTTTGCTGGAATATTTCAGCTCAAAATTGTCTGTTCAGATTGGGTTGATTTCTCCATGTATGGTAGTCTTTAGGTCAGAGGCGAAAGCCAGTTCATAGTCAACCTAGAAGAACTTTCCGCATCATATGTGTATGAGGATTGTAACTGTTGTCCACCTCGTGACTCTCCCAGCTTCCAGTGATGCACTTGGAGCTGCACAGGTATTGTAGAAGCGGGATGCGGTATTTGCCACAGAAATCAACAAACTTTATATCCTCCACGCGATTGTCGAAGAAGACTACTGAAATTAAAATTATTTTGTCACAACCTTCCGGTTACATCAGTATTCTTGTTAAAAACACCTTAGCATATAAGTGTATAGTCTATGCTAGCATCTATCAAAGTCCAACCTCCTGCGTTTTTTTCATCCAGCAGATTCCCATGAGCTTTATCTGGTTTGCGAATATCGATCCACCTTGACACTGCTAATATTGGACCCTACACATGCAACGGCTCTCTTTAGCTTCTCCATTTCTGCAGCTAGTTTCTGAAATACTTCCTTTTGTTTTTGCCTCATACTGTCTAATTCTTGATGCCGAATTTTTACTACAGCCTTAGCTCTTAGTACTTTATCATACGCGGCCCTAGCAGGCACATCTGTCAATATTTCTAATGCTTGTGATAATGCGTGGAAAGTCTCGGCAGCTTTGGGATCATCAGGGTTTTTATCAGGATGGCATTTCAACGCTTTCTTTCGGTAAGCTTTTTTGATCTGAAAACAACATAATAATCTGTGTTAAAATACAAATGTAAGATGAGAGAAGCCACGGAACGAATGAAAATTATATTAGGAAAAAGATGATTAGTTTATTTATTAAATACCTCTGATTCTGTAGCTGTTATTGGAACGTCTAGCACGGCGTATAAGTTAACATCTTCGACATTTTTTGGTGCCATGTCAACACGTTTTTAGCTGTGTTTATTTAATTTAAATATGTTTTTGGTGAAAGACTATTATAGCAAGAAAAACAATGAAACAGTTTTTGGATTTTACATTTCACAACAACGTGTTTACGTACAATAGTCGTAAATTGACAACGACAAAGACAGTCAAATTAGCAACAAATAGATCATAGACAATTTGTCAGATTAATTACTACGCTGAATTACAAACACTAGTCTTTCCTAAACTATTTATTTTTGTTGGAGGCAAGTTTTCAAGTTTTAGTCGATTTTTCAAACGATATACACAGATGGCATATATTTTTACATCTTACCTTACATAATCTGTTTTATAACCTCAAGTTTCAGCTGACAGTAATAATAATTCTTATTTTGTTATTAAAATTCAAAACGCTATATAATAAGTTAAACATATCAAATAAAAAATTAAAAGCGAGCACTTTAATATGTTTTCAAATTGCATAAGTAAGATTTATTTGAAAAGTTATAAATATTCGTTTTCTTGACAAGTCTACTTCTTCCCTTGTATCAATAACCAACAATTTACTATAACAAATTTCAAAATTATTCTTATTTTTCAGAACACCGTGCGCTTATTCGTACTGCGCCTTTGCTACGTTATAATTCTACTGCCACAGAACCGGTTGCATCGCCTGTAACAGCAGTATCTGAAGGTAAATATTACTAACCTATGTGAATGATTTTACTCAGAATTGCTTACTTAGTTTCTATTCAATTAATAGGCTGATGCTAGCTGTGTGATAAATGTGTAGAGATAAAATTTCCATTATGGCCGTTGATTATTGGCGCAGGGAGAGTGGGGGGGGGGTTTGGCTACCCCCCCCCCGTACCATCCCCACCACTCTCGGATATCTGACAACGACTTTGTTGCTTAAATAGTAATCTTTAAAACTTTAACAATGGATATCTCCGTAACCATGGGGCTCCGAGTGGTGGGGATGGTACAAGGGTGTAGCCAAACCTCTCCCCCCTCTCCTTTCCCCAGCCTCCCCGCGTCAAAAACGGCCCATAATGGAAATGTTATCCTCTTAATCACTCAAACATTGTGTATGTATTTCTTCTCAGTAACTAATACCATAATAATTTCATTTTCAGATCACACAATCAAGAAACAGATTCTGGATCACCCAGATTATTTTAGAGTCCACAATCTTTTTACAGTCAAAGATTTATTTGAGGCTAGAGTTCATTATGGGCACAAGGAGGGTTCACTTAATGACTACATGAGACCGTACCTCTATGGATCCAGACTTGGGCATTTAATATTTGATTTAGACATAACTGCTGAACACTTGCGGAAAGCACTCAACTTTACAGCCCATATTGCATACAGAGGAGGAATCATTTGTTTCTTCAACAGAAATGCCCTGAACGCACACTTGGTTGAAAGGACTGCACAAGAATGTGGAGAATATGCACACACAAGGTTCTGGAGAGGAGGTATCTTTACAAACGCAAACCAACAATTTGGTGCAGTCACAAGGTTGCCTGATTTATGTATATTTTTAAACACACAGAATAATATACTGAACCAGCATACAGCTGTCAGAGACAGTGCTAAAATGTTGATACCAACCATTGGAGTGGTTGATACCAACTGTAACCCCAACCTGATCACCTACCCAGTTCCAGGCAATGATGATACTCCAACTGCCTTAGAATTATACTGTAAATTATTTAAAGCTGCCATACTTAGAGGCAAAGAAGAGAGATTGAAATTTTTACAAGAAACCAACTAAATGGTTTGTTTATTAGGGGAAAGTGTAATTAAAATAGTTATTAAAAATATAATATTTTATTTCAATAAAATTGGTTACTAAAATATGTATCACAAATTGGCACATACAAGTAGTTATGGATAAAATAATCATAAAATATTATTATAATCATGGTCCCAATATTTTATTCATCAATACATTTCTAAAACAAAGTGAATGCCATTGTTATTAAGAACTTTTAACTCAAAATATTAGTTACATGGATGTCTCAAACATATGAGAATAGGTTAAAACATTTTGAAAATTAAAAAACAAAACATTAAAATATTTGATAGCAGAATAAACAATTACCATCAAATTTAAATAGGAAGTACAAAATAATAGAATACAGATTTGAATGATATTTTTTGACAAATTGGCATAACATTCAAATCTGTATTCTGTTATTTTGTTTACATGTCTAATTTGTTCAGTTTTTATTCTTCTGGAACTTAGTTGTACTCACTATGCAATCAGATTTTAAAGATTGCCATACAAGATCAGTTCATACAGATTCGACAATTGATCTGTGCATAATCCTTTGCCTGCTAAAGCCTCAAGATGTATCGCCTGCATTGCGACAACCGAAATGATCAAATGAAGCAATAAAGTAATGTTTGCTGGAATGTTTCAGTGCAAAATTGTCTGTTCAGATTAGGCATAGCACGCACAGCGATTTTCATTCGCGCGAATTTTTTTCCGCGCGAATTTTTTAGTACTATTTGGGCGCGATTTTCTTTCCGCAGTGCGTGCAGCTTCATACATTTCCATAGGACACAGAATGCGCGGAAAAAAATTCGCGCGAATAAAAATCGCAGTGCGTGCTATGCCTTAGTCTCATTGATTTCTCCATGTATGGTATTCTTTAGGTCAGAGGCGAAAGCCAGTTCATAGTCAACCCAGAAGAACTTTCCTCATCATATGTGGATGAGGATTGTAACTGTTGTCCACCTCGCGACTCTCCCAGCTTCCAGTGATGCACTTGGAGCTGCACAGGTATTGTAGAAGCGGGATTCGGTACTTGCCACAGAAATCAACAAACTTTATATGCTCCACGCGATTGTCGAAGAAGACTCCTGAAATTAAAATTATTTTGTCAGTACCTTCCGGTTACATCAGTGTTCTTGTGAAAAACACCCTAGCATCTAAGTGTATAGTCTATGCTAGCATCTATCAACGTCCAACCGCCTGCGTTTTTTTTCATCCAGCAGATTCTTATGAGCTTTATATGCTCAAAATCAAAACCAAGCAATGAACAAGGGGCAGGCCACCAGCCTCTTGGTGTCCACCACACTGTCGAGAAAGACCTCAACGAGAAAAATTTGTGCCACCATCGACAACCCAAGATTGACCATCCTGGCGTAGACGCACAAGGAAGGAGGCCCGGCCCGGGAAGAGGAAGGGATTCCCATGGCCTTTATCTGGTTTGCAAATATTTGTTCACCTTGTGGTCCTTAAACATGCAGCGCCTTCCCTACCTCCTGTACTTACAGAGGTACCTACGTTAGGCACGTAGTCGCCACTCCAGAACTTTTATCCCCTATCCTGAGCCCCTATCGGCCATCTGCCCGCTCCGCATATTTTTTATGCCAAGTCGGTTTCCTTGGTTCACCTGCAGATATTTTTATTTATGATTCGATCTCGCAGATAAACTCCGAGCATAGCACCCTCCAAAAAAATGGAGCAAATCCATTATTTTGAATGGCATCAAGAATTTTATTTTATTATCGGTTTCACGGAACGTAGCATAAAAACGTATTGTAGTTATAATAATACAAACTACGGTCCTCAGTTGATCAATGCACAAGGACTCAAGACTTGGTCGTTGATTGAACTTGATTGTGACCGATTTACTGAAGGCTACGGCAAGGTAATTTTGTCTTGATACAACGATAGAGCTAACATCCTCATCACTAACTTCCGATAAATTCATCGTTCATCTTGAGAATTTAAAAACATTCTTTCAATGATATTGATTATTCCATATTTCGCTAAACAGAACTAGAACTGGGAGCATATTAAATTGAAATATTAATACGCTAACATTCATATTTCTTATCTATTCTTGTAGAGTATGAAGTGAAGTATTGTGAGTTTTTCGCTATAGCGTTATGTGGGTCTACAATAGGAACACTTCTGCCTAGCCCATCGGGGAATACACGCCTGATTTGGGCACACGGTTGGCGTAGTGGTTGAGCGATTGACTGCTGCGCTGCGTGTCGCGGGTGCGATTCCCGCACGGGACAAATATTTGTATGACCTACAGATAGTTATTCCGGCTCTGGGTGTTTGTGTATGTGAATTTATATGTTTGTAAATGCACCCACGATACAGGAGAATTTCCTAGTGTGGGACAACTTTATAAAAAAAAAAATATATATATATAATGTTATATTTTGTCTGGCTCGAATTCATACTGCTTGCTGTTTCTGATAGTAATACACCGGTGGTAGTAAGAGCGCAAAAATATGAAAAATGCGCTTTCTCCATGAGCGTGTTCTATTGCGAACACATTCACCTAGGTACTGCATTATTATTATCGGAATGTATGTAATAATAATAAGCATCGACTGGCTTCGTGTCCGTCTCGCATTAATTGGCTTTAGTGGCTGTTACGGAACACATAAGCCTAACCTCATTGATTAGCTGGATACCTACCTGTATAGAGCTAGTTAACTTTTTCTAAGCAGAAAATCATATATATAACCTAGATAATATAGATATAATGGCGGTAGGTGTCCTATCTAACCCATGTCACTTGATTTGAAGATGAAAAATGAGATTTACGAAGGTATCGTCTAAAGTCACTGAATTGAGGGCCTTGACAAATAGAGTACCACAAAGTGACCCTAATAACACACATCGTCGGTGTCGAGCTTCGTGAAGGCAGTAAGTACCTTCACAGATTGGGAGGTAATCTGTGACTGCCTTTATCGACCCTAATTGCTAACCGTACGTAACTTCACAAGAAGTTTGTGAGTTCTAAGAATTAGAAAATTTCGGCTAATACGCCAAAGTCTCACATTTTTTCAATAATTGATACTAGTGAATCAGGAGAGAGAATGAACACTAATTGCGAGTTGCTCTTGAATAATTTTAAAAATTCAGTTCTTACAACAGGACCTATAACAGGTACCTACATTATGCAAGATGCCTGCAATAATTTTCTGAAAACATGTTAAAACTATTTTAAATATAATGTAGTTTTTGTGTACCTTTGCATTTGGGATTAACACAGCACTGAGCAGCTCCGAGGTATCTCATCAAGGTGAAAGGCACTTCGCCAGCCCTGATCGGGATCTCATGAAGCTTGATAGTGCGACCAGCTAGCTCCAACAAGGATGGTGGCTGCAACGTCATGTCTCTGACGAACCTCACTACGAGAGGGTTGTCGCGAAGACTCAACTGTAACATATTAATATACCAATGTAGGTAGTGTAGGTACTGTAGATTTTATGCATGCATGATGTCTTGTAGAGGAGTCAGTGTGGTAACTTCAAATCTTTTGGACAAGTGTATAGTTCTCGCCAATCTTCTTTAACGCCCTGAAGTTGGCTACAATGGCTGCGCAGTAGTAAATCTCATACAAAAAACCGTTTCGTGCCTTGCGCATCGGCAATCCAATTTTAGGGCGGGCCAGAAGTTTGGCGAGCACTATACCAACCTACGTGACTGAATAGTGCTGATCTTTGTGCCCCTGAATTGGCTGCAAGACCCTGCGCAGTAGCAATTTTTGTATCAATGTTGAAGGTAAAGATAGCATTGTATAACTGTCTTTTTCACTCGCTTAAGTTTTTCGCATCGTCCTATCTCGCTATGCAGTATACTCGATGACAAACTGTTTCTTGCGCAATGGTTGGCAGAGCCAACTTCAGAGACAAAGATTGTGACTGTTATATGTAGAATTGTAGACTGCTAATCTATATAATTATATAAATTAATAAACTGTTCATCAAATTAATAACCTAATTTAATGTAATTTTGGGTTTTACGGGTAACTACCTACCTACCTAGGTATGATTAGGTAAGTACTTATGTTAATTTTTTTAAATAAATTGTACATTCATACGGCTCCAATCAGTTCCATTGTGTCTGTTATTTTTATTGTAGGAAAGGTATGTAAATAAGCAGTGAGTCACCTGTTGTGTGTAAAATAACAAGATTAAGGTCGCATTTGGACGACATCGATCGGTGAATATACGTTAAGCTGCTCCACATGGACTTATAACTAGCATTTCGCAATCTTTGAAACAAAAACAAAGGGTAGTTAGTAGCTACCACAACCTATAGGTACTAGGTACCTAGGTGATGTTTTATCATACACTTTTATAACTAGCTTCTGCCCCCGGCTTCGCCCGCGTGAATGTCTAAAATTATCCCAAGGGAACATATTCGCTGGAAACAATGTACGGTACGGATCCGATGTGCTATTTTTTATTTTTAATTTGGCACAGAGATAGATTATAATCTATCTCTGTGCCAAATTTCATCTAAATCCGTTCAGTATTTTTTGCGTAAAAGAATACCTAACAAACATACAAACTTTCGCCTTTAGGTATAATATTAGGTATTAGGTGCTGATATAATCACTTAAATAAATATATAATAATACTTGCTGACCCCCGGGGCTTCGCTCCCGTCAAATGGCTACCTACCCTGCCTGCCATGCCTGCCCAGCCTGCCCTGCCTACCCTACCTACCTACCTACTATTTTTTATAGACTATCATCAATAGTTTTCTCAGCGCACGCCAAAGAGTGAATTTAATAGGCAACATTTTGCTGCCTTGGTTTACATTATTGCATTTTTGATAAGGATCTCTATATTTTTTTAAATATATTATAGCCTATGACACTCAGGAATAATGTAGCTTTCTACTGGTAATTTTCAAAATCGGTTCAGTAGATCCAGAGATTAATTACTTCTTACAACGTCACGAACTCACAAACCCAAAAACTTTACCTCTTTATAATATTAGTATAGATTAATAATGCTATCGTCCACGCAGTAAGTACTAAATAACAATAGTCGGATCATCACACAAAGGACTCCAGTGAGATCCGTCTATAAAAGTTATGTTTATCCGTATATGCGATTATGAGACTCTCAATGGGACATGTAAATTAGGACAATACAAATAAAATTACTAGGTGGGTATAGATGGAAAAAATAAAGGGCGTAGCCAGCCGATGGACCAGCCCCCTCCCCCCCCTGGTCCATCGGCTGACAAAGTTTATTTACGGAGGATGGGAAAAGTATGAATTTTAAATACGGTACAGTCAAAAGCATATGAAGCTTTAAACTGGTAGTACGAGTCTTACCCCTACGGCGAATGTTGTAGGAACGGTATAAAGTCCAACGGGTAACGTTCCACGAGCTCAATCATCGGGGGTTTTGGGTAAACTTCTCGATTCCTTAATTATGTAAATCTTATAAGTTTTCTGTGCACATTCACCATGGCCATGCAGACTATTGACTATTTTCCCCCATAGTACTTCATAACCAGGTTTTTAGTCTCCTTAGGCTGCTGATTAAACATTGATTTTGGTAGACTGACCAAAATTTTCAACGCTTTTAGAACTCTTTTATGACATCAACAAATGGCTAAGTAGATTTGGTGGGTCGGGTTTATGTTGACTTATTAGGTCTTTGATTTCTTTCCATTTGGCTAATTTAATCTCTAGGGGGGAAGGGGAGGAGGGGGGAGGGGGGGGGCAACTGCCCCTATCTGCCTCCCCTGGCGACGCCCTTGGAAATAATGTATATAATCTCGTACCAACCTCTGTCAAACATCTTAGTTTGATAATTTGCGTAGGCAGAGTCTTCAATCTATTCTTGTGGATCAACAATGAGCGTAGTTGATTCAATCTAGCGATGCTCGCCGGTAGTTGCTCTATTAGGTTGTCGCTCAAAACTAACGCTTGGAGCCCAGTCAAGTGGCCGACGGACTCTGGGACTTCGATGATTTGGTTACCTCCTAGTGATAGAATCTGCAAACTGTTGAAGATGATACAGAAATTAGAATGAAGCTACATCTAATAATAGTAATAATTATCAGTCCGATATTAATTTATGGTTCGTACCTAAGATCTCTGATTAAAAGATTCTAAATTCAAATGCCCTACATAAATAAAATTTGAATTAAACGTCTGATAGTCCGTTACTTTGGTTTTTATAAATAATGCCAATCTACGTATTATTATTTATATACGACAAAACGAATAGTTAAATAAAAAAAACATGAACCTTCCTTGGCAGTCGGATAAAAACAATAAGTCATAAAGGGGAATTAATCCACATTACGGATTCGAATCTGATTAAAGTACTTCTTAAATTTTTCTTGTGGTACTACGCAGTCATTTAGTGAATTGAAGGAAAGAGCCGGAATGGCGATAGATTCAAGTCTCCATGCAGGCGCAGCAAACTTCAGCAAAGACTGCTATATTATTATACGGGGCGCAGGAAGCGCGGGTTCGATTCTCGCACGGATCAAAATAAGTAGGTAATGTAGTTGTTCTGTGGTTGTTCCGGGCTGAGTGTTTGAACCATAGATATAATAAACATAATATTTCTATGGTTTGAACACTTGATATGCTAATCTGTGTGGGGAAACTTACCGACCTAGGTACAGGAGAAGTTTTTAAATCAAAATGAGTAGATAATTGGGGATTGTTAAGCCTATTTCGTTTCGTGGCTACCTCTTTTGGTAGTCTCTTCATATTACACGTAACATAGACAAGGTATACATAGGTACTGCTTTTAGCCATTTCGCGACGTCTAGCGACGGAATAAACGATAACAAACTTAATATAATATATTTAGGTTCTTTATCTATATGTCGCCAGTCGTCAGAGATGTAGCGCTATCATTTGGCACATAATGGCATGATACAGCATTTTGATACCCAGAGAAACTGTAGTGTTTGTCTGTTTGAACCGACTGATAACAAAAAGTATATCAGTTTCGACATGATATGCAAAAATTACCAGCACCGACGCCGCGACGTAGACTGGATAATAAAGATATTATTTTTATATGTGAACGTAAGTACTTACTTACCTACTTCATTTTACTGTCTTGTTTTTTTTTTATAAATCGGCATTTCATTCAATGAACAGTAAGTTTGGTCTTGAATCAGCGATAGGCGTTTTCATTGAATTTTAAAATAGTTATGTTTTATGGTAATTAAATACAAGTCAAACGTTTATTTAGTTAAATTATGGTCCTTGAATATAAAATATGTAGCAAGTAGATGTGTCATGTCAACAGTGGCCGTAGGTAGGCGATTAGACAAAGAGCTTCGTTGTTTAATATTTATAAATTCGCGATTGTTAGTATGAGAAGATAGTGAGAAGCGTTGAGATATTTAATAAATGATCCAGGTACAGGTACACAAATGGTACCTAACGGGTGCAATAATTACCAGGTAGTTTTGACGAAGAAATACCTTCAATTAATTAGATTTTAGTTTTTACTAAGAAAAAAATTAGTAATAATATTCACCTGTTAAGTTTCCATATGTCCTTTGGTATGTTGACTATATTGTTACCACCTAAGTAAAGATACTTAAGAGATATTATATCTAAAGCTTGCTCTGGAAAGAAGTTCAGCTGATTTCCGCTTAAATTAAGCTCTCGCAGCGAACATTTGTTACTGCAAAACGATTTGGGAAGCGATTCATTTGTGAGTTGATTATGTTTTGCTATCAGCGACGTTAGCTGACAATGTTTGAAGATATCAGGGAGTATCGTCAGTCTGTTATTGCTCACATCCAATATCTTCAAGTTGTTAAACCTGTTTAATGTCTCAGGCAGTGCCTTTATCCTGTTGTTGTAGAGGAGAATTATCTCGTAATTTTCTGCGCAATCCTTCTCGTCAACAATGCCTTTTAGTTCCGACGACAGGCTGAACGTTTCCAACAATTGATTGGACAAGTCGAGGGTTTTCTGCTCCCTGGTGTCACTGTCACAGCTATCCGATGTGTAACATTCCATTTTTTCTAACTGCGTGGCGATACGTCGGTCTTGGTATCATTTGATGTGGTGCAATGGATTAAAATCACATCATTCTGAAGTGTGACAGCCGCTAGCGGACCGCTCGCTTCCTACGCGGCGCACGCGCAACTACTCTACTCTTCAGAGCGATAGCGTCTGTGTACATAAGTATTCAACTTGATTAAAGTTTCCCACAATCGCAAGTGACGTAGTTGTACGTCTGACATACATTGCGTCGCCCACAGAGAGACGATTTCTGTTACAGCATGAATATCGTATAATCGCGCGCAATGTATCGATCCCCAGTAATAAGAATCGTATTTGAACAGATCTAGTATTTCGAATATATTGGGGCCTGCTGCGTTACATAATGTAACGCAATAGGTTGTTATTGAAGGATCTGACCCCAAAAATCTAGCCTTATATAGGTACTAAAAAAAATGTCACAGTGAGGGTCATAATAACATATAATGGAATTTCAATCAGGAGGTAGGTAGTCATAAAGAACAGTGTTAGTAAGAAAAAAATATGGTGCTCTGCACCAGGCAACCTATAAATGTAAATAGTGCAGCGTTTTTTATAAATAAAGTGAAGTATTTCAGATTGAAGTAAAATCCATAATTTGGTGTGAATAGTGTATTGGTACTGCTATAATGAAAACTAGGCTTTCTGTATATTTATTTGCTTCTTTGCACCGCACGTTTCGTTCATGAGGTTCACGATCAATATCAATACTAACTTTTGTGTATAAGTTCAATGTTATTGGTGCCATGGCATTTCCTAGGAAACTCAACTTTAACCGTAAGTATGAAACTGCGATGTTAGAATTCATTTTTTGTAAAATATTACAAAACATTACGTTTTCTTTTTAGTTTATGTTAACGAGAATATCATCTTTTACATTTTTCCATCAAGGAGATAATCTGCGGCCGAACTGTTTTACTGAATGAGCTCAGGAAAGACGCGTGTTGTACCAATAGATGGCGCTGTAAAGCGTTTACGTGACGTCACCTTCGTACGTTCAGTGATCGAAGGTCCGAGTGAATGCCGAAACTAGCCGAACGAGCGAGTACAAGTCTGAAGAAACTAAAATCTGTCGTACACTTTAGTGATGTAAATTTTGAAAAATTAACAAAATGATATTGTAAAACCCTAATAAGACAGTCTTATTTTGATTTCAATTGTATCTTAGTGATATTGTTTTGACTATACCATCCTTAACTTGTATTTCGTCGGCAAAGTGAGTTCAGTGCGAGTGCAAGGGTGGTAACGAGAAATGTGAAGCATCTATGAAGTTCAGGATTCTAAGGCCGTTTATTTTATACCTATAATAATGAGCGGACGCCCTAGGACCACGTCATTCGCCGAGGGCAGCAAATCCGTTCGAAAGACTTTCGATAATCAGCCACCGAAACCACCTCTTGGAGGCGTAAAAATCAGTAGTAAGTACCTACCACCTAACCATTCTTTTGTCGGCCATCGTGATTTCTTTACGCCTGTGACGTATTTCGATACTGACAATTTTAAAAATGGCTGCAAACTGCCACAAACTCAACTTCTAAGCACGTAATTTACCAAAATTTTGTAAGTTAATCAATATCGACAGCATTTTATGTCCGCAGTATTTCAAAAATGGCCACAGGCGGTGCTTAGCCTCTGCCACATAAGCCTGGCGTGTGACAGATAAATCGTGTCAAAATATCTATTGGAGGAGAAATGCGTCGTATTCTAGATTATCTCTCGGATATTTCGTGAAATTGTTAGTTTTGCCTTTTGTTTTCTATCATCTCGAATCCATTTCATACATTCCGCCTAGTTACGGGAAATCATGTTTTATAGAAATTACTAATGAGTCTTTGAGGTTACTTGCTATCTATCATGACGTAATAAATTAGGGTTTTTGTATAAAACCAGTAGCCATTAATTACTCGATGGAATTTTGAACGTAATTGTTCCCCTCCTGTACTAGGATAGGGCAAGTTTCATTGTAGAGCTGTCATGAGTGAAGGCTCATCTATCATGCTGTTGTTCCACATCAGTTCCTCAGTCCTTGCTGTCTCAGTTATCAAGAACCTAATCAGTTTTTATCCAATTCATGCGCACAATGTTAATCTATGAGATTCTATTGTCTTTAGGAGCTGGGGCAGAATTTCTCTGATTGTTGCTCCTCATTTTTGATTGGCTTACTTTACTATTAATTCGAATAACATATTATTGAACTAAAAGAACATTAAGTTCGCATAGAGACTATTAAAATGTAAATTGACATTTACAACTTAAAAAAACAGTTCCTATTCTATAATACCAAACGTTACCAAGCAAAATTTTGTATATTTGTTGTTTTAACACCAGCACCACATTTAATTTACATTCAGGTCTAAAAATATACTTTTGAAGTAAGAATGAAAATAGTGGAGAGGTGAAACTATGGAAGGAATTTTAATTAGGTATGAAGCCGTTGTTGACACATTAAAATATAATTTGATCATAATTTTTATGATGTACACTCTGATAAGCAATAATTGGGAATAAGTATGCTTATTGGAATGCCTGACAAGGGACACATACATTAATCATATTTTCTTAGTATTGCCATACCATGGTACTATTTAATAGTACTGTGGTTGTTTCAGTCAGTGAATATGGTTCTTAATATTTAATTAATAAGCTGAAAGTGTGTGCCCTTCCATGATCTCAATACCAAGCAATAAGCAGAACTTTATCCTTGTACATTAATAGGTATTCTTTTCATATAACAACTGTGTGGGATATACAATGTTGTGTTCATTGTAAAACAGGAGCCTTTGTATAATTTGCTGCCCTTTTAAAAATATAATGGAAACTTTGTCTTTTGTCTAGCACTACATGAATAAAAACACTGCATGTTCTTATTTAGTTTACCATTTTCTTTAAAAACTGTGTTCTGCAGGCAGTATGATTTACACAATTATTAGTATTGTAGACATTTATGTTTAATTGTACAAATTAATATAGGTAATTGCTACCTAACAGGAATCAAACAAAATTCTACAAAAAGGAGTAATGTGCTAAATTAAGATAAATAACTATTTTTTTGTAATTCTGTCAAGTAATATGAAAAAGAAGTGCATTTAAACAATGTCTAGAAGTTGTTATACTGCACCCGGTGAATAAAAGACGTGTTCAAGGCAGTGGTGCCAAGATAATCAGATCCAATTAATAAGGCCATTGGAAACTGCATGTACCAAGTGGTCCACACTGCAGATTACTGCAGAATATGGAGATTTCTTGTTTATGGTCATGATCCTCAGCATTGTGGAAATGATATAGATTATGCAGTACTATCAAAAACAGTTTTCACAAGGAAAATTTAAAATATCCCAGTCACATTTATTTTATGCTACAAAATTGTAATTGACACACTTCAATCGACAATCTATTGAACACTGACTGATTGATGACTGAACTGAACATAGCTAAGAACATTCAATATTGAGTCTGCCTATGTACCACTATTGTACATAATACAAATAAAATAAAGTCACCTTTCAAACACAAAAAGACATATCAAAATCGGGGTCATACATTTAAGAGCTACAATGCCACAGACAGATTCACAAACACACAAGTACACACGTCAAACTTGTAACATCCTCTTTTTCTGTCGGGGGTTAAAAAGAGATAAATGATGTCATACGTCTTATTCCTACATTTATATAACTGAAAGAGCGGCAGTTTTTGGTTTGGATTTATAATTTAACTTAAATAATTCTTGGCCCAAATTTATCTTTAATTGACTTGTGATAATCATAATATTTTTAACAGTATTATCAGTTAACCTACATAATTATAATAAAGAACAGTATGACATTATTTAAGCCTGTTATGAGTAAGATATATAAACTTTTTGGACCTATATCTCCATGCTATTGACCTCCAGCCCCCCCTACCCAAGTAACAAATGTTTTGTATCAAATCTTTTTCTATAATTGTTAACGCATTCTATTGGTATGGTCTGACCACGTGACTTAACGTTTAGATATGTCATTCCCATACATTGATTCGTTTTCTACTAGCGTTATCGATTGTAGATTGTCTACGTGGCTACAGGTGCTGGTACATAGTGCTTTTGACAGCTAGTATTATTATATTAGACCATCCTGGCTGCATGGCACCACATAAAAACATAGTAGCTATATCAACTAACCAAGATTGTCCCATTAAATTCAATGCTAATATTGTTATAATGATAAAAAGATACTGAGATATAATTTGTTTTATAACATTGTAAATATCCCCATGGCACCTTAACCATATATACCAATAATAAAAAAATATTGATTAATTAATCCTGCAGCCAAAGAAAGTTAGCACGCTATTACTATCATGTATGTAGGTATTATGATTAAATACAAAACAATCATAACATCGACAATGCGACGCGTAGTGTGAAAGTTGCCTTTGGTGATTAAAAAAACAAAGTGGTGGGGCCCTTCATGGTTAACACTCAGATTGGGCGGCCGCGACTTGTGCATTTAGTAACATATCGATCAACCTTGACTACACGATTCGTGGCTATTACTAACGATATATATCGATGTTTTGTTATATTTTTTCGTAAATAATGTTCGATTGCCGTGAATGTTTTGATTTTAGTTTTTGTTGCAATCAAAATTATAATTAAGGATGCCATCAATGATTCAAAAAAGGAAACAACACAAACGCATGCATTTTTGTAATAAATGACTATGCAGCAGGTAGTGATTCGTTTTTTATGTTACCGGCAATAAATGGGGTGTCGATAAGTTTTATTTGCATCTGTGTATCACGTTTAGTTTATTAGTCAATTGTTCACGGTTATCGGTCGCGTTATCAGTGACTGTCGCCGATCTTGCTATCTCGCGGTCGGCATGACCGCACCATCCTGTCATTCGCGGAAGAACCGTGCCAACGCACTCTCGGTTTTCGAGTTGCCTTTCGCTCGACGGCCGGTCACAGTCGACCGACGTGGTCGCCAGAGCCGGTGCATGTTGCAAAATTACCAATTGGTTCGTTAACCCACTTCCTCAGAGTGGTGCGCCGTTGCGGCAGCTATCCGGTACGCGAGTAATTTGAAAACAATCTTTCGTTTTGTTCGATAATTGCGAACGCGTGTCAAATATTATACAGTTGAGTAACAGTGCAACACATACAGTTATATCATTAAACACTTGCTAGAATTTGTGGAACGTGATGTGATACATATTTATTATATACCGAGATTATTCAGTGAAAAGGCCAATGAGAATGATAGTAATCTGTGCTGTGCTCCTTGTGGAAGACCTTTTGTTGTGCAGGAAACTCTATAAAAATAATGTTACGGCGACGGGGGACTTACACTGTCAATGCTGATCCTGAGAATCGGCAGAGCAGAGTAAAACCAGCCGAACCCACATTGGTTACCAAAAAAATAGGTAGGTTACAATTTATCACCGAAACTTTACATAACTTTATCGTAAAAACATTGTAATATTTGACGTAGGACTTTACAACCGCCAAAATATTATCGTCAGTAGAAACAACCTAAGTGTCGTTAGGCAAGAAATCTTATTGATATCTTGATAAACAGTTAAGATACAAAACTATTTATCTACAAGTATCGTTTTCCGCTGTGCATTCTTAAAGGTATGTTTGTAAAGCCAACGTCTTTAAATCCTTCTGTTTTATTATAATAGAACAATGCAATTGTTTTGAGTACAATCCGATCGGACATAGGCATGTTAAACTGCGCAGGAACAGTTTTATTTTACTATTGAAACGACAAGTCATCACTAGTTATACTTATAATAACCGCTAACCTCTGAGCCGAGATATCAAATATCTAATCATTCCGTAATTAACTTACGTCGTAGCAGGGATAAAGGTCATTTCCCAAGTTAAACTACTTGAGATGAGATGTTGGTATACTTGCTGTAACCCCTACTTCGTTCATATTCATAGAACGTATTATGGAAGGTGTTTAAGTTTAATACATTTTGTTGACACCAGTTTTAACCGGTATCTAGCTTAGAAGCTATAGCTTTTAGGTACCGTCGATAACCATCAATTGATGACGAACAAAATTAATAATAAAACATAAATTGTATAGGTATTATACTATAAAACAATAAAATATGTCAACGCAAATATTTCACATAATATTCTGATAAGATAATATAAATATTACGTTCTAGATCGAATTCGGCAAAGTGGAGTAAACACATATTGTATTATTTATTTATTCAAAACAAAATACAGTTTTAAATAATAGTCGTAGGTACACGCATGTCACAGAGCGCATGTCCTTTGTGCATACTGTGCATATCTTCGTTCATTGTTACTAGCGCACGCAGCAGGAAAGTGTTTAATTATGTACCCAATGAAGACAGTTAAGTAGTTTCTGAATCTTTATGTAGACCACCGGTACGTAATTCAATGCAATTTTGTTTACAAAAGCATTATGACTAATCTTATATCGGTACGAAAACGGCCTAACCTACGCAATCTACCATGTGTTTACGTTTTTTTGTATAAAATTTGCGACAATACTAACGTCATAAGTTCATAGCCAAGGCCTTCCTTGGAATTGCGCCCAGATTTACCCCGCTAGAGATAAATCACTGCGATATAATTAGAAAAGCGGCATCATATTTTAAAGAAAGAAAGCCTCTCAACAAAGCATTTATTAATGCGGAGTGGGCGCTTTTTAATCCCAGTTACAGGGAATTTGATTCCGAGCTTTAAATTTATGTAGGAAGTAGTGTACAGTGTATAAATAATTTTCTATTTAGAATGCTTTTGTTTACGGTTATTTTGAGTCCATTTGGTAGAAGGTACATACTTTTACTGATAGTCATATGAACCCAGACTGAAATAATTTCTATAGATTAGAAATTTTCTGTGGATAATAATAGCCCTTTAATGGCGATAGGAGAGTCACATTTTATACTCATCCGACCATGTTTACTTAGGGACGGACACCTCCATTCCGCCGTGTGTAAAAATAGAAGACCGTCGTGTATACTCTTCATCAACTTGTTAAAATCGCTCTCCTTTGTGTCCTTTCACAGCAAAGTATCTTCAAGCAACCCCACGCATAACTAATATGGTAAATGATAAAAAAAACTGACTACGGACCTTCTATTCATCAATTAACATCATTTGTACACAAAAATATCAAAAAAATCCACGCACTTGCCATGGGGTTGTTCCGATTCGAACATCAGACTACACAGCTTAGCAACATGAAGGCGCATTTTATTATAAGGTGAGCGATGCGTCATAAAGCTGGCACGACCGGTTCCCCCCATTATCCGCGGTTAGTCTCTTGCGACAATAGGGCCTTGGTCGAATTCAGAGACGGAGAGCGTGCGCGTTAAGCGTAAAGAACCGCAAACATGGTGTCGCTTTACAAGAACATTGAACAATGGCATTGTGCACTCCACACACGTGTACTAAATCAAGCTCGTTGCGCAATGGGAATATGTAGATGGTCGTCGTTTACATGATTAAAAAAAATATAGGTGTTGCCCATTTAAACATAGTATATCGATCGAAACAACTAGGCCATGATAACTACAATGTGTTAATTAAATAACATTATTGCTTATAGATGTGGATTTCGTATATGAACTGGTCAGCTGGCCCTACGATTACCAAACTTTAAAAATTACACCTGTATTAAAAAAACAAAATGTAATCAAAGCAAGGTCGAGTGGCGTGGCTGAGTTTTTCCACGGTTCTATTATTCATATTGCGAAAAACACGAAATCTACTGTCTTGTTTGTTTTCTAGCTTACAAATAGACTAGACTTCGTGTTTTAAATCAGCAATTTGATAAGACCAAGAATACCTCGAAAGGAAAAAAGATCAGTACTTCAACTGCGTAACTTTATCGAAAGAACAAACACGCAATAAATACTGTTGAATTGTCAACATGCATTATCGGATCCTCAGCTTTTAACAAAGTTACACATTTGGGGTGCAGGTGCTTGGTTTTGTGGTCGGCCTTAAGGGGAGTGTTCTACCTGGAAACTATATCCGAGCAGTGTGCAGTCGATGCAGTATCCAAGTCTACAGTAGCCACAGCTTCAAGGCCCCACCATCGGCCCTTCAGCCCCTATCTCCTATTGATAATGGGCGCTCTAACTTCGAATATCGATGAAGAAGTATATGCTGTTCGTCGACGACATAGTATTGGTTGCCTAGAGTGGCAAAGTGCAGAGCAAACAGCGGTGGCTGGAGAAAGACCTGAAATTGAATAGAACTAAAGCCAAATACGATTTTATGATTTCAGCGGCCTCTCCAGTCCTGGGCACACAACTCATTCCTGGGTTCTGTTTTTGAGAAAAGCTTACCACTTGATTTACAACCACTGAGAAAGGCGTAGAGACAAGGAAACTCGACAAGTCCCTGAAAAACGATGCAACTGTCCTGGATTCCGTAACGAATAAAAAAATAATGGGTTTTCTACCACCGATTTACAACCACTGAAAACCAGAATCAACAGTGGCGACCAGTAGGAAAGAGCAGAGCAAGGAAACTCGACCAGTCCCGGAGAACGAGTGACAATTCAACTGCCTTGAACTCTGTAACGAAATTAAAAATATAACGTTATTTCCACTTCTATCCGTATAAAGCAGGAGAGAGAACGGAGCTAGGTCAAGGCGCACCAAAGGGCATGCACAACTGGAATATACAGGCCCAGTTGCCAAACACCACAGATTAAAATTTAACATTCATATTAATGGGTCTTATATTGTGAGCTGAGCACACATGTTTGAATTCAATAACTAGGTATTCCCGGAATGCCACTGCTCTATCTTTCGGTATCTCGGGACATACCCACAGACGTATCCCACCAGATCAGCTCTGTATGAATGGAATGGTGAAACGTGTGGAATGACAAAGAATGATAAATTATATTAGCGAAATTTTATAAGTGGCAAAAAGAAGAGAAAAGGAATTGTTTGTCTTGAAATGGGCCAAGGTTTAGATGTTTTTCAAGTCTTTTACTGAACTGGATATCGATAAGTGACATAAACACTTTTTTTAACGCCACCGATCTAAATAATTTCTTCTTTCATTTCGAGCACAATATTAAACACAATCTGTGTAGTGGTGGCAGAAACTACACGGGCTTATTTAATAAACGCGACAATGTCAGGTGACAATTTTTTTTTTTTGTTTTAATCTAATACCTTTAAACGAGCAATTCTTGTACATATATGTATATTTACAATCTTAATCTCGGAAACTACTCCAACGATTTTCATGAAATTTATTATGCAGGTGGTTTCGGGTGCGTTAAATCGATCTAGCTAGGTTTAATTTTTATAAAACGTCGTTTTCTCTATTTTCAACCGAGCAGAGCTGGGTCACCCAGGTACTAAAGATATAGTAGTATAAAATAATAGTGGAAAATCTACAAATACGTCGACTTCTCGTGACAATTTGACATAATTATTCTGTACAATAAAAAAAATCTCTTTGACAGGCGACAATTTATTCGGAAATACTTGTCAAATTTGTAACACTAAATTGACATGACATGTGGACATATTTGTCGAATTGTCAAAGTTTTCCGACAGATCCATCAGAACCATCACTCAATTTCAAGTCAGTTATTAACAGGTTCACTGTACACATAGCAAAAACAATAGTTAAAATGATTACGAATGTTCACCGTGTGTGTCTTGAGACTGTGAACCTGATAAGATTATTAATTAAGATATTTCCAAACTTTGTTAAATACTCCCAATCCTCCCAATTGTTGTGTGATGTGCTTCCTTATTAATTTACATATCGAGGGAAAATTATTACTATATTTGTCGAATAAAACATCTCTGTTTTCATAGACAAGGCCTAAAATTGATAATTTTGCGTCCATTTCAAATGGTAAACAATTACAGAAGTTCAAGTCAAAACCAAACGTAAAATTCTTATATTTCTTTAATATTACCCTCATGTTCTCTCTGCATGCTTCGATATTGTGTTTTCACAAATAGGTATGTCTCACAAAGTGACAAATTTGTCAAATATCATGACAAATAAGTCAGAGAATATTTTCTTAGAGATTCGACAGGTTAAATCTGACCTGACCTTTATTAAACAGGTTTTTAGCCTGTAAATTTTTCAGTATTTACTTGTCGCACTTGGACATAATTGTCATATTTATTAAACACCACATTTTGCAACAATTCGACTGATTTATAATCAGTAACAAAATTGTCGGATTCTCACGTTTATTAAATAGGCCCCAGATATTAGTTCAAGTCTGTTAATGTCAAGTAGTTCCACAGTTACAATTATTTTCAATTTCAATGTATTCATTTATACATATAATTTAAAATCGTCTTTCATTTCAAATAGTTCAAGCCAAGCAAAACCAAAAGTAAAATTATTATATTATTTGAATATTACCCTCATATGCAAGCCTCGATATTGTGTTTTGACAAGTTTGTCAATTACCAAGTCAGAGAATATTTTCTTAGAGATTCGGCAGGTAAAATCTGACAATTGTCACATTACACGTTTTTAGCCTGTCAATTTTGTCAGTATTTACTTGTCGCATCTTATTTGGACATAATTGTCATCTTTATTAAATGGCACATGTTTCGACAATTCGACTTATTTGTAAAAAAGTGTCAAAATTGTCACGTTTATTATATATTAAATAGTCCCAGTGTTATTATGGGTCGTTTTTTAACCCCCGACGGAAAAAGAGGGGTGTTATAAGTTTGACGCGTGTTGCTGTGTATCTGTCTGTGGCATCATAGCGCCTCAACGGATGAACCGATTTTGATTTAGTTTTTTTTAGTTTGAAAGGTCATTGTGTCGACTGTCGAGAGTGTTCTTAGCTATGTTTGAATAAAATCGGTTCAGCCGTTCAAAAGTTATGGGCGTTTTACTGTTTTAATCGGGATGTTTTCGCAAGATAAATGTGTCGGGGGATTTTTAAATTGTGAAATTTTACTTGTATTCGATACGGTGCGATCCGTGCAGTGCACCGACTCTTGTTATTTTACGTCGTACGTTGTATACGCTGTATCCCAAATATTCCAATGAAACAAATATCAATTTGTATTATTGAAGTGGGAAGCGTATCGAATGATAGGTGCGTGGTCCCGAGGCCTTTCACGTGCCGAGAACCCAACAAACTCCGCCAAAAGTTTTAATCCAATTGCCGCGAGTCCATGACAACCTTAATTCTATTAGCGTGCCTATGTACTTACCTATTGCCTGTAATAGTAATTACTTTCTGTGTAATAAATAATCAACATAACATTCCTCCCCTTAAATATTATCTATTAGGTATGACCGTACACTTAATCATAATAATCCTATACTATTAAACGAGCAATATATATGTTACTGCAAAAGCCCGAAGTACTGTACATTCTAGGATTTAACAAGTCATACTGGTAAAAGCCTGAAATGATCTTTGATAATTGCAAATTGCCGGCTTTTACCAGGGTTCACACGGTAAATCTTAGGCTTTACGTCACAGACTTAAAATATTGAACCGGCCAAGTGCCAGTCGGACTCGCGCACGAAGGGTTCCGTACCATTATAGCAAAAAACGGCAAAAATATCACGTTTGTTGTATGGGAGCCCTACTTAAATATTTATTTTATTCTGTTTTTATAGCGGCAACAGAAATACATCATCTGTGAAAATTTCAACAACTGTCTAGCTATCACGGTTCATGAGATACAGCCTGGTGACAGACAGACGGATCGTGGAGTCTTAGTAATAGGGTCCGTTTTTACCCTTTTGGTACGGAACCCTAAAACGTGTAATGTCTATGATACACTATAATGCTATAATAGTCAATACGCCTAAAAAAATATAGTCTAAAAACATAACACTAACTTTGGTAGTGCTAATCAGTCAGTCCTTAAATTGTTCTCATCAAGGATATTAAAATTAATTCTTACGAACGAAGGTTACTTCATCAAGACAATTTTATGAAGTTAAGATAAGATTTGGCTTTTTACACTGCTTTCATGACTTCTGAAGGTAAAAGACAACGCAAATAAATACAGTTTGGAACCCATCATTTCATTTGGGTTAATCTCACCACAAGTTCCCAGTTGATTGGTCAAATGCCTCAAACCGTCTTCTAATAGTCGTCCATCGATCAATCTAATTGAACGCCTACGCGTTACTCTCTGTCTTGGTAGATTCAAAAATTACCCATTTGTTTCTGATGTACTGTTCATATAATACCAGTAACCCTTTTAGCTCAACCCATCAGCTTCCTAATTATATGAGCACAGCGATTGGTCGGCTTGATTGCAATTCTGCATTATCTATTACATAGTCTAGCGTCATATTTTATCTAGGTATTCTGTGTATATGTCATGGACCAAGTGATTAATTAGGGCACTATGTATAATGCCCGGGCATTATCAATCTAGTCAAGTTAAATCGGGCAATGTAATGATACTGATTTAAATTTCTATATTTATCACATGCCTGCAGACAGAAATAGGAGCTCCGTCGACTTTGTTGCTTAAATAGTAATCGTACTAACCTATTCTATACTAGGTGTTTTTTTTTATATCCCATAACTCTAGGTTATGACTCATTCATAACCTATCCATATCAAAGAATCAACTGGTATATGAATTATTTTCAATGATATTCTTTTTTTTCATTTTACATACATTGACGCAATTTGTCGCAGCACTCGCAGCATCAATGTATGAAAAATGCAAATATCGTACCTATTATAGGGATTTAAAAAAACACCTAGTATAAATATTAATAATATAAAACCATTATCTACACTAAAATAATTTAAAAGATCACATCTTTATATTACCCCCGGTCCAATAAGAGATGGACATCATTCAGAAAGCCCGGTAAATTAAAATATTTTATTGAAATATTTAGTAAAAAGGCATTTTTAAAATTGCCCGGGCATTATGAATAATGCCGTAATAACCAATTGGTCCATAACATATATATGCCTTCAGAGCCTGCTTCACAGGTTGTTTGACATTTAAGACTTGCTGCCTAACCCAACAGTGTTTTGCATTGCTCAAGAGCAAAGTGCCGTAGTTTCTGCTTACCCACATGGGAAATAGGCGTGAATTTATTTATATATGTAAGAGCAAGGTTTTGACGACTGATTGAGGAAACAATGGTTTACCTTTACTGTCTAATGATGCTGGGGGAAACCAATCGTGTAGACATAATACAGCATAATTGCTAAAAGTTTAGGACAACAAAAAAAAAAAAACAAAAAAATTAAAAAGGTTTTATTAAAATTCAGTTTTTAGTAAAGTATTTCGTTTAAAGAGCGGATATAGGAATTGTATGTATGAGGCTAGAATTACAACTTGCCTGAATGAGTTCAAGACTAAGCTGCACTTGATTAAATAACTTTTGGGAAAGACGTGCATGTTGAGTGTTGCTGATTTTTAATACCTTATTAGATTCACACATATTTTTATAGAATTTCACGACGTTCCTTAGTATTTACCTCACCATGAGATGAAGGAATGCAGTGGCTCGTGCAAAGTTATGAAGTATTTTGACGTTTTATTTATTGTGTTTGCATAAGGACCATGGAGTGCACTAGTTTGTAGTTGTTATTTTGTGTATATAGCCATTTAAAGTTGAGAATTATTTAGAGTTCGCTGTGGGTGACGTCACGTCTAAATTATCACCGGCTCCATAAAAAGGTAGACACGCGCGCATGCGATGTGATACTGATAGAGTTCAAATGCGTCTACAATAACTGCGTGTTTGTGTCATTTGAATAATTTTCCAACAAAATTATTCGGTCGTTCATGAAAAATAGAAAGCACTCCATTCTTGATATCAATACGTAAAAAAAGTCTGAAATTCTATAGTTATATTTATCATGGAAATGTAAAGGATTTTTCATGTAAAGGCCGCGTATGCCTAATTTAAATAATCTTCATAATTAATTTATTACTTTATCCCTCAAATTAACATATATGTATGCCCATTATTACTTTTATGATCCACTATTTCCAATATGTTTTAAAAAACTAGGTACCTAAGTTGTTCTAAAATTGATTTATTGATGTTCCTACAATATATCTTTTTCAAAAGATATTTGGGAATTTAAATCTGACTACGAAAACCACACAATGCTACCTAGGCCTTAGGCTGAAAGTTAAAGAGTTATCTATTTTCCGTAATTTTCTGTTGGCTTTGATGTTGATATTCATGTTTCCATCAATCATAATATTCATGACAGTTAGAATTGGCTGGAGAGTCATATTTAGTCGCGAAGTTTGAATTAGCACCACATGCTGTAGTATCGAAGCTCGACCTCTACGGGGCGGGGCGGCGGTTTGAATCCCCGCGCCTCCGACCGGCAGTCTACCACAACGCGCGCTCGCGTGCGATCCTCTGCCAAGCTGGAGTGTTCCGCAGGGCCGGTATGCTTCGACAACTTAGGAGTTTCCGAAGGTCCCTCTACGGTGGCTCTGCGCCCCGTCGGAGAGGTGGCCGCTCGGTCCGAACCCTCGCTACTTCGATTACTTGACCACACCGAAAAAAGTGGTCAATTAAGCCGCGCCCGTGATCGTCTCTCCTCTTTCTGTAAAAAGCTTCGTCGTACCATCAGTGAGTGTCCATATAAGCACAAATCTCTTTCTGTCGTTCTAAACTTGTGTACAGATACAGACCCCCCCCGATCAGTGTTAATCGGTTCTAGTTTGCAATCATCACTCAGTTATGCACTATTTTAAATTCGCGCCAATGTATCGTTGCATCATGTATTGTATGTTCACCACCAATGTTCTAATGCTGCTTTTGTGTTTTGCTGCGCTCAGGCGACGTGGATACTCCTAAAAAGAACGAGCTGGCGTCGGAAAAGAAGGCGTCCTCGCATCGTAAGTGTTAGATTTCGCGCACATTAGCTCGGCTGTAGTGGCCACATGATTCTGTTTAGTTTTCCACCACCATTTTTACTATTGGTCAAGCGAGAGTCCTCCATTACTATCAAGTGCCCAATATTGGAGAAATTAAGATTGGAGGATAATCGCAATAAGTTCATTTTTTTCACTATCATTTCTTGTCTGTGTTCCTTTTGTATTTGTCCTGATTGTTGATGTTGTGAATTGTGATGTTTGTAGATGATAATGTGGGTTCACGTCTTTTTCTAAATCTATCCACTTAATTATACTTTGGTTTTCTATTAATTAGTAAGAATGTGTTGTGATATTTACTTACAAAATTATGTGTGGGCTTGCTGTATGTTGAATATTAATTCTTACTTCAC
This sequence comes from Orthosia cruda, assembly GCA_964057195.1. Lineage (NCBI taxonomy): Eukaryota > Metazoa > Arthropoda > Insecta > Lepidoptera > Noctuidae > Orthosia > Orthosia cruda. Next base: position 7,883,866 of record OZ059846.1, read on the forward strand.
GTTTCAGTCGCTTGGTACATTAAACAAGTTAACATGTGCATATTAATATGTAAAACTATAACGTTCTCATTCTTGTGGTAAGGCCCTATTGACTACATCTACCTTATGCATCAATCATTGTGATGTAAAATCAATCCATAACATACTCATTTTCACTTTGAGTTCTGCATGAGGAATAATAAAATATGCTCACGATAAACTCGGCATTTTACTGAGACTAATAATTGTTCTTATTCTTTATTGCACATAAGACATCTTATGTACAAAGGCGAGCTTAACCCAAAATTGCGTTCCTAACAGCAAACCTCACAGTTGTTAAAGGAAATTTGTGTATGAGGACAGTGCATCCAAGTGCACAACAAAATTCCAAGTTCAAAAATATTTAAAATTCTTACATACTGTTGTAATTCTAAATAGTTTGTGAAAGTCTTTCCCCGTTTAAAAAAGGCAAGCATTTTTAAAATTGTCCTTAAATGTCAAATACAGTATTTAAATAAACTTATAGGTACGTACCTAATTACGTATGTGTGTTGTATGTATACGTTGCTAATTGTTTTTTATATTTTTTTTTTTTCAATATGTAGGTGCTATACCTACAATGTAATTGGTAGTTTTTTGCACAGTCAATTTTATGTATTAGTAAATAGCACGATCCGGATAAATATTCAAGTTATTAAAAATTACAATCGAATACAAAGGGGTCGGTTAGCAACGAAAGTCCGTCACATTTACACAATCAAAATTGGCACATAATCGTACTAATATTATAAATGGGAAAGTTTGTATGGATGTATGTTTGTTACTCAATCATGCCAGAACGGCTAAACGCATATGGATGAAATTAGGCACAGATAGATTATATTCCGCAATTGCACATAGGCTACTTTATAATATGTAGTATGTTCCCGTGGGATAATATCCAACATCCACATGGGCGAAGCCGCTGCCAGAAGCTAGTGATTAAATAAACTGCTTTTCAACATTTCACTAATAGTTTCGAGTTCAATTAAATATTGTTTTAAATGATCTGTAGTGTTAATCGATTTTCGTTTCTGACTGTTCTGACTGTATTATATAGAACCTGGATTATGTGAAAGAAGCCTCTTAAATAGCGAAAACCTACTACAAGGCCTTTTTTTCGACACGTATCAAGAACCATCTACAAAATTGCTATCTAGTTTAAAGAAGTATCATTTGATCAGTTTTGATTTGACAATAGGATGAAAATTGACGAGATCCGGACGAATATGCGGGTGTTACTTGATATCAGACTATTATCTCGGTTAAGACAAGGACATACAATACTAAAAGGCAGTAAGCCTGCTCTTCTTTCAATAACAAAATCTATACTAATATTATAAAGAGGTAAAGTTTGTGAGTTTGTGACGTTGTAAGGGGTCTCTGTATGAACCGATTTTGAAAATTCTTTCACCAGTAGAAAGCTACATTATTCCTGAGTGTCATAGGCTATAATAAATCTTCAAAAAAAAATAGAGATCCTTATGAAAATTGCAATAATGTAACCCAAGGTAGCAAAATGTTGCCTCTAAAATTAATTCTTTGGCGTGCGCTGAGAAACTATTGTTGATAGGTAAAAATTTGTAGGTAGGGCAGGGTATGCAGGGTAGGTAGGTAGGTAGCCAGTTGACGGGCGCGAAGCCGTGGGGGTCAGCTAGTAACTAGTAATAAGGAAATCTTTTTCTGTTGAATAGGGAGATCCTACAGGAAACTTCAAAGTTCAAACCATAAGGTCGCCTGTAGGATGTTTTTAAATAGTTAATACATACAAGTAGTGCGAAGTTGAAGTTCTACTAAAGTATCAAACACAAGGCATTAGTCCTGTTTCTGCGAAAATTCTAGCAATGATGCGTTAGTGCCATCTTTCTGAATATAGGCCAATAGCCATTGAAAAAGTTAGTTTAGTTCATAATGAGGGACACTTATTTGATCAATAGATGTGTGTTTGTACTTATAGCACTGTCAATTGTACGTTAGTACTCCGAAGGCGGGGTCAAAATTCGATAAAAACCGCTTTTACGAGGTAATTGCTTAGGAAGTACAAAATAACGTGCGTAAGGCGTACAGTAGGGCCTCAGGGCTAAATGGTAAAACCTTCCAGCGCACATGTTTTGGCCTTTGCTTGAGACACTGACCGTCATAATGGTCACTCCATGGAGCGCACATCGGAAGGTTCTTCCACTCCTTTTCAACAAAAAATTGGTCGTATGGAAAAGAGAAGCAACTTTTCTTTAATTTGTCCTTAACTTGTTACAAGCTTTACAATGTATGTGTATATAAGTGTGTTCGGGTCAAATCTTGCAACTGAATTTTAAAACAGTTATACTGCACCGATTAAGATGAAAATTTGCATACACGTTTAGTTTGGATGACAATGCATGTGACTAAGTGACGTGATTGTAAATCCAATATGGCGGACGGCCCAAGATGGCGGACTAGTTATTTTTGTCCACAGCCATGATATGGGTATCAAATGAAAGGGTTTGCTAAAAAGAATACGAAAAAAGATTATTTAAAAAAATGGTATTTTTTTATTTTAGATTTATCTTTAAGCGTATTGCCAAATTATCAAGAGCACAAGGGGGGCGGTATTGTCATATCCAAAATGAAGGCACGTAAATCATCGTAATGATATCAAAAGAATTCAAGGTTTAACGTGATTTCAATGGAAATCGATTTTACATTGTAACAAAAGAGCAAAAAATAGAGCATTATCTTCTAAAAAAATCTTTTGTAGGACTTGCCACTTGGCTAGTTGCGGAAAGTGAATTATTTTCCGTATTGCTTCGCTTCCTGCTAGTGGACACGTGAACGTCTGCACTTGCAAACTGCGGCGTAACGAACCTTCGTCTACACTTTCTAATATTTTATGCTCATGTTCTAAATAATTCACACTATCACGCTACGTGTTACCGTTGCCTGCCACTCTATTATTAAAATTATGAACGCTAAAATTGAAAGATTGCACAACGTATGACGTTGCATTGTTAACAATGATAAATAAATTTGTGAATCTAACCAGTTTGTGGCATTTTGTAGTAACAACCATCACTTCTATTGTGTTGTTATAAAAATAGGAATATCTATTTGTATTTGTAATTATTTCCGTCGAATAGAACTTGACATACCACATAGAAATTGAAAGAAGTAGTTAGATAAAAAGCTGATAAACAAGGGTGGAGTGCGCTTGGGTTTATGTCAATAAGGGTTGCTATGGGTGTGGCGTGGCACCACATGCTCCGAGCTCTTTCAAGGTGGCCATGATTGATATAGTCCATTTGCTACTATTAGTATTAGTACTGCTACATATATAACAGACTCGATGCAATCATACGATGACGTACATACGTGGCCTACCCTCGTTTACGTTAAAAGCCCGTCATTTGAGAATTTAAGGCGCTGTATACGCCCCAATGTTAACGCAGTACTGGCCGTGCGCCCGCTCGATGCCAAAATATCAATATTGAACCTCCTTTTGAACAGTTTTGTTTGCAAAATATTATTTGATTTACATATGCTATGTTAGTTATGAAGAAATTCCAGCCATCAATTTTTCTGTGTAAAAATATTTTCAAAAAGAGTTCAAAAAGAGTTTCTAAAAGATGCGAAAAAATATCGTGTTGTAAATTATTTTTTTAAAGCAAAACTATTAGTTACACGAAAAAACCTTGTGTTCAAAATTATGTACATGAATCAATAATACATTTTTTTTTTCAAACCTAGCCGTTACTAAGGAGTATGCTTTAGAAAGTTACCGTTTTACGGCACTAAAGGGTATGTAGGCCCTTAATGGTTGCCTAACAAATTTTTAATCACTGCAGTCAATTCTTCGAAGAGTTGGCTACGTTTATAGTTTCGATCAGCTTTAATCTGTAATTGGTAGACACCAGTAATGTGTGTTACTTAAGCCTTGTGTTTGCCTGTCCATTGAACAAGCTTTAGATATTATATATTGATAACTAATCATAGGGCTGTCAGGAGTAACATGACACCTATCTAATTCCTCAAAAAGTATTTGTCAAACGAAATGTTCAGCCATGTTTTACCCGACTGCCGAAGGAGGGTAATGTGTTAATCAGTCTATGTTTGTATGTAGCGCGTTAGAGACCAAACGCGTTGGCCGATTTTGATGATTCTTACGTCAATCGATTCGTCTTAACATTGCGAGTGTCACGGGCTACATAAAAAATGTAAAATATAATAAAAACCGGCCAAGTGCCAGTCGGACTCGCGCACGAAAGGTTCCGTACCATTATCGCAAAAAACGGTAAAAATATCACGTTTGTTGTATGGGAGCCCCACCTATTTTTTTTTTAATTCTGTTTTTAGTATTTGTTGTTATAGCGGCAACAGAAATACATAATCTGTGAAAATTTCAACTGTGTAGCTATCACGGTTCATGATATACAGCCTGGTGACAGGACACAGACAGACAGACGGAACGCGAAGTCTTAGTAATAGGGTCCCGTTTTGACCCTTTGGGTACGGAACCCTAAAAATTTCGAATTTTGAGCGCCATATTGTGAGGGCTAATTTTTTTTTTCTTCCAAACCCATCATATGGGGTATCAAAATAAAGGATTATAAAAGGTGATTTCAAAAATATGGTCGCTTATATATTTAAATGTACATAATTCGAAAACAAAAATAGTAACTAAAAAGTTCTAAATAAAAAACTTTTTAACAAAAAATCAAACCGACTTCCAGAACAAAAAACTACAAAGCAACAAAATAAAGAAGAATGACCAAAAGTGGTACCAAAAAGTCTCACGCATCAAAACCAAAATTTTATAGTAATTAGTTTCATAATTTTTAACGACATTATGCGTCGGGGATTTGATTTTTGAATAGGGAATTTATATCTGAGTTTAAAAGTATGGCTATTGTTTACTGCCTATAAATGACGTTCCGTTTCACTTCACATGATATTATGATTCAAGTAACCTTGATTTTTGAAAGTACCATGATCACTGTAAAAAAAGTACTTTGCCGATTCTACATTAATTAAAAAAAAAAAATTAAGTAGAATAGAATCTTTTCTAAAAAGATTATCATTATTTTATCTATGCTTAAATATCCGTTCACAGCCGGTAAAAAGATGTAGAATGCAATAGAATCAATTAGTTATCTGTGCATCTGACATTTGTACTGAACTGACAACTGACGTATGTACTCTGTGGTTTGCGCCTCTGTATTAAGTGTATAGTCTATGCACGTTACCGGCTCACAGTACCTTCCTATTGGCAATATAAAGGTCGGAAAATCGCAGTTTCACATGTGCCTGGCTGGAGGCCCTCCAGCCTGGAGGCTATAGTTTGGTCTCGACAGGAAAGACCATAGTAAATCGTATGATCTAATTAACTGTGAGACGACAAGTATAACAAAAAAAAACAAGTTTCAGTCACGCATCCTGTGGCGCGGCTAGACGTTGCTATAACTCGTACTTAATTCTTCCCTATTGATATAAGTGGATTACGCTGTTTTTAGAGCCATAATGTTCGTCCGTGTGTAACGTGTCTAAGTAGGTATATAAAATACGTCCTTGGTAGCGTCGAACAAAATAGACCTAGTTTTTAGGTTATTTTAGATTTTTTTTAATAACTCCGAAACCCGGGTTTCTTTTTCAAAAAGGTTTTTTGTAGGAGTAAATAGGATCAGTGTAGTATATAAAAATCAAAGTTTGATTTTGATGCAGCATGGTACGGGATTCCATACATCCATGAGCATTCTCCTTTCTTTTCCGAAGTCGGTGTCTTTTGTGCTTACTCATTCTTTCCCGTTTTTCGACACCGACTTCGGAAAACAAATTTATTTTTTTGTTCTGGAAGTCGGTTTGATTTTTTGTTAAAAAGTTTTTATTTTTCTGTTTTTAGTTTTGGTAGGTACCTCCAATTAACATGATTATCATTTATAGCCAAAGTACATCTCATGGCGATTCCAATAAGCCCAAATTCGACTAGAATACATTGTTGTATATTAGAGTTCCAGTGCCTACCTTCCGGCTTCATCATCAGATCAGTTCGATGGTGTCATTTTCACCAGTACCATTTATTTATAAGTATTTGCTTCATTATAGTCGGTTAACTATTCGAGATATCTTATGCCCGTAACATATTTAGCATTTAGGAGATCCAGTGGCCATCTGTGGTCTTCTTCATCAGTTCCACTTCATCAAATGATACTTTCTGAGTGCAAATAATTGCATTGTTGATGAAAATACCAAAATCACTATATGTTTGCCTATAATATTTGAGGAGTTCCCTCGATTTCTCTAGGATTCCATCATCAGATCCTAATTTGATGATTATGGGACCAACTACCCTTTCAAACAAAAGAAGAATTTTTGAAATCGGTCCAGGCGTCTTTGAGTAATCGGGGAGCATACATAAAAAAAAAAAAAAAAAGATTCCGACGAATTGAGAACCTCCTCCTTTTTTTGAAGTCGGTTAAAAAAAAGTTAATTCAAATAATCAAAAAACGCGATTGCTTTTCTGCAGTCGTAGGATAAACCTGGTTTTGGTCAGCCAGCTCGCGAATATAACCGCTGACTGCACAGCATGATTTTCTTCTTGTTTACGTCTTTTTAGTTCGTTTCTTAATCAGTCAGGTTTTTTTAATTATTTATATTAACTTTTTTGCTGTAGGTACAGCAAAAATGTTTGCTGGTGTTAGCTGGTGTTGTAGGTGTAAACTTTGGCCACGTCTACCTCATTAAGGTAACACGTGTCAACAGAAGCGGGATAGGTCACGACAAATAGTTGCCCAATATGTCGTAGTCTGCAGCGGCTATTGAGGTCAAGGATTTACACATACCTACATAAACGTATATCTGTATATTTCCTAGTTAATCGATTGGGCGCTTTTAAATATACACTTATGGCATAAACCATGTAAGTATTTATTAGCAACAAGCTGTGATCACAAATCCATCAGCTATTTTTAGCGTTTCGATTTTGTTAGCGTTATCTTATCCCCCACGATTGTTCAATATAGCATGGCGGATTAAAATGAACCATGCCACAGATAATATAATACTAGCATACAGATGCCTCATCCCATACAAAGAAGCTCTGATTAAGATGATAATTTTTATAAGTACCTCGCCTGTAGATGGTGTTAGCAGCGACTTGCAAGAAAAAGGGTTTTCTCGGTTCGTGACAATTTTTTTCTTTAAATACTAGTAATTTTGTGCACGTTTTTACAGTTTCATTGTACCAAAATGTTTACAATACAAATTTAAAAAATCGAGTGGCATGCCTCATGACATTTAAAACGCGCCATCTATTTGATTCAGTTTTAAATGATCCGTTCGAATAATCTTTGAAATGTGAATTAAAAATCCAATATTCCATAATTATGTGCTAAGGAGAGTTGATGTTGATTAAAAAGAACATACAATTTTTATAATCAATTCTAGAAAATGTTAATTTTACACACAATTCAATGCATATCGCGCCATCTAGTGACATTTATTTGAACCAGAACGTTTCTAAACAGGAGAACACTGTTTAGTAACGTTCCTATGCAGGATAGTAAAATATTTAACATAATGTTAACAATAGTTTCAAAACTAAACATGTTCTAGGTAACGATATTGTAATAAGCTGACACTAATTAAATGACGGAGGCGTTAACGTTTTCAAAACAACGTACGTTACTTTAGTTTATGAAATAGATTTTACCTCCACAGTATATTAATGACTTCACACTTAGACATTCGGATGTTATTGATACATGTACCTACATACAAAGATAAACAAGTGCAAATGGCGAGTCCAGCGAAATGATGAGCATTAGTTAATGACGCAAAATGCGCGATTTATTAACTGTTGTTTTGTTTATATAATGTACCAAAGCGTTACGTCATTGTATTTGACCTCAATTGATGCATTGATAATCTAAAAGTTACGAGCGTTAACTTGATAGCATTCCCGGAGATTGGATGGTAAAAGCGTGCATGTCTTGTTGTCGTGTTGCACAGCGCGCAGGACAGGTGAAGCATTGTCAAATCAAAGCAAAAAGATGTTATATTCATAACGACTGCTCACAATAGGCAGTCTAGGAATAAATACAATTCAACTTTTGACATAACAAGTAAAATTAAAAACTGCCGACACATTTGTATTTCATGCTACATAATTTATCTAGTAGTAGTCATGCTTCGTTCGACAATCTATTGAACACGTAACTATGATACAATATCTTGCGAAAACCGCCCGATTCGAACAGTAAAACGCCCATAACTTTTGAACGGCTGAACCGACTTTCATCATACATAGATAAGAACACTCGATAAAGTAACCATTCAAACAAACAAAAAACAAAATCAAAATCGGTTCATCCGTTTAATTTATATGATGCCACAGACATACACAAACACACAGGTACACACTTCAAACTTATAAGACTCTTCTTTTGCCGTCGTCGGGGGTTAAAAACATACCAATGACAAGGTTGCAATTTCATTACAATTTTGTGTTTTAATTGACTATCTATATAATAACTAAGAACTACCGTATCAAGTACTTGATGAAGCAAGGACATTTGGAATGACGGCAGAAGGCTTAAAGGATTTAGTGCTCAATAACTCTTCACACAATATATATCGGTCTACATTTCAAGGCCTCAGGTTTGATGCAATTCAGATCCTGAGAGTATGCATTTTAAAAAACGGTAGGAGAAAACTAAATAGAGCAGTGATTAGCTATCCAGATTAACTCAAGTTGGGTGAAAAGGCGACAGGTCACAGGAAAAAATTAAGGCTATTGTATTTCGAATTATTCGGAATGCAGGCCTTGAAGAAGAATGATAGAAAATCGCATGCAGCGGCGATGAGAATTTTGAGATGGATGTGGAACGATGAATGGATTCAGTAAGAAACGGAAGGTGCTAGAGGAAGTTTAGTAGTGCCATAACAGAGAATTTTAAAGTGGAAGGTTTGTCTTGATCCAAAGACTGGAGGTTCTATTTTTTTTAATTTTCAAGGAAGGATGAATATAAACGGTGGAGGAAGAGGAAGACCAAACTTAAGATGGATGGATTGTATGAGGGATAATATAAATGGAAAGGGATTGAATGACAGAAAATTGGCAGAGCAAAACGCTTTGAGCCGACCTCAGGTGAACAACGACCGGGGATAGGGAGAAGTGGATTTAGTTTAGTATCTTAGGGTCGTCTGCTCTGTATATTAGGTATTTATGGTTTTATATGACTATCGAAAATCAGCAAAGGTCGGGTAATCTTTGTACATTTTATCAATACCTATTATTACCTACTCAAATGCCCTAGTTGCCACAGAAGACTTTACTTACCGTTACCAAATGCAGATTGTTACCATACTAAATAGCAGCTTCGTCACATTGATTTCCGCAAACGTGCGCATTCAGTTCGAGCCGCTCCTTTGTGTCTAAAATCTATATTTTCGCTCTTTGCTTATGTTCGCTGTGCTCTGAAGTGAGGCGACGGAGCGTAAACAAATGTGCCATGCGTTAAACCCCGTGTCGTATACGGCACCTGCTCTTTTCAGGTGAACGCTACTTTTTTAAACTGACAAATAAATTCTTGTTTATCATAAACGGGAGCGTCGATGTTATTTTTAGGGTTCCGTCTCATATGTGACAGAGGAGAGGAGTCTGAGCGTGCTGATGTAGTGTGATCAGGATTACCTAATATTCAAAGATACAGTGGATCTTTGTGTCTCGGAAGTTGGCTGCAATACCCTGCGCTGTTGCTATTTTTGTGTCAATGATTAAGTAGAAGATAACATTGTAACTGCCTCTTTCACTCGCTTACGTTTATCGCATCGTCCTATCTCGCTTACTGTATGCAGTATACTCGATGACAAATTGTTTCTTGCGCAATGGTTCGCAGAGCCTACTTCAGAGACACAAAGATCAGCTGTGACTACTATACTCTCTTTGAATATTGGCTGAGATCCTGATCATTCTTCGAAGAGTTTATTCTTATTTCTGGAGGCTAATATATAGTTACATTTCAGAAAAAAAGGTGTGTCGCGAAAGAATAACCTTTCAGCGTAGTTTTTATTTTCTTGTTACAAAACTAAAGTATTACCGAACGGACTGGGGTTCCGAAATATTAGATATTGCAATGAATTAATCAATCTTGAAAATTTCGAGAACAATCAGAATTATTTCACGTTACTTTGCCTCTAAGTAAGGCTGTATATTCAGTTAACTTAGATTTTGCGCTTGACACTGGAGACAGATAGAAACATAGGTTGCGCAAGTACGACTTGCACTTGGCCGGTTTTAATCGTCTGCGACCTTGTCACAAAAAATATCTAGATGGCCAAGATTTTATAAAATGATTTTATTTTTAGATAAATTGTTATTCAGTTCAATCTCGTAAATACCGTTAAGGTTACGATGGATAATGATCGACGACCATATACTGTAAATAATAATTCAGACGCGGCAGGTTAGTACCCGGACTCAGTCGATCGAGTCGTTTGTAAAATTGTCTAGAATGGCTGCTTTTGAAAGTATTTTAACTCGTACATAGAAATTACTCAGTCTCGACGTAAATTACAGAGATACGTCTAACTCCGCTCACGCCAACTATTTATTAGCGTCTGTGAAATGGATTCGTTTACGTCACCTCACTACTCAATTGCATTAGAGAGGCCATTCAAATCGTATTAGATAGTTTCTTTTACCCGACACCAAAAAAAGGAGGAGGCATTCCTCAACTTTACTGATTTTGATAGCAATTGGTACTAATATTGGTAAGAAGAAATGCAGAAAGCATGTTTAAAATATATCTTGTTCGTGTTTCAGGCAAGGACGGCTCAAAGGTGACGACTGTGGTGGCGACGCCGGGGCAAGGCCCCGACCGGCCACAGGAGGTGAGCTATGCTGACATGAAACTCATCGGTAACGGCAGCTTCGGCGTCGTCTACCAGGCCAAACTATGCGACACCGGCGAGCTCATTGCCATCAAGAAGGTGCTCCAGGATAAGAGGTTTAAGGTAAGTTTAGTTTAGATACATCATCATACTTTGCGAAAGTGTCGCTTGAATCGTTAAGAAGGCATGTTTGGTGGGAAGTTCAGAATACGACACGTAAATTCATAGTTCAAGATTATTCAAAATCACCATTCGTTTCGCATTTTTATAATGTCAAATACATATTAAGAAGACAGCTCCATAAATCCTGAAAACTTCAAATTAATAGGCCATGTTATAAATCGGTTAGGTCGATTTTAAGAATGCCTCGAAATAAAAACTTTCTAATATGCTGAAGACTGATACAGAAACCGTGAAATTTATCAACTGAAAATTTCCAATCAATTACCACCAATTAGTTTTGTTCGTCTCTTTGATCATCAATACTGACAATAGTTTTGTTCGTCTCTTTGATCATCAATACTGACAACTTCCAGACTGTTTATTTTGTATGCAAGGCAGGTTATGTCTTATAAGATATTAATATATTTTGTTGTATACATTAATTTACTAATGGCGTATTACACTTTACACATTTCAGAACCGAGAGCTTCAAATAATGCGACGACTGGAGCATTGTAATATTGTCAAATTGAAATATTTCTTTTACTCCAGCGGAGAAAAGGTGAGTGATTAACATTTTAATAATTATACACCTATGTATACCTATTTATGTGTCTAATCATTTTCTTAGACCATTTTAATTTCTAGTAGTTATTGGATCTAACTTCTGGTTTGGACCCATTTTTAATATGAATTCCAAATAACATGTTCCCAGGGTCTGCAAACTAGAAAGGAGATATCTCATTTAGTTTCTTTGGTTAATATTGTTTTCGACGATTGCTATTATTAATAGTTGTGCAAATGATTTTGTTCGTCTGTTTGTTTATGTTAGGTCTGTGCTGGTAGTTCATGCTTATGAGCGTCATGTAGGTGGATCTTTTAGTTGGAATTATTCAAGTTACATTTTATTCAAGTAATGTTCTGATCAAACATCCTTGGTATTGATATGAGACATCTCCTTTGAGCCGCCCTATTTCTTCAAATATAAGTAACTGATTTACTTATTGTGTATTTTGATGTGACCAAGTTACCTTTTTTAGTTCGCTTTATTAAGGGTGTTTTATTTGTGTGTTTTATTTGGGGGAAGGCGGCAGTGCCCGCAGCAGTGAGCTCAATGTTAAACGCAATGCAGTCTCTTGATGTCGCAGTACGTTTATGAACCAATTAGATTGTTGCGCTAGTGTGCTAACGCACAAATTAGGCCTTCCAATTCTGGCTACGGTTAACGAACAATATTTTTTTTTCATTTGGCTTGAATATATATATACTATAAAATAAATAATAATAATGTCAAAAAAAAGTAAATATTTTGAAATGTTCTATTTCTTTATTTTGTTTGTTTTATAAAAATATTTAAAAATGTATTAAATAAGAAATAAGCTAAATAAAGGACATAATAGTATTATTATTCCCTTTACTTATCTTGATTCTTACTTGATACATGTTTTAATATAAAAAAAAGAAAACTTAGAAACACATTTAAAAATATAAAAAATAGAGGCCCACTGGTATCGGGAACAGGGTCCAAGCTACCGGTGGTTAGGGCTCCAGAGATAGGAACCTCCTCGCAATGCGAGCCGTATCAAGGAGTTCTGTATAGCCCTCGCCAAACTTAATGGCCGCCCTGAAGTTGGTTTACCGGATGCGTGAGGCACGAAAGTGTGCTGTTTTTGTATGAGATTTCCTACTGCGCAGCCATTGTAGCCAACTTCAGGGCGGCTAATAAGTTTGGCGAGAACTATAATGCCTTTTGTATCAGGCCCTTGATCCAACCGCGCAATGACAGCCTCGACAGATGGTCATCGAGGCTATTGGCTATCAGGCCGTTGGCCGTAACATCCCACATGTCGACAACCACGTGTGCTAAGTCGAGATACTAATAATATTATTTCCTTTTCTTTTCTTATTGTCTACATTTTTAAATATTTTTATAAAACATACAACATAAAATAAAAAACATTTAAAAATTATTATTATTGTTTTTTTTATACTATTTCATGAGATTAATTAATATAATGGAATAAAAAAGTATCGGTCGGTAACCGTGACAGCCCGTCAAACAGTTATGTGCATACATAATTTGTTAAGAGCAAATCTTTAATCACGTCATGAGCCGTAATCTTTCAGCCATGAGCTTTTACATCAGACCAGGTCGATGGCCACTGTGTTCTTCCATCATCATTTCATAAAATTTAACTTGTTCTGTATTGCGTCATCTAAGTTGTGTTATATGATTCTAACTGATGCTTGCTTGTTACATTTTGTTTTCTTACAGACAGCTTCAGTGTTTCATTGCCATGTACGTGGTTTATTTGCACTCGCCCGTGAAAATAGAAAAAAAACCAAACGCACACTAAATAATGTTAAGAATGTTTTCTAAACCATCTGTTGAAAACATATATATAAATGTAGGGTAATGTCTGTTCTAAAATTGTCCTTAATTTATCTTTAAAAGTATACGAAAATTCGGACGTAAAATAGTACATTCAATCAAAACAGATTTGATTGGACTATGTGCTAATCAAAAACGTGTGGCGTGCTAAATATTTAAATAAACCTTGACTCACCATACAGATACATAGAAAGGACATTTAACAAAATTAAGATCAGTCAAGGTAAATACGTGTAGCTACTGTATGTATTTACTTGACCAAGACACACGAGAAGGTCAGGTACTAAACAGATTTGTACTGATGACTTCCAAAAACATACACAAATGTTTGAAGTATCTATGTATAAACTATTAGAACACTTTGTTTTTCGCGTGTGTAGTTCAAGGTTTGATTTCCAGCAGTAGAAGTCAGAGTTGTGTATGACTAGAGCCAAGAACCTTTGGACAAAAGCCAACTTTGAAATCTACTCGCCTTGTTATTTTTCAACTTTCCTCACTAAAGTACGGGAAAGCTCCAAAAATTTTGAAGATTCCTTATTTGCACCAGTTTTCTTTTTATGCATATTATTCCAAAGTGTTTGTACATAATGGAAAAGTATTTCAACTGCGGTAGTTGTTTTCATACCTAAATGTATTTTCCAATAATTGTCTTTTCTTACTTTTTCGTAGTAAACGATGTTTGCCTCATATTTATTTTTTTCCCTGAAGATTTTCATCCTTAATCATTCCTATACTTAGAAGCATAATGCAGAATTATACAACTTGCAATATATTAACATAATATCTCATTGTTATTTACAAGAGCATCGCTAGGTACAATTTAATGTTGTAGCTGCTGAATTTATTATTATTTATGTGGTGTTGTAATTCTTTATTACAGAAAGACGAAGTGTACCTGAATTTGGTGCTGGAGTACATACCAGAGACTGTGTATAAAGTGGCACGTCACTACTCCAAAGATGAACAAACCATACCCATTAGTTTTATAAAGGTACATCTGCTTACATAGCACCTGACGTGTACATAATAGGTGATATGTGTTACTAATCATTTTGCCTTTCCAACAGCTATATATGTACCAGTTGTTCAGAAGCCTCGCGTACATACACTCGCTGGGCATCTGCCACCGAGACATCAAGCCACAGAACCTACTCCTCGATCCTAAGACGGGCGTACTCAAACTTTGCGACTTTGGCTCGGCGAAACATCTCGTTCGTGGCGAGCCTAATGTGTCCTACATTTGTTCCCGATACTATCGCGCTCCAGAACTCATTTTTGGCGCCATAGATTACACCACTAAAATCGGTAATTAATTTACTTTATGTCAAGAAAACTCCCTTCATTTTATGCCATATTTTATAAGAAATCAGACCTTATTAACCTAACTAACCTTTGTAACGTAACTTCAGTACTCAACGCATGCGTATGTCTTCCCAAAGGTTAAATAGCACCTACTACTGTACACCGACAATCATGCAATGTTGATTAGATACGCAGACAGACTGATCTGCGCAGTAGATGCCTAGATACTAATTTTCAAACGTCAATGTTTGATAGGGATCAACACTCAGGCCACGCGATTAGGAAGCCAGTTGCAAAGATGGAGACATTGTTATCTCAATCTGTTCTCTGATACACTAGAATTGTACATTATGTACAGATGCTATCAGCACGGGATTCCTTTGTACTGTTGTCGTTGGTATTGATTGTAATCGTTACTCTTTATCGTTTTGCAACAAAGCGATTGACAACGACCTCCAACCTTCGGTTTATACCACCAAACTCGATTGTAAAAAGTAACAAAAACATAACACTCTACTTGGTATAAAGAACAGTTCAATTGGTTTGCAAGAAGCAGAGGAAAATTTTCAGCAGATACTATTTTATACACAGGCTTTTAATGTAACGTTAATTTTTTACTAAACTATGTTTTTATTTTTTTTGCGATTTGCTAAGAATCACACGAAGGTATTCTCTGTAAGACACAGAAGCTCGATATCCCGCTATCTTTGGTATATGGGGTAGGCAAAAATCGTGAACTAAACAAGACAGGGCGATAGTTGGGGTTATTTGCAGTAGATCCTAATATTAAAGAACAAAAAAAAATCTTCATATCGCCCAACTGTCACCCTGTTTTGTTGTATCCACGATTTTTTGCCCAGCCTGTATATTGTACAAACATACCTTGTTGGTTTCTTCACGATCTACTTGAAGCCCAGATATTTCTGAACAGACCGAAATAGTTTAGCTATACCATTAAGACGGGTGTCATCAAAACGAATTGAACGAATTAAGGAGTCATGGAATTAGCAAGGAAAGTAACGCACTCTTATTATAAAAGTTTAATTTATATTTGGTTTTATCGTATCACAGATGTGTGGAGCGCTGGTTGCGTAGTAGCAGAACTGTTGTTGGGTCAGCCAATATTCCCCGGCGATTCGGGTGTCGATCAATTGGTTGAGATCATCAAGGTAATAACTATATTTTATTATTTACCTACCTAAATTATTATGTTTAATAGTGATTATTGATTGCTAGCTGCTGCCTGCGGCTATGTTCGCGTACTATTGCGTGAATGAGTAATAAACAAAGGAGATCAACCACTTTCTTTGGAGCTTTGGTACCTACGTTGTACAGCAACAAAACTTATTTCAATATAAACCATAATGTACAAGAATACTCACAGAATTTACTTGCTTTTGGTAACTAGTGGGATTGCCCAGATAAATTGATTTAAACATTGATATAAAACGGCTCTTTTCTGTAATTAATACTTATACTGTTATAATTGGGAACAACTTACTGCAGATCCTATTTTTTGACGAAAGAGATGAATTAATTAAGATTGTGCAAGGGGAATGTTATGAAAATAGGATGGGGAAGTAGGATGCCACAGCAAGGCATTCTGTGCCAGTTGGTCTTATATTAGCTGCATATTTATTCACAAATAACAATCTTCCTTAAAGCTGAATGCATTGGATTGGTGCATCATAATTGCTACCGTGACCTTTGTGACGAACTTTATATAATTTACTTTAAAAGCATTGTTCTCATGTAAGTGACTTTGTGTCTTTTCAATACAATAATAAATCTGTACAATAGTCGTTCTTGCACATCGAAACTATTTCCAAAAAAAATGTGTTAAAGGTTAACCAACAGAACTCATTTCCAGCATTTCTGCCATGTTTGTTTGTTTGTGCACGCATCACGTAAAATGTACGACATCAATGTATATACCTTTTATACATACAAATTGTGCGTAACTTGAAGAGTGTTCAAGAAGTAAAATTATCACAACACACGCAATTCAGATACCCGGACAGTTGCACTCCATATTCGATAGATGTCGTTGTGCATTTGAAGTCGTTTTCTGAATGGCTGTGTTAAGATTCGCCGCGAAAGAATGACCCTAGAAAAAAATTGGTAGGGTAGGCAGGAAGGTAAGTAGGGTAGAGTAGGCAGATGACAGGAGCGAAGCCGCGGGCGCAGCTTGTTTGCGAATAAATATCTTTAAACCTAAATATTATATTTGCTAATAAAGTATTTGTTTTGCAGGTACTAGGTACACCGACACGAGAACAAATCCGAGAGATGAATCCTAATTACACAGAATTCAAATTCCCACAAATCAAGAGCCACCCATGGGCTAAGGTATAGTATTTTTTTTATAGTATTATTACTCTATATTGGCCTGACTATACGCTCTATATTACTTGCGCAAATTGTAGGTTGCCGAAGCAAGCATGCAACGGCAAGACGGCAAAACAGTTATACAGTTTTTTTTTCTCTATTGTATATAATCAGTTTTAAATAACATATGAAATTTCTATAACCCTTTTTGACAGTCCGTTCAACCGATTTTCTGTTCTAGCTCGTAAATATAATATAAGGATAGCATAAAAAGAATAAACCTGTTATCAAAACTAACTGATCACAGCTGCCATTTGTCGTATCACCAACGCAAAAGAAGTCAAAATCGGTTGAACGGGCTGTATAATGGGATTATTTAAATGTCTAATGTTATCTCAAATGGAGTTATAGATGCCACATATTGTTTGTGCATGGTAGTATGAAGCTACTGCTGGGCCTTTAGTAGAAAATCATGAATTTTATCAATACTTTCGAGTTCCTTAGGGACTACGATGACACCCAGTCTAGATTTTTTTTTATGATCTTGTTCATGATCTGATAAATTAAACCTAGATTTATGCAACCCCGTAACGTACACTTAGTCACCTGCGTAACATGATTTTATCATAGGCAAAAATTGTGCTTAGATCAAAACGGGTAGACAATACCAACTGGACAGCGTCTCAGGGTTCCGTGGCCACTTATAAGTTGCCAATAATTCGTTTGAATCCTTCAAAACAAAGTTTTTTTGTTATACCGCTCATAATGCACTTCAGACCTTTTATAAAATATTAAAAAAAAAACTGTCAATCGAATCGGACATAAGGTCCTGCAATTTTGAGCTTTGTGCTCATTGCGGTAGATTTTAATTGAAATAAAAAGTCTTTTTTTGATAAATCAAACATGTGACATCCACCAACCCGCAACCCGCCCGCGTGGTGGATTATGGCCCATTCCCTCTCACAGAGAGGATACGCACAACTGACCAAATGGGAGTCATAAGTGCGGAAAAGGAGGTCCATCTATCCTAGCCATCAGTGGCATCAGTCTTATTAAATCGATAGAAAGTTTGTTGCTAAGGAAATATAAATTTAAGCAAAATTCGACCTAATTGTATTTGAATGCTGTAGAAAAATTAGCTTATCGAAACAGCCGAACATCAGGAGTAATATTTTAACTTCGAAAACCGCCCTTATTGGTCAGAAATAAAGGCAAGGACATTTTATTGACTGACCATTATAAACATATTTAATATTTTAAACATTTCACCATCCAATAATAACAAGTCTATTAGTTTCTGCGTAATTTTAGCTTCAGGCCGTCAGGAATACACTGCGAGCTTACTACGAAACCCCGGTGCTGTTATGCAGTTTACTTGTTGTCTTACAAATGTGTTCTAACATATAAATAATTATTAACTAAAATTAAAAAGTAATTTTCACCTTAATCTGAAATTTCATATATCTTTAGCCAAATATTTATTTAATTATACATATTCACTTTATTGTACAACAGATTAAAAAACACTACCAAATACCACTTTTACGGATGAATATAATCTCATTTATGTCGTCCAAAGTATGCATTTTTCTAAGTATACTTTTCACCACTTGTAAAAATCTAAAAAACGTTTTACGAATTCCCATAATTGTGTGCTAAAACCTAAAATCTAATTCTGATACACACAGAAATATGTAAATTATTATATTAATAACTAGCTTTTCCGCACGGCTTCGTTCCTTTGGACCGCCCCACATGACCCGTTTTCGGGCTAAAAACGAAGCCTATGTACTCGATGTACACTCAGAAGTAATGTAGCTTTCAACTGGTGAAAGAATTTTCAAAATCGGTTCAATAGTTTACAAACAAACTGTAAACAAATCTTCTTTATAATATCCTAGCAGACGCCTCGCGGTTTCACCCGCGTAGTTCCCGTTTCCGTGGAAATACAGAGATGAAAAGTAGCCTATGTTACCCGGGGGTAGTGTAGCTTCCCAACGGTAAAAGAATTTTTAAATTCGGTCCAGTAGTTTTTAAGTTTATTCGTTACATACAAAATTACAAATCTTTCCTCTTTATAATATTAGTAGGAGTAAGATTAGTAAGAAAAAGTGTAGATGACTTATCGTGCAAAACACGTAATATTATTAATTATGTCGCAGAAACAACTTGTTGCGATTATTCTGCTCGCACGTGATAGTAATTATTGTGACATTCATAATTAAAAAGCGCGCGTCATTGCAGTTCATGTTGCAGCGTTTGTCCACGCCCAAGTCTGCCACTGACCACCAGCGCATCCGAGTAAGATATCGCACTGCGGAGTATCTAGATGCCTTCATTATACTTGCCATACTACAAATATACTTACGTCTTTTCAGTCAAATGAACAGGTCACAAAAATGAAGACATTTAGAGTAGACAATTTTGAACTTGAAAATAGCCTTGGCATGAGTTGAACAGAATGCCACATACATACAACTAATCAGTTAAAGCTATCTCTTATTGCAATTTGTTTGTTGGTGTTCAGTGTGCATTCTTACTGTGCGACTCCATGCTAGTTTGTTTCTGACATTTCACGTTTGAAACTCACTTGGATTATAATGTTTTTATTACAAAACATTTTCTAAGAGGAACAAACTTGCAACGTGGCACAGAATCATTATTTCAATTAGGTTCAACTAAATCATTTCATCGAGCTCCAGTGATTGTTCTCTGACTAACTAAATTAACATTGTAAATACCGTTAATTTCCTCGTGTGTATAACTGGATTTATTTCAGTTGCTAACATTTGAAGTCAAGTTTTTTCGAGTCATCAAGAATTGTGACCCTGTCCTATAGATTCACAATGTGTAAAAGTTAGCGATCTGACGGACAGACTCACACAGACGGAGGAGGATCGCTGGGTGTGGGGTGTGGGGTGTGGTAGCCAGCATGTATGTATATCCTGTTACTATGGTGTTGGCAGGTGTTCCGCGCCTGCACGCCGCCGGACGCCATCTCGCTGGTGTCGCGGCTGCTGGAGTACACGCCGGGCGCGCGCCTGTCGCCGCTGCAGGCGTGCGCGCACAGCTTCTTCGACGAGCTGCGCGAGCCGGCCGCGCGCCTGCCCAACGGCCGCCCGCTGCCGCCGCTGTTCAACTTCACGGAGTACGAGCTCAGCATCCAGCCGTCGCTCAACGACTTCCTGAAGCCGCGCGCGGGCGCCGGGCCGGCGGCGGCGGCCGACGCGGCGGCGGGCGCGGCGCCGGCGGACGACGCGGCCGGCCCCTGCTCGGCCGAGCCGCGCGCGTAGGCGCACTCGTACTCGTACTCGTGCGGCCGCGTCCACGAGTCCGCACCGCACGCGACTTAGTGATAGTTACTTTCGTGTTGGCCATCGGGAAAATTACATGCATAATAGGTGTTTTCGGCGAGTAATCGTGTGATAATGTAGTGTAATTGTCGATAAAGCTTGAGCTGTCGTAGTCGGTAAGAAGGGTAAATCCGTTGTAGATTCTAAACCGTCGCGATGTGATTACTTTGTACTTTTGTAAGCTCAAATTGTCCCCTTATGTACATACCTTATATGCTGAGTTTGAATGTTTATTTAGTAAACGACAGATAATTACCGTCTGGATAAATTGTTTTGTTTTATTTTCATTTTGATATCTCGTCAAATTCTGTCTCTTTTAAAATGATTTCGCTTATAACTAGCCTTAATGTACTCGGTGTGAGACGTTTTATCATAGAGAGGTTAGTCACCTGTTTGTTTCACTTGAATCACCTATTGGGGGTAGCCACATGATACTTACCTTGCTTGGGCCGTGTAATCAGTAGGGATGACATATTCAGTAGTGTATTAGAATATTTATTGTTGAAAAGTATCACTAACTCAACAAACTTTTACGAAGCGTATGCCTAGTGTTATTTCAACGATGAAACTTAGCAAACGGAATATTTTGTTGCAACAATAGTACGCATTGTAAATTTTTATAACTAGCGTAAACTGATCTCTCAAGATAATTTATAATAATGATATGATATCTCAGAATATTTGTATAAACAATTCAGAGGATATAAATTTTAGATGTACTACACATATATATTTGTTTTCGGCAACTTCTATGTTAAACATTTTTTGCTGTGTATTTTTGAATTATCCAATGCTGGATAAATGTAATGTACCTATTTAATAGCACTGTCGGTGTCCTAATTATAACGACATAGTTTTTGGATAATATTGTATTCTATATTCAATAAATGATATTTCTATTATATGAAATTTGTCATTGAGAACACTATGGTTATTAGTAGTCATTTATGAAACGATGTTTAAATAATGGTAAAATTTCATTGTCATAGTTTTAAGTATTCGAGTAATTTCATTTTGCACTTCGATTTTGAATACAGTTACAAATTAGGAAAGGTTTAAACCTCTAAGTATAGACTAACAAAATCTTTTCTTCATGGTGTAGAAGTAGCCTAAACGCAAAACTTATTGGTGTAATGTCGATTATCTGTTGCACCACTATTTAGAGAAACCTGGTATTTTTAAAATCAGGCAGCTGAAAAGCACGATTTTGCATATATAACATAATATTTTAGTCTTATTTGGACCAACTCATAGTAACACGTCAGCTTTGCATGTTAATATTGATTCAGGAAGTCTAAACCTAATCAATTTCAGTTGTATACTGTTACATTCTCATTATCAGTAATTTTAAATGCTTAGCTGATTCGATGTAACATTTATTATCCATATTTTTCTAGACATAAACCAGGGCCCCGACCATTAAAATAATTAATTATTAACGCATCATTTTATTGTGTACCATGTTACGACAGGACAGCACTGAACTCGGTGTTTCGCCTCGATAGCTTGCGGTGTTAAGGTAGCCCTTTTTCTTGCCGCGCCGTGTCTCTGCTTTGAAGTATCGAGTTCAGTGCTAGGTATGCCTGTAATTACTTATAAATTATTGTATTTTAAGAAAAGCGCTCCGCGCTTCGCTTTGAAAATCATCTTAGTTTTTGTCGTTAAGGCTATTAATTTGCTGGAACACCCATATAATTCGTGTAAATATATTATAATTATCTTTATGGTACGAGTCTCGAGTGTCGCGTGCGGGGCAGCCCTGGGCGCCAGCCG
The DNA here is from genome assembly GCA_964057195.1 of Orthosia cruda. NCBI lineage: Eukaryota > Metazoa > Arthropoda > Insecta > Lepidoptera > Noctuidae > Orthosia > Orthosia cruda. Next base: position 7,906,057 of record OZ059846.1, read on the forward strand.
GGCCGAGTGTCGCGCATGTCGCACGTACCGCACCGGACTCAGTAAGAGGCAGTAGTTTAGATATTACATGTATTTTATTAAGTCTATCTATCTAATATGAATTTTGTAATCGACGTTGCTTCTTAAGACCTTCTGTGTAAAAAGTTATAAGACATACTAGTGACCTGAATATTTGAAGCGATGTTATTAAAATCTTTATCCCACTGAATTCTCACTTTCACGATTTGCGTGCACATTTACAACATGAGAATTTTCCGTAAAATACATAGTTCGAAATGGAGTTATGACTTATATAAACTATAAATTATTTAAAGTAAATTTTTCTTATTACTGTAATAATATTAAATTTAATAGTGAGTGAAATTTGTATTTTGTTTTCATATTTGTTTTACTGAATTTAAATACTTCATAACCCTCATATCGTTGTTAGTTATGAATGAAAATAACATAATTATTAAAAGTAAATAATTAAATGAATAGTAAGCATGGCTTTTTATTTATTTCATTCGTAATAAACCCTGTTAATAATATAATATGCGGGTGTCGAGTACACATTAATGTAAGACTTTCTATGGAAACCAACATCCGAGAACTAACTAAACGCAGGATTCGTCCAGTATTTCATCTGCCTATACTTTAGCCAAATATGTTTGGATTCAGCTTGCAGTCCTATCGGATACAGATGAAAGCCCTATTCCATCTATGTCAAATAATAATCATCGTAGGTTTCAGGAAAAACCACAAACTCCTACACAGGACACGTAATTCACCGCAGGCGGCGCGTAGGCGTTTCAGGCTAGTGGCCTGTTTTTTCATCACCTTCGAATAAGTTCCATGAAATGGGTATGTATGCTTCATAAGGGTACAGTACCTACTCCCCCAATCTTTTTGGCCGCTATGAAGCTACAAAGACTGCGCATGTTCAGTCCAGCAGATTGTATTAGCGTCACACGCCCTGTACGTCACTAGTCTCCGATCACGTCCGATCTGAAGATGTGCAGTCATCTGATTGATGAGGGGCGGTGACGGGTTTTCTGCGCACTTTGAGAACCTCACTAGTCTATAAAGCCAAGTCCACACATTTGGGGCTTGTCACAAAATTCACGAAAAAAATAATAATTGGCATAGATATTTTCGTTTGTATCAAAATCAATAGTTGACTATTTGTCGGGATTCCACGTGTCTTCCAGCCTACATGGAAAGTAAACTTCATTAAATGCTATTGGATCGCTGTATTAAAAAACCGGTCAAGTGCGAGTCGGCCTCGCGCACGAAGGGTTCCGTACCATTATCGTAAAAAACGGTAAATAAAGCACGTTTGTTGTATGGGAGCCCCCTTAAATATTTATTTTATTCTGTTTTTAGTATTTGTTGTTATAGCGGCAACAGAAATACATAATCTGCGAAAATTTCAACTGTCTAGCTATCACGGTTCATGAGATACAGCCTGGTGACAGACATACAGACAGACGGACCGCGGAGTCTTAGTAATAGGGTCCCGTTTTTACCCTTTGGGTACGGAACCCTAAAAAAGGCAACTCTGAAATGCTGCTTTTAGTAATGCCAGGGTCTACACTTGACCCAATTATGTTAATAGATTCGACTCGACTATTGCGTAAATAAATCAATTTTCGTGTTGACCTCGACCAACTTCACTTCACTACAAATGTCAAATTACTGAAGAGTGAAGTAGGGATGGGCGATTATTTCAATAAAATCGATTTGAATTGAAATTAGAAAAGTTTGTATACGTAAAATTGGGTTCTAAAAAAATTTGATTTTCCTATTATTATTTTTCTATTCTATTTCGCGTTCTTATTTTTAATACAAATATAAATGCATTTACGGAAAACAAAATAAAACCATAATAATAATCGATCTTAACATCATTATCATCTTATCATTTTTAACAAATTAAAGTTGTTTATACAACTAAATGAAACTATCAGGTAAAAAAAGACTTTTATTTTGTTTACATTAAAAAGTCTTTACATGTGTTTGTGTAGTACATTCATCGATTCAAATATTTTTTAAATACATTTTGGTTCGTAAAAAAACAGAAAAATCGAATCTCTGATTTCTAGAATGAAATATCGTTTCACGAGATTGATGCAGAACCAGAAATCAATTAAAAAACGATATTTTCGGTTGTGAAAATCGATACGTTCATTGTTCGATTTCAGATCGCTATCCCACATCCCTAGACCTAGAGTGAAGCAAAGAGTATGTAACACTACGTTTAAGAGACGGGACTGCCATACAAAAAACAGGATCAGACAAAATGTATGAAACGTGCACCCTAAACCAATACCAACCTAACAAAACCACGGCGTAATACATACTGCCAACATAATGACATTAGTAGTGATGGACTGTGGTGACTAGTGAAAATTTGTCGATATCGATATCGGCTACAGAAGCGAATCTGGGATTCGATTTTATTTTCAGGTAATAAATAAATAAAAGAAAAATTAAACTCAGATTGTTTAATACATATTTATTCAACGAATTAAACAATTATCCATGCTATTTATTTATTTAGTAAGTTTGGGCAAACAAACCGCGTTTTTAATTAAACTTGCACTGTTCCCTAAGTTGCAATAGAAGAATCCGTTTGCAGTATTATGTCTGTTTGTGAGGTCGATGTTGAAGGATCTGTAACATAAAAATGATATATCAATGTAAGGCCGTGCATCATACATACATGAAATATACTGACATGGAACATCTTAACTGCCAGGTGACCGACAAACACTACATTTTCTATTGTCTCGCAGTTACGGTGTTAAAATCATTATCATCATCAGCATAATAGATGTTCACTGCAAAACATAGGCTTCTCCTGTCATTTCCTTAACTAAATATCGATGTCGAAAAATCCAGGTTGATGAGTAGGTAAACACTATGTAATGTTTTGTTTACGTTATTTTTTTTTTATAAAATGCACTAAACCTTTAGAAATTGCACTGGAATTGACTTCTTTATAGAAATAAATAACTCATTATGCTTACCGTTCTTCATCTTATTGAAATTTAGCCATAAAAACACGTTTGTTATCACCAACCTGGCATGTTTTTAAACCACATATTTCGCGTGTTATTTTCTCATGTTGTTCTTTAGAAACACTCCATGACAAACGGACAAGAAATTTCTTCCAACAAAATGATTATTAATACACTTATAATCAATATAAACGCAAAAATATAACTTTATAAAACCATAACAAACTAACTGTCACACGCCTGACCAGAGGGAATCTAAGTGACTGACAGTCAAAATGGCGGTCGATGTAATCCGTCTATTTGTTGAAGAGTCAAGGCCTATATAATCCCAGAGCTCTCAGTGTTCTTCGTAATTATATCGGATTATAGCCGCCATTAAAAAGGACGTACGTTTCATACATCGTTATTTTGTATAGGAGTTTCGCCAGACTGGAGTGAAGTTTCAAAACGTCTTGTTGTTGAATGTTGATTGATGGTGCGATTTGCAAAATTCAACAAAACTGTTTAGATAAAGTGAATAAATAATGCCTTTTCATTAAATAATACATTAATTTATTTTACGTGCTTTACAGTTGTCATATACCATAAAGTGGTGTGTGAAACAACATTACCTTTCCAAATTAAATGTGTTATGAGAGTATAGTTTATCATTGTAATTAAATTGAGGAGGAGTAATTATCTATTCTAATCACAATGCACGAAGCGTACGAAATATCTCATTTGCTCAATGCGACCGTACAAATAGAGACTATAGCTGCTTATGGTAAGTTCATTGATTTTGAAAGCAAACCCTGTGTTTTAAAAATAAAGATAAAATGAGTCACACTCAAAACAGATCTGATAAACATTTCTGATCTGTATAACTTTTAGCAGAATATATCAACATTATCATGCTTTCATTGATATGTACAGAGATACATCTTTTAAAAAATGCATATAAAATTGCCAGACCCTAGATCTATTCTGTTTAAAACCCATAGTACCAAGGGCTGTTAATGTTTTGATGTAAGAATATTTTCTACCAGTTATTAAAGCTGGCTTTAGACAGCTAACACTTTAATAACTGAGAGTAAATTATTTTTCTACCAGTTATTAAAGCTGGCTAAAGACAGCTAAAGCCAGCTGTAATAACTGGTAGACAATCATTTTCTACCAGTTATTAAAGCTGGCTTTAGCTGCTGCAGCTGTGATACAGATCTAGTCTATACAACATCATTTATTTTCTACTATGTTTCAAAGATTCTGTTCATAGTTCCTATAACATGTTAATAGACTGCATTCGCACTAAACAAATAGCAGGCAATGAGATTCTAGCTAAAACATATGAAAACATGATGCCAGGTATAATTCTCACCAAACTTCTTAGCCGCCCTGAAGTTGGCTACAATGACAATGCAGTAATAAACCTCATACAGCACCGAAACATGCCTTGCACATCAGAAAGCCAACTTCAGGGCGGCCCAGACATTTGTTGAGAACTATACTGGTCAACTTGACATTGTTTTTGTGGCCCACGTTATATGCTTGTCAGGAAATTGGTTTTCTAAACCAAATAATTTGAAGAAATATATACAATAATATCTTGAAAAATTACTACTGTGTTAAACAATTCTCTTTTTTAGATAACAACTTGTTACTGGGAACAAGGCAAGGTCATCTGCTGATGTACTCAGTTTCTCAAGCAAATGGAAATCAAAAATATGAGGTGCAGCTACTCCGATATTGTAAGAACTTTAGTAAAAAGCCTATACAACAAATTGAAGTCATACCTGGTAATTTGTTTTTTTATTTTTTTACTAGCTTTTCACTGCGGCTCTTTTCCTGTGGCCCACCTCATAGGACCCGTTTTTGGGATAAAATAAAACCTATATAATGAATTAGGTTTCTACTGGTGAATGAATTTTCAGAATTGGTTAAGTAGTTTTTGAGATCATCCATTACAAACAAACTTACAAACAATCTAATATTTCCTCTTTATAATATTAGTGTAAAAGTGTAAATGATTCTAAACCAAAGAGGTGATGTTCTCTGGTGTCTTTGTAATAATCTAAATAGCATACTTCTTTATGATCTTCATCATCATCCTGATAATTAATCAATCATTTTTTAGAATAGTATAGAATATACTTTATTCCAAATGGTCAATCAAAAATCAAGTTAGATAGTAAATTAAAAAGATTATGTTCTTATGTAGTTGTGGCCGCAGCATAGCTGGTGAACTGCCTAGCCCACCTACCTACCAATTTTTTTTCTAGGGTCCTTCTTCGATGGAGAATTTTAAAACATCGAATATCTCAATGGAATATGGAGTTCAACTGTCCGAGTATCTGAATTGCGTGTGTTGTGATATTTTATCTTCTTGAACACTTTAAATTCAGATTGCAAGGAAACAAAAACAAAATAATACTTCAAGTTATGCACAATTTTTGTGTATTTAAGTTATATACTTTGGTTTCATACATTTTAAGTGATGTGTGCACAAATAAAAAGACAAACACAAAAATGCCAAATATACTGGAAATGGGTTCTGTTGGTTATCCTTTATCACCCTATGTTTTTGGAAATATTTTCGATGTTTGTACATCGAAACGACTTACAGATTTATTATATGTATTGATTGATAAATGTGTTAAATATTTTATTTTTCAGAAGAAAACTTGCTGCTGTGCCTAACTGATATGGTTCTGTCTACATACAATATAAATGGCGTTAATTTTCCATTGGTAAAGACATTTGAAGAAACAAAAGGTGCTTCTTTGTTTGCATTAGACAACACGGTAAGTGTAGCATTGTTATATGAAGAGGGGACTCTAGCCACCAGGAATTTAAAATAGGTATTTGAAGAAACTATCGTAGCGCTGCGACCAAGAGACCTATCAACGTGTGAACGAGTAGTGTATTTGTGTGCGTAAGAGTGCACCGCAGCGGCCGACCGATTCCGGTGCGAGTGCCCTCGCCCCGAGTACCGACTCGCTTATCACTTTACGAAAAAAATTGGTTGGACTTTTTAATCTCTGGCAAAATATGTCTTTGCTATAGGTGCATCTCTACTTCGCTCTTCATTGAATACAGGCTTGATAATACATGTTATGTTTTTAATCACTCTCTAATATGAACAACGTCCATAAATCCAGAAACCTTCCCAATAAAATTAAAAGCCCCACAGCTTTAAAGCTTCCTTCCAATTAAAAACACAGTAATTAATAAAAAAATAAATGTAGAGGTATGAATAAGGTCTTTGCCCTGCCTAGTTGAACAACAAAGGTTTAAAAATTAATCAATTTTAAAGAAGAACAGAGTGGAAAGTTCCTCATCGTCCACAGTAAAGGGACGTTAGTCGACGGGTAGTCAGTTGTAGTTCATATGTGACGGTGTAGATGTCGCCACAAAAATATAAGAATCATATTCATCAGTTTTTTTTTATACGCTATAGTCTCCCGCTTGACCACTATCTCACTTAAAGACCCGGTTGTAGCTGTCGGTAAACACATACTCTGGCAGAGAATTCCATTCCTTAGCTGTACGCACAATAGAAGTGTTTCCAAAACGTTTTGTGCGTATGGGTGGGTCCGCCATGTACCGATGGCGCATCGCCGTACGTCTGGTAGTCAGATGATGAACCAGTTTAACCGGTTGTTTGCCTGTAATTACCGAAACAATAACAAAGCCATTGTGTCTTGCGTGCATCCACGTCTTTAACACACGAAAGGTTAAGCAATTCCTGAACATGAGTATTATAGTAATAGATGTTGAAAGTTTTCTAATTAAGACATTCTTTTTATTTTACTAAGACTTATGAAAGATTTTATATTTTTACAGCCCACAACATCGATGACTGGTGAATCCAATTCCGTTGTCCGTCTGTGTGTTGCCGTGAGGAGAAAACTACAGTTGTACTACGGGAAGAATGGAGAATTCAAGCAACATTTGTTTGACTTTTCGATCCCTGATGTGCCGAAAGTCATGGCGTGGGGCCAACAATATGTGTGTGTGGGGTTTAAGAACGAATATGTGCTGTATGATGTAGGTGATAAAGTTGAATTTCTAACAACACTCAATATTTTTAAATAAATTGCTTAGGAAAATAGTTTAATTTTACCAACAATTGGTTGGTATATTTTTTTTCTTTTCTGTAATATTATTATATTAAAGATATTACGTCATCAAAGTGAGCTGTTTGAAATTATCCACATTTCTTGTGATAATTAAATTCTAACAATAAATTTATTTATTTTCTAGCTCTCATCAGGAAAACCACAGGAATTATTTCCCACAAGTAGTTCTAAATCTCTTGAGCCAACAATAGCAAAATACTCTGAAACATCTTTTTTACTTGGGAGGGATCAAACATCAGTACTTGTGGAGGAGGCCAAAAATATAGATATAAAGAAAACTATCAAATGGTCCGAAGCGCCCCTTGGTGTCGGTAAGAGTTGAAAACATTTTTTTATATAAAACTATAATAAGCAACGGTCCACATTACCCCTGGACTGGAAGAGCAGTGGTGGCCCAGGTAACGGCCGCGACTTACAAGTTGTAGGTCATGTGTTCGAACCCAGGCAGGCGCTTTACTTTGTGTCAATTATTGCATCACAACTGCTCTCAAAACTTCGTGAGGAAACCATGTCTTAGAACCACAATCGATTTGACATCCATCAACCCGCAATGGGCCGGCGTGGTGGATTATGGCCGATTCCCTATCACAGAGATGATGCCTGCATACACAACAGAACAAGTTAAGTTAAGACGGGCTGGTGTCTGCAACTCTACGTCTAACCGCTGGTGTTGCCAACTATCCCCTGTACGGTACCTGGGTCACGAGGAATTTGGCCCTGTAACTAGCAATTACTAGGCAGCTTAGGAGCAGGTGAATGCTCCATGAATGCTCTGCACATCCCTAAGACAAAAAGATGCTTGTTAAAAGTCCCATAGCCAGTTGTTACGGCTGTGACTACACGTAAACACAACAGACCAAATGGGTGTCTAGGTGCGGCAACAGGGGTCCATCTATCCTATCCTAGCCCAGGACTGGATCAAAGTAGCTTGGAGGCATGGGTGAATCTTTTACCCAGCAGTAAGACGATACAGGCCGTCAATTTAAAGGATCGAACACCTTAGGTCCCTCCGCACACGGCATCGTATCGTAAGCGTATCGTAATACGCGCGTAGGACGAGAGCAATACGAGCACGTTGTTGAGCATGTTCAAACAAGTCCGCATACGAAGCGGTGCTGCAGCGAATCGTATGAGATTTTTATCGTCATTACGATAGTCGTAGCGTACTGGCGTAAAAAAACAAGCGTTAAAATACTTTTAATGAAAAAATTATAACTTTTAGCTCTGATTTTTAATTTTGTAGACTTACTGACGTTTACGAGACGACTACGCTTACGATCCGTGTGCGGAGATGTTTATATGACGTAAAAGCCGTATTTAAATACCGGCTCACCGGCTGTTTTGTTAGGAAGGTCTGGTAATCTGTGTGACAGGATTTGCTGGTGCAGATACCAGTCTCCCACAAAGGATTTATCAAATATTATATCACTATTATTTTTGACATCTTTCTTAAAAGAAGATATTTATTTATGTTACTTATCTAAATAATAAAATAATGTTTACTTCCAGTGTGGGATGAGCCATTTGTATTGGGACTGTTATCAGACCAAGTTATTGTGCAGACAGTGGACCCTTCCCTCTTCATACAAACCTTACCTGAACTGAACAAAGCAAGACTGATGTATAGGTAAGAATCATTTCATTTTGTTACCAAAATAAGAAGATATTTAAACATTGCAATGCACATTACTTTGTAGAGATGTTTGAAAGAAGAACACATGAGGCGCATAAAGTTGAGTATAGACACGGGCACCCAACGCGAAGAAAGAAAATTTGGTTCAAATAAATTGCACTAGATGCCGTGATAAGCTCCGATTTGTTATTGAGTCTTGTGAAATATTAAGATTTTATAGACCATCATACAAAATATATGTTCTTGTTTGATTACCTTTCCTAAGCACACTATTAAGGAATATTGGGCTCTTCATTCTCATTTCAAAGATTATTTGAATCGATCATTTAAAATTGATTCCAATAGATGGCGCGGTTTTAAATTACTGAGACTCGATTTTTTTAATTTGTTTTGTAACACTTTTTGGTACAATTAAACTGTAAAAACGTGCAAAAATACTATAAAACAAAACCTCGCTGTATTAAAAAAAGTATTCACGAACCGAGTAAACCCTCTTACTCGCAAGTCGCTGCTAACACCATCTATATCCGTGGAACGGAACCAAACGCGATCGAGGTTTTAGAAAAATAATCATCTTAATCAGACGAAAAACGCTAGTTATGTCGGCACGGTTTCTTTTTGTGGGATGAGGCATCTGTATGCTATTATTATATTATCAGAGTATAGACTAGTTAGAGCATTTACTTGTAACAGAACATCGAGCATTCGCTATTTTTAAATTTACTCGAACCACACTTCGAAGATGATGCTCTAATAGTTTTAATACAACCTGATTTTAAAAACCAATGAGCATTTTGGTGTTACATTTTATAGAGCAAAGGCACGAGCGCGTGTGACATGGGGCGAGGTCAATAATGTACGCAAGGTACAAAGAAATGTTACAGGTAATGCTCACTCGCGCGCCGTGAGCATTACGTGGTACGTAGCGTCGAACATTCGCAAGAACGTTATAATACAGACAAATGCTTTTGGAAACTGAGCATTTGTCTGTATTGTACCATTCGTAAGAACGTTACATTACAAGGAAATACTCGCGGAAATGCTTTATAGTGTATACTCACCTCAAAGACGACATTATGTGTTTGAAGGAATTCGTTTGTGATAACTCTTGATTTGATTACGTATCTACAATAAGGCTACACACGGTCACCAAAACCCGATTTCAGAAAAAAATCGTTATTAAATAAATAATAAATTTATTCAAATCAATAAAAGCATGTTAACATAAATTAATTGAGTGATTTGAGAGTTACAATTAGTTAACAAAACAGATAGGTATTGCAACCAGCACCCTTGCTAAGTTATAAAATAACTCATATTAAGGGCAGTGATACAAGTCCATATACAATAATTTAAACTTTTAATAAATTGCAGTTAGAGCAAGCGTTTGTTTAGGTTAAGTTAAAAAGCATAATTCACAAATAAAATTAGAAATTAAATGAAATCAAAATAAGAATTTAAATTAAATCAAATTAACAAAAATAAATTAAATTAAATCAAAATAACAGTTAAATACATACATTGTTTAATTTAGCACCAGAGTTAAAAGAGTGTGTGGTGAGTGTGTGTTTGTGTTTGCGAGTGTGTGTGAGTGTGTGTATTGTGATTGTGTGCAAGATGTGATCTGTTATGTTTTCGGTGGCAAGGTTTAGTAGGCATTATTCTCGGATATAAGTAGGCGTTCTGTATCGGTATAATTAGTTGCTAGGAGAAAGTTTGTTAAGGCTTTCTTTAAAGACGAGGCAGAAAGAAAGTAAATAAAGTCTATTGAATAGACCGCGAGGGTCGTCGCTGTCCAGAGTCTGATTTAGAGTTTTGACCGCCCCAGGCTAACTTTCAATAAGCGCCCCAGCCCAACCTGTTCAGCCTGTGCTTGCCCAGCCCACGAAAATAATATATTTTTAAATATTTCACTGCCTTTGCCATTGAATATTTAAGTTCCGGTCCCGATGGTGTTATAAGAAATCGTCATTCTAAGCACATTAGAGGCTGTCCGGAAAGAGAGAAAGAGTAAGGAAGGTAAGCGAAATTCTTACAATCTTACTCTTTCCGCGATACTCAACAAACGAACAGAGCAGGTGAATACAAAGATTAAAAAAAAACCGTTTTCAGTTTTCAGAATTATGCAGAAAAGCTTCAAGAAAGTCAATGCAAAGAATCAAAAGAATTTAAAAACCTTTCCGCAGATAGTTTTTATTATTAGCACTAAAGATTTAAAGATTTCTTTTACCCGTCACTCAGGCATGAAGTCGACTGTAGCCTTCATCATCATAATCTTCATCATATCAGTAGAAACACGTCCACTGCTGGACATGTGCCTCCCCCAAGCGTCGCCACATTGATTGGTCCCGTGCGTCTCGCATCCAGCGGATCCACGCAAGCTTCACCAGGTCATAGGCCCACCTGGTGGGAGGCCTTCCAACGTAACGTCTTCCGGTTCGCGGTCGCCACTCCAGAACCTTATTTATAGAAAAAATACATAAATTCTCAATTCAACTTAGCAAGAGATGTTTGACGCTTGACAGCTGACTGTATATACTAAATAATAAGTGATAATACATATACTAAATAAGTGGTGCTTAGTATATATAATAGGTGAAAGCTTGGCGCCCCCTCGATCCTCGCGCTCCAGGCTATAGCTTGTTTAGCCTCTGGGTAAATCAGGTCCTGTGTCTGCCAAAGATCATTGGATTATAATACTCCATGTGTCCAGTAATATTCCTGAGATAAAGTCAAATTTACTATTGGGTCCAATAATATTCCTATTTTACGAATTTAGGCTGGAGTATCTGAAGGTCTATCAATGGAGACGTCAGGCCAGTTTCACCCAAATAATTTTACAAACCGCGAACGGTCCTAGGGACGCGTTGTTATTGCAAACTCAAAACTATTTCTTATGGAATTTAGTTTAAAATTAAATCTAATATGAGCATGACGTGGGCCAGATACTATATTTCTCAAATTTTCGCGTGCCAGCCACAAACTCCAGCCGCGTGTTTGTGTTACACATATGATCCTAAATAGGGTCGCCAATAACGTGTAAGAGAGGCCGATTGCCTAGATTTTTTCTTCTGATGAATCTAGCCTCAGCTTTAATATTCGTATCAAAGATACCATAATATCAGTATATAACCTTAACAAGCATCTTGACGCGACGAAGGAGACTTTATTATTACTTGCAGCTGTAGAGTATGGTGTATATACTCTCCACACTGCTATTTGTTTCAGATGTAAGCGAGGCCTGATATTCGTGTCGTCGGTCGGTCAAGTCTGGTGTCTCAGCTCCGTGGACATCACGAAGCAAAGACAGCAGTTGCTGAAAGATAAACATTTCCAAATAGCAATAGAATTAACGGTAAGTCTCGGAGAAAATAATCGTATCCTTTACTAGTGAGGTTACAGAATTTTAACACCAGGTTTCTGGTCATCCTTGAGGAGCTGGGGTGGATCTAATGGCCAACTTATCCCACCCGTATGCAAAATACGCGCTGGAACGTGGAGTTGCAAACACCAGCTGGGCGAGCACGGCCTACTGTGACAGGCTTAAATCACACATTTTTATTACGGTTTGGGAGAAAAACCGTGATAAAATGCGGACTCGAACCTATGTCACAGGTCTTTCTCGATCGGCAGCTCGGCTTCATAAGTACATAAGATTCTTAAACGAATTTCACAATATTTTTTTACCAACCTTATCTCCTTAGATAAAAATAAAAGAGCTACGCCATATAACTATAGGGAAGATCACATTCATTAAAATGATCTGAGCAACTAAGAAAATTAAACTTTATATCAATGTCACAAGGTGTGTTTCAGAATAAACACAGTACACGACGACTGTTTTCCTGACAAAGATTTTATCCTGTTCAGATAATTATATTCGCACTGTTGAAATTATCTCTCGTTATTTTATAGTGTACAGTAAAATCATGGCAATTTCACGGTACTACAACTTTTTAAATACTTACTTGACGGTTACAAGTGACCATAAGCTCAGCCCATCGACCACATAGCCCCTAGACGCCTAATGCTTGATCTAATACATCAAAACAATTCTGTCAACTAGCTGAGGCATGAGGCACGGGGTACTGCGCTCTGATTGGTCCCTTACCAAGGTCATACGCATCATTAAGGGTGGGACAGGTTTAAATAAAACCAGGAAGGTATCGATTTTTATAAATAGTATTTGTATTTTTTTAAAATTAATATTACCTTTTTTATTATTAATTATACGGCGTTTTAAGATTTTAGTTATAACATAAAAAGCTAAAATTAAAAAAAAATAAACAAAATTCTAACGGTAAACATACTTTTTTTCGGTTGTTGGTTCTTAAATATAGTAATATTAAATATTAGTAAAAATCGTAATCAAAAAATCGTTTCACAATTAATAAACTATTCAATTTAATGTCTGTATTTGTAAGGTTTCTAGTTTTATCGATAACAGATTTGGTCATAGGATATGGTGCTTCACTAGTTTTGTTTACGAAATTATAGAGGACAAGAGATAGCGAAAAAAATACTTTAAAAAGAAAGAGACGCAAACATGCGGTGGGCGTGTTCACCTACAAACTTGACCAGTATAATATGAACTCCGATAAATAATATTAGAAAATAAATCTAATTATGTTTATGTAACTATTAACTTATCAATTTAATGTTATGTTATTTTTTCGGAAACTCGATGTCTGGCTGTTGTTACCATAGCAAAGTATTGTACAAGAGGCCATTATAAAATTTATTTCATCATTTTTTTATTGACTGACACGGAAGTGTTTATGGTTCACAGAAGTGGTCGCTACTAATTCGAAATGGTCGAGTGGCGATCAGTATTACCTGTATATGATCTTTTTAGTCATATGTGTTGACAGACATCGCTCGCCTGTTATTAGGCGTCTAGTGGCTATGTGGTCGATGGCTCAGCCCCTCTAGCCAAGTTACAAACGTTTCGTATCGAATCTTTTTCTACAATCGTGGCCTTAAGGTGACTTAACGTCGAGATGTAGATTCCCATACATTGATTTGTTTTCTACTAGCGTTATCGATTGTAGATTGTCAACTTGGCTACAGATGCGTTCCGACTTCCGATAGAAATGGCGCGAAATGCGTAAACAAACACTACAAGCTCGCTTCTAATTTAAAGGACGGACACTATTACTGTAATTTGCCGCAAATTACTTTGTTCTCTGATTCTCTCCTCTCTTTGTGCTCGTTTGTAACTGACTATTAGAGTCAGTGACTTATTATGAAATTTATAATATGACGGTATGTCATATAAATATAGTACATATCAGTTGCATATGTATAACAATATATGTAAATAAGTAATACCTATCAGTGGCAAGGAAAATAAGTAACCGTTTATTTTTCCTCTAAACAGGATGGTATAAGAGTTCTAAATTGGTATTATTATATATATTCTGTCATAATTTATTCAGTCGTGTATTTACACGTTTTGTGATATGATTGTGTTACGTGTGGTGTCTAGAAAAATCAAATATATTTTTGTTTTAGTTTTCTAGGTTATTGTTTCCGTAATAATTTATTAAGCAGTTTACGAAATAAATTAATATTTGCCGATTTTCCAGGAAAAATATTTTAATTTTGTAATTTATCTGTGGTTTTTATATATTAATTTCTGTTTAAATCAAGGTCACTCTGCGAGATAAACGTTTATATTTTCTGTAGGTATATAAAGATTAAATAACAAGAAATAAACAAAAATTTAATATTTTATGCTGTAGCTATTATTGCAAGAAAGAGGTTCATAAAACCTCTGTCGCTTCCTAGAAAAATCAATTGAAGTAGAAGAAAAATGTTATTATATATTTTATTTTTGTAGCTTCACTAATAGACGAAACTGCAGTCAAAATGCCATTTACAATAAAGGATCGTCTTACAACAATAGGTCTTTTAGTAGGAGTAAGTATCCTGGCCGTCCAGTTTCGAGAAAGTTTTTCTTTTGCACTTTAAGTACACTATTTAATAATAAAATTTAGTGTTTTGTTTTTAAACTATTATTGTTTAAGTTGATAATTTAATTTGATGTTGTAATTGTACCAATTACTTGTAAAAGTCCCTTGCCAATAAAATACAGTAACTATAAGAAAAATTTAATGTTAAATATTAAAATATAATATTTATATGTAATTTTAATTTTAACAGAGCCTGTCAGACTGCACACCCGAAGAAAAAGAGCAGAAAATACATTCCATACAGTTCCTATACGCGTTGGAACTTTTCGACAATAAGAAATATTCCCAGTCGATGAAAGAGTTCATTAAACTCAAGACAGATCCCGCTGACGTCATCAAGCTGTTCCCTGAACTGGACGGTAAAACAAATGACGATAAAGAACAATCGAAGAAATTGACGGGGCAAGATCTGGAGAGTGCTTTGAATGCCTTGATAATGTACTTGAAGGAGTTGAAAGCGAATATAGGGAATGGTACGAGTCAAGATGAGGCGACGAAGCAGAGGAATGTTACACAGCAGCTGGAGTTGATAGATACTACGTTATTGAAATGCTACTTACAGGTACATCTAGAAGATAATTTATTCCATTAAAACTTACAAACGATGTACTTAAAATTTCAAATTCAAATTTTCGATACAAATATGATTGTAATTTTGTTTTTAACTTCAGGTCTTTGCCCAGTGCCTACAAAATTTTCGTTACGATGACCGTTACATTTCGAATTATTTTAGATAAATGATGCCTTAGTCGCACCACTACTACGCAACAACAATTGCCGTCTAGAAGAAGCCGAGAAGATGTTGCTGCAACACGGGAAGCACAGTGAATTGATCATACTATACCAAACTAAGGGACAGCATATGAAAGCGCTTCAGCTGCTGAGGGAGCAGGCCAAAGAACCGGATTCTAGTTTAGAAGGGTATCAAGGAACGAAGAATTACTTGCAACAACTTGGTAAGTAATTAACACAAACATATTTTTATTGTTCATGAATACAACTAAGATGGATTGCCCACACGCTTCGAACGGACCCCGATCACTACCCAAACAAACATTAGACATAAGTCCCCAAGAGAAAAGAAAGCGTGGTCGGCCCCATCAAACTTAGAGGCCTACTTAATAAACGTGACAATTTCGACAATTTTGTTACTTTTTACAAATAAGTCGATGGTCGCGACATGTGCCGTTTAATAAAGATGAAAATTATGTCCAAATGCGACAAGTAAATACTGACAATATTGCCAGACTAAAAACCCGTTTAATAAAGATGACAATATTCAGATTTTACCTGTCGAATCTCTAAGAAAATAGTCCCTGACATAGTAATTGACAAATTTGACACTTTTTGTGACATGTTTGTCAAAACACAATATCGAGGTATGCGAGAGAACATGAGGGTAATATTAAAAATTTTACTTCTGGTTTTGACTTGAATTATTCGTATGAATTGAATAAATATTTAATTAACATTGATAAAATATATACAGTGTATAAAATACTTAATTAACTAAGAATACAAAAAAAAAAAATTGGCGTTAAATGTTTTTCCTTTTTTCTGTCTTTCTTTAAAAAGAGAAAAAATAATACGTTGAATAAATTGAATTGAATTGAAAATTAATGTAACTTTCGAACTACTTGATATTAACTGACTTGAACTGATAATAACTGAGTTGACATTGGTCGTTGACAATGTCGGAAATCTCTGACAATTCGACAAATATCCTAATCCACTTGTGTGACAATATAATATTTGTTAACAAAGACAAGTTTTTCCGAACAAATTGTCATCTGTCGCCTGTCCAGAGAAATATTTATTAAACAGAATTATATCAAATTGTCATGACAAGTCGACATATTTGTAGATGTTTCACTGTGACAAATTTGTCAGTGATAGGTAATATTAATTACAAATTGTCGGATTATGACCTGTCATCTGTAATTGTCGCGTTTATTAAATAGGCGCCTGGTGTCGCGCCATATTGCTAGAAGTGATGAGCATCAGAATGTAGTAGAGAGAGCCGAAACGTGAAGCTCTAGACTAGATCTTTCGCGATGAAGGTCTACTGTTGATACCCTCTGTACCATTTAGCGGACATAGTACGTTAAGTCAAATCATGCCTATAACTCTGAATTATTTCTGTATCTCAACATCCGGTATTGGAATAAAGCAGCAAATCTATTTTCCAGGTGCCGAACACATCAACTTAATATTCAAGTTCTCCGACTGGATATTGAAAGAACATCCAGAGAAAGGCTTGAAGATATTTACCGAAGTAGAAGACTTGCCCCGTCCAAAGATATTAGATTTTCTTTTAAGAGAACATGAATCTCTTGTGATACCGTACTTAGAACATGTCATACATACATGGAACGACACGAATTCACTATTTCACGATGCCTTAATAAATATGTACAGAGATAAAATAACTGATAAGAAGGCGAATCTAACAGATGCAGAAGTGCAACATATAAAATCGAAATTAGTTTCGTTTTTAGAAAAATCTGCTCATTATACTCCGGAGAGAGTTGCTGTGCATTTCCCGACAGACAGCTTGTTTGAGGAGCGAGCTATTATTTACGGAAAGTTAGGACGACACGAGCAAGCACTAGCCATTTATGTGCTAATATTGGGTAAGTGCGACTTCTGTGCCTATCACAAATAAGTGTTTTTGGAAAAGTAACTTTAACGCCCCATACATACAGTTCAGTTTGCTCTACACCTTTTTAGCAATTTTGTCCCCAAAGGGTAAAAACGGGACCCTATTACTAAGACTCCACTGTCCGTCTGTCTGTCACCAGGCTGTATCTCATGAACCCTGATAGCTAGACAGTCGAAATTTACACAGATGATGTATTTCTGTTGCTGCTTACTAAAAACAGAACAATAAAAATATTTAAGTGAGGCTCCCATACAAAAAGTTGAAAATTAAAGTAAATTTTGGTACTTACAAGTTTTCACGAAAATCTAAATTTGCTTATATATTTTTATTCAAACCGTTCTTGAGAAAATCGGTGGTGACACACGGACAGACGGACAGACAGGCACACGGACAAGAAAGTGATCTTATAAGGGTTCCTTTTTTACCTATTGAGGTACGGAACCCTAAAAACATAATAAACCTTCATATTTCCCACAGGCGACGTAGAACGAGCAATACGGTACTGCGAGAATGTAAGCGCGAGTCCAAACGATAAGAACCAAGATGTGTACGTGATACTGATGAGGATTCTCATGAACCCTGAACAAGACAGTGCACTCATTGGGAACCCTCTAGCTAAAGTACCGCGGCATCCGAAGACGGCTGTACCGGACCTGGAGACTGCGCTCAAGATATTGGAGAAACATGCTGACAAAATATCGCCCTTGAAAGTAAGTGTGACTCAGTGTTGTATTGTAGATGATTTTCCACTATGTGGTGGTTGCAGAGGAGTGGCATGTTGTCTGCTCGGCTATGTGTGGGCCGAGCGTCATTCCTCGCGCGCAACAAGTGTCTGAAGTTACCGGCCCAAGGCAAAGGGCCACCTGGTGGTCAGACGCGGGGTTCGTGAGTAACCCTCAAGCAAGTGAGCTCCTGTGAGCGAGCTGCATCTCCGGCACTTTCCTGGATAGAAAGAAGAGGACTACCCGTTGGATTAGTTTTCCGGCAACCCAGCTGTAGGCATTGGGTAGATGCGATGATTTGTATTCGAGAGGTGAGCGTGCTTACAGCTCCGGGACCATTCTGGAGAAATGGGAGCCAGCTTCTCTGGCGTCCTTAACGGGGATTGAATCCGCTAGCACCAACTGCGCTGGTGCCGGTGCTTGCACTAGTGCTGGCGTGCTGGGGTGCGTGTGGTGAGCGGCTTTATTGCTCCGGTACCATTCTGGACAAATGGTAGTGAGTAATCACGGTGCAACTCACATTTTCTCTTGAGTACCAGGGGCGAGTGCTCTCGGAGGCGTGACCTACCGAAGATGGTCCCAGACACCTCGTAAGGGGTTGCCTGGTATAGTGTGCCGCTTTCCATAACGTAAGGTTGGTGAAGGAGGCCACTATAGGAAAACTCAGTATCCTAAATGTGAAAGTCTAAATGTATATTGTTTGTTAAGCAATCACTTCTCAACGACTGAACAGGTAGACCATGGCATGGAAACAAAATAACTTTTATCCCGAAGTTACTAGGGGTTCCCAAAGTTTTTTTTGTCATGCCTCCGAACAACTAAAAAAGATACCCCTTGAGGGGGCCCCTCCTCCTTTAGTATTTGTGTTTATATTTAGGTAACAAACAGTCATATACAAATATTTCTTAATTAATGCAGAGCAAGGAAATGCTTAAATGCTTAAGGAAGGAATGCTAGAGGTTGTTTTGGTGCAAGTTATCCCCCCATGTAGGTATTTATGACAAGATGCCCAGTTCTGGGTTGAATAAAATAAATTGCACATCGTAGATCATTAGCAATATCAATATTGCGCGGGCGACGGAGTACTATCAACTCGTCCCGCAAATTCACGCCCCCCTTTACATGTTGTCACGCCCCCCTAGTGGGGTGCGCCCCCTAGTTTTGGAATCACTGCGAGTACGTCTCCGTAGGAGAAGTTTCGCAGGGAAGATGCTGACAAAAACTGGTACTATTATATCCCATGCTGTGTTTCCAAAGAAACAGAGGTATTAAGGACACTCACGTTTCTCTAATAAGTAAAAATGCCATGTGTTGAGAGCTTATTGTCATTAACTGACCACAAATCCTGATTCCGAGCAACCAGTAGCACTGGGTAATTTCAAATGGAAAATTTAATAAAACTGATAATGCTGGGGGATAACATTAACTTAAATCGTTTGTTGCAATCAGTGTACAGCGAAACGTTAATTAAATTGAGCAGTGGTGAGCAGTGGTGGCCCAGTGGTAAAAAAGTGGGTGTTGTGTCGTGGGTCCGAACCCAGGCAGGCACTTTACTTTGCGTAAATTATTTAATCATCAATGCTTTCAATACGGTGAAGGAAAACATCGTGAGGAAACCGGCATGTCTTAGAACCAAAAATTCAAAGACATGTGACATCCACCATCCCGCATTGGGCCCGTGTGGTGGATTACGGCCTATACCCTCTTGAACATTAAAAGGCTGATGATGATGTTACATAGATTGTATTTAATGTAATTCAATAATTTATTGATTTGGGGAGTCCGTTTCTACGCTGTGAAGTAGTACTTGGCATGGAGCCTGAAATCCATTCACAATCGAACCATACTAGCTGGGGGGTTTGTGTACAACGCTCTCGTTTTCGCACGACGACGCATTCGAATAACACAGCGCATCAGATGTGCCATTTTTCTTTTCTTTTATTTCCCACATTTCTGTACTATCACGCCTTGGCAGCGCAGTATGCATAAGCATTTCTCCACGCAAAAAAAAAAAATTACATAAAAACTTATTACATTCGTGAGGCTCGACCGTCACCAAGGTTCGAAGCACCTACCGGTGGTCACTCGAACGTAACTAATTTAATGATTTTTTCCAGGCCCTGTCAGTGTTGCCAGACTCAGTGCCCCTAAGTCGGCTGAAACATTTCCTGGAGAGCGCTTTGGACGGTCAACTGACGTTAAAGCGCCGCACGCAGGTTCTCAAAGGATTACTGTACGCTGAACATATGCAGGTAAGATACGATTTATGTTACTCTGTTACGGCACTTCTTGTTTGCATCTAGAACTAGAAGAGTAAGCATTTTATGTGAATATGAACCTTGTTCGTATGAAGTCATGAATATTCAGATTGGAGGGTACCAAGACGATTATTATTACACCATTGTTACAATGGTGTAGTAATGATCTCGTCAAAAACATACAAATGTGAAAAAAAAACATAAATGTGAAAAAGGCACCAAGTTCGACGAAGAAGAGTCGAGATCTAGAGGAGTAATAAGTTTCATAGCCTTTCCTTAAACAACGCTACAATGTACAATTTCGACTATGGACTTAAAATAATTTATTTTTTTCTTAGAAATTTAATTTTTAACTTGTCATCTTGAATTTTTTTTGACCTTTATAACTTAGGAACTACTGCATTGCGGCTTATGAGTGAGGTCGTTCGTAAAATAATAAATTAATTAAAATATTCTTTACTATTTTTAAAACAAGAAAGTGTATTTTTTATTAATTTAGTAAAAAACGTATCTGTTTAAAAAATTAAAGTCTTTCGATTGCGACCTTGTATGCAGGATTATTGTATTTCAATGTGTAGAAAATTCACACTTTCTTTAAATACATGATGGGGAAACATGTGCAAGGCATTGAAAAATATTAATATATATTTTTAACTTCTTTCAAAAGACTGAATGACGTGCCAAACGCCCGCGCTAGCATTCGTGACAGCTGCAACTGCGACAGTTCAGCGCGAGCCTATTGATAATAAAAAAAAAAAAAAAAAAAAGTTCTGTCCAATACTGCCCGAGAATCCCTGTAAAATCATAATATCAATGTGTGCGTGCAAAATGGCGCTTTGTTCGTAGTGGACTCTGTCTACAGCGCGCCGCTGTTTACGTACTTTGTTCTATAAGCGAAGGTAATCAATCGTTCTATACGAATATGAACATCAAGATTTTACGGTGCATATTAGTATGAAACAACTAACGTATTTCGCATGAGTTAAGTCTATAGATCTTGGAAGCAATACTTATAAGATATTTTTATCACATCTATTCAAAAAGAGCTAGTTTATTCCTCGTACACAGGGACCAAAATAGCTCATTTATCCCTTAGGGACCAAAATAGATTTGAATTTGGAATGTGGATATTGTTAGTAAATGTTCCAATCAGCAAAGAGCTGAATCACAAACCATGCAGGAACAATGTATTGAATATGTGACTGGCTGAAAAACTGCCAGTGCACCAAATATAATAAAAAAGGATGATGAAAAATAAACAACGCGCGAAATTAAATGCATTCTGCCTTCGTTCGTAGTTGTTTCAAATTCAGATTTTAGAATTATAAAAAATGAGTGCGTCTTCCTCAAGTGAAAGTATTATAATCAAGTTTCTCGAAAACTACACCCTGAAACACCGTTTTCTGAGACTATTTCTAATTCCCAAGCTATAAATAAATCTACAACTGTAACTGATGGTACTAATCAAACTGGTACGATGCACTTCCATAATTGTTCAAATATAAACATTAGCCTCTAATTATTTAGTTTTATGTCTTATGGTTCTTAATTTTATGTAAATAAATAAACATAACGTTCTTGTTCATACGTTGCACTTACTTATTCTCTCATAGAGGGTGATAAAAAGTAGAGTGTCCACCTCGGGAGCAACAATATTTTAAGCTCGAGTGACGTACTCGCTGCACTCAGGATTCTACTTTAGAACCCCTCGCTATGCTCGGGATTCTACTCTAGAATCCTTCGCTCCGCTCTGGATTCAAAAAACACTCTCGCCTTTAAAATATTTGTTTGCTCCCTAGGTAAACAATCTACTATTTTTAGTTTAAACAAACGACTTTTCACAACGCAAAGACATTATAGCAGTTAGGATATATCACGAAGCCTGAGTCCTGTGTCGTCAGGCTCCTACATTTTATGAACGCGTCTTTAACGTATTATGATGTATATTTACTATAGTGTAGAAGATGACAGTATTTAGTCTTTTTTTTTTGGGTGCCGTGCCGTAGCCAAATGGCAACAAGAAAAGGTTTAATAAAAACTGTAACCTGAGTACTGGTTTATTTAGCCTATTTTACCCAGGCCATAATAACGACACCAGATTCATCAAAATTGGATGAATAGTTTAGTTGGAACAACCATACACACATAACCTTTCCTTTTGGCTTCGCCGTAGTCGGATAAAAAGGAACCCATATCATTTTCTCCTGTCGTCTGTTACAGCCATTTAAAAATCTTATTTTTGTTACAGGTACAAGAACTAAAGCAGTTCCACGAATCGAAGAGTGTGGTTATAAACGCCTATAACGTGTGTCCCGTGTGTAAGAAACGTTTCGGCAACCAAAGCGCCTTCGTCAGATACCCCAACGGTGACATTGTTCATTTCAGTTGTAGACTCGACAAGTAGTATGTAGATCCATGATATGTAGATACTTTATGAAGAAAATCCCCATTTCACCAGTAACATTATCTAAACTTATATTGAAAAAGAGGTTAGATGGTTTATTCTGGAAATATCTATCACTGAAAGCTGCTTGCTGAGTGACATAAGGCTGAAACATACTTACGTGTCGTGGCGTGACGCCTTATGACACACTTGATTGGCTACAAGACTCGTGCCAATATGACGTAAGCTTGAATAGATTTTGTGTGATTGGTGTATCCCGCGCCACGCCACAACACGACACGTAAGTGTGTCAGCTGTAATAAGCTACAATTTATCCATGAAGACAAAAAGTGTGGTTCTCGTGAACGAAGCCGCAGGAAAACGCTTATACGTAACTGGCTAAGTGTTCTGAAAACTTCTGTTTAACCTTCCGGGGAATAAAATGATTAATTAATGATGTTCAGTTAAAAGTATTAAAGTTTTATCACTTATCAACAAACACTTTTGTAAGTTACTTAAAACAAAATGGGCTTGATTTTATTTCTTGGCTGTGTTTTATGATGAATCAGTAGAACAAATTGGAATGTCTCTGGTAAAGGTCGCCTCTGTAAAAAAATAAATATAAGAGTTTCATGTTGAGAAGGTTGTTTATGTTGTACTCAACAAGGATAGTTTAGAGAAATGCCATTGTGTTACATCATTCAGTACTCTAGAAAATGCTAATTAATTCACATATTATCTAGAACAACCTTATCAATTTTTCAAATGTCATGTTGGACGATGATAAAAATCAACCAAAAGCCGGCCACTGCTGGACATAGGCCTGATTACGTTATTTTAATTAATCGCCTCTCACAAATTATAATAGAACGGTTAAACTAATATTGTACAGCTGTTTCAAAGGTTTATATAAGAATCAATGTACAGAGTGTAATATAAATGTAGTCACGTATTTTATCTATATTTTACCTATGTGTTATTATTAGCTCATGTATACAAATATTGAAATTATAATATATGATTTTTTTATGCAACTTTATTTGTTTGATTTCTCCAGTAGTAACTACCTTATACTTACCGAAGAAAAAATATACTTAATTAATAATTTATTTATTTATTCATGAATAAGAGACAACCATGCAGAGTAATGTTAACACAAAATAGATAAAAATCCTTTAAAGTTATTTTGACAATAAAATTTAGGGAGGTCATCAGTTGGAGAAGTGAAAAGGTAGATTGTTAAAATGGTTTGGTTGTGTTTGGAGTGATTCGCCCTATCCCCTCGTACTAGTATAAAACTGTATCACCAGCGGATAAATGGAAAAAGAAAATCTTTTTTTAGTAAGTATGTAATGCTAAATGATGAATGAGTACCGTATGGTAACGGACGTAAAGAATTTCACCATCCCATATCATCCCGTAAGACGCGACTAAGGAACACACCAGAGAATGGGCAGCAGCGTTCTCTGTGCACTTTAAGAAAAACTGCGATCACCAACCCGCCTGCCAAGCGTGGCGATTACTGCAAACACCCCCAATCATAAATGAAAAGCACCAAGAAAAAACGCCCCGAGTGCCCGGCAGCCCGTCTACCCTCGAGTACGGTAGTGGTCGAGGCGATGGCGTGGCAAGGGATGCGAAGAATCTCCGGAGTGGACCCGGCCCCCACTACCCCAATAAACACCGACGACTGGACCTGGCAACGTATAACAAGCGAACACTCCAGAACGACGAGAAGATAGCCGAACTCGATGAAGAATTGAGCAGGTTACGATGGAGTATTAAAGAGTTATCTAAAGTCCGAAAAGAGGGGGAGGACTCGATAATACTCAAATCTGGTAAACTAACCGGCAGTCCCAGGGTGGTGCCGGGTTTATCGTCCACAAGTCCCTTGTGAACAACGTGTTGAAGATCGAGAGTGTGTCGATCAGGGTGCCGTACCTTATACTCAGAATATTCTCAAGATATTCGCTGAAGGTCATACAGGTCTACGCCCCAACAAAGGCTCAACAAGGCAATAACAATAAAGGCTCCAAGGTATTTTCAAGGTATCTGGCTATTGTGCAGAGCCAGCTCACGAAACTGAAGACCGACAATGGCAGGATCGTATCCGCCAAACCGGAGCTTCTGAGGGAGATCGAGACATTCTATGGGCAGTTATATACATTAATTAGCAAGCCCGTTGCGAATCTAGCAAATGACACAAGAACTACATTGACTCGACACTATACCGAAGATATCCCGGACGTTAGCCTGTACGAGATTAGGATGGCTCTGAATCAGCTTAAAAACAACAAGGCGCCGGGTGACGACGGAATCACGGCCGAACTCCTGAAGGCGGGTGGGCAACCGGTTCTTAAGGCCCTTCAGAAGCTGTTTGATTCCGTCATACTCGAGAGCAAAACGCCACAGGCTTGGTGCAGGGGTGTGGTGGTACTCTTCTTCAAGAAGGGCGAAAATGCTCGGCTAAAGAAGTCTATAAGTTGTTTTCAAGAATCGAATCGTCTCGCGCGCAGGTTTAACGATTTCCAGCCTCCCGAACAAGCCGGATTCCGAAAAGGCTTTAGCACCGTGGACCGCATACATACGCTGCGGCAGGTTATTCAGAAGACCGAAGAGTATATCCTGCTTCTCTGTTGTGGACTACGAGAAAGCCTTTGATTCGATCGAGACTTGGGCTGTACCAGCAGTCTTTCCAACGGTGCCAGATCGACTATAGAGGTGTTGAAGTGTTTGTACAAAAACGCCTTCAGTCCGTCTTCAGGATCAGACCTCGAAACCAATCCTTCTCCAGCGTGGCGTGAGACAAGAAGACGCCATTTCTCCGAAACTGTTCACTGCTGCGCATTATCTTCTTGTCCAACTTACAACTGTGTCTCAAGACGAAATTCTATGACCAGTGTGTGTTGCCAGTGATGACATATGGTGGTCGCTTACAATGGGCCTCATCAGAAAGCTTACAGTCACTCAAAGGGCAATGGAGGGGGCTATGCTCGGCGTTTCTTTGCGTGATCGAATCAGAAGTGTAGAGATCCGTAAGAGAACCAGGGTTACCGACATAGTCCGAAGAATTGCCAAACTTAAGTGTCTTTTGTGGACAGGGCACATTGCTCGCAAAACGGATGGCCGATAGGGCAGAAAGGTTCTGGAGTGGTGACCGCGAACCGGAATACGTTGCGTTGGAAGGCCTCCCACCAGGTGGACCGATGACCTGGTGAATGTTGCGGGTCGCACGGGACCGGCAATGTGGTAATTCTTTAGGGAGGCCTAAGTCCAGCAGTGGACGTCTTTCGTCTGATATTATGAATGCTAAATGATTGGTACATTTTAGATGATTCATCCATATAACTCAAACAAACATTTACCATCAGGTGAATAGTGGTCAAGCGCGTGCCTAAACATAAAGAAATAAAATGGAGGATCTGACTATTCACACAGTTTTATGAAACCGTACCGACTCGATGAGGAAATTTCGAGGCGTTTCTCGCAGAGGCAAAACGAACATTTTAGATACGTGCTAGGCAAGCAGAGGTGATCAGTACTAATTAAGTAATCAACGCATAATTCCGATATTTATGATAGTGTGACGATTAGAACGCAGAACAGCATGCAAGGTTCCACAAGAATGGAGCTTGAACGGTCCCCTGAGGAACCCCATAACTTAACTGCCAAAATGGTTAGTATGTTTCATGCCTATAGAGCTGATTGGCCTGAGCAAGTAGCTATGCTAGTAGTATGCTCTGTAATGGGCGTTTCTTAAGCCTTCTTTTATCCCAAGGCAGATATTTATATTCATAGACAATATCAAAGCCTTTTGGGTAAGACCACATCAGTTACCGTTCATAACACAATGTTTGTTTTTCGTGAGGAAATATTGTTGGATGACCGGACTACGTTTGAGGCAGAACTCCAACTTCTGTTAATATGAGTGAGCAAGGATGGATTAACTCATAAAATTATGTAAGTAGAAATCGCTATTTATCATCAAAATATCCTGCTTATTAGGCTACATTGTCCATACAGTTTTTGATCAGATCTTCCTGTGATATTATGTACCGTATTTTACATAGTAGGTACGAAAACTATGTAGCAAATAAGTACAGTACAATATTTATTATAAAGCCATACAATGGCACTGATTAATTAAATCAAATGAATGCGCTTGACATTAATTAATAGAGGGGAAGGAGGAAAATATGTTATTTATTGTAAACATTATATTTAGTATGAGGAGTTCAGTGTAACCAAAGGACATATTGTTACAAGTTAAAATTGAAACTAAAAATGTTTCGCACTAAAATTAAAAAGCGGGAAGCAGAAATTATCAAAATTATTAATGTAAGTATTTAGTTTAATAGTTATCACGGATCTTTGCGTATCTGAAGTTGGTTCTGCCAACCATTGCGCAAGAAACAGTTTGTCATCGAGTATACATAACGTGACCATTTATTTTTCACTCAAAACGGTACATCGGTTTATTTACGTCAAAAAGCAAATTCAATTTTTTTTTTCTTTATTTAGAATAAAGTTGAACTTGCCAAGAATATTATTCTTATTTAAAATTGTCACTAGCTGTTCACAATTTTAAATAAGTATAAAATTTTTGGTAAGTTTTAAATCACCTTGGCTACATCGCCTTTTTGCATAATTTGTTCAATAAAGAAAAGACTCTTTCTACTGGAGCATTTGTAGCAAGCAGACATAAAACATATTCATTTATAAAATACAATTTTTTAATTAAAACATATTTTATAAAACAAGCTTCTTTCGTATTCTTCTCAGCAAACCCTTTCATTTGATACCCATATCATGGAAGTGCACAAAAAATAACTAGTCCGCCATATTGGGCCGTCCGCTATATTGGAATTTGAAATACGTCACTTAGCTAACCAGTCATTGTCATCCAAACTAAACGTATATGCAAAATTTCATCTTAATCGGTGGAGGATAACTGGTTTAAAATTCAGTTGCAGGGTTTTCCGAACACACTTACATACATACAAACATACATTGCAAGGTACATAAAAGCTTGTAAAAAAGTTCTCATGTTGAAGATTGTTGGTTGTTGGCGGCGGCGGAGTATCGGCTCGCCTATCGTCACTATTAGGCTTAATACGCATTGCGATTTTTATTTTTATGTGAATTTTTGTAGTATTATTTCCATGCGAATTTTTTTACCGCAATGCGTGCAGCTTCATACAATTCCATAGGTCGCAGAATGGGCAGAACAAATTCGCACGAACAATAATCGCAGAGCGTGCTAAGCTTTATATCGTCGAAGACGCGGTCCCGCACTGCCTGCATCCGGCGAGCCCATAATATTCGCGCAGTTTCGGCAAACTGGTCAATTTTGCGTCCCGGAGCTGGTTTTGGGGACAACGGGATAGGATAGGATAGATGGACCCCTTTTCCGCATTTAGACTCGCATTTGGTCCGTTATGCGTGCATACCTCCACTCTAAGAGAGAAAATGGGCCGCAATCCACCACGCGGGTCCAGTGCCTGTTGGTGGATGACACATGTCTTCGAATTTTTGGTTCTAAGACATGCCGGTTTCCTCACGATGTTTTCCTTCACCGTTTTGAGAGCAATGGTGATGAAATAATAACACAAAGTAAAGCGCCTGCCTTGGTTCGAACCCACGACCTACAACTTGTAAGTCGCGGCCGTTACCGCTGGGGACAACGGGATAGATAACTGAATAAAGGAATGTTCGCGTTTAAAACTGGACGTATGGTCACGTGACTTTATTAGATACATTGTAAAATAGATAGATTGGACACAATATATCTCAATGGGTCGAAGTGGCCGAGTTATGTCTCGGCCTCTCCATAAGATAAGATGGTCACGTTAGGTATACTGCATAGAGTCGTAGAGACGACACGGTTGGCGTAGTGTGGTTGAGCGATCGGCTGCTGCACTGCGTGTCGCGGGTTCGATTCCCGCACAGAACAAATATTTGTATGGCCTACAGATAATTGTTCCGGATCTGGGTGTCTTGTGTATGTGAGGTTAAATGTTTGTAAACGCACCCACGATACAGAAAGAAATTCCTAGTGTGGGGCAACGTTTTATATAAAAAAGAAAAGAAAGAGTAAGTGCTGAGATAGGACGATACGAAAAATGTAAGCGAGTAAAAGAGACAGTTATACAATGCTATCTTCACTTTCAACATTGACACAAAAATAGCACTGCGCATGGTCTTGCAGCCAATTCAGAGGCACAAAGATCCGTTTTGTGTATTACTGAGTATTTATAACATTGCATTGTCTTTGAAGCTGCGTCAAGCAGATACGAGTGTAGTGAATCGCTGTGGTTCGTGTATTATACGATGTGGATTCCAGTAAGAGTAAATATTCGTCGCATAGTCTGGTAGTTGAGCCTTGTTGAGCTACCGGTCGTTATATAGATTACTGGCAATTTTTAATATTAAGAGAATTTAGCCTTGCGAGATCTTCTATTTCATGTTACAGCGGAGTATAACTTTGGTACTAACTTAGGAAGGTACAGATTTGACTACTCCTACGGTAGCTAGCACCTACCGGAGGAGTTAATGGCGACAACACAGTAAAATAAATTACAATAACAATCCGATTTCGTTTTTTTTTGCTATTACTGCTGCTTTTTACCTTTGTGATATATTTGACTATTATTTTAACAGAGCCTCTCTGACTGCACACCCGAACAGAAAGAACATAGCATACTTGCTATACAATCCCTGTACGCATTGGAACTTTTCGACAATAAGCAATATGCCCAGTCCATTAGGGAGTTCACTAAAATCAACAAAGATCCCGCTGAAGTCATAAAACTATTTCCTGAATTAGACAATGAAGACAAAGAAAAAACGAAGAAATTGTCAGGCAAAGATCTACAGTGCGGTATGAAGGCATTAATAGATTATTTGAAGGAAGTGAAAGCTAACATTGGAAATACCACCGATCAAGTCGACGCGACGACGCAGATTCAGCAACTGGAATTGATAGATACTACCTTGTTGAAGTGCTACTTATTGGTAAAGAAATTGACTTAAAGATACAGCCTTAGTATGTTATTTAATTGCGATTGTAACCATATGTTTACGATTTCAGATTAATGCTGAAGTATCACCTCTATTACGAAACAGCAATAACTGTCGTCTTGAAGAAGCTGAGACAGTGCTGCTACAGCACCGAAAGCACCGCGACTTGATGATGTTGTACCAAAACAAAG
This sequence comes from Orthosia cruda, assembly GCA_964057195.1. Classification (NCBI taxonomy): domain Eukaryota; kingdom Metazoa; phylum Arthropoda; class Insecta; order Lepidoptera; family Noctuidae; genus Orthosia; species Orthosia cruda. The sequence goes on from OZ059846.1 coordinate 7,936,018, forward strand.
GACTGCATATGAAATCGCTTCAGCTACTGTCACTTCTGCGAGAGCAGGCCAAGGAACAGGACACTAACTTGGATATTTATCAAGAAACGATGAAGTATTTGAAAATGCTTGGTTAGTTTGAATTTGGATATCATTGCTCGTCCCGGGTACGTACTGGTTGAATTAACGCAGCATTTTCATTTTCTAGGAGCTGAACATATAAACTTAATATTCAAGTTCTCTGACTGGATATTGAAAGAACATCCAGAAAATGGCTTAAAGATATTCACACATGAAAACGTAGAAGTACAAAAATTGCCCCGTCAAGAAATATTCAATTTTCTTAAAGATGAACATGATTCTCTGGTGATTCCTTACTTGGAACATCTCATCCATACGTGGAACGATACGACTCCTATATTTCACAACTTCTTAATTGAAAAGTACAGAGAAAAATTAACAGATAAGAAAGCGAAAAAGAAACTAACAGATACAGAGATATTGCATACTAGGTCGAAATTACTTGTATTTCTTGAAAATTCAGCGCATTACACTCCGGAGAGTGTTGCTGTGCATTTCCCTACAGACAGCTTGTTTGAGGAACGAGCTATCATTTACGGAAAATTAGGACGGCACGAGCAAGCACTCGCCATTTTTGTTCTGATATTGGGTAAGTGCGACTGTTACTTTTTCCTGGTTGATACAATCATGCGAATTGTAATTTCAATGGATTTTTCGAAATTCATTGAGTAACTATAGGCAGCTAGATACATAGCCCTCGTTGAAACAATAAACCTTTATTTTCTTGCAGGCGACATAGATGGAGCGTTAAGGTACTGTGATAATGTAGGCGCTACTCCAAACAATAAGGGTCCAGACGTATACGTGATATTGATGAAGATTCTCATAAACCCTGAACAAAGCAGTCCTGCCATCCCCAAATCGTTAGCTAATGTACCGCGGCATCCGGAGACAGCTGAGCCACACTTGGAGAAGGCACTTAATATCTTGGATAAATATGCCAACTGCATATCACCCTTGAAAGTAAGTGTTGTATCTCTAGTTTGACTCCGGTCACTATAAGATTTTGACTGGCCTAAAATAGGGTGAAGGAAGGTTTTAACTTTATTGCAACCGGCATCATGGTTGATTTGATGACATACCGGACTTTAAATTTAAGGAAGAAACAATCGTCACTTCATATGATGGTGTTACTAGAAGTCCCATCGCCTGAGTGGTGCTTCTGCTATTCCTCATCAATTTAGTCTGGGTAATCTTTTACCTTAGTAAGGTTTTGAAATTGCAAAATCAGTAAAAGTATCTTTGGGCATTTATATGGTTACTTTATACAGTGATGAAAATTTCGAATTCGTGATTGCAGGCCCTGGCAGTTTTGCCGGACTCAGTCCCTCTGGATCGTTTAAAATATTTCCTAGAATGCGCTATGGACGGGCAGCTGACGATGAAACGACGCATGCAGGTTGCCAAAGGATTGTGGTACGCTGATCAAGTGCAGGTTTGTACGTCATAATAGGTAGACCTTTAATTATTCCTTTGAAGATTTACTTTTCTTTATTGGGGGGAAACTTTGAATAAGCGCCTGGACTTTTGGGGAAAAGACCAGGGACAGGAAGTGTGGGATTTTTACCGTACTAAAACCACCCCAGTGAACATTATTATCTCATGTTTGACCCCCGTGACCTCTTAAAAGACCATCCTTCGAACCCCCTCTGTGCAACACCTGCTATAACTCTGGGGAGACTGAAAAAGTGTCTCCCCTGAGCCTCGCTGTGCTTGGCAGCATGTGATCAGTGCCACCTTGTTCGCGTTCCTATGCCGATGATAAATTATCCCATTGTTTAATAATTATTATGTTTTATGCTTACAGATGGAAGAGCTAGAACAGTTCCACAAATCGAAGAGCATAGTGATAAATGACGGTGACGTGTGTCCCGTGTGTAAGAAACGTTTCGGCAACCAGAGTGCCTTCGTCAGATACCCCAACGGTAAAATTGTACATTTCAACTGTAGACTCGACAAATACAAAAATTTCGTATGAAGAAGTCTTCAACACTTTGGGCATCAGTGCAGGGCCAATGCAGGGCAGTGACCAATTTGAGGGCCAGCAAAATTGTCAATCACATCATTTATTTACAGAACACGACTAGCCCGGCCCAAGCTTGGCTGTCAAAATAATTGAGTCAAACGAGGGTAGTTCACTTTGACGTAAAATCAAATGTGGGTAGATTTGACTTTTTTTAACGATATCTATATTCCACCCATTTCTATCTTTAGCCTATTCATACAAATGTTTGACTAATTTGTAAGTAGGATGTTAATTTTCTACATATTGATAAGAAAATGAGAAAGAAATAAGTCATGTAGAATTTAGTGTAAATTAATGTTCTTAGTCATGTTTATGTATCCATTTATATCCTGTATTTATTTTACCACTGTACTCAACTAATCAAATAGTCGTATGTAAAAATATTTAATTGTAAAAAAATGCACATAAGCAATAACGCCTATTTGTTTGATTTCTATCCTCACCCCACTAGAAATAGTCTACACCAAAGCAAAATAGAAGATGAAAAGAAAAGTGTATTTCGGCAGAGATTGATTTCATTTCGTGTTTATGGCGGCGCTTTCACCTTGAACCACTTTTGGACAGAACAAAAGACGATTTATTAAAGTCTAGCAAAATAATGATAAGTTGTAATTTAAGAAAGTAACGGAGTATTACGAAATAGCTCGTATATCGATGTCGTGTCTTGTCAATAGCTGTGATACTAAAATTAGACCAACGTGGGTACCAGTTTGGAAACGATTGACGTCTCCACGAAGCGTAGCTTCTCTATTTTTTCATTGACACAAAAAATGCCTCTCAATTAAAAGCCCTTTTAAAACTTAATCTATTTCGTAAAGCAGTCAGCAAAGACTGATATTTATGTAGGTAGTAATCAATAAAATATATATACATATAAAGATTTTTTTAAACGATCGATAAGAATCATATTATTTATCAACACCTAACAAAATGTTACGATAAAAATAATTAGGTTGGTATACCAGTAATCAATCACACTAGCTGTATGTAGCACATTAGACACACGTCGCTGACCATATTAGTACCTAGTCAGCAGATCTGAACGTAGGTAAGTACCCATGTTATAGTTGCTAGTAGATATCATGCGGAAAAAAAATGGGAAGTCCGCCTTGACGTCACATGGTGTTAATTTTAACTCGACTGTAACTCGACATATCTACTTGTAAAAACAAATAGGTTAGGTAGACGAATAAAAGGAATCCGGAACTATTGGTACTTTGAGAGGTAAACTTATGTCCAGCTCGGTCTGCTTTTGACCATGTGACATTGAACTTATATATTGACATTAATTATGTATGTATGAGTCACTGACCTCTATCATACAAGTACACTGGACTGAATATACTATACGAAATGACAGTTTATTTTTGTGCTGATTCAAAGCGCCCCGCTCGAGAGTACCAGGAACTAAAATTGACACATTGTTGCAAATGGTCAACGTGTTGTTTCGGTACGTCTCCGATTTTTTATGTCTAATTCGTACAATATGATTTGTTTTGTTAATTTTGTGTTTACTACGTGATATTTAGATAATTTGTATCATGAGAGGATGCGCATTTTGTAAAATTCGCTATCTTAAAGGCAGCGGAATAACCTTCCACAAGTAAGTGAATTTCATGACTGTTTTTAATGTTTCGATAGCTTGTGTGAGCCTTTTTAATAATATTTTATTCTTAGAATAAACTTTTTCACTCACATCTCATCACACATAGTGTAATTAAACATCAGTTTTATCATTAGATTTTAATACAATCATTTTGATTAGGGGTGTGAATGTTCCATATCGACAATGTGTCGATATTTTTCTTACGATAGTGAGTCATTTTAAATTAACTTCTTTCAAAATAAAAATTATCTGTGGCCAGATATGCAACATGATTAGCTAAAACAAATAATAGCTTCCAATTAAAATATTATTTATATGTAATTTTTACTTGTCTCCGAAGAAAATAAATAACATCGAAATACAACTTACTATCTACAACATATTTTATGCTTTGGTAATTTTTACGTTAATAAAATACTTAATTTCAGGTTTCCTACCAACTCAACTAAGCAGTTATGGCTGAAAAACATGAAAATTGAAACTTCTAGTCCTAATGATTATCTTTGTAGTAAACATTTCACTGAGGAATGTTTTGTTAAACACGCTACACGTACCTCTTTAAAATATGGCAGTGTCCCTACAATTTTTTTTGGTAAAAATATTTATTTCCAATAAAAAAATCTGTGTTGTACTTGTCCTCTAATGTATATTTTTGTTCTTCTTCTAATAAAATAAATAAATAATCTATATAACAATGGAATATTTCCAGGGAATACAATTTCTTTACGTGACAACATGTTTACCCCAACACCGTGTGTATCTAAGACAGCTAGAGTAAAAAGAAAATTGAGCAGCATTGATGGTAAATATCCAATCCTAAATCTTACAAAGTAACGTGATCGAAAAATAAATTATTTTACTATTACAGAGGCGAGTACGAGATCATCCCAAAAAAAGGCTAGAAAAATTCCTGATATCATTGAAAATATTGATCATGATCACCATTACGAAGATATACAATCTAGAAGCGTCTCTGAAATTTGTACCGAAAATATCAGGCACGATCACCGCTATGAAAGTACACCCAGATCTACAAAAGACAAAATACAGCAAGTTAAAAAATCTCTCAATTTAGCACGTGCTCGTGTGAAAGCTTTATCACAACATGTTAAAAGGTTGAAGATAACAGTTTCTTCTTTAAAAACCATAATAGACGATTTAAAAAAACAAAAAATTATTAATGACGACTGTGTAAATATGTTAGATCATTATAACGACTTTAGACCAGAATTATTCAAAAGAATGTTTAAAAACACTGGTCAAAAGGTGAATTGTTTGAAGTATCCCCCAGCTTTAAGATCATTTGCTATAACTCTCCATTTTTATTCGCCTAAGGCATATAATTATGTCCGCAAAAAATTTGATTTAGCTTTACCCCACCCTGGAGTAATTCGGTCTTGGTACAATTCAGTCGATGCAAATCCCGGGTTCTCTGTAGAAAGCTTTAATATCTTGCGACGTAAAAGCGAGTCAGCAAGTCAGAAAGGAGAGAAACTTGTATGTGCCTTAATTATTGACGAAATGAGTTTGAAGAAAAGCTGTACTCGCGGTCGTGATGGCGTAATTCGCGGTCACGTTGATTTTGGTATCGACTCGGAAAGTAGCGATTTACCAGATTGTAAAGACGCGTTGGTTTTCATGGTTGTGCCACTAAAAGGCAATTGGAAATTACCAATAGCTTTTTTTTTAATTAATGGTTTATCTGCTGAAACAAAAGCCGCCCTCATTAAGCAGGCTTTAATTCGATTGCATGATGTATCCATAGAAATTTGTTCGTTAACTCTAGATGGACCACCCGAGCACTTTAGTACGGTTACGAAATTAGGAGCTAAATTGCAAATAGGGAATAATACACGGCCTTACTTCAGTCATCCTATGGACAAAAGTCACAAAATAAATGTTGTATTTGATCCCTGTCATATGATGAAAAATATAAGGAATTGTTTAGGTGACTTAAAAATATTAAAAGACCACGAAGGACGTTTAATAAAGTGGGAATTTATAGAAAAGTTAGCAGTTTTGCAAGAAAGCGATGGACTACGGTTAGGAAATCGGTTAAGAAGCCTTCATGTCAATTACAAAAAAATGATTATGAAAGTTTATTTAGCAGCTCAAACACTAAGTAGTAGCGTGGCGGATGCAATAGAGTTTTGTGACACAGTTTTGCAAATGCCAGAATTCAAAGATTCTGCTCCCACAGTCAGATTTATTAGATCAGTTGACAGAATCTTTGATTTTTTGAATGTAAGAAATCCTTGGGGCAGAGGTTTTAAAAGTCCACTTAGGATCACTAATGAAAAAAGGTGGAGGTCACAAATTAAGTCTGAAATAAATTATCTCAGCCAAATTAAATTAACAAATGATACACTGTTGGTACATTCACGACGTAAAGCAGGGTTTTTGGGATTTTACAACGCCGTCATTTCGGTATTTAATATTTACGATACGTATGTCAAATCTGATAAATCCGAAATCGAATATTTGCTAACCTACAAACTTAGCCAGGACCATCTAGAATTATTTTTTTGTTCTATTCGGAGCCGCGGTGGTTGGTGCCCAAACCCAACAGCTGCACAGTTCATTAGTGCCTACAAACAATTATTAATTCACCACGAAATTAGTACATCCACGGGAAATGTTTTAGGCAATGATATAACTATATTGACTACATCTTCTGGTTCAAAAGTGGCTAAACTTAATAAATTCGATGTTGGGGTTTATAGTCAAGCTGAAAACATGCGTACAATAAAAAAATATAGCTTAGAAGATATTGAACGACCTTCTCTGCAAGACGAACTAGGTGAATTTTTACATCTTTTTTGGTCAATACCGGATTATAACATAAATGAGACTTCAAAACAGTGTGTGGGATACATCGCTGGATTTGTTATTCGAGCTATTCGTAAAAATATGAAATGTGATGATTGCTTAGTAGCTTGCGAGTCTGTATTACAAGACGTAGTTTTTGATCGTAGAAGTGGTATAGCACTTATTATTCAGAAAACAAGAGGAGGTTTAACTGTACCTTCTACAAGTGTGGTACATATTTGTTTATTAGTAGAGTCATTATTCCGCGAAGCTTGTAAAAAAAATAATAATAAACCTCCAATTGAGAGAAATTTTGCAGCAGTATTAATTACCAAAGTACTACAAAATATTGTAAATACTACCAGAAATTTGTTTCCAGATTTACAGGACCATTTTAAAGAAACTTTACTGTCGGATGATTTTACAAGCCATTTTCATATTCTTGTAAAACAAATTATCACTAAATACATAGAGATTAGACTGTACGCTGCTACTAAAAATTACTCGCTTTATATAACTGGTGATAAAGTGCGGAATTTTTTATCACGTCAAATTATTTGGGCTCGCCAATGATTCAATATATAATTTTATTGTGTTATTGTGTTTTTTTTCTACAGTAGGTAGATATAGCTCACCAAGAATACAACCAACTTTAGTGGGATATTACACTATCATCATATATACTAAAGGAGGATCCTTTAATCCAAAATAAAAATGTCAAAAATCTTTTTTCAAAGAAATTATGATTCAGTCTATATTACACTATCATATAAATATGATTCATAGATCTATGATCCTAGATATGATCCTATATATGATAGTGTAATACCCACCTTACTAGATTAGAGCCAAAATGCAAAATGCTCACTAGATTTTGGTTCACATTGCGAACTATTGATACTCCAGATCAGCTCGTAAAACTAGTGTACTTGAGCGAGGAGATACTTGCTCAAATATACTTGTTTTATGAATAAGTTTTTAGCCTATCTCCATATTTAAAGCTCACTTATCTGGCAGCCACGCGCTATAACTTTACCAGCACGCTATCCGCTAGTTTATAGCTTGAAATCTGACTGAAAATATTGTTCAGTCCTTTACAGCAATTATTCTATTACTTACTAACTTCTGCCAGCGGCTTCGCCTGCGTGTATTATCCTCTTGAATCACTCTTTCTATTAAAAAACCGCATCAAAATCCGTTGCCTAGTTTTAAAGATCTAAGCATATATAGGGACAGACAGCGGAAAGCGACTTTATTTTATACTATGTAATAAACCTTCCTCTTGAATCACTCTATCTATTTAAAAAAACCGCATCAAAATCCGTTGCGTAGTTTTAAAGATCAAGCATACATAGGGACAGACAGCGGAAAGCGACTTTGTTTTATACTATGAAATTCTATTACTTATGCATAATAAAAATAACTGGGCGTGTTTTTTCTCTTACGTAATAAATTAGTCACACGATCGATAAAGTCCATAAAAGATTTTTTATCGAAGGCTGTGTCCCATCTCTAATATTAGTTCCATGTACGCTCACGTTGCTATCAGCGCCAAAATGGCGAAAATCAAATGTCTTCATTCTGTCGTCGATAGTATGAAGTCCAGTGTACTTGTATGATAGAGGTCAGTGGTATGAGTAGTGTAATACATAATCAGTGTGGGTGTATGTGTGTGTGATCGCACGCGCCCGCGGTGACGCGTGATGACGCAACCACGTCGTCAGCGCCGTCGAACGGGTGCGTCTACTCGCGTTACTCCGCCGCCCGCCTCTGTGGCCCAATGGATAAGGCATCGGCCTCCTAAGCCGAGGATTGTGGGTTCGAGTCCCACCAGAGGTACACAATCGCCTTTTTGTATGGGCTCCCGTTTATAATTGTGCTTGTTATAGCAAAAGCGTTTGGTGTTTCGTAGCTTTTGGAACATTTAATTACAGGACATTTTCTTGCTTGATGATTTTATCAAGAGTTAAAATTAAATGTTGCAATACTAATTCAACTTTAATTACAGTTTATTTTAAGTTATTTTTTATTTTGTATTAAGGCAATTAGCAAGATATGTTGGTACAAAGTGTTCTGAAAAGTCTGTAGAACTTCAGATAATATAATACTAGAATATTTGAACCAAAGAAAGACTATACTTTTGTGTATTTGAACTTAGGAGGGTACATAAAAGATAATAGTAACAAATAAAAATGTTTATTGGTACAAAAAAGGTTACAATAATGAGTGTTCATATAAGTATTCAGCTATATTGTACTAACTACATACATTGTAACCATTGGTTAATGAACCCTGCCTCATAAAGTAGGGCAACCTGTATCTTGAGAGACAAATGATGCAATTAAACTTTTTATTAGTTCTAATCTAAGTATTAATCTATTCCTTAAACACGCGTAACGCGTACAGGTTACAGCACGTCCTACGTGGTTTGATAAGCTAACATTTTCGTTGCCTATTTATCAGGTCTTAGCCCATCACCTGTCATTCCAGGATTTTATAACACACGGTGACACTGGCACGTTTCGCTCGCATATTACTTCTGACACAGATAAAACTATCTACCTAGTACCTACAACACTGGCGTCGAGGTGTCGTAGTGTGTACCTATTATAAAAGTCCCATATCGCGGGGGAAAGCTGCTAGATATGATAACGTTACAATTTTATTGATAAGGACCGGTGGAACATCGATCAGTCGATAGCTCACCGGTCGTGGTCCCTACATTGCTCCTCGCGTTCGCAATCATTACCTATCAAATAATTAAGCTTTGTTATGAATTTGCCTTATCAGCGGTGATTTGAGGCAATCAACATTTTTTATTTATTTATAAAATCTTCAATGGTCAACGGTAGTTTTTGAGTGTTCAGTGTAGGATAAACAGGAACACTGTGGACGTTGCTAGTGTATGATGAGAATGATGGGTGAAGGTGAGATGGTCTACGGGGACTATTACAATTACGAGAACAGCTGGTCCATAATCCCGACGGACTATGGCGCGGACCCGGGCTACCAGGTGCGACAGCCGCAGATTGAGGAAGACTATAAATACAACTCCTACGCGTGAGTATCTTTTTTGGTATCTATGTATTAGCAAAAAAACCGGCCAAATGCGAGTCGGACTCACGCACGAAGGGTTCCGTACCATTATCGGAAAAAACAGCAAAAGAAATACGTTTGTTGTATGGGAGCCCCACTTAAATATTTATGTTATTCTGTTTTTAGTATTTGTTGTTATAGCGGCAACAGAAACACATCATCTGTGAAAATTTCAACTGTCTAGCTATCACGGTTCATGAGACACAGCCTGGTAACAGACAGACAGACAGATAGACGGACCGCGGAGTCTTAGTAATAGGGTACCGGAACCCTAAAAATGATGCCTTTATACTTTGTTAAATAAAACAGGCGCAGATAATTATTTCGGTCGATACCTACTCGGTGGTCTGGCCTTCTCGGTAATATAAAATATATTGACACAATGATTGTATAAGGAACTTCGTAACAGGTAAAATACCATAGCTGATGCTCAAACTACAGTCTTTAGACGTGCATGCATTTACGAAAACGAAGTGCATTGTATGGCAGCACGCGATCCCGACAATGTTGTTGAAAAATGTCTTGCGGACGAATTTAACTGAGTGCACTGAAATTGACAACGAGCGCAATGAAACGACTTTATGTCTTTCAGGCTTTCAGCGTGATATTCATTATATTTTCTTTATTGAAACGAATTTTCTATACGAAATCATATTAGAATGAAACGTGGCTGTCGTATTTTTCAAGAGATTGCTTATTTTGTCTCTGCAGTTGACTGAAATATGGGTTCTTATAGGGCCCCAGCCCGAGACCACTTTCAATCCTTGGTATTTTTTTTTGTGTAGTTTTTTAGCATTTAGTTGAATCAGTCAAATAGGAATTTATCGAAAATATTCGACCATGTGGATGGATTCCTAGAAGAGACAAGATACACACTGCTACCGTCTTGAATACAGTAGATATTATGGTACTTATGTAGGTATTTTTCGCAATAACAGGTGATTCATTTATTTTGATCGAAGTTATATAAAATAGATGGGTGTGTGCATCGTGTATTTACCTGTTTGACTGATCGACGTTGAACTGTAAGTATTTACATAAAGAGGAATATGATAGATATAAGTAATATAAATCCTTGCATGCATGCTTCGACATCGTCTTTCGAAAAATAAGCAATCCTTTCAAATTTCTCAACAAAGATAATTAATGCTGTTTCTTTAACAATTTGTCTCCTTGAGGGGTTTTCCTAGCTATTAATGTAAGGTATATCAATCTTTTCGCTGTTGTTAATTTAGCTCGAAAATATTCAAATTATTATGCATAGATATTGTTAAGTTTAGTAGATATACCGGTAGCAGGAACGTTCCGGTCGATCGGCTTGGGTTCGCGTGTCGCACACTTATAGTCCCGTCGGCGATGAATCGGCGCACTGAGTACCATCGAGCTCGTAATCCACCAGCTGCGGGCTCTCCCATGCCTTCGTGGAGCCCTTAATTGGTTTGGAAACCCTCTTCGCGGGTTAGCGTGCTTTCACCCATTTAGGCTCAGTGCGCCTAACCAGATTGCCATAACGGAATATTCGTGAAACCCCATCGACCTACTCTATTCACTCGCGAAGGCGCACAAACTTGGATAAAGGATTTCCTCCAGCTATAAATTCTCTTTAAGTATCATAGGTGCTGAGTGACGTGTTGCCGACTGTCGTTTGTTTCTTTCTCCGCCAAACTATCTAGGTCACGAATGCGGTGTGGTGCCTCAGCAAGATTTATGTTTATTACTCTGATATGCGAACTTAATACCCTTGAACTTAGATACATTTCTCTAGCCACATTTCGCAGTTCATAAAATCTGCTATTATACAAAAGTTGTCGTGTAATTTGTTGATATTGTGCTGTTTAGCTCGGGTAATGGCAGCGGGTTAGTTTGGTCATAAGGTAATTTTTTCTCGCGGCGTCGCCGTCGGCGGCGGCGCTTGGTACGAGCCGCGCGACTCCTCAATACGATATTCTACTTTTATACAAATTACATTTCTATCGTGCTTACTATCAACCCCCATTATTTTATCATTAACCAATGCAAATATAAAACGATCGTCTTTTTATTTTCAGTGACTAATTCACCATGTAATTTGTTTTGTTCTACGTATTCTTTCAGCAAATTCCGTTCTGGTTTATAATTTAATTCGAACCATTGAAAGGGATTAACATTCTGTAGTCCTTGCACCACATTGTGTCACAAAGTAAAAAGCGTAGGTAATTGATGGTTGAACTAGAACAATAATGATTCATTAAACACCCCGCCCTTACTGATTACGAGTTAATATTTAGATACACCTGGCCGACTCAGCCTCGTTTGTAGGTACAGCCCTCCCGGACAAATACGATGTTTATTCTACTTATTGTATCAGTATTGTAAAGTATTTGCTAATGACCAACCAACAAGAGTTCTTCGATTTTATTCGATTAATTAGTATACCTAATTAGGTAAGAAAAGATCTTACAAATTCACATAACCCTTCATTTGATGATTAGTACAATTTTTTTTCATAGTTGTGATAATTGTGATTAATTTATAGTACTAAATTTATTGGGTGGGAGATGCAATGTGTTGTAGTAAAGCGTAGTGACTAGTGACCCGTGTAACGGAGGGCTGTTGCACCTGCCTCCCGCCCCTTACAAATCTGGCCCTCGCAGCTTACCTCCCGATTATAGTATACGTAAAAATACACATCAAAACTGTAACTTACTGCTTGGAACTTTGGAACTGCGGAGAATATTGCGCAAGTTAGATAATGTAGGCAACCTAAAAAGTTAGGAAAATTGTTTTTCTGCGGTATTGGTTTTCTGAAAGAAATGAACTCCATTGCAATCCCAGTCAATTTTGGCAGGCTAGTTCTAAGTCATTTAAATCATTTTGCCTCCATTCGATCGGTCTCGTATTCAGCAGAATCATTGATTTTAGAATCTAGTCAGTCCTCCGCCTTTGTCCCGTGTTCATTGGAGTCGGCGCAACACTTTTTCTTTATTCATTCTGTCCTGTCAACTGTCACGCTAACTGACTCTCTTTTCTTCCATATCACTCAGCACACAATCCATCCATCTAATTTTTGGCCATCTCCTCCCTCTCCATACACCCGCATCAGAATAGGTTATGAAATTTCACGATAGACTGGTATAATATTAGGAGAGTAAATAATCTTTTTCTCCAAGTGAGGTAGTTTTGCATGAGTTAGGGTCAATTTTCCAATAGAAATAAAAATGGCCGTTTGACATATTTTCAATACAAAAGCTGTCAAACCGCCATTTTTCAGACTATTCGAAAAATCGGGCCTCAATTAAACAACGAGATTTTTAGGATTACTCCCTTTACTATTTTAAGTCTGAATGCCGAAGATTTGTGATAAATTATACCCTAGTTTTTTATTACTGTTTTCATATAAGTGAAATGTAAATTTCTTTATCGAAATAAAATATCTTTAACTAGAAATAAGCTCCAATAAGAATATTATGATCGTCTGCTGAATAAGAAATTATTTATTCTTATTTTTTATTCCACACTAAAAGTTCAATATACAATTTTCAAATAATAAGATTGAGAATTATATATTGCCAATTTACGAGTTGTTTTTGATAATCGATGGTCAGTATTTTGTAGTAGTTTGGCATGTCGCGTGGGTGTTGCGTGGTGACAGTTATTGTCGCGCCGACTGGCAACTATTCAGAAATAATTTTAGCTGTATTGTTACTTAATAATGTAGTTTGCCAGTAATTTGTATCTCATAACTTTAGGTGTTATTTTGGGTGTCGCTTTTAGCGTAAGAAATAAATGTAGGTAGGTACCTACTTATTAGACATACTTATTTAAATTAAAGTAATAATACGGAGAACAAAATAATTATGTCCTTTAGTGTTTTTAGGGTTTCGTAGCCAAATGGCAAAAAACGGAACCCTTATGGATTCGTCATGTCTGTCTGTCCATCCGTATGTCACAGCCACTTTTTTCCGAAACTATAAGAACTATGCTGTTGAAACTTGGTAAGTCCGGTATTCTGCGAACCGCATTAAGATTTTCACACAAATATAGAAAAAAACCGGCCAAGTGCGAGTCGGACTCGCGCACGAAGGGTTCCGTACCATTAAAGCAAAAAACGGCATAAAATCACGTTTTTTGTATGGGAGCCCCTCTTAAATATTTATTTTATTCTGTTTTTAGTATTTGTTGTTATAGCGGCATCTGTGAAAATTTCAACTCTCTAGCTATCACGGTTCTTGAGATAAAGACTGGTGACAGACAGACAGACAGACAGACGGACCGACGGACCGCGGAGGCTTAGTAATAGGTTCCCGTTTTTACCCTTTGGGTACGGAACCCTAAAAAAGAGAGAGAGAGAAATGAGAGTGTACCAGGGTGAACTTCTTGCTTTAAATCTGCGTACCCTCTTAGAGCATAACGGCGTGACATTATGTTATGAAATGGTGTAAAGGAAACAGACATGCGATTACAGCAATCCCGAAAGATTTGCCGTCATTTATTGAAGAATTCTGTTATATGTCTGCGAAGTTCTTCATCAAAAATTCACCAAATTTAAATGGGACCAATCCGAGAACTAACACACAATTGACGCGAAAATCGTTGATCAAACTTATATAAAAAGAAAACATACGTACAACCGAACATAGAACCTCCTCCTTTTTGGAAGTTCGGTTATAAATTAAGTCATAAATATCTGATAACTTGTCATATACTGCGTCCCCACACAAAGCGATGCGCGCTCGCGATTGTAGCGATAGATTTAAAAACTCATTCTCAATAAGTCAATTAAACATTTCGTGAGCTGCACGCCACTTAGGGGTTCGTTCCAATATAAATAATTGCCCTTTGTTATTGCTGCGCTTTCACAGGGAAAATGATGCATGTTGCCCTTTTCCGCTTCACTTGTGTTTTGTTTATCATTTAAAAAAGTTGGTCTTGGTTTACGGTAGTGGAAAAGTTACAGGATTTCTAAGGTATTCTAGAAGATATTCACGGCGTGGTGATACTAAATTGGAAAATGCAAAATTATAAGATTCGTATAAGCACGGCGTCTAGTTAGAATGTGTTATAATCTAGTTAGAATATAATATTAACATATTCGAATCTAATATTAACTAATATAGAACAAGGTTTTCAAACAAGATTCAACTGATTAAGCCTAAAAATAGGTAGACCTACTAAAAAAAACCTAAAATAGGTAGACCTACCTACTAATATCATTTAAGCAAAAAAAAGGAAAAAATTGTCTGAGAAGAAAAGTTCAAGTAGCTACCTTACCTATATAAAAGATGGGTACGTAAACGAAAAAAGCGTGGGGTTAAATAAAAACTTTATTTCCAGTTTATGTTTGAATTACTTAGCAAAGCTTGCTACGGGGTTACGGACTACGGGCTACGAGGTGCTACGCAGAAGCTTTCAATATAATATATATTTATACGCACGAATACGCGAATCCGCATGTGCAGGACAACATTCGCAAGTAGGGTCACCATAAAGAAAATTTAATAAATATAAATTTAAAAACTAAAACACGACTACAAAAAAAAATCGCATTCTGAAAAGTATGAAACTAGAAAAATATTCTTTGAGGATAACTGTGGTTGTACGAAAAAAAAACAAAATTTTGTCATCTAAGCGATAAATCCCGACAAGTTGGAAGGCCGGCCAAATCCGGACAGATGGTAACTCTATTCGTAAGGGAATATACCACATTCGGAGTATAGTTTTTACACCACATTCGAGGTTTTCATCCTTCAGTGCGCTCACGACTGCTAAGGTTATGCGCGTTTAATTTTTGGTTAAAAACGACTTGGAAGTAACTGTTTAAATAAAATTGTATATGCGAACAATATTTCCTAAATGTTGAACGCGTTCGTTCGTACTACTTCGTACACGTACGAAAATTCGGACAATGTGTATTATGGAAACAATTGAGTCACAAGACCTCTATTGTCTCCACATATGTAATAGTTTACCTACTTGTCTTGTAATTTATTCTTTTCAGAATGCTGATGGTAATAATTAAAATATTAATTAAATTGATTATTATTGGCAATAGCTGGATATAGTGGTGACAGGTCGATTAGCGCGCCGCACAATGATAATCATAACATCCCCCATGACAAGAACCTCTTGAAAGCTGAGGAAGAGAAACTAATCAAATATCTCGACTTAGTACACGAGGTTGTCGACACCTGGAATATGGACTCGGCTGTCATGGTGCATATATGGATACCACCAATGCGGCTTGATGGCCAAAAGCCTCGATGACCATCTGCCGAAGCTGTTGCGCGGGGGTCTGATATAGAAGGCAGTACCTACCTCGATACGGCTCGCATTGTGAGGAGATTCCTGCATCTGGAGCGACCTTTTCCGTTCTAATACCAACAACTAATACCACTGGTATTTGTTTTATCTCCTACTTATTTTCTATTCCGAACGAATACCAATCTTTAAATAATTAAATTGAATGTGCAAACGAATACTAACAACAATTTGAATTGGTACAGTCAGCTCAGTCAAACCTAACCAAATATTTCTGAATGAACGTTAGTTATCGAGTTTAATTTACATCAATGGTTTTTGATGCTTTATATTCGTGAATATTAGCACATTCAATTGCTATAAATAAAGAAACTCAACGATCTTGTCACGACAACACAGTAAACGAAAATAGTTTCATTAAACCTATTATTCAGATCGTTGCAGTAAGTGCAGATTATGATCTCCCTATTAAAATAAAATAAAAGGAAATTTGCTAATTCATAGCTATCATTTGCTATGTAGGTGATGATTGATGATGATGATATAGATATATATATATATGATTTAATTATATATTTTCTTTTAAAAAGTTGATTTTCTGTGATATTTTATGTCAATAAAGTCTATTATTATTTGTTTATTTAACTGTGTCTGGTAAATTCTAATATAAATTAAGTTGTTTTCTGAGATATTTTGTAATTTTTAGATTGTAAGTAATTTTCTTTTTTGTTTGACGTTAAAAAAAACAGATACAAGGAGTAAATAAAATTATAATAAAGTTGATTATTAGTCATAATATTTTATTATTGAACTAGAATTTTGTTAATATATATTTTTTGGCTTAATCTGTTTTTTTTCAATTATAGGTCTTATAATTTCATACAAAGCGTTTTTACTGACTGTACCTTATATCTTATAAATTGTTTTGGTATTAGTTTAGACAAATAGAAAACAAATATGATTTGAAACTAATATTAGAGGTATTAGTTGTTGGTATTAGAACGGAATAAATATCTGGGACTACTGGGAGCTAGAACCCTGCCTCCAAGACAGTGTACTATTTTTTATTTGTTGTGTACAAGCTTTTTCGGTGAACTTCGTACCACCTTAGAAAAATGTATGAGGAAATGGTTATTAACCCGACTTTGTTTACTTAATATAGATGATTAGATATAAGAAGAATTTGAGAAAAATCGACAAATCCATCTACACGCATTACCGGAAACCAGCATACAACGCAATGTTCAGTTTTGTCCGTGTTTTGTTTCTGTCATGTATCAAAGATGGCGCTGTATTTGCAAAATGTATGGGAAAATGAATTTGCTTAAATTTATTTTACGTGAAAAAATATGTTATAGATAAGATATTCTGTTATTCGGGGTGGAGACAAATACAACAAAGCAAAGATCATTAAAAGGTTCTGACGATCTTTAGTTATAAGTGGTGTAATTAACCCGACTTTGTTTTATATATATAGTTTTTTTTTTTTAAATAAATATGTTTCTATGATACAATTAATAAACGAAAACAATTAAAATTGGGCTGTTCATTAATTTAAAATAAACTCTTGCCTCTGATTTGTACATACGTCCTTATAATTATGTTATGATAGAATGTGCATAGTTTTTAAAACTAACTTATCACCATAAATAAATTCTAATTCCAATATTTTGACAATATTTCAATGTTTCACTTAAAACAAGAAACGTAGTAATAACAGTTTAGTATTTTTTCTTAGCTAGAGCAAATTTTAATCATGTTTTTTCAAAATTATTATTGATAGTCTCGCGCTTGACCACTATCTCACCTGATGGTAAGCGATGATATGGCCGACGATGTAACACACTTGCCTAGAAGAAAACTATTCACTCTTGACTTAAAAACCCCGAGGTTGTAGCTATCGGGAAACACAGACTCCGGCAGGCAATTCCACTCCTTAGTTGTACGCATAATGAATGAAATTCCAAAACGTTTAGTGCGTATGGGTGGTATGTCCACCATGTACCGATGTCGCATTGCCGTAAGTACGCCTTGCAGTCCGATGATGAAACAGGCTAGGCGGAATTAGATCATGCAATTCCATCGTACATTCCCCGAAATGCAACCGATAAAAAAACGACAAGCTGGCAATTAAGTCGGCGACGATGTGATGCTTTATTAATTTTACTTTAGTCATAAAGATAGTAGCATTGACTATTTATTAGACAAGGAAATATTAAAAACTACAAAGATCCTCAGTCAGGCATAGGTAGCTACCTAGTCCCGTCGCTGTTGTTGTCGACCTCAATGAAGCTATCAAGCTAAGTCCGAATAAAGGGCTTAACACAATTAGGCTCTATTGTTCTGAGTACTTCCTTATCTTGGATTGCACACCTGCAAGTTGTAAAACAAACTCCTTTTGTTTGAATATAATGTCTGGATTAGTGGTATTGGCACTTCAACTGTAATTTGAGCGGTGATTGTTAAAATTTAAATAACAGTGATAAATTGGGTCTCTACTTAAAGCTGCACAGTGAAAAAGGATTCATCAACGGATGAACTCCGTTTTGTACCTATTTATAAAATTCAAAACGTGTAATGAAAAGAGGCCGTAGACTATTGTCATTTTATCAAAGAAAGCGTCGCAATAGCGATTAGAAAAATGTCATAAATGCATCGGGAATGTTCGCGGAGTCGGGAGTGCTAGACTTTTATGTCATTATGCGGACCCCGGGCTTATTACGTAAGGAACAGCAATAATTGTACAATTATTGCGCGATCAATTTAGTGACCTGGCTACTGAGGCCTTTAAGTCAAGTCTTTTTTTTGACAGTCACTTTTAACAGAAGCTATTTTATCTGTCTGATGATTTATAAAATGTATCATTTGATGCATTAACCAGCTTAAGAAAGAGCAACACTTCGTGGAGGCTGTTTTTTTACAATAGTTAATTTGATTACTATTTAGCTCCAATATTCCGGTAAATTAATATTCGCAGATGTAAAGTATTTGTGTAAAGTAAATATGGCAGTGAAAATTGGTTATTTTCTTTTTATTTACATAATATAATAATTAATTTGAAAAACTGGATGACTAAAATGTCAATGTTTAAAATTTCTTCGAATTGTTGATTGTTATAAGAAATCGAATCGATAATGCATTAGGACATCACTTAATAGACTACATTATCTCGTGTTTGAGCTATGAAACGTTAAATAGATTTTTCTAATTTAATTTATACATTGGCAGAATAGTCGACAACGGTGCTTGCCATGTAAAAAAAGAATATAATAGAAGATACTTATTGCGGACTTATCACAATCTTATGTGTTTGTAAGTATTTAGTAGGTAAACATATAAGCTTCGCTGAGGTAGCGAACACTACAGTATATAAAAATCCTCCACTTTACCGTGATCACATATGTTTCAATTATTCAACAAATAGTCCAGTTGCGTAGACATTAGAGACACAAAACAACACCAATTTGTCATTACAATATTCACTAGGAATTTGTTATTTCAATATTTACTTTTATATTATTATTCTAATTTGCGGATAATTAAAGTAGTCACAAAATAACACACGAAAAAAGCCGCCAAATACTCAAAAACTTCTGTACCTACTCAGCCATCAGCGAGCGATTGGCAATCGACCAACAACAAGGGAAAAAGTTATCGCAATTTGACAGCCACATTTGCTCGCCGATCGCTGTCGCTCTGCTGTTAAAAACCATACGTAATACGAAATGATCGCGATCACCTTGCGATAATAGCACATTTCAGTTAGCAGAATTTTATTGTTAGCAGTGCTGTCGTAAAATTATTATGGTGTGGCTATAGCTCATATATAATGCGGATTCGTGATTGAAGAGCGATTAATTCGCAAAAATAAGTCTTCCAATTTTTTGACGTAAAGCGATAATCGCGCGATGATTGTACAATCTCTGCGCAAATATTGCTAATTGCTGTTTCATACGTAATAAGCCTGCGGGGATAGCTTCTCTAATGCGCCGAGAGCGCGGTACCTCCGATAGCCTGGTAGCTGTTGTGACCGACAAACTAGACAGCCAATTGATGTGGCACTAGATGACGACTCAGAGAGTGTCTTTCAAATATGTTATATAAGTTCTTAATGTTTGTGTACTTTCGCAATTGTGTGTGAATGTAATTATAATTTGTGTGTGTGTAATGTGTAATTTTACTATGGATTCCGCTCTGAAAATAAATTATTATTATATGGAATTGTCAAGCGATCATACTTATAATGAAACTTTGTGTAGAGTCTCAGGATGGATTAGGTACCTAAATAATGTCGATGATGTCGTTTTTAAATTTTAAATGACCAGTATGACGTCACAGGAGAAGCCTTTTGTTAAGGCCGTACCCTGACCAAAACACCGCCGTGAACATTCCTAGCGGCACTCTGGTGGAGCATGGGTTACGCCCAGATTTTAGAATAAAATCTTTTTAAAATCGAATTTCGGTCTTTTGAAAAAAAATAAACTTACAATTATGTTCGTTATTTAATTTTTTAGCCGTTAGTTTTAGTACAGACATTAATTAATGAACACTTTACGAGGAGATGCATGCTATCAATCATTATTTCTCATTTTTATGGTTTTGTTGGAAGGAGATTAGTGAAACATATACATCATTAAAAAAAAAAGAAATCTAACATTTTGGAATCAATAATATGTAGGAATTTAATGTATTTTTATTAGTTGATATTTTTTTTTAAATAACGAGTATATAGCTTCTAAAAACGGCTAGCGCGGCGTTTAGCTCAGGGTAGCGCCTTAAGTAGTGACGGCGCCGACGGGCTTGGTAAGTAACACACGCTAAGTACAGCTATACTATTTTACTAATAATATAAATGAAAAAATGGATGGATATGGATGTAGGTTTGTTAGTCAATCACGCCAGAACGGCTGAACTTTGGCACAGAGATAGATTATAATCTGGATAGCACGTAGGCTTTTCATCCCAGTATAATGTTCCCTTGAGATGACAAAAAAACATTTCACGCGGGTGAAGCCGCTGGAAGAAGCTAGTAACTTATATTTTCAATTTTATTATTAATTATTTTATCTTTACAAATATGTTAAAACAAATGAACACTTTGTTCTATAATACAATTATATGTAAGCGGTAGCGACAGAAATAAGTGATCTAGGTTGTCAGCAAAATCTAGAAGTTAGGAAAAGTACTCAAATGTTGATCTTTTAATTAAAATTAAAATGCGTGCTTTGTTATAATTCCCTATACATCATCAATCTAATTTTTAAATTGATTTAACTGACAATCTATTCCATCCAGAGTATTACATTGTATAATGACCACAATAAAAAATTATTGAAAGGCTCTATTCAAGTCCCAACACGAGTTAGTTAAGGATAATTTTAACGTTAAAGTGACTAGTTAAACAATAACCTTTTATTATAAAAAGGAGCGCCGAAAACAATCGCCTGCGCACACGTGCAACGCATTAAGTGATAACTGTGGAGCCTCGGTACCTGTTCGCAGAAGACCGCATTGTTTTCAAGCTTTCAAAACGCTAAGTACTTCAACATGTGCAAAAGATTTGACTGTCCGGTCCCGACGGATTGTTACCTAAGTAGATTTTGTACTTAAAAGGAACTATAGTTTAGTATACTGCTTCGAAGTCACGTTTACATTTAGAAATGAGGAAGAGTTTTGGTCGCAACTTAAAGATGGTAATTTTTCATGCTATAGTCTCGGACTGAACCATCTATTAAGAATTGAAAAGCTCAAAGCTGTAACTTGCTATTGTCACGTCAAAAAAGTTAAGATATTTCGCTTAAATTTGAAAAAAAGTACATGTGCAATATGAATGGATGTTTAGAATTGCCTCAAAGTTGAAAAATATTATAAAAAGCTACAATCGAATAGAGAGGCATTTTAAAATAAGTACACTTAGTCCCTAAATACACTATGAACTACGCGATGGTAACAAAAAACCGTTTCAAATATTTTGCTAACATAAGCTTACACGGGCTTATTAAAACACTCTAAATGAAAATCGTTATCCGGGCATTTGGAGCGGCGTCCATAACGAACCCGGCCTCAACAATGGGCTTAATGCTCGCACTCATTACAAAAAGCGACATAACATAACGCGCTACGTCGAAAGCTCCTCTATTCAAAGTGTATACTCCAGTTTTTTTGTTGGGAAGGCTTCTGCCGCGGCGCCATTGGCCGCCGGGAATCCCGCCCAGTCGGCGGCGCGTCGCCATTGGCGCAGGTCAGTGGAGCACCCTCGAGGCTAGTCCGCAGCTGAGTAGGCTGTCGAGGCACGAGGGCGGCGCGGGGTGTTCTTCACCCCGAGCACCACTCGAGGGTTGTTTAGTGCGAACGCGGCGTCGCTAGGCGCAGCACGTGTTGTCGTGAGTGTTGCTACAGCCGTCAAGATTATCCCGAAGGCGAGTTCTCCCGGTCGGGAGATGAAGTGCGAGGAGGGCGAAAGCGCGCGGTCGCCGCCGCCGCTGCTGCCGCCGGCGTCCCTGCTGGCATGGAGCCCCATCCTGCTGCCGCCGTGGGGCCCGGCTTTCCTGCCGGCGCTCTACCCGGCCGCCTTCCGATCCGCATTCCCCGGGTGAGATACGGATATGTGATCATTAGTGAATCAAAAGTGATCAAGTGATTTATTTTTACGCGCTTTGTTTTTTTGATTGGTTATGCATAAGAAATGGTTTTTCGAAGTTACAGCATTTCGCGGTTCTGGTTTAAAATTGGTATATAGTCAATACATTTTTATTCAGCTGGTTTTAGTAATGGTCTTAGGAAAGTTAGGTTCACTTATTTCGCAACTTGGATCGTCCAAGTTCTGCGTTTCCGTCCCACTTGTCTCCTACACATGTATTCCTCGCTCAGGATCGTGACGTGACATTCCAGTGACAGTTTTTGCACCTCTCTTAGTGAGAGGTTGTTAATAGCGTTGTTTACAACCTGCAGGCTGTTATGTGTGCCGCTATTGATCAGGTCACGTTCGGGACTCGCGGGAACCTCACAGCCACATGTAACTGATTGACAAGCCGATGGAACTCTCCTGCAGTGTAAAGATACCTTCTATTCTTCACGTCACGTATTCTCGAGAGGTGCTCTTTAACAATAATGGCTGAATTGATGGAATTTGGAATGTTTTCTTTCAATTACACACCATCGAGACTTGTCGCTTCTTAAGATGACGTGAGATTTGAAGTTTATTTGTGAAGGAGTGTGCTGTGTGGGTGCACGGACTACGTTGTGATTGTGATGTTCATGAATAGGACCTTTTTGTGATGCCTTTTATATTTTCTAGAGTTGTAGACGTGAGATTAATTTTAATATGTTGGTCGATTCTATACGCCCTTTATTCGTCTCTTGAGTTGAGATGTCACTTTCTGAATATTTTGGTTTGTTTCAGTATCTAAAAATATTGTTTTTGATAAGGTTTTCCTAAGTTTTCTTAACTTAGCTTATTCAATGTAGCGAAAAGATGTTAGCATTTCGATTCCCGTGGGTTAAAAAAATATTAATTGAACTTGTGCGCGTTTAAATCTTTCCTTCACACATTTAAAATTAAAGTGCTAGGTAGCTTAAATTTTGTTGTGTTTATTTTATTACGTTATATTGTTTGTAGTTTAGGAGAAGATTATTTTATAGTTTTGAATTTACATATAAATTATATCAAATTTCAATATTATATCTTAGCTTTTTAAAAAAATTGCCTTGAACAAAAATGTGTTGCTATTATTTCCGATTTTCATAGATCTAACCCGCAGTTTCTTCTGTCGCAGATTGCTGGACAGCATGAAGATGCCAGGCCAGCGGCCAGGGTTCCAGATCTCGGACATCCTGGGCTTGAATGAGGGCAAAGGCCTGGAGTCGGCGCCATCACAGGGTTCCCTCGGTGGGTGCTCCCTGGAGCTGCCACCGTACGCGCCTCCTCATCACGCCTACTCTCATGAGCTGCTGAGGCATCACCAACCCTGGCTGTCACTGGAACACCATGATGCACATAACAGCTGTAAGTATTTTTAACTAAGTTTTTTAAGGAATTGAATATCTTCCGTCAAGAGAAAATGAACGGTTTTAGATTTCACTCAAAAACCAAAACTGGCCATCCTTTTAGAACCGACTCTTCTCCTAATTGATTGCTATCTTTTGAATCATTGTTGGCGATTGAATGGCGTTTACCCCATGCTGATTTAAAACGTTTATTTGTTCATGAGATGTTTCACCGATGTCGGGCACATCGGTCAGAATGTGTTCATTGTTATTACGATTGTTAATTTGTATCTTGAGGATATCGTCAGGTTAAATTGGTGATGTTTAGGACTAGGGTCAATTAAACAAAATGGACAACGATGTATGATTCAGACGTTTTATTAGTTAGCATGATCACAAATAGCAATCCGTCTAATACAATCTTAGTAATTTTAATTCAACGGTATGTAGGTAACGTTAGCTTTGTAAGTATATTTAATTGCCCAGGGATTACCTTAAGAGGAAATGGGGACGCACACATCCAACTGAATTTTCTAAGTATAAAATCATAATTCGAGGTTTGGCTCTCGCCTATTTCCTCCTCCAATATTGGACCAATTTAAAAGGTACACTAAGCCTCTGTTGACGTCGCAATTTTGAGTATCTTTTCAAGGTTCTAGTGCTTCTAAAGATAATGTATCATCAAAAAGGAAGCACATGTCAGTATATATATTTATTTTACAGGTTATGGCATATCTTTTAAATTGGTCCAATATTGTAGGAGGAAATAGGCGAGAGCCAAACCTTGAATTATGACTATACTTAGAAAATTCAGTCGGATGTCTGCGACCGCCTTTCCTCTTAACAGGCGTTCTAAGGTCTCGGGGTGGTTTTTAAGAGGTCGTGCTCATGGTGATCATTAAGGTGGTTTTAGTGAGGTAAAAAGGTCTTTAACCAAAAGGGTCCAGGCGCATTATGAAGGTTTCCTTCCGTTAACAAAAAAAACGTATATAAATAATAATAATAATATTTTTTTATTGCCAGATTACAATTTCAATGTCACGTCATGTGGTTTAACAAAACTAAAATTCAAATTGAGAATTCTACATGACACAGAGTTATACATCTCTGACACCCAAGCTAAGATTGAACTTATGTTATGAGTGTCAGTGTATATGTTAGCTTTGTAGGTGTACTTAATTATCAGTTCTCACGCTAACTAGCCAGGTAACAAGTACAGCAAGTGGGTAGTATTCGTGAGTAAAGTTTAAAACAAACAGCAATCCATCTAGAGTTGGTCTAGCTGCTCCATTGAAGAGTTTTCTAACGAGCAATGCTTCATTCAAGTTATTAGCTTTCGACGGCAAGTGCTCTAATAAACACTGCACTGTATGAGCTGGGTGAGTGGCGCTTCTGAAGTTTTCACTATGACTGAAACTGTTGCTTTGGTGGGTAGGCTGGTAGGTATTTTCAGGTTGTCCAGGAAAGCTTCCATTTTTGTTTGTTTTTTGTCTGGATATAATGTTTTCGCTTAGAAACCATTTTACGTTATGTAAAAAAAAACTAAACAAATTACTACATAAAAATAGTTTCTTTAAAAAAGGTTCCGTGTATTTTTCGTTAGGCTCGCAATAATCCTACTACTATTATAAACTTGCAAGTTTGTGTCGATGGATGCATGTTTGTTACTCTTTCAAGCAAAAACTAATGAACAAATTTTCATGAGACTTTGTAGAAATATAGCTAATATCAGAATAACACATTGGCTACAATTTATAAAGATATTGGGCGAAGTACTAATACCACGTGGGCGATAACTTGTAAAGGATAATAATACCTATTATACTTTTCGATTTAATTCCATGGTGATGGCTGGCATTAAATCATAAACTATTAGACATAAATATTAGGTAGGTGCAAAAAATCCAACACAAGTGGCCACTTGACACAAACAATGAACGCACTGTAGTAGCCTGTGTCACAAGTTTAATTTATGTGTTCTTGGTAGTAGTTCAAGGTTCTTATTAAGCACAATAACATTAATAACAAACACTTCATGTTTTTAAAAGTAATTTGATACAAACCCAAACAATGCTATAAAGAAAAGGAAATAGGTAGTTAGGTACCTGAGGTACAAACAAAATGGTTCTAAAATATTGACTTAAATCGGCAGCTCATTCGCTTAGGCATGGAAAAAATAAAGAAAAGGAATTTATTAAACCAGAATTAACGTATAGTTCAGTTTCCATCGTTGCCATAGCTCCTGTAAGGGTTTTTGACATTTTTCTGATGTTGCCAGTTTTTATTTTTAAAATAAGCATCGTTTACAGATTTATCGAATTTTCATTTATTTTTTGGAACCCTTTCTACCCTTGGAATGTTTTTTGATTCTAGAAATGGTAATTTATTTTGACTATACAAAGTTTTCCATGCTGGTTAACAAGTTTTTAGTAACATCAATGATTGTCTAAAATATTTATTTAGATAATAAAGATTATCAGTCTGATACTGTTATCTGAACCATACGGATAGATTTAGCGCCCAGTTTATAAAATCGTCATCTCCTAAGATTATATCTTTATCCGGAGATAAATGATAAAAAGTATCGTTTGAACCTTCAGCATAACACGGCGTGATGTATTGTATCAATTTGTTATCCAAGTAAATGAAAAACATTCGAAATATGGTGGTATTTTCCATAGATTTTGTTTTCCTGTTTTCGACAGTCTTTCAGTTACAGACGATTTTTGTGTGAAACTAACTCGTGAATGATAGTCTTTGTATTAATGAATATAATTGCTTACGTAGAGTAATTAGGTACAAATTACAAGCAAACAAAGATGGATCAAATACCGACGGTACAAGTAGTTGTACCGTCGGTATTTGATCCACTCCAAATCAGATACAAACATAGGCCTATATCAGCGGCATTTATCTCCAAAATTGTCATCTCTGAATTATCATACACAAATAAGTTGACCCACTCGAATGTAATGTATATTTGGTAGTAGTTGGAGAGGCTGAGATTATTTTTTGAAATGCTCCTTCATTCAAGTGCCTTCACCCGCTAATCTAGTGTTGTCATTAATTATTTTTATCGCTTATCAAACACTTTCGGCTCATGCCATGTGTACTTGTGCATTGGATTGCTTGTAGCCGATTCTATCTGGCGTTGATTGATTGGCTTTTTGAGAGTTTTAGTGGCTCATTACCATCGAGATAGTTGTGTTCAAATATCTGTTGAAGTGGATGGCGGTGATGTGAAAGATTTGTCTGAGTGGGGTTCAGGTGAACTGTTATGCTACTTTCTGTCTGTTTATGTAGTTTTGACCCTCAGACAAGAATAGGTTGCCCATAAAAAAATGCTACCATATCTAGCGACATTCGAACTCTTCTCGATAGGTGATTACTCTCTGATTCTCCAGAATCGAAGTCTCTATAGCAATTGCAAAGAAATCCAAAATAAATAAAATCTCATGGGTCTTAACTGGAGTTGTGTATAGTTCACGCCCTAAAGTAATTTGAGGGTAGCAGTACAGCTACCAGTGATTGTTTAGCGAGGGGTGACGCGGAACGAATTTGTCACCAATAGACGGTGATGGGGCTGATGGGGCTGCAGCCAGCTGTCGGCTATCAATTACACAATGTTTGCGGCTGTTAGGGATGCTATTCGTTCATTATTCGATGACAGTTATAGATTTTATTGTGTTCGGTTTTATTTAGTATGAGGATGTAATATGGTTACATTTTTCTTGTTAGGTTTGAGTGATTAATGATTGATTGTAATTATTGGTTATGCAAGTTTTGTGATGCTGTCGTGTTTTGTGATTTTTTATACTTGACTGATAGTGATGACAGTAAAACGTTTTGATAATAGAAATCGAGAGAGTCAAAGATTTCAGTTCTCTAATTTCGTGCTTCTCTCTTTTCTTCTTGGTTTTTGTGCCGTCTAGGCTTCTTTTCTTCTGAAATTATTATGAAAAGATAATGATATCTTTGGCAAGACAATGTTGAATGTATCCAGCGTAGCAACCCATCGTAATCTTACTGCAATGTCACAAAATAACCCACTAAGTTAGGAGATAAAGAGATTCCGTGACTCAATACTTTTATTAAATTTCCTGGTTGCGCTTATGAAGGTAAGCAGGACGATCGTTGAACAAAAGCTGGCAGCTGCCGGGGGGTGGGTGTGGCAGGCGCCCCCTGTCTCCTCCGCGACCCACCCCTCGGTGGTCCACCACGCCCCGGCGTACCCCGCCCGGCGCCCGTATTATCATAGCCGTGTGAAACAACTGAACCTCCGAGGGGTGAATACGGAACAATGTAATATTTGCTGTGATTTTTTCACGTCCCATTATTGCGGGAACATGGCATCTAGTTAGAGTTAAATAGAGCGTAACCCTCGCGAGATTAAGTGGAGATTTAGTGTGAGTGTTTGATACAGTCGCAGTTGTGTAGTGGTTTTATTGCTACTATAATTGTGTATGATATTATTGGTCGTTAAAAACTTTCTCACGTTTAAATGGTGATATAATCCGTTTAATTCCTAAATTGCATAGTTTTAACATTAAACTAATAATTCACTTGACTAATAAGCATTTTCTTTTGTCCCAGGTGTAGTTGGTCAGCAAGCGAGTCCGGACAGCACATCCCGTGCTTCGGAACTCTCATACGTGGGTCCGTCGGCTAATTCGCCGCCGGTGACCGACGCACGACACGAGCACGAACACGACCACGATGACGACCACGATATTGAGCACGATGACGACCACGACCACGAACCGAACGTCAACCCCGGCTCCGACAACCTCGCGCACAAGAAACGCAAACGACGAGTACTCTTCTCAAAGGCACAAACTTACGAGCTTGAAAGACGATTCCGCCAACAAAGGTACCTGTCAGCCCCCGAAAGAGAACACCTCGCCAGCCTGATACGACTGACGCCGACACAAGTCAAGATATGGTTCCAAAACCACAGGTACAAGACTAAGAGGGCGGTGCAGGAGAAGGGGGCTCATGACTTGAATGTTGGGGGCTTGAACTCTCCGCGGCGGGTGGCAGTGCCGGTGCTGGTGAAGGATGGCAGGCCGTGCGTGGGCAAGCCTGATGGTCTCCCACCTCTGGGCATGTCCTTGCCGCCGTACCACCAGTCCATGCACCATCAGCCCCCGGTGGCTGGTCATGGCCCACAGGGTGGTGGCTGCTGGTGGTGAAACAAACCTGCATACAAAGAGTTGAAGTGATTAACTAGTCCATGTGTCGTAGTTTGCAAAATTCGGTTTATTTGTCGCACAGATTATTGGCCTCGACAGAGAAGCAGAAAAGATCCCTACATCTTTTAATTATTTGTGATATCACAGAGTTAAACATAACGTTTACCATAAAGAATTTAATCAAATTAGATACAAATCGTTACAAATATAAATTAGCTTAATCAACAAATAAACCGATTTTTCCAAACGAGGTACATTTAAATTATGAGCAAAAGTATCGTAGTTTTCGTTATGAAATTGTAAAAAGTATTGTTCAATTCAAATGACTCGAATACGACTTACAAGAGTACATATTATTCGTACTTAGATTGGAAATTTTAAGGTATCTGGAGTTCCTACTTATTTGTAATATACGTCTAATATTAATGAGAGAAGGGAAATTTTCAGATAAGTTTTGGGAGCGTCCTGGTTAGAGGAGCTCACCAAGTGATGTTGATGCATTCCATTTTGATTGCAGCTTGTATATTTGTGTAAAAACCTGTGTCACTTTTAGCTAAGTTAAATTATGAGAAATGACCAGATTTTATCAGAATGCAATATGTAGACGTAAGTTTCAGTATTATCATAGTAGAATACGCCTAGTTGATAGTTATTTATGTATATTCAAATGAAAGTTTTATATTAATATACGTACTTGCGTATGCAATTAGATTAGTTAACGGTAAATGTATATTATGTACATAATTGTGTGATTAGTTACCGAGAATTTATAGTATTCCTGAACGGTGTAGAAATTATATTGTCTAGTTAATAAAAATTCATAGTAGTTAATGTTATTAGAAAATAATAATACTTACCTATATTCACTTCGTACATGCTACCCATCCTATATCCATAATCAATTTCCACGAAGTGTTTACATTGTCCCTCCCATCATAGAAGATAAAACAAGATTGTAAAAATGTGTTATATATAAATTATTATCAAAATACATATTAAAATTATTGAAAGAATCTTATTGTTTTTCCTCACATCCTATATAAAGTTTCATTCTCAATTAGTCCATTAGTGACAAATCGAAAAGTCAAATCGTCAATGTGGTTTTACAAGTTTTTAACCTTAAAGCAATAGTAGATTATGCACCAAGGGGGTAAAGCAGTGTCTTACGTTACGGGCGGTATATTGATCCGTGAGTGAAGCGAGGGGTTCAAGCTGCCCAAGACGAAGACAAGCTTTATCCTAGAGGAGCATCCACCTCCTCGACAATGTCCAATTACATAATCATGCAATCTCAATGTAAAGTGAAGCATTACATAAATAAGGTAGGTGAAGTTGTATGAAACTCCCAAGGGAGTAAAGTGATTTGAATTTTGAACATCAAATTAGTGTGGAAACTCATGGAAAACTCTGGAAAAATAAGGTCAAAGGCACGATTTCAAAGAATGTGAAACCAAAGAAGGTGTTTGATGGTGCTGTGATTTTCTGTGAATTTTATCGTTGATCATATGCTGCTTGAATTTTGAGTGTCGGACATGAACTAAAAGGACGGATTCCGACACGACAAGTCTTGACTCCTCCTTTTGTTGTTCTTCATTGAACAAAATCGTCACAAGCTTTTTCGTATCACTTTTAATTAATATTAATTACAAAATAAATACTTAATTTATGGAGCCCTGGCTTTTTATTGTCTCGCAGAAGGTGTGAAAAGTAGAGTCCTCTCGGATAAAGCATGTCTTCGTCTTGGTCAGTTTGAACCCCTCGCTTCACTCAGGACTCTACATAACTCCCTCGTTACGCTCAGGGTTCAATAGGCCGCACATGACGTGAGACACTGCTTTATCCCCTTGATGCATAATCTACTAATGCATACTTAAAACGAAGAAAATTTAGAGGATTCACGTTGATAACTATAGTAAAGAAACCAACGCTGAAAGAAAGAAAGACATGTAAAGAAAGATAAGAATATAAAAAGAAAGATTTGGTATTTACGAAATGCAGGCCGCAAAAACATAAGCTATAATTTGTTTGTTTTAAAATGACTATTAAAACTTAGCGGTAAGATTCACTAACAAGCATTTGTAAAATATTTTTAGTATATGCAATAGGGATGTTTCCAAGGTAGAGAAATAATAATTCTATTTAGTCCGTCAGTGAGATTATCAAATAATATTGTATTATTTTTAATTAATATCGTATTTTTGCTTTTTCAAATAATTAAAATTTGACAAAGAAAATTCGCATCAAAGTTCAAGAGTGAGGGCTTGTGACGTCACTTTGTCAGTATAAAGTGTAGCACACCGTGACCTTTTGACAAGATATTTCAACGCACTGTATCGTCGTATTTTTATGTTTACGTAACAAAAGAAAAAAATATTGTATATTCCAATATTTTTGGGTTATCTAACTGTCGAACTAAATAGATATTTTTGTCAACTACCCTATTCATTGTGGATGCAATCAGAAAAATGTTCGTATTCTCCGCTGTATATATCTAAAATTCGCCTCTAGCCTTCTCTTAACTATGCTGGCTAACTCTGTAAGCCCATGCTTACAGAGTAACCGGATGCATCTGATTACCAGTATATATTTTATGGAGGACTGCCTTATATCTAACCTATGTATTTCACAAAGTAGAATTAACAATTTTCTCTGAATCTGACGGCTTTAAAAAAAATCGTATAAGTGCGAGTCTGACTCGCGCACGTAATGTTCCGTATAAACAGCTGCATTCAATAAAATATTTAGGTAACATTACTGAAGTTTGTAAACAATGAAAGCACCGAAAATTGCTCTAACCAAGGGACAAAATAAACCCTGCAGTTGGAAAACTGTTGTCCCCATACATCTATATGGATCGTAATAACAATCTTTATTTTTTTTGGTTTACACAAATTTACATTTTGCAGTTTTTTTTCTTTATTTGTGTTATAAGATTCATGATTCATGATTCTTGGTCAATGGGAAGTTCACCTTCTTGAAATTTCAAGGGAATCTTAAACCTAACCTATTGGGAAGTACCTAAGGGTAAGGGTAAGGTTTTTGATTCCCTTGCGATACCTCATATCTTTTGATTGCGATGATTTAGAAGGTTGATTTTCACAGCTCCAAAATAATGCAGACCTATCATATTAATTTCAACTTGATACCCCCAGGCATTCCAGAGACAAAGGTCACACACGGACAGACAGACAACAAAGTGATCCTATAATAAGGCTTCCTTTTTTTTCTTTTGAGGAACGGCGGAACCCTAATTTTTTTCCAAATTAAAAGTTGCCAAGACTTACGAAAATCCCCAATTTTTTTTGTCTGCCATATATTTTCAGTGTTTTCTCAACCAGTCGCTGCTACTCGACTATAAACATTTCACCCTGAATGTGCGTGCTCCAAAACACTCCCAGCTTACCCTCTATATAGTTTTGAGTAGACCATCATCACCATCATCGTCATCAGCCTTTTAATGTTCCCACTGCTGGGACACAGGCCTCCTCCCTGTGAGAGAGGAAATGAGCCGAAATCCACCACGCGGGCCCAGTGCGGGTTGGTGGATATCACATGACTACTATTTTCTG
This sequence comes from Orthosia cruda, assembly GCA_964057195.1. Lineage (NCBI taxonomy): Eukaryota > Metazoa > Arthropoda > Insecta > Lepidoptera > Noctuidae > Orthosia > Orthosia cruda. The sequence continues at coordinate 7,968,598 of OZ059846.1, forward strand.
ATTCTAGGACATGCCAGTTTCCTCACGACGTTTTCCTTCACCGTTTTGAGAGCAGTGGTGATGAAATAATTTACAAAATACCTACAAATAGTAAGACGCGGCTGTTACCACTGGGCCACCAATGCCCACTGCTGAGAAGACTCAATTTAACACAATAAGCTTTAGGCAATTCCAAGCAAGTGTAACTAGCTTATTATGGTACTAGTATCGGCTTATTGCACCAACAAACAGAGGATGTTTCAATCAAATAGTCCACGTGCAGAGCAAATAGTGCGGGCGACAAGACAGGTCGCTGTGACTGTGTGACCGATCATTGTTTGCTGTGACAATATTTACCAGTCCGGTTTATCTAATCGTCGGCTGCCAACCGCGATAGCTTGCGACCCGATTACTGAAATACCTGTGGCTCTGCAGTGTTTTCTATTCACCAGTTCTATTTATTTCTACTTGTAGTTCTAACTGGGATAGGTGGTTTTAAAAGTTGCCGTGTACGTCTGCGCGGCTACCAGTCTACGCAAGTCAAAAGTAGAATTTTAAGCATTTATTTCAATTAAGCCAATTTACAGGCATTTTTGAACTGTCATGGGGTCCGAAATTAGTCAGAAAGTGTATTTTGCACGTTCCAAAACGTAGATCTCTGTAGAGAAGAAAGTGCTAGAAATTTCATGAACACTTTTATAAACTTTTTTCAAAATTTCATCATAATTCTAGATATCGTAATGTCCATCACAAGGCATTGTTTACATTTACCTCTTTTTAATTATCTGTGGAATATACTAATATCTGTAGTTAGCGAGATCCTTTGGTCTTAAAAGAAGGTAAGAAATAGTTCTGGCGTGATATACTGCCTGTAACGTCCTGCTTACTAACCTTCGTATGTAGGAATAGCGATAAATTACTGCGGGTTATCGAACTCTCCCTAAGGTACCTGATGGTCATGATTAACACTCTTGATCAGTAAATTATTGGTGTAGGGCTTGTAGTTACAGACTGGAATGTTTTGGAAACTTTAAAAGAGACTCTTATTTTATAATATACTAGAATTTTTATTTAATAATCGACTTTCAAAACCAAATACTACAAAACAAAAATAACTTTCTTTTCCGAATGGTGTCTTTGGTACCTATTGTTTTCTGTTTTCCGATACCGACTTCAAAAAATAAAGTTATTTTCGTTTTCTAGTTTTTCTTTTGGCCGACTTCAAAACTCTTTTTAGTTTTGGTAGGTACTTCCAATTACCATGAAAATCAATTTACAAATTTACTGCCAAAAGTAAATCTCATGACGATTCCAATAAGCCCAAACATGACTAGGATACATTGTTTTATTTCGGAGTTTGCCTACCTTCCGGATTCATTATCAGATCAGTTCGATAGTACCATTTTCATCAGAACCATTTATTTATAAGTATTTGCTTCATCATAGTCGGTTTTATTCAAGATATCTTATACCCGCGACATACTAGCACTAAGGAGTTCCAGTGGCCATATGTGGTCTTCTTCATCAGTTCCACTTCACTAAATGATACTTTCTGAGTGCATTGTTAATGAAAATACTAAAATCGCTATATGTATGATGCCTAAAATATTTGAGGAGTTCCCTCGATTTCTCCAGGATTCCATCATCTGATCCTAATGACCATGGGACCACCTGGGCAGTATACTCTATCAAATAAAAGAAGATTTTCCAAATCGGTCCAGGCTTCTTTGAGTAATCGGGTATGTGTTACCCGATAAATGACGAATTGAGAACCTCCTCCTTTTTTTGAAGTCGGTTAAAAACGCTTTATAAAGTAAACAATTAATAGGAGAAAAGAAGAAGAACTAGACATCAAGAGCAGTGAGGTGAGTCTGGAGAAACTATAAGTCTCTATGTTAAGCCTCAAAGAAAATACAAACATTTTGTACTTTACACAATGAAATGCAGACGACCAATCGTAAACTGTTGTAGGGGTAATATAAAGACCTGATTAAAGATGTGTGAATATCTCCGACTTACAAAAAGAATTGAACCTCTATGGCATTGAACGAAAACATTTCAACAAAGAGGTGTAGCCGTTTATTAAATAAATAATAACAGAGCACAAAGGACTGAAGTCGTCGGTAGCTCGACAATGGCAAACAAACTGAGAATTATTTTCAATAAATTCTCGAAACGCCTTCGATTCTGTCACAGTGAAAGGGCCCAATCGGCAATGGAAGCGGTTGATTGTTGAAGCGGAGGATAAGCCGATTAGTTTAATACAACAACATGAAGAAATACAAACTTTCGGTGCGTAGGTGACAGATTGGCAGATTGTTATTATAAACGGTTCGTGTGGGCCAATCGTTCAATTGTTAGATACTAATAGATTGAAATAGAGAAATGCCTTAAATTGTAGAAAAAGTAAAAGCTTCGATGTTTGTTTATTAGGTATATTAATAACTGTTAAATCAAAAATCAAAATATTGTTTAATTCTCCTAAACCATACATAGGTACTTTTGAATTGTCAAACAAAATTTGAATCTAGTTGCATATTCGCAAGCGTCAGTAGGTCTCTATGGAGAAGAACGTGCAAGAAATTCCACGGACACTGTTTTCCATCAGTTTTAATTACAATTATTTGGTTACATCATTCTTGTTGTAAAAATACATAGGTGAGAACGATGTAAAAAGACGTGCAAGTAAAAGCACCTAGAGTAAAACAAACAATTCAAAAATAAAATAAGTACGTAATTAAAAGCAGCAATCCCAACAGATGGCGCCCGTTCACGAACATGACGCATGAATTGGCACCACACAGCTCAACCATCATGAAGGGAACCGAATGATACAACATCAACAACAATCTGAGCCGTAGTATAAATGCCTGCTTTTGCCCGCCACCAATTACTCAAAGTAGAGTTCAGCTTACTATGAACGAAATTTTCAGAAGGAAAGCAACTTTTAGAATTAGCTTGTGAAAAGAACTGTATTACAAAGTTGGAAGAAATACAATTTAGAAGTAAGTACCTACATAATGCAAAACAACTCTTCTTAATCTTAGTAAAACTACCCGAGCCAGTAATGGACTTAATATAAACCAAAAAACAAGTGATTTGCCGTACTTTACAGGGTTGCAGAGGCAGGGGTGCATCAACTTTATCTCTATCCCATCCATTGACACTTTGGTAAGCATGATATGACCTAATAAGTGCTTCATATTTATGACTTGGCGTATTATAGCCGCTTGGACAAAACATTATCGAGCATCGTAAACATAACCCGATTTTTGCTTCTGTTAACATGACATAAGACACAATTTCCTTTAACAATAATCCATGGTGATAGTGCATGGTTTGTTCCGAATGACTGCGGGGTGTATTGATTTTGTTATAAAAGTTTGAGGGAGTTTTGTCCTTGTGTGTGGGTGTTTAGGGTATGTTTTTGATTGTTGAGGTGTGATCGAAACAGCAATATGAGATACAATATTGTCGGTGTAAGCGTAATATCGTTATGATGGACGAGCGGCGGCGGCGGGGCGGTCAGCGCGCAGTCAACTTGAAACAGATAACGCAGTCACATCAACTTTGCACCTGGTTTGTGAGAGAGGAGCATTGCTTTTGGTAGTAACACTGCCGTTGTACAAAAGTTTTAAAAATAATGAAAAAATAGACACATTGTAGATCAGTTATTATTTGTTTGTTGGGTAGATACGGTTGGCAAAAAATGTCTACAAAATCTGCCACTTTGTAAGTCTTGTGCTACGGCGTAGCACTGGTCTACGAAATCAAATAACTTACAATTTCAGCCTTGTAGCTAATTATCAGACATAGAAAACGTGTCAATAAATAGATTTCAAATAAGTATGTCACTTATATCATTATTTTAATAACACTAAAAATTAATATCCGCCACCAAATCCCAGCTCAACCTTGACACGCGTTCACAAGTTATTTCAACAAAATATACTTCCTAATCTGATCTGATAGTAAATCACAGTCATCAAATATGTTAGTAGGATCTGAAGAACATCGTTAGAGCTTAGCCGACACGCGCTCCAGCCATTTGTGGCTAACCCTGAGCCACCCTCGCGAGCCGCGCGATTTATTGCATTCTCTAATAAACACGTTATGTTGTATACCTAACGAATATTAATAACTCACTTCCTGGAGCGCCCGATGATTCTCATTTTTGTTATTGCCTGTCGTCACGTCGTTAAGGCTTTTATACGGATTAGCTGCCTATTCGAATACGAATATTTTAAAGCTCGAAACTGAAGCAAAGCTATTAATAAAATTATGACTTGAAACGGCTGCGCTTTCCACTGGAAAAACCATCGCGAGTTTTACGGAGCCATCCGTAGTTTTTTCATGCGCCTGTTTTACGAACCAAGTTATGTTTTGTAGCGTAATAATTCTCCTAGTATCCACCATTCGCAAAAATGTTTTAGTTTTCCTATATGTATCGCGAGAGCCATTTTTCACGTGCCAACAACAACGCACAGACATAAAGGTTTACGACAGGCCGTCATATTTATGGCGCGGGTATTGTGATATATTTTTTGTTGTGCGCATTAGGTTTTATCTGACTTTCCGCTAAATCAAGTAGCTACTGGCCGGTGTCAGGAAATACCCTCGCGTATATCATCCCTGGCGGATGCGAGCGTTTTGGGGTTACGTCTCGATTCCGCAGGGCGAGGTTCCCAGTCATTTGTCTTATTGATTGGATTTACGGCCAATTTTCTTATTTGCTTTTATTAATTTATTTGTTTAGACACTTTTGCTTTCCGGCCACTCTATTTGGTAGTATAGGTACACCCACAGACATAAATCTAGCCTGTGGGTACACCTGACGTGGTTCATGCATAGCAATGGCGTAGCATCTAAAGCTGCGTCTACGCTAGACGAGCCGAGCACGAGCCGAGCACAAATTCGAACCGACAAAATAACGAAAAATAAAAAATGAACCATAAAAAATGTAACGATGTAATGTGTGTGTATGTGTAATGTGTGTTGTAATGTAAATTTGGACCACTTACGAGCCTCGAACGCCGCGAACAAAGAAGCCGCGAACTGCACCGCTCGTGCTCGGCTCGTCTAGCGTAGACGCAGCTTAAGATATTTTTTAAAGCTTTTCTTTACGATTGGATAACAAGTTTCTGACTACAGGCTAGCAATATTTTATTGAATTTAACAAAACACTAATACTAAAATAGCAATACATTCCTGACAATCTCCCGCTGCGAAAACGGTTATCCTCATTCCTTCACAAAGCTCCACATGCTAAAAAAGTTCCGTGGAACGGTTTTGATAGCTGCGGATATTTGTAGCGATTTCGGATAGAACACATTTAGTCTGTGACATGGGGTAATACGTACGGCGATACGCCGCTCGCCCTCGACAAAGTAGATGCTTCGATTAAGACGTATCGCGCCCTTTTTTCTGTAAAAAAGGGAAAATGAATAGTGCGGGGCGGAAATATTACGTAGTAACGGCATTTCCGCACAATAAATCGGCGTCCAATCAAAGGAAAGTCTGCTCGGCGTCCGCCGTATATCTTTGTTAATGCTACACTTTATTTTATTGGGCTTTTTATCGGTTGTATTGTTGTTATACATTTAGCTTAATTGATAACTGTCCACTATGAGGCAGTTTTTTGCTTCTTGACTTTAATCTGAAGATAGATCTGATTGGTTATGGCTCTATTACGTTGCGTATGGTACCATTTTGAATTAAGAATTTTCCAGAAATTGGCTCCTTACATTCTCACTCTGCCATCGGTGTTTAAAATGTCGCCAACAAAAAAGCAATTTGTCTTAATAGCGAAAAACAAACAACTTGAAAACTAAACGAATTTATGAAATTTATTTTAAACGATGCACAAGTTAGAGTGAGTCTATCGTGTAAATAGTGGTGGCCTGTTACCTGTCGTCGTTATCTGCTGGGGGAGGCTAAATCAGAAAATCGATAACGTAGCGAACACTGCGTTTATTACAAATGTCGCCGACGCCGCGCCGCGTCTGACCAATTTAAAAGTTTCCACTTTTGTCATTGGTTATATTGGACAGCTAAATCTGCTATTGGTTTTCTTGAAAAACGGTTAATTGAAGAATAAATTCAGCTGAATTAGCAGATGTTCTTTTTGCTACTTATTCATCATTGCATGAAAACGTTTCAAAGATAACTTCAAAGACCGCTCGCGCGTGTGCTTTGGTTGTTTCATGTTTAAAAATCCATCTATTCAACAGCGTCAAATACAAAATGACTAAATACTGTAGAATGTCAAAATGAGAGAGTTGGCGATTGATTTCATGAGTTTATATTTTACGCAATCAGGCTGCCGGTGATTCAAAATTATTTCATTGATTTTCCCTTTGACGATGGCCATCTTATAACGTAACCATATTACTAGCAATAAATTCTACACCCTGTGTGAGTCAAACCACTACTGTAACTTAACAAAATGACAAATATTTCTTAGTACAATACTTTTAGTGCGTCGCACGCGTACGGAAGTGCGGAATTGAGCCGTCAATGTGGACGTATCCGGACGTCGCCACAATATGGGCCCCCGCTGTTTGTTGTGAATGAGCTGTCAAACATCGCCAATTAATTGCTAACAGATACATTACTTGTTACCAATACCAACCACAGCTTTCAGCAATAAACGGCGTTTAGAATGGTCAATTGGCCACCTAAGTGTGGACACACGCGTCGATGCAAAAACTGGCAAGTTACCGGCAGCTGAAATGACTCAATTTGGTCAAACTTCTGTTACCTTGAATGCTGGGCAATAAAAATGAAGCATTCGATCAACAAATAAAATGAAGAAAGGGTGATTTACGAAGGCTCAAACATGTACCCACCCAAGCATTTTATCGTTTCGTATCCAGATCCAAAATTAATAAGCGTCTAAAGCATTTCATCCCACAAGAGTTCCATTTAAGACATTAATAAATTCAAACACATTTGTATCAATATTGAAACGCTGAGAACTCCTTGTTAAAGAGGTTTTAACAGTCCTCACGCTTTAGAAATTGACACTATGGCTAAAGAGTATTTAACAAGTGCACCACAGAAACATAACGTGTTTTAATAGTCGTATCTGGTCCATCGGCCGTCCTTCGACCACCGCCGGGTCGGGGTGACTCAGCAGCTTGCTAATGGTCATCGGTCTGGTGGCCCATGATTAATTATCGTTATCAGGGCACCCGAGCCCAGCTGATGGCTCAATGATGAGAGCTGGTTAGGGAATATGAGGAGCGCTGCTTTGTGAAAGGATGCGGCAGTTGAGAGATGTTTTAGATATGTGGGAAAGTAATTACGAAGTTAAGTTTTAGATTTAATGTAATTCGGTGCATTTTTACTTTTAGTCTAGCGAACAATATGGTTTTTTATTGATTTTTCTGTTAAACATTGTACAAAAGCCATTTGAAAGTACGTTTGGCTGAAAAAAAAACAGATTCAAAAACCAAAAAAAATACCGGCCAAGTGCAAGTCGGACTCGCGCACGAAGGGTTCCGTACCATTATCGAAAAAAATCACGTTTGTTGTATGGGAGCCAAACTAAAATATTTATTTTATGGCGTTTTTAGTATTTGTTGTTATAGCGGCAACAGAAATAATACATCATCTGTGAAAATTACCACTGTCTAGCTATCACGGTTCATGAGATACAGCCTGGTGACAGACGGACAGACGGACAGACAGACAGATAGGCAGACAGACGGACCGCGGAGTCTTAGGATTAGGGTCCCGTTTTTACCCTTTGGGTACGGAACCCTAAAAAAAAAAACTGTATAAATTAATATCTGAAAATTAAAATACTTATGGTTACTTTAGAAGAAATAAAATCATCTTTATGCAAAAGAGAAGCAAAGCTGTAACAAAACTGTTATCACTTTATTTTCTCGCTTCTTAACCCCGATTTCTGGTGTAACCCCTGTGTGCCTAAAACGTGGATCTACGCGAGACAATGGTTTTTTACTTGATTCGGCAATTACGGCACACAACCGGTTAAGAATTTAAGGAGAGTAGGTATTTGTTAAACTTCTTCTACTTTACGAGTCGATAAAAAACTCTTTAGATTAGACCGTAGGCAGCCACATCAATATCAGCGTCAGTGGCGTTCATTAGATCCTCCAAAGTGAAAGTGTGTGAGCACTTGTTTGTCAGACAAGCCCGTTTCATCATCGGACTACCAGAAATACGGCGATGCGCCATCAGTACATGGTGGACATCCCACCCATACGCACTAAACGTTTTGGAAACACTTTTATTGTGCGTACAGCTTAGGAGTGGAATTCCCTGCCGGAGTCTGTGTTTCCCGACAGCTTCAATCTGGAGGTCTTTAAGTCAAGAGTGAATAGGTTTTTTCTAGGCAAGCGTGATTCACCGTCGACCACGTCATCGCTTATGGTATAAGTGAGATAGTGGTCAAACGCGAGCATATAAAATAATGTAAAAAAAAAAACAAAAAAAAAACCATTTCACCAAATTTTGTTTGCAGCGGCCTACCTGGGTACGCAATCGATTGAGTGCTTTCCATACATGCCACTGCAGTTCACAGCCAGGTGGCAGGTGTTCCTGGGGTCTCAAGAAGTTAGGTGTTGGTTAAAATCTAGTTTAGACTGAAAACCGTAAAAATTTTGACGTTAAAGTATATTTGAAGCTGAAATCGTCACGTAAGCTTTTTCAAGTTTTCAACAGAAAAAACGCCTAGTTTTCCAGATATAATACAGGCGTTTCTAAATCAGTAAATCTTTGAACATTATTTTATGAAGGTATTTAGCGAATTTAGCTAAGTACTTCAGTTTCCAGAAAATGCCGTGACGCATACGCAGACAGCCTTGATAACTAGAAATTACTAGATATAGGATCATTCGTTACATTTCCTTGAACGCCGATAAAAATAGGCATTGCATAGCACTGCACGTATCTAGTCGGCATTGGAAATATGCATTATCTATGTGCGTTACAATAACATGTACTACCTAGATAACCTGTAATAGATAGGTAATCAAAATGTGTACCTATAAGTACACAAGGTGACTTTTCATTTATAGACAACAAGCTTCTGCCAGCGGCTTCGCCCGCGTGACAGTCTAAAATTATCCCGAGGGAACATATTCCCGAGATAAAAAGTATCCTATGTGCTATTCCTGATTATAATCTATCCCTGTGCCATATTTCATCCAGATCCGTCCAGCCATTTGAGCGTGTAGAAGTAACAAACATACAAACACACACTCAAAAACTATCGCCTTTAAAATATTACTAGCTTCTGCCACCCGCTTCACCCGCGTGAATGTCGAAAATTATCCCGAGGGAACATATTCCCGGGATAAAAAGTATTCTATGTGCTATTCCTGATTATAATCTATCCCTGTGACAAATTTCATCCAGATCCGTCCAACCGTTTGAACGTGAAGAAGTAACAAACATACAAACACACACTCACAAACTTTCGCCTTAAAAATATTATTGTGATATAGTGTGATCCTTCAGGGGGTAAAAGTTCCTATTCATGAATATAAAAAACTTCTACATTGGAACCCTACCAGGAATCACGAAAACTGTATCAGATGTTCATCATTTTAAGCTCGCATTTTTCTACAATACGTAGAAAACAACAATTGTTTTTTTCTTGTCATCAAGGTTGGTCCCATACGATAAGTGTTTATATTCACAAGTACTAGGTAATGTACGTTCCCTAAAACATTCCTAATGAATTAAAACTCATCCTGTTTATGGCACGTTACATTTTTCCTATAGTCTATAGCCATATCGCTGTCCGCTAATCTTATCTGATTTGCTGCAGTGTAATTGCAAACTGCATTAGTCAGTTAAGGGCAAGTAAAATGTGTCAATTATTGATTAAAGAAGTAGGTTAAGTTAAGTATTTAAAAAGGGTAGTAGATATAACTCATCATAACCCCCTCATTTGTTTAGTATGAATCTTTCACAGTTTCTAAACTGTCTCCTCTGAATTTGGCCTACAAGTTATCTTCATAACTTCATAAAAATATTTTTAACTATACATCCGGAACCGTATTTGAATACAAATAAGTTTCAACACCCATCTCACGCTAATGATCATTTATAAAAATAAACAAAGTACTTAGAAGTAGTTAAATGCTTGTTGTAGCTTGTAATTTGTTACGTCTGGCAGATCCCCACGTTAAGAAACAAATAAAACGTTTAAACTTTTAGATTGACCAACTGGAAGGGAGGAATTAGATTGCCGCGGGGGGTCTCCGAGACTCCGCCGTCCTCTGACAAAGGCAACGTTGGACTTCGTAACAACGGGAACTACAAAAAAGTTTATTTTTTTATACATTATCTGTTCGCGAAGAAAAACACGAGCTAATTTATATTACCGATTATGTTTCAAAGTTTTCGTCGCAGTTTTTTAGCTGTCGCAGTATAAAGCATGCGTCACACTTGGGCGTCTTTGATTATCACCTCGCATTCAACTTTTATTCCATTGAATAATCTAAATTACGCTAATCCCTTATCCTTTTAGGCGTGTTTCTTTGAAATTCGGAAGCTCTATTGGAGGGCCTTTTGAGAGGATGGCTACGCGTTGGCAATTCTAATAATTGGTTCCTTTATTTGTCAACCGGAAAGGAGACCCACGTCAATGTATCGCGCCTTTAAAAGGATTTGTAATGGCAAAACTGAAGTGAGAATATTTATGTGTTACTATAATGGGACAGGACAGGACTCTACGCCAGACAGTGTGTCGCCGTCGGTACACAAAAAATGAAGAGGCAGGTTTGTGATTATTTTAGTAAGAACGTTGGAGGTCGTACGTGGATAAATATTTAGTGAAAATCAGTTACAAATAAGTTAGAACATTTTATTAAATAAATAGGCTCTATCATTTAAATGCCTAATACCTAATATTTTATATCAGAGTGTTACATAGGCTATACTAGATATATCAAAGCTATTGTTCAAGGAGTTGTCGATAAGAAATACTGATTTTATCTTTAATATGAAGCACTCATTTTTACAATATATAAAGATAAAATAAACAATAATGATAACAATAATTTAATATCTATCTATTTGTATTGTTTGATAACATTTATCGCAATTATAGGTAATTGATTAAAAGGTATACTTTGATTACAGGTATATAGAGCTACCTATTGTACGACTTTGTATTATGTAAAACCATGTAGGTATGATTCGCAACAGTTCGGCAGAATAAGCTTCTAATATTCAGCATTTACCCCCAAAGTGTCACATTCACAATTGAAATTAAATGGCCACATTACACGCGGGCACAACAACAATAAAATAATATTCGTACATAATCTCGAATGACATTTTATTCGGTTAAATGGAGTCCCTGATCGCGGCCATGTTTCGATTGAGCATATTCTCCGGAGGCGTTCATTCATACAATTCGTTCTTTCCAGTAAATCGCACGCAAAACTGCGGTGTTGTCACGGTGTCTGTTTGTGTAGGAACTTAGTTTTATGCAACGGCGCGGGACCATGAAATTGATTTCAATCCGCTGCATTGAAAAGGCGGAAGCCTCCACCTATCTGATCACCTTCATTCATGGATGGTGTTCATTCATAAAAGTTTACAACTGCTCGTACTACGGGCAACGGATTCGCAGGTAGCAAATTTTATGAATGAATTTTTAATATCCTTTCGCTTGTGTTTTTGTGTGTCCATATTCCAACTTTTTCGAAGCAATTAACTTAACAACCTCTATTTAACGGCCTTGAATCTTAAAAATATATCTAACTATAATCTATATTTCCTTATATACCATTACAAAGAAAATATAACGAGAGTAGTAGACGATGAAAAATACCACGATAATTCGACTTTATAAACTCCAATGAAGCTTCTCTAATGTCGCCAATAAAACTTGGGCCATTTGTTTTAAGAACACACAAGTATTCTCAACAACTGACGGTCGTTGAGAAAGACTAACTCCTCATCTTCTTGCATTCAGAGAGACCGACACTTAAGGCATGGTATAAGAGTATTGAATAGATCTGTATGAATGGACACCCATTTAGCGACGAGTGTTTTATGAGGATCCTGCAAAAACTTAAGTCAGGTACAGATCCGGATGCGAACGCTGGTAAGGCGGGGTTCCCACGAGTGGACAGTTAACTTAACACAATAGTTTATGAAGTGACAAGTCCAGCACTTGTTTGTTTCCCTTTCTTGATTGTTTCGGAGCTTGTTACGAACAAAGCGCCATGTGTTTGGGATGGGCGAGAAGAAATCAATTGTAGTTTGGGCAACAGATGTGGGTTTGCGTGTTTTTGTTTAGAATTTGTAATTATCTTGTAATTGTTTGCTGATGACACAACGCCTTGAGGGACAGGCAAAGGTCTACCTAAGTTCCTCCTACAGTTTAGAAAGTGTGCAAATTACAAGAACAATATTTTGTGCATCTGGCTTATGTTCCTATTTCTGAAAAAGGAAAGGCAACGAAGGAACATTTAAACCATATTTATTTTAGATACGTAAACTGCTGCAGTATAGACGATTGACCTTGACCTTTTGATGGATATGCGTAGTATCGAGTTTCAATATATGAAGTCCTTTCCCAGTGAAATGCGTTTGACTGTGCCTACACGTAACTATAACTGTGGTTTGGAAAAAAAACTCGAAAAATACCTACATGTAAGTTGCAGTTTTTAGGGTTCCGTATTCAACAAGGAACCCTTATAATTTCACCATGTCCGTCTGCCCATCCGTCCGCAGCTTATCTCAGAGACTCTTAGTACTAGAAAGCTATAATTTACCATGGATGTACATAATCACGCCGACAAAGTGGTAAAACTAAAACAAAGTTTTTTATTGTACACGTAAAGAGATGTTTTTAGGGTTCCGTACCCAAAAGGTAAAAACGGGACCCTATTACTGAGACTCCGCGGTCCGTCTGTCTGTCTGTCTGTCTGTCACCAGGCTGTATCTCATGAACCGTGATAGCTAGACAGTTGAAATTTTCACAGATGATATATGTCTGTTGCCGCTATAACAAAAAATACTAAAAACAGGATGAAATTAATATTTAAGGAGCCCCCCTTAAATATTAATTTCATCCTGTTTTTTTTTTCCCATACAAAAAACGTGATTTTTTTGCCTTTTTTGCGATAATGGTACGGAACCCTTCGTGCGCGAGTCCGACTCGCACTTGGCCGGTTTTTTTTTTCTCGTCTAACCCGTTGGCCGTTTTTGATGATTCGTACGTCAATCGATTCGTCTTAATCTTGCAAGTGTCACTTGGCTACATTAAAATAAAAAAAATGAAAAGTGGCGGCTTTTGGGCGCCATATGTGGGGGCCCAATTTTTATTTTCGTCCAATCCCATCGTGTGGGGTATCAAACATATATAACACTTATATGTTTAAATGTACCTAATTCGAATAATATGTTAACTAAAAAGTGTTAAATAAAAACCAAAAATCAAAAAGCCCGTGCTTAAAAAGCGAACTAAAAAGAAGTAAAGAAGAAAAAAAATATGCTGTGCAGTCGGAGAATACATCTGGTTTGGTCTTCCAGAATATATATCCTCCGACTGCACAGCATGATTTTTTTCTTGTTTACGTCTTTTTAGTTAGCTTTTTAAACAGTCGGGTTTTTTGATTATTTTAATTATTTAACTATTTTCTGTAATTAACCTACCCAAGTTGTGCGTTGCGTTTGATGTCCGCCTGTGTTATCAGCACCACATAGCATATTACACCGCCATTCCTGGGTTCTTAGGTACTCTCAATTGTCTCAATCTCAATGATTGTCATCACAAACACCACGGGTAATGTGCATCCGAAAGTTCTCGCGACTAAAATATCAAAAATACCGCGTGCTCGCCATCACTACTCAAATTATTTATCTCTGAAGAAAATACTTTACCTCAAATAAATAAGTAGACTTCCAAATCCGAACACTAAAATGTGCAAAAATTATGTTTTCGTTTCGGCAGTTGATGTTTTTGGTGACTGAATAGGTACAGAAAATTTGTATCAACCGTATCGTTCCAAATACAGATCAACGAAGAATGTCTTTAATAATCATTTATTTATTTCGTAAACAACAGATTCATAAAATTGCCTTGCTAAGGCTGCAGAGCAGCTATTCTACGGTAGGCTTTAAGTTATTTATATCGTGCTAGAAAACTTCTGTTAGATAGTAAGACTGTAATTTATTTGATTACTGGCATTTTACTCAACACAGAAATCCTACTTATACCTGTTTAGGGCATTTTGTCCCTTTTTAACACGCTTTTATTAGCTTGGTATGTATTTATCTGTGAATCTATGTATCTATGTAACGGAATCTTTGGAAGTGATTTTCACCTCCTTTAAAACGTCGGATTAATTTGAAACTTAGTACACTTGTCAAGGACTGAATACAATGCAATAATTTAAATAGTTTGTTCCATTATCCTTACCAGGGGGGTGACCACAAGCTCTTAGAGTAAGGTTATTTTGATATCGAGTAAGGGACAGATGTATATGACGTGTATACATCTGTCCCTTACTCGATATCAAAATAACCTTACTCTAAGAGCTTGTGGTCACCCCCCTGGTTCTTCAGGATTAGCGATAAACTAAAAAGTAAAAAATTAATAACAGTTTAAAAAAAACACACTTTTTTCATAATCACACTATTCTTAATTTAAATATATTTAAAATTATTTTCTACTTTTTAGTTTGGTTTTCTATTATAGCGTGATTTTTTTAAAACTATTATTTATTTTCTTTTTCTCCCATATGCAGGCACTCTTTCCTTACACTTACACACTCTCACTCAGCTCCCTTAATTTACAACTGTTGCAGAGGTCTCTTGATGATGCGATTTTGACAGATTTCTCACACAAAATGTGTCAAAAACACATTCTAGTTCGAGAGACAAGGTTTTAAATTAGTAGAGCCCTAATTCTACGCCTAAATCCTGTTGGCAATTATGTAGATGTTTTAACTAAAGTAACAGATATACTCTCTGAAATGGTTTCTACTAACTACTACACGGATTTTGCAGTCAATCCCTTCAGTTATTTTTTTTCTTAATAAACCTTTTATTTATTTGATATGCAATTATAAAGCTTTCTTACACTACTATAGCGGTTTGCCACAATTAGTTTCGTGGAACATCCGTCCGGAAGTGTCCGGCGGTGTCCGCAGTATCTGCGGTGGTCTGTTTACACTGATCCTGCGCACAAAGCTGATAAATGAATGAGTTCCTCGACCACCCATAGTGTGGCCATCGAGTAGCCAATTGCAGCGATGTATGGCTGCGAGAAAGTACTGCCTGCATTAGTTTATGTTTTAAAATGATCATAGAGAAATGATTATTATTTTAATGAAGGTGAGTTTTGATACAGTTTTAGGATATTTAATACATTGGTTCCTCAATTATAAGACCTAACTACTTAAGGTCCAGTCCATATCAGATTTAAATTAGATTGATGCTGAAAAAGCTCAATAGACAAAAGGTTAATAAAAATGTTTCACAAAGATAAACCGAGTTCTAAAGAAAAAGAAAACACTAAAAAGTGCAAAAATAACTTACTTTTCGGAAGTCGGTTTCTTTGGTACCTACCATAGTAACTCTTGTTTTTATCCTTTTTCAACACCGACTTCCGAAACCTCCTCCTTTTTTTAAAGTCGGTAAAAATAGAAGTACGAACAAAATTGACTCAATCAAATATTTTCTTATATCTCAATTTCTTCAGTCATACAATGGAATATTGCCCAGACAAGTTGCTTGTTATTTTTATGAAACTTTGGCACAAAATATTTTGTTCGTAAAACATTATTTGTTTATAATTGACCGTTCAATGGCGGGAACTGTTTCTGTTAGTTACGTATTCATGGACTCAACGACGGCGGATGCGTGCCAACATTTCTTCGACCTTATTTTATAACATTGTTCCAGATTTTTGACGGTCAAATTATATTTAATGTGCCCATTTGATTTGTACGCTTCACTAATAAAATGTTCTACGATTACAAAGCTTACAGAGGCCTCTACGAATACAAGATATAAATAAAAACCGGCTAAGTGCGAGTCGGACTCGCGCACGAAGGGTTCCGTACCATTATCGTAAAAAACTGCATAAAAATTACGTTTGTTGCATATTTAAGTAGTATAAATATTTAAATAGTAGGTATGTATTTAAATATTTCTTTTATTCTGTTTTTTAGTATTTGTTGTTATAGCGGCAACCGAAATACATCATCTGTGAAAATTTCAACTGTCTATCTATCACGGTTCATGAGATACAGCCTGGTGACAGACGGACAGACAGACAGACAGACAGACGGATAGACAGACAGACTGACAGACAGACGGATCGCGGAGTCTTTTTAATAGGGTCCCGTTTTTACCCTTAGGGGACGGAACCCTAAAAATTATTTGAAATATTCATTAGGTATCAGCAATTTTATTGCAAATCTGAAAGTCAGGTTTACACTGGGCTTAAACCTAAGTTGCGAACTTGCTATATATAAAACTAACAAAGTTGATTGTAGGACTTTCTAGTTTCCATACATGCGTCCAAAGTCGCGTCCATTGATCACGGCACCTTTAATTCCTGCCCACATTTGTCTATTGTAGACAGGCGTTATTCTGTAAACTCCTCATTATGGACCATACTTTGTATAAAAATATGTGCTCCACTATAAAGGTAAACATTGATTTTTTCTAACGCCTGAGAGAATACATGTTTGGGTCGGCTCTGACAGACGGACAAAGGGACAATGAGAGATGATCTTGAATGGCGACCGCACACTCGGTGCGTACGCATACCTTCGACGTAGTAACACTTACTTTATAAATTATAGCAATGACTGGAGCTTATAGAAACTTGAAAGCTCTTGGGACTTAGAGCAAATAAAATATGACAGTACTTACATTAATTTTTCATGTTTACTTATATGGCAAAAAATACAAAGCAAGGTCCTCTTATAGAAATTGAACAGATAAAAAATTGAAGACGATTGCTTGAAATTATAAGTACCATTATGTAACCCACGCATTATTACTGAAAACTGCCATAATTATTTGGAACATAATGTTTTAAATCGTGCATTATGCATTATTAACCGAGTTCGCAAAAAAGGAGGAGGTTTTCAATTCGACTGTACTTTTTTTTGTTTTTTTGTTTTTCCTCAGAACTTGTAACTGGGTGAACCGATTTAGATGATTCTTTTTTATTTGAAAGCTGGTGCTTGTCATGTGGTCCCATTTAAATTTGATCAAGATCTGATGAAGAACTTCGTAGATATACATTTGAACTCTTCAATAAATGACGGCAAATCACTCGGGATAGCTGCAATCGGATGTCTGTTTATTGTTTACATCGTTTCATAACATAACATCACACTAGCACGCTCTAAAGGAGTACGCAGGTGTGAACAGTTCACCCTGGTATACTCTAATTCCGCCGTTTTTGTTTAAGCTTCTTGTTTCTGGGTTAATCTATTCTGGCTTCACTTTGAAGAATTGGTCCGTTATGTAACCACAACTAAAAGTGAAAAATACATAAGTGCGACACTATTAAACTAGTAAGAAAGAAGAAATAAGCTAGTAATAGCTGCTGGCAATTTTTGATTTTACTAGATAAAAAAAAAACTTTTAACAAAAAATACAACCGACTTCCAAATAAAAACACTACAAAGTGAAAAATTACTTCAATTTCGGAAGTCGGTGTTCCTGTTTTGGGATCTTCGTTTTTTGACACCGACTTCCGAAATTGAAGTTATTTTTCACTTTGTAAATAGTAAAATGAAAAATTACCAGCAGCTATTAGTATTTTTTCTTTCTTACTAGTTTAATAGTGTCGCACTTATGTAGATCTTCTTCTTAAAAACAAGAGCTTTTTTGTAAGCATCACATTTGTTCACACAAAATTAAGGACAATATTTTTTATAACGTTTCAGTTGGAAGTCTTGTGTTGCAATGTTTACAGAATTGGTTGTTTTCG
This sequence comes from Orthosia cruda, assembly GCA_964057195.1. Taxonomy (NCBI): domain Eukaryota; kingdom Metazoa; phylum Arthropoda; class Insecta; order Lepidoptera; family Noctuidae; genus Orthosia; species Orthosia cruda. The sequence continues at coordinate 7,986,530 of OZ059846.1, forward strand.
AGCTGATAAGGATCTTTAAAGCTACGGACGTATCGGTCGTTGAAAAAACTGTAGGACAACTAAGAATTTATTTCAATCCCTTTTGACAACATCAAATAATATTTTCCATTAATCCTGTAACCTCGCGGCAACGGTCATAGGAGATCACACCCACTCCTGCGCAATGACTTCCCCGCCCTCAGAAGGCTCGGTCAGCTTTGATTGAATGAAAAACCCTGGGCTTTTGTTGTTATATTGTCAATAGTACCCCATTTATGCGTCCTTTTGATATCTTGTGGTTTTATGGACGATTGAAAAAATAGGACTCGTGTGCCAAAGTGTCATCAAAAGGTTTCTGGAACACGTGCGTAGTTATGATATATAGGTTTTTTCTAAAGTTCCAAGTTTAGAAAACTGGCCAAGTGCGAGTCGGACTCGCGCGAGAAGAGTTCCGTACCTTTATCGCAAAAACGGCAAAAAAAAACACGTTTTTTGTATGGGAGCCCCAATTAAGTATTTATTTTATTCTGTTTTTAATATTTGTTGTTATAGCGGTAACAATAATACATCATCTGTGAAAATCTCAACTATCTAGCTATCACGGTTCATGAGAAACAGCCTGGTGACAGACGGATCATGGAGTCTTAGTAATAGGGTCCCATTTTTACCCTTTGGGTACGGAACCCTGGATATGCTTTGAAAATCTGTATTTATAGGCAGCTCTCTTTATTATTGCTAAGAGACCACTGCAAATATTTAAACCTGAGCCAAAAATGGTGGGCTCTTTCAACTTTGAAAAAGAAAAGTTTTATTTTATTACCTCTGAAAGTTTACATTGACTTGACGTTCTGCTCGATATTTCTTTATGAAAAGTAGAATACATACCTAATATTATAACATAACAATAAACCAGAATATCAAGAAATAAAACTCCTACAATACTGTTAATTTCAAGATTGCTTTTACTTACATTTTATGCGTTATAAGAAAAGCACTATACTAAAAGCATTTGAGGATTTTCCTACGTTATGGTGCTTCCGAATTCAGGAGATTTATATGCCGCCATTGTGTGGGAGCGAGACGGAAACTCCTATATAGCCACTTACTCTCTAACAAGAACAAAAGATTGTCGTCTCTATTAGCTACCTAACGAATCGCGTAGCGACGCACGCATAGTATATGCAAAGACTCAGAGAACTAAAAAAATATCTTAAATAATGTTGTGTCTAGACATTCGAATAATATTGTAAGTTTTAGAGAGTGGAAATAGTTCAAATAAATCAGTTTTTCTTTTGATCAAACACTGGGTTTGTTGGCGACATAGTTAAATAATTGAGGACGGGATTTTATCTGGTGTGATTGGCATGCACAACAGGCAATATAGGTGAAATGAGGGCAAGCTTTTCGTGTTGGGGAATTATTTTAGATTACCTACATTTGATGTAATTTAGAGATACGATTCGATGTTCGGTCAGCGTTTTTAATCAAACCTGATTATTTAGATCACACCTAGTACACAAATTAAATCATATTAAATTTTATCTTACCTACGTCAGCCCATTTGAGTGTAAACTAAAGCAAAACATGAAAAATGCTTGGCCATCTTTAAATCATGACAGGCAAGGGCAAGTTTGAAGCGGTGTGATATATGATTTGGGGACTAATTAATCGTTTTTCGTCTCTATATCTGCTTTAGATATCTTGCTTATCCCCGTTCTGGGGCATGCTTGTCTTTGAAACATATTTAGTTTACAAGAAAAATAAAATAAAACTATCCTGTTTCGTATCATATGCTATATCAGGCGATCTTATGAAGCTCTGAAAATCCGTCTCGAGTAAATTGAAATTGGAGGGAGACGGCAGATATCAACGGTATAGGATTTCGCTCTTCGTGTGAAAAGGACAGGAACACTGGGAGTGAGAGCTCAATAACGAGCGGGCCAAGGGTTGGCTGTTTCTCTTACAGTCTGATACTCGGAGCCTGCAATATGTGAAGATTTATGTACCTCCCCATGTACCCGCGTGCTTACGAGGAAGTCTCCTGACGCAACTTATTTCCATTGTTGCTAACATTATGCTCCCACCTAGTTATTGGGTCGTTATATTAAAAAAAGTCTTGTGATACACTGACAGTTGATATTTTTACGAGACCAAGTACGAAGGGAGGAAACTAGACATGATGAGTAGAAAAGTTTTCCCAAAAAAGCACATCTTATTTAATAAAAAGTTTCATTCAGTTGATGATTTTGCAAAAGCATACGCACTGTAGCATACACAGAATTAATAGATAAGTACCACTATCATCAGCCTAGACGAGTTCACCGAACCTTACACTAACGTTAGCGGCTAAGTACGTAAGTACCTTTTTTTTAATTTTTATTTTTTGGGTGGGATATCATCCAATGACTTCTCCCGCTCTGGGTGAAGCAGGAGGGCGTGTCAGACTTTTACTGACTAAAACCCACCCGTGTAAAGTAAGTACGTAAGTACCTAAAGACCTGATTAAAGACATCCCCTAGCAGATAACGACCTAATTCAGTCTTCTTCTTCTGTATCACTTCCACCGATTTCCACGGTTACATCAACGCTGTCAGCGCATACTTAGTTCACTTAGGCTGCGTGTTTTGGGATATAGAGGGCAGGATAGGAGTCTCATTCGATAATGAAGGACCTCGATTGAAATAACAGCAAGAATCAACTAACTTTCTATAATTAATCACGAATCCCGATTGACATTGACATTTATAGAGGTGTGAACTGTTAAATCAGTCCAATAAAATGTACCAGTTACAGTTGTCTGACCTAATGTTATTTGAACTTGGAGTCGTCACTGCGAGACAGAAGGGCGCTAACTCTAATCATTATAGATGGTGTTGGATATTGCACTGCAATAAATTATCTAATGTTTCTGCCATTGCTCATTGTCGATTGCAACACGATTTGGCATGGTTTTGTTCGTGTTTGAATAGAGCTTAAACTGTTCTATTAACAGTAGGTAGGTATGTATTCCGTTTACTTTTGATCCTTTTAGCTTTTTAAATCTATACTGCTGGAGCACTCATCAATGTGTTGCTAAGATGAAATTAGTATTGTTCACGAAATAGTAGGAAAGGCATTAAGTAAATAGTAACTACTATAAATATAATAATTAGCAAATCATCAACATCCTTTTAATGTTCCCATTGCTGGGATGGGCTCCTCTCTGTGAGAGAGGGAATGGGCCTTTATCCACCACGCGGGCCCAGTGCGGGTTGGTGGATATCACATGTCTTCGATTTTTTGGTTCTAGGACATGCCGGTTTCCTCACGATGTTTTCTTTCACCGATTTTAGAGCAGTGGTGATGAAATAATTTACACAAAGTAAAATTAGCCAATGAAAAAGTAATAACCCTGAAACTTATGCTGAAAAGAAAACCGCTGTGCCGAGATAGACGTGATTTACGCAATAGTTATGTGTTGCTAGCTACTGATGTAGGTAATAAATAAAATGGGTTACCCACGCTTAAGAGACGGGTATACTAATGTATTGAGGCAAAACCAACAATGGAATAAAGCTTCAGGATTTTCCTATTATAGTCCCCCCATATATAAGTACTAATGCTGTAACATGGAAATATTGTAAAACCAAACCATTTTTAAAAGAGTAACCATGGAGTTGCTTGCCGGTTCTTCTCCATAGGAAACGACCAACCCGAACCGTGCACCTTTTGTCGACGTTTTATAAGTGCCCATGTAGGCCTATGTGAAATAAAAACAAAATTATTTTGATTTTAATTTTGATAGTCAGCTTAAAGTCTCGTTAAATAAAGAATGAAAGGCAAAGTATCTCTAATATTGGCATAATTGTGTACTTAATGATAATACTTATTCATTATTACATGACATCTAATCTTTAATTATATATTTCTTTGTTTTATTTAATTGATAATTCATTATTTGATTTCTATTTTTTTATATTTTATTTTCAATATTAATTGACAATTTATATTTGCATTTAATGTTTTCCTAAACTATAATGTTTAATAGTACTCTAAAAGTCCAGGGGGTGACTATAGGCTCTTAGAGTAAGGTTATTTTGATTGTGTGTAAGGGACACATAACTTGTATAATATATCTGTTCCCCCCTGCTCTTCTTATAATTAAAAATGACTTCATGGAACACTTGCTGATAAATTGTTTATAAAATAATGAATTTAAATTTGATAATATTTGTACGCTTCACTGCAGAAGATAGAGAATCTAACTAGTATTGTAACATCTCGCACACCGTGTAACTACCTATGTTTACAAATAAAGATTCTTATTCCAATGTTGAAATGTATTCAAATGGCATGCAGTGAAAACTGATAGTAGAAGCTTTGGCCGGCTAGAATGCGATTGGCGTCTCGGACACAGTATGAACGCAAAAAGACCATGACAGAGTTTCGAAACGCGTTAAATATAAATAACAGGTGATTCCGACGTTGGGAACGAAACTCCCGAAATATGTCTGTGGTTATTTTTGGATCTTGAGCTGTATATTTAGATAGGTATGTAATCTTTATACGAATCCGTATTTCTCTATCAGTTTTTTTTTAATAACTATGCTGTTTTTGCCTTTTCCAGCTGCTGTTGAATTCCGTGGGCGAAGTGAAGAAAAAAATTAGAAACAGGGAACAGTCAAAACAAAGTTGAAAGATTGGCGCAGAAATATGTACCTACAAAAACCGGCCAGGTGCGAGTCGGAATCGCGCACGAGCAGTTCCGTACCATTAACACAAAAAATTGCAAAATAAACACGTTTGTTATACGTGAGCCCCACTTAAATATTTATTTTATTCTGTTTTTAGTATTTATTATTATAGCGGCAACAGAAATACGTCATCTGTGTAAATTTCAACTGCCTATCTATCACGGTTCATGAGCTACAGCCTGGTGACAGACAGACAGGCAGACAGACAGACGGACAGTGGAGTCTTAATAATAGGATCCCGTTTTTACCCTTTGGGTACGGAACCCTAAAAATTAAATGTCTTTCAGATAAAAAGTGAAACAAAAAAAAAAACTTTTTTGCAAAAAAATACTACCGACTTCCAAATAAGAAAACTACAAAGTGAAAAATAACTTAATTTTTGGAAGTCGGTGTCTTTGGTAGGTACCATTTTTTGCGTTATGGACACCGACTTCCAAAAATAAAGTTATTTTTCACTTTAAAGTTTTCTTATTTGGAAGACGGTAGTATTTTTTGCAAAAAAAGATTTTTTATTTTTAACTTTTTTGTTGTACCTACCTAATAGGCTAGTAGTTAAGTAAGGTACTTACCTATAATGCCAGAATAGATTACCCGAATATCATGAAACTGAACATAACCGGTGAAATGAGAGTGTACCAAGGTGAACTATACACATCTGCGTACCCCTTTAGAGCATTCTGGAAGGAGTAGAGAAGGAGGTTGAAGTGGAATGTACGAAGTGATAGTTTTCACAATGCAGGTCACTAATGTACCAATTTCAACAAAGGTTAAAAAGAAAACCAGCCGCTTTTGTTTGGCTATTTTGCATGTTTTTATAATCATTACAGTAAATATTAGTCTATCATTATTAATAAGTATTTAACAATAATAAATGACCGTGACTCCCTCTCCAAGAGCAGGCCCTCCCACTTAATCTCGGCGTATCGCTAACAAATTTAATATTTACTCGTGTGACTTATCCTTATAAATCGGCAACAATATTAAAACCGCCAGTACATTTGATTGTTGTGTTGCTGCCACCCCTTACTTTTTGTGTTTGGTGCAAGTTATAGAAGGTCGCGGAGGATCAGGCTTGAAGGACCAATTCCTTCTAGGTGCTGGTGGATCTCCACCAGCTGATCACAGCGTATTGGTTTTAGTGAGGTTAAAAGCCCATGTTCCCTTTTCTTTTCCCCAGAGATCCAGGCGCCCGTATGCTAATCTGTTCAGTTTATTGGTCCTCACTCTAGAGACTGTATAGAATTAGGAAATATAGACAATCAGACATTTTGATTCTTTCCAACAAATTTATTTGAGAATGTGTTTTATTAATCCTAATAACAAAACTGTAATTGGGCAGAGTACACCATGTTTTCCTTCACCATAATCAGCGATGTCTAAGATTTCTACAATGGTTAAATTAGAAAATACATATGAATTGAAAAAGTCACATTGAATAAGGATTTATTCTATTTTCTATCTATCGACGTCGTATTGTGTTTCTTATAATTTAGTATATAATCAATTTCCAAAATTATTCGTTGCTAAAGCATTTGGTGATAGAGCCTAACACTTTTGTTCGAACCTCGCGTTAGTTTATGAATTGCGCAGCACCGTGAGTGAGCTTTAGCACCCTCGTAGTATGCAAGCCCATGCGCGGATTTACGACTAATCCGAGCCCCGGCCATGTCTATCGCTCTCCGATGTCTGCTCTGAACTATGTGTTAACTTTATTAAAAACGAGCCGTTTATTTACGCCCCATGAGGATTTAGTCGTGAGGAGATGTTATTTGAATAGTTTAACTTGCTCTCCGGTTGGTGGAAATATGAGTGTGAATAGAGTGTTTGCCGGTATTCGAAAGATTGTGACACAACCTTTGAATGAGACGTCATTTTATGTAGATAAATTGATAAAAAACAACAAAGTGCAAAAGGGGCAACCCCGTACTTTCCAGGACGGGGTTGCCCCTTTTGCACTTTGTAGGAGTTTATAAAATAAATATTTTTCTTCTAGTTTAGGGATAAGAGTCGTGTAGCTTAGGAAATTTAGAGACTATCTGACTTTTATAGACCCTGCAAGCCATGAAGCACATAGCCAGGTTGTTAGCAATTATCATAGCTCTCTCATCCCATTCAAATAAGAACCATAGTGCTACCAATTAAAGCTTAATTTACATCAAAAGCTGTTGGCGAGGTGAAGACAGGGCGCAGATTTAATCAAGTCACGTCGTAATCAAACTGACATTATGAGGTGTGGGATGTCGCCGCCGATGTTAATGACGCGTTCTGAACACAATCGTTAAGCGTTTGATGGACTTACTGAACAAGATTGGACATTTTCTTTCCTTCTTTTCTTTATTTTATAACAAAGCTTAGTAGAAGACTAGTATCAATTAAGAGTTCTGTCAACCCTAATTTAATGCCACAATTGGTCAGATTTTTGGGGTAAATCAGACTTTGATAAATATTCAACTTCAAATTCTTAATCGTGGCACATCGGGGGTAAGATTTCTTCATTGCTAAACGAGCATATGTTTTTACGGAGACAATTATTTATTTAGTTAAGTATTAAAAACTTTATGCACAAATAGGTACAAAGGCGGACTTAATGCCTTAGGCATTTTCTACCAGATGACCAAAAAAGGTAAAATGGTGGTGCTGCAGAGATAAAATAAGGTAGGTGCAACTAAATGATAGGATAAATAGAGAAAAAGCAAATACATATATTAAAAAGAACATTTTCCCTTGTATGTTTTCTATTACTGTATTTTATTTCTAATTGACAAAATATGTACATAATTAAACACTACACTATACAAACTTATACTAAATCTAACTACTTACATATATGCAAAAGAAAGGTAAACAAGTAAAATTTCAAAATTTAAAAAAACCCCCGACACATTTATCTTGCGAAAACATCCCGAGTCAAACAGTAAAACGCCCATAACTTTTAAAAGGCTAAACCGATTTTATTCAAACATAGCTAAGAACACTCTCGATACAATCACCTTTCAAACAAAAAAAACTAAATCAAAATCGGTTAATCTGTTGAGGCGCTATGATGCCACAGACAGACACACAGATACATAGATACACAGATACACCTTTACACAGATACACCTTTACACAGATACACAGACACAGATACACCTCAATCTTATAACACCCCTCTTTTTCCGTCGGGGGTTAAAAAGAACATATTTTATATAAATATATACTTAGTTACACGCATACATAATATAAACAATGTTATAGAGAAACCTCGAGGATTTGGGGTGGGTATGGAATCTACCTCCTAGCGGTCAATCCCGGGCAACGGCACCACAGTCTTGCATGTGGTACGGCTGAGCGATCCCACTTAAGCGGTGGTAGGCTCCGCAAGGGGCCGCCTGGCTTGCGACCACCATCCCACCGGAGTCCGGCACCAGTCCGGCACCAAGCAGCTTGCTGTGTTCCGTCGGTGTGTGGGAATGCCAGTGTCTTTGGGGTAGAAGGAGGATGTCAGTTGCGCTGTTCAGAACCGGTCTTGGTTTCTGGGAAAAAACTTGCCTGGTAACTCATTTTGGAGGGTAGCGGGATTCGAAGCACGGTGCCAGCCGTTGGCCGACCGCAGTCAGTAGGGGGCCCAAGTAGCACGCCAGCCACTTGCCAAAGGCTGCCCCGCCAACTTCCGAAAAATCCCGGTATGCTCCACCGTGCCAGCTGGCGACTGGATGGGAGGACCCGGTGGCCATATCCGGGGGGGTTCGGGCGTCCCCGCATTCTCCAAATGAGTTCCCCATAGGTTGGTTTAGCTCCGGTGTTCCACTTGGTTCACTGAACAGCGCCTCGACAATTCAACTTTTTCCCAAGCAAATTAAAAAAAAAATGACCAAAGCGAAGAAAACTACGGTGAAACAACGGCTGCCCTTCCTCCCACTAAAAGTGCACCTCACTAACATCAGGGGGTTGCACTCTAATCTCGATCCGGTCCACCACCATCTTGAGACCGAGAAGCCGCACCTGTTTTTCCTAACGGAGATGAAGATAACAACCCCGTCGGACGTGGCGTACCTCAACTACCCGGGTTACTCTTTTGAGCACAAATTCAAGAAGCAAGCTGGGGTCTGTGTGTACGTCCGCGATGAGATTTGTTGCCGATGTCTCCGTTGCTTTGAGAAATCGGGTTTTTCTGCCATATGGCTACTTGTGGACACTGGCGCGAAGAAGTCTCTCCACATGCCGCGTCTACCAATCGCACGCCGGTGACCAGGAGACGACAGCACTCTTTAATTGCCTCGTGGAATCTGCTGACGTAGCCCACCAACGGTACCCAACAGCGAAGCTTAATTTTCTAGGGGACTTTAACGCCCATCATAAGGAGTGGTTGTACCCGTACCGGAAAACTGACCATGCCGGGTTAGAGGCGCGCAAGTTTTCACTATCGCTAGATCTAACCCAGCTGGTGAATGTGGCAACGCGGTTACCGGATGTTGACGGCCTTACATCCAATTGCTTGGACCTTCTGCTGACAACTGATCCGGACAGTCATTCAGTATCGGTCTCAGCCCCACTGGGAACGTCTGACCACTGTCTGGTGAAATCGGTGTCGACTTGTTCTCCTCCAGGTGAGAGTCCTAGAGGCACGAAGCGAGTATGGCGATACGAGTCAGCAGACTGGGACGAGATGCGACACTTTTTTGCGTATTATCCTTGGTGGCACGTGTGCTTCTCCTTGGGTGACTCCTGGAGCTGTGCGGACGCGGTTTCGGTTGTGATTCGGCAGGGAATGGAGTATTTTATTCCAATCTCCGACATTGCGCTCGGTCACAAAGCCCGACCTTGGTATGATGCAGAATGCGCCGACGCTAAGGCCTGAAAAGAGTCTGCCTACCAAGACTGGGTCGGGGCCCGCGACCGCAAAGTTAGAGCGCGTAGGGTTCGCGCGAGGAAAAGAGCCTTTAATTCTGCCGCCAAGTGCTGCAAACGGGTTCTACGACGGGCACGTTTTGACCATATTGGACGAATTGGGGCCAAGCTGGCATCGCACCCTCCGGGTAGTAAACAGTTTTGGTCCCTGTCTAAAGCAGTCGAAACGAATTTCTGTCGTCCCACTTTACCACCGATGCTGAAACCTGATGGGTCGCTGGCTCACTCTGCAAGTGAAAAAGCAAATTTATTTGCATCTCTCTTTGCTAGCAATTCACGTCTGGACGCTGGATCCAAGCAACCACCTACTGTACCTCATTGTAACTCTTCGATGCCGGCGATCGCTGTGCACACTAAAGTGGTCCGGAGAGTATTGTGCAGTCTAGACGTGAACAAGGCCAGCGGGCCTGACGGCATTCCAGCGAGAGTGTTGAGGCAGTGTGCGCCTGAACTGTCTCCTGTGTTGACACGCTTGTTCCGCCTCTCTCTTGTAAAAAGAACGGTGCCGAAATTCTGGAAGCTTGCAAATGTGCAACCAGTGGCCAAAAAAGACAACCGTGCAGACCCTGCCCATTATCGTCCGATCGCCATTACCTCCATTCTGTGCAAAGTTATGGAAAGGGTACTGAACAGTAAGTTGCTGACCTACCTTGAAGACAATAATCTCCTCAGTGACCATCAATATGGCTTTCGCCGGGGACGGTCAACTGGCGATCTTCTTGTGTATGCCACGCACTGCTGGGGCGAAGCCATCGAGAGACACGGCGAAGCACTTGCTGTGTTGCTTGATATCTTTAGAGACTTGTCAAAGGCCTTAGGGCCTTTGACAGGGTCTGGCATGCAAGTCTACTCAGTAAGCTTCCTGCTTATGGCATCCCCGCTGGCTTTTGTAGCTGGATATCAGACTTCCTTAGTGAACGGTGGATCCGAGTAGTCATTGAAGGCTGCTCTTCTGACCTTATGGCTATTGATGCCGGAGTTCCTCAGGGGTATGTTCTCTCTGCAACTCTTTTCCTGCTGCACATCAATTACCTACTTCAGCCTGGTATTGTTGGGTACGCAGATGACAGTACAAAAGGCAAAAGCCAGCGTGGATGAAGTTCATTCCTTGAGAGACGCTATGGTGGAGCGGAAAGATTTGACCTTAAGGCTTGTCTCCCAGTGGGGTGATGACAATCTGGTCTCCTTTAACGCCACCAAAACACAGGCGTGTCTTTTTACCGCAAAAAGGAGTATTTTCAATCAAACGCCGACTTTTCGGGGTACGTCTGTTCCTGTAACTGATCGGCTCGAGCTCTTAGGCATGGAGTTGACATCCAGTCTCAACTTCGGCGCCTCCATTGAGTACAAAGCCCAAATTGCGAACAAAAAACTGGGCATCCTAAATAGAGTGAAGCAATACTTTACGCCTGGACAGCTTTTAACTCTATACAAAGCGCAAATCCGATCCTGCATGAAGTATTGCAGCCACCTTTGGTATGGCTCAGCTAAGTATCAGCTTGCCACGCTTGACTCGGTGGAACGCAGAGCCAAGGGGCTCATTGGCGACGTTGAACTGGTGGATGCCAAGCTTCACAACTTGGCTCATCGCCTCAAGGTTGACTGCTTGTCGGTCTTCGACAGACTGTACTTCGATGAGTGTGCTCAAGAACTCCACGACCTGATCCCACCAGCCCCCTTTTACGATCGGACATCTAGACGCACTGCAAGTTATCATCCTTACCTTGTTGCCATTCCACCAATGCGCAACAAGCGCTTCCAAACATCCTTCATAATTCGCCCAGCGAAGGAATGAAACTCACTACCTGCGTCTGCGTTTCCGAATGCATTCAACCCGAATCTCTTCAAAGCTAGAGTGCACAGGCTTCTTCTGGATAAGCTCACCCCATCGTCGAATATGTCTCTGTCACCTCTGACCTAGACTAGAGTCAAGAGCAAACACATTTCAAATAAAAAAATATTTAAAAAAAACCGAAACCAACTAGTCAATTTTGTGATGATTCCGCAAACTAATAATAATATCTACTTATCATAAGATCTTATGCACAATCGACGAGAGGGTAAAGATATAAGTGGATATCTGTTTCATGCAAGAATTGTATCTGCGAACAGTAGCGCAAAAGCCAATTGCAACTGCGCCAACCTTCTACGGTTATTACGTCTACGAAAAGATGATTCTATTCTAGTCTAGTTTGGAGTTGGAAGTCTAGAATGAATTTCAAGATAAAATAAATTTGCATGTGGTTATAGTGGGAGTAGTAAATTCGTTACGGTGACTGGCAATAAAGTACACATGAAAGTGGATGCAAAAATGTATTTTGCAATTGTTTTGAAGTACTAAATTATTACATGCATTAGTTAGAAATCGCGGCAAATTTTCATCTTATTTTTGTTTCTGTAATTTTAATCTTATTTATGTAACATCAAATCTCAACAACTTGTTTACCGGGACAGTAAATTACATGAAAAACACGCACCATTCTGCACAATTCAAATAATATCCGGCAGCCATATTATAATATTGCGTAACACATTTTTTCGTAATGAGAAACGCTTTCATTTAAGGAATTAAATTATACCTCATATTTTGAAGAGTTTTAAACATATGAAGCAATAGTTTAAATATCAAAACTGTTAGTTACCTAAATTGTGTCCATATTTAAAATTGAAAGCTGGAAAACTGGCACCCTCACTTCATGTTCGTAGTAAGGATGCCAGTTTTCAGCTTTGTAACAAATACAATTACATCAGTCAAACGTGTAATTGATCCAAACAGATTCACAGCTAACCAACAGATGTATCCAGAAACAATCTGATTATAAAATCAAACAGTAGGTGTCTGTCTGTGTGTCGTCAACAATGACTGTCTAATTAAGCGAATAAAGGGTGACACCGCAAAGCTGGTGTGATGGATCCGTTTAATAAACGCTCCGGTCTCGAGCTTAGCCACGCCTCGTGCTCTCTTCATTTAAATATTATTAAAGTAGGACGATAGGCACACTTGGCATATCTTGCTTAGTTGCCTGAAACATGGCCTGTTGTTGTACATGAATGTAACTTCCTTGTATGCATTAGACTTCTAAATATTTCCAATGTATGTCTATATGTGCAAGGCTGCCGTAGCTTTGGCTCAAATTTTGGCCTACCTATATAGCTATGTCATTGTCTTCATTTAATTCTCCTAGCTAGCTTTTAGCTACTAGTTTTCAGCATGTCCTAGAAACAAAAAATCGAATACTAACACCCACCGGGTGTTGCACCGAGCCCGCGTGGTTACGGCCCATTCTCTCTTACAGACTGTGTCCCAGCAGTGGAGAGATTAAAAAAGCTGATGAAGATGTCAGCATGCATGACAAACATGAATAATAAAACCAACAATAAACAACTTTAAACCAACAAAAAACAACTTTATAAACAGGTCCATAATCTGATAAAACATCGCTACGAACATAATCAACTTAAACCATAAAATTAGCTTCGATATCGAAAGCCAATATTGTAGCCTTCCGAAATCAGATGTCCGATCAAAATAGCTGAGGCGCATTAAGTAAGATGTAGCGGCAGGGGTCGGAGGGCGAGGCGAGGGTTCCGCAGGATATTGCCTAATCATTCCCGCCTTCACACCCTACTAACTGCCAGTTGTTTTAGTATTCATCGCTTTATATCGCACCCCGGAGCCCCGGAGCCCCGGTGCCTCGTCACATGGAGATTGATTCCCCATTGTTACATCACAAATGTTTTACTAAAAAGAGACTTAAATTGTCCGTTTACTTTTTAATATCGGTTACCCTCTTTTCAAAGGCAGAATCTTCTGCAGCGTAATTTCTACTTTCTTTTGAATAATGCATTCCAGCCCCAATTATCCTGTCGTGGTTGATTCATGATTTACATATTTTCTCTCTGTAAAAAGCAAACTAAACAAATCCTCTTCAATATTATTTACGTAATTGGATTGGCAAGTTAATAATGCGTAAAACAATCCGAAAATCAGAAAAGTTGTGGCAGTGTTCTGTAAACCCCGGGCCGCATTCACGGGCTATTAATTCTGACAAAGTACTGTGGACTTGTCGAAAGGGTTGCTCTGAGAACGGTTCACAAAAATGTTGTGACATTTTGTTGTAATGTATGAAAATAATGTAATGATATTCATTACTTGTAGACAGATAACAGCTGTAGACAGTAGTACTCGTAGACAGAATACAGGAGGAGCGTTTTCAAATGCGTGTTGATCCTAAACTCCAATAACGTTCCTACTTTACAACACGCATCACAATTAAATCTCTATCCCTATCTCTGATTGATAGTAATGTTCAGTAAACATAGCACTATTGTGCAATAACATTACCAAGCCAAATGAGATCGGAAGGAGCGCTCGCATCGTATAGACCCCCGAATATATATCATTCGTTCAATGAGCTTACAACAATTGAACAACAAGCTATACAGCGGCCTTCGCATTGTGTGACGTAATTTTATCAAAAATATCGGACATGACAATAGGAAGGCCGACAAAAGTCGGAAGAGCGGATGCGATTCGCGTCGTCTTGTCGGTCTTGTGCGACAAACGCAGAGCGCTGATTTTTTACGCAATCGACACAAAGAATTGTCGTTTGTCGAAGGGGATGTTTCCACCCACAAGTCAGCGGTACATGCTCATCGCTCATTACGGACAATCGGAAATGACTTCACGAAGATCGGAACTTTTGACGCACTTGTAGTGTCGCTTGTAAAAAGTGGTCATTGATTCTATTGACAATAACGTGTGGCGTGTACACACAGGTGTGATTCCTTTTGAACCTATTCTAGATCCGTTTTAATGGTCGTTTTAATGTGAGGCAGTATTCAATTTGAACGCCTTGTCCGGTCTTGAGAAATCCGAGTGATCTGAGAAGATTATCTGGCTTTTGTTCCAATCTGAAAATGCAATAAACAAACCCTTTCTATACCCACCTAAAACTGCAAACTATAAAATGGGGACAAAATTAATGGCGTCACAATTAATCTCGCGGCTGGCCCATTAAGAGAGTGCCACATAGTTGACTCGAGCCGTGTTACTGGCCATTATAGGACTTTTACTGTTATCGCAAATCGTAACGCCCGCCGCGCACCATGTAATTAGTCGACAATTCCAGACCATCTCATCACTACGACCATCAATCCACCCTATATTCCAACTAAAATTTACTTTACCACAACCATTAATGACTTTACACCTTCAATGTTGAAAACTCTCTATACAAAAGCAGCAATGGTTACCGTTCAAATCCATAGCGTCACTTCCAATGTTGCCAACTCCTGGCTTGCGTGTCAGGGGTGGCAGACAAAAGCATCAGTTTGGTCATCGCAACAATACGATGGGCATGTCGAGATACAATTGATTTTCTGCTCGCTATTTAAGTCAATGTTATGAGTGAGGGGAACTCGTTTCCGTTTTGCCCTGTTACACTTTGACAGTATAAAAAGTAGAATTTCTTTTTCACTTTGACTTTTTCCAATGTGAAACAAAACGAAACAAAAAAAAAACGATGGAATCATACCAATCCAGATATACATATAGGGTAACAGATATATTTATAACTGGAAAAGCGGAGAGGTTTCTGTTACATTGGATAAGAAAACTACTTAGGTATTGACTGCTAAAATCGTCGCTGGCATTTCAAAAAGTTGTATGTAAACTGTTCTATAATCTGAGGTAAAATTAGAATATTTTCAGTCAACACAAATGACAATCTTTTTCCATTACTACAACATGCGACATTTTGAAGGCCTTTAAGACTTATTGACTTAAAACTTTTAGTTATGAAGGTATTTCAATGTCTGTTGATGACAAAGTTATTCACTGAAAGGTTTCTATCCATCTCTAAGATCTCGATCCATTGGTCAACATCAAATTGACTTATTAAGGCAAGTCGTATAATTGACATAGGACAATTTGACAAAGATATTTTAAGTAAGACATTTTGCATATTACAATACAAAGTCTTAAGGTTCCCGTAGTCAACGGCACGAACTACTTTGTGCGCGGGGTTAAAATGCATGCTGTCTCATCCGACAACACGTGCGAAAGAGATTGATGCTGCGATGAGCAGTAAGAAGCTAGTTCGCGTACGAATTAGCACTTTTGCAAATTTGTAGCGAGTTGGATGATGATTTAGGACGAAAACGAGCGCGCGAAATTTTATGAACAGACCTTTGGGAGTCTAGATATCTTGAAAAAACTACTAAATGTATATTTTCAAAATAAAATTATTTGCATTGTTGATTTACTAATCTATCCCTGTATGGAGGCCGTTTTGCATTTTTCCTTCTTCTTATGGTATTTATTGCCGCCCAAAAATGCATTAAAATTAGTGTTGAAATATGGAACATCCGACGCTCATAACTTTCAAATATTGTATTGTTTACTTCTCTGTTTCCATATAGGGCTAGATAATGATGAGACATATTGATATAATTTTTTATTTTGAACGTAAACCGTCAAACAGTGGAGTAATCGCCAGACCACATTTGTATGGAAGAATTTTCGACTACTGTAACCTTAAACCTCAAACACAACCTACTATGGCATTTTGACACATGAAGCATTACGTTATAAATTAAGCAAAGACACTGACCTCTATTATACAGTGTACAAAGTATGATAGAGGTCAGTGAGCAAAGAGCTTTAAAAAAAATATATACCACAATTTAAAATGACAGCGGCGAAATAATATAAATACGATTCCTGTTTTCAAAAGAAGAATTATAAGATCGATATCTGAAATCTTATTTTTAATTAAAGCTACCTACTGTCGAAATGAATTTAATTAGATAAACGTTCCGACGGTCATACAGATCGAAATAATACAATTTAGTGGCAAAAACTGACCATTAATACATAGCATAAAGCACAACACAGTTTGTCGGTGTTGCACAAGGGCCCCGCCCTTTCAGCTTACCTCGCCGACAGACAATACACATTCTCCTCCATTCTCTGCTCATAGGAAGGAAGTGAATCATTTTTATTCGATTAGCATCCGAACTCGGCTCCACAAAGAGATCTAACACAATAGAACTGCTACTGTTGCGTACAAGTTAACTTTTAAGAGCGATGACTCGGCAATCAATCAATGAATGTATTTAATGGAAGACATGATCTTGTGTACGCTGTTGTAACTTAGGTTAGGTTAAAACGGGCTGGTTACCGCATCTCCACGACCAATCGCGTATTTTGCGTACGCGTACGGTACAACTGTTGTAACTTATTGTGTAATCGTTTCCTAAAATGATGAACCTAATTTTGCACTTAAAAGCTTTTATGAATTTTAAAGTTTAACGAACAATGAATTTTTCAAATTAATTGTAATAGAAAAATCAGCCTTTCATTTAAAACAGAAAAAGAATAGCAAAATGGTCAACAATTTTCAGCGTAATTACAGATAGGTTTTTATTGTTTCAGCCATCAAGAGTTGCGGTAAAAGTTATATTACTAAGATCCAAACTCATATCGTATACCATGCAACAAGTTCTGTTGTCAAATGTGACAAACATTAAAAAAAATCGACCATAAACAGCGTCAAAATAAAAAAATATGTAGCAGAAATACAGGGACCAAAATAGGAGCACTAGACTTCACTAGCTGCCAAGTGCAATAGAAAACTGCCCGTGAAATGTGGAATTAATTTCCAACACCTTGTCGGAAGCACTGCAGTTAATGCGTCCAATTATAACTCGTGAATAATCAAGGAACGCTTAATTGCCTTTGATATCCTTGAGAGTAAGGTCTTCGGTTATTTTAGTACGAATGAGTTTGAATATCTCTTTCCTTAGTCATAATATAAATGTGGCATTGCAAGGCTATATTGTGCAAGGAGATATTCTGTGTGTCATTCCATAGACTGAAAACGTTCCTACAAGTTCTGGAAAAATAATAGACCCTCTACGGCGTAGAGGGCCTACGCCGTACACGGGTACAATTAATATTATTTCTGTTTACCAAAATCTTTTTTATAGATTAGAACATTGTGTGATTAACTTTTTTATCACAAGACAGTGGTTGTGACCCTTTTTAACCGCTTCAATTATGCATACAAGAAAAACACAATTGATCTCACGATAATAGTAGACTTGAAACTATTTTTACATACACAATAGATCAATTAACGTATCAAAGGTCTGGTTTCCAGTTGAATCGGCCGCTGTAAGGCGTTAATAGTTCGTAAGTAACACGCTAACTACTGCCGTCAAGTCTCGAGGCGGCCTGGTGAAGGCTCGCCAACAAATCCACGCTGAGGCTAATTGGAACTTAATTGAAATAGAACACTGCCGCAAGTGTTAGAGGATTTATGATGCTCTATTTTTGTACGTACGTGCACGTTTCTTTGTCGTTGGGTAAGAGTAAATAGAATAGACTTTACTCGTGTGATTTTGCTGGGCGGTAGCGGCCTTATGAAGTGACCTACGAATAGTTTGCATGATTTTGCCGAACTGCATTCGAAATTTGAATAGTTTTGAGGGTTTTAAATAACAACTCATAAGCGGAAAAGTAGTGAACAGTGGTGGCCCAGCGGTAACGTCCGCGACTTCAACGTGTCGTAGGTCGTGGGTTTGAACCCAGGCAGGCGCTTTGCTTTGTGTAAATTATAACATCACCACTGCTCTCAAAACGGTGAAGGAAAACATCGTGAGGAAACCGGTATGTCCTAGAACCAAAAATTCGAAGACATGAGACATCCACCAACCCGCACTGGGCCCGCGTGGTGGATTACGGCCCATTCCCTTTCTCACAGAGAGGAGTCCTGTTTCCCAGGAGTGGGAACATTAAAAACGCTGATGATGATGAAGCGGCAAATTAATAATATTTAACTTATAATACATTTATTCATACCCTACATTACATTATACAGAGTTACCGCGTTCTTATATAAATCAAAAAGAACCTGCCGAGAAGACTATTCAAGTTATTAGAAATACAATATATGCCACTCAAAAACTATGCCGTTTTATGAATATGGTGCCATTGAGTTTCCAAAGTTAGTTTTTATGTACGTCATTATCACAATGGTTTCAGGAGCTTTTCACCCTACAATATGTAGGCAATTAAGAGTTTTTACGATTCTCGACAAAAGTCAAATAGGGATGGTAAAAAAGTGTCATCGTTTTTATCGTCATTGTCATAAAACTCGGGCTTTTTATATAACACAATGATAATTTGTCATCCAAGACTGAGTTGTGTGAGCACCTGGCCACCACGCGACCCCAACTTATGCCGAAAGAGGAACGCCTATAGCACAATTCGCAACGCACCTACTTTGTAAATGATTGTTTAATTTATGTTATGTGATCTTCAAATATTATTTAAGTAGTTCTTCAAACATGCAGATGTTCCGGTAGGCGGGTCCGTCGACAGCTGGTCGGTACCGGTCTATGTATCTCTTGCGTATAATAGGATGACACAGCAGAGCGTTTTATGAGACCGCTATTTACCGATTACATTATCGCCGTTGTGATTTCCACCATACTTAGCTGCTGATAATAGTGCGTCAAGGTGATTTACCTACTTTACTGTTTGCTGTTATTCAATCAGTTTTAACTTCAAGGGAAACATGGAGGACTGATTTAGTTAATTTTGGCCATGTATTTTTTGCAATTTACGTAGCTTACAATTTATTATTCTGTGTTTTTCCAGGACATAAAATGGTAAAGAAAAATTAAAAACACAATAACCCTCTGTTGGGAGTGTGTCACAGTGGCGCCGACAACATTCGCGGTCGGCGAATCGACTTCCTGCGAACCGTTTCCCGCCAAAATGGATCGCTTCCGGCGGGTATTTGTCATCTCCAAATCACATAGAGTAAAAAGAGTCGTTATTGATACAATGTACTCATACCTCTTTTCTGATTTTTACAAAATATAGGTCACCATTGGCCCATATTTTCTCTTGATTGTGACGTCGCGATTGAATCCTAAATTATGAGTTAATGACTTCAACTGATCGAGTGCAAAAAGTAAGTTGCCAAAAAGCTTGCTATTTTTGGGAATTAGATGATTCATATCGATACTATCAAGTTCGTAATACATCTAATATGTTTAATAGGTATGTTTGCTCTAAAACAGAAAAACAAAGTTCTTAAAATACTTTTATACGATTTCCTCAACTATATTGGGATGGGATCTCGTAATCCGTTTGTTTGTTACAAATACTGTTAATGGTGGACTTTTCCCCTCGAGTTATTATTCATCCTAGTTCCGGACCCTTGTCGCCGCTTGCGCAAACTGAGAGTGCTTTCAGGTCAATGCTTAACGAGCCAAATGTATTATGATTTCGTAGCAGTCATAGAATTAACCTCTTTCCTGATATTGTCTTCAGTGTACTCTGTTCATTAGAAATTCTCTTATAATTAAATGCTTGAAATTAACCAAATAAAATGTCAATGTTCATAGGATCTACTTTGTCATAAGTGTTGTTTTAAGTAATTGAGATGGGTCTACGAATCACGTAGCAAGTGCTACGAAATATTTTCGCTGATTTCTTTTTACCGGCCACACTCGACCACATCCACACACATCAGGCGAGATAGTGGTCAAACCAGTGTTGCCAGTGGCAGATAGTCAAATGTTACATGCGTCATCTCAAAAAGTTACATTTTCATGAAAAAAGTTACACTACCTTATTTTATGTGGAAAACGACACCAAAATAATAAAAGACTACAATTTGTTTTTTTTTCTACTATTTAGGTAGCGGAACGCGCCCACTATTCGAATATTCGCGCGGGCGGGCCCTCCACCGCGACTGCCACGGGTAAATCCGTGGCGTTTAGTTTAGAACATTCAAATTAAAACTAGAAACAACTATGTGGCTAGGTACCTATTTGGTCGCATTAGCGAAAAGATGGATAGATAAAATCAAATCTAGGTGACGCCGGCCGGTAGATATTCATCCCACTCTAGTTCTTATAAACGAAACTAAAGTTACTTAAAATGAGTAATAAATATCCAAATGAACTTCTTGAAGCTATGTGCAGTGCATGGCACACATATATCATGCTACTTGATAATCTTGATATTTAGTTGACGATTGATACAAAAATAAACTTATTTCAGTTGCCGATTTACTGACAACACGACGACCAAAAGCTTTCTTATATGCGTTCCGTTTCACGATTATTTTTTGTTTGCGGGCAAATATTTTAATATTTTTAGTAAGTTCTAAATGTTAGGTAAAAGTTACATTTTGAGTCGTGTTACATGGAGGTTACATGAGACAGTCAATAGTTACGTAAAATGTAACAAAAGTTACGTTCTGGCAACGCTGGGTCAAACGCGAGCCTATAACGAATAAAAAATAACCGGAAGAAAATAGTACAATTATTTCCTTTTGTAACATTTTCCACTTATTTGTGGGTGTTCTAGAATTTAAATTATAATGTCTCTATCTACGTGTAAGTTTTGTCATTTCTATGCGTGTAACCGTTATCATAGGAAGACCAATACTTATTGTAACTGCTGCAGCTGAAGATTTTTCTGTTTAAATTATTTGAGGATTATAAACGGAAAGAAAATAGCAACATTGTCTATCGACAGACTTCTAGCCCATCGACGTTAATTAGTGCAGAGCCAACAGTGCATTAGATACACACCAGTAGGTAATTTGTTATCATTAAACTATGCACGTTCCCGATACACGTGGCTTCAAGTGCTGATATATACCTACAATACCGTTTGTAGCGCTGGTGTGGTCATAACACAAAGAAAATTTACATGAAAATGCTGTTATTGTATCACCGCATAGGTATCCAGTACTGATAAAGAGCCTCTTAAGGCGCTACCCCGAGCAAAACGCCGCGCTAGCCGTTTTTCGTGCAGTTTTTAGGAGCTATGTACTCGTTATTTAAAAATAAATATCAACTATTAAAAATACATTAAATTTCTACATATTATTAATTCGAATATGGTTTTTGTTTTAATGAAATATATGTTTCACTAATCTCCTTCCACGATAACCATAAAAATGAGAAATAATGATTGATAGCATGCATCTGCTCGCAAAGTGTTCATTAATTAATGTTTGTACTAACACTAATGGATAGACAATTAAATTACGAACATTTTGTAAGTTTTATTTTTTTCAAAAGACCAAAATTCGATTTTATAAAGATTTTATTCTAAAATCTGGGCGTAACTCATGCGCCACCAGTGTGCCGCTAGCGCACTAGGAATGTTCACGGCGGTGTTTTGGTCAGGGTACGGCCTTAATAAACTTCATGATTACGGTAAGCATAATCATCCCACAGCTGGACAAAGGCACCATGACCTCCAACCTTATTCGAGTAGCTTTAGGAAGAATATTCTATTATAATACAAAACACCACGTTTGGCGAACATACTATCTAAACTGCATTATCTATGGGATGATAGAAATTTCTATTGAAACCATGAAATTTCGATAACTTTCTGTAACTAATATAGTATAACTTTTTCCGACGGCTTTGCTCCCGTGGCCCATGCTGAAAAGTAGCCTATGACAATGTCAGTGTAGTTTTCTACCAGGGAAAGAAGGATGTAGGTTCCAAAGATCTTTATACTAACTTTAAAAAAAGGTGGTTCGAATATTATTGCTGGAATTGCACAATATACATATATATTATTTTATATGGGCTTCTAAACACGTGTGCCAAATTTCATAAGTGTGTGTATGTTTGTTTGGGCGAAAATCGAGGACATACATACATACAAACAAGCACATGCAACCACAGTTTTACCACGCTTCCATGCTTTTCTCCCAAACTACTTTTCGGATCGTGATCATTCTTTTTTATTGGATTATGTATCTCTCAAGTTAAAAAAAAAAAAACAAATCGGGTCAGCAATTTTCTAGATTGGAACATACCTACTACCGAACTCCTTAGCGACAAACAGCACGAATGTGTAATTATTGTGGGTATTTTGTCAATCCTTTTGATACCTTCCTATAGAATAACTTTTTAATGATAGTGTACTAAAATAAAAAGAGAGAAAAAAAACATCACCAAAAAGTAAACCGACTAAACTTTTTGGTATTTTGCTTTTGAAGTTGTTTTTATTATCATTATAATTATCCGGAAAGGCGGAAGCATTGCCTTATATGTAGATAAGACTAGGGCGTGGGTTGGTGTCACAATGTCACAGGTAATTGTGAGAACTGATTGTGTAATTAGCGCGACAAGTCACAGAGGGCGCGGGAGAGACTCACCCTCCGTGTTTTACACCCGTGAGACTTTTTAATTGTTTCTGTTTGCACTGTGCGTCTGCTGATGATCGTATTACCACTGTTTGTTTTAGAAAAGTAATTGGTATTTAATGCCTCTCACCTCAGCTCACGGGGGGTGGAAAATTAGGACTTTTTTCTGTACTTTTTACTGAATATGTTTTTCGATAAAAGTTGACAGGCAGGCTCAGCATTCTAGGCTAATAAAAAAAACCTTTTCGATACAGAGATATCTAGTTCGCCTAGGTAGAAAGGGACCATATTTATCCCTTATGTAAAACAAGACAGATAGTTGATCCACTAAGATATGAGTTAGTTTAAAACTTAACTCATTTATACACTTTAAGGCATCTTAGTGGATGATCTGCGAAAGTTATTGTACAACGAAATAATGTGAGTGCATCAATTTATTTCAATTTACACGATGGTATTGTTTTGGCTGGCGAGGGCGGCGTTCCCGCGCTTCCGGGCCCGCTTCCGACACGAGCGCGACGCGTGCCGCGCCATCTTTGAATTGCACCCTACAACAATCGACGATTGTTGCCAGGAAGAAAAACACATCACAAATTAAAGGTAAAATTACGCTATTTGGAACTTTACCACTTTGGATATTGGGGATGATTTTCAATGTATTGTTCAGAGCTACTTTTGTCATTTTGGGTTTTGATGAAAATCTTTGATTGTTTTGTCTGCTGTGCTAATGCTGTTTAATAATTATCTGGAACATGTTTCGTGCGGCGAGTGTATTATTGAACGACGCTCGCTTTCAGGATGACTATAATTTGAATTAAAAGTCACATCGACAGCTTACGAACAGCCAAAGTGATGGAAGGGTCAGGTGGATGGGTATAATTACGCAGAGTTAGTAATTTTTGGCTTTTATTACTGTATTTACGCAATCGTCATGAAATCACAAAGTCATAAAGTTCACTTAAAACTAAAAACTACATTTCATAAATAACGCGTTGTATTTTTTAAAATTGAATCGGCAAAACAAGCAGACACGTAACGGCCTCAACCGCTGATCAGCGAGGCTGGTGACATATTTATTATTTTACTCATATACTATGAAAGTAGGTAAAGGCCGTGTAAAAAAAACAATCAGCACAAAGCATACCTACTTATACTGTTAATTTAACAACATAAACTTCATAGGTAATTAACTGGTAAAAACCATTAAATGCAATGGGCTAGCGAAACAGAACAGACCTTAAAATCTACCTACATACATAACATAAATAATGGTACCTACATTTCACACGTGTCGAAGTCAAACAACATCTGACCTTATGGAAAGCAATTAAATTGTCCATTACCGTAACAAATAGAGCAAACACGATGTGAGAACGTTAAACGAGGCGGACAGAGGCGGTACGTCACCGAGTCACGGTAACACGGCGGCACGGCAAACGGGCAAACATTTGCGATGCCACTCCCCGTGTGTATGTGTACTCTTGATCGCTGTTTGTTCACTTTAACCACGTTTGTTTTCAAAGACGTAGGTTAACAAGCATTGCGAACTGTGATTACTTTTACCTGTGTTATTTTTATAGTTGCAAGTAAAAAAATCTAAACGAAAATAACGAAATCTCAAAACTACGAAGATATTTTATGGCGGTTTTCTCACGATATTTTCCGTGAGGAAACCGGCATAAAATACCTAAAACAAAAAATTCGAAGGCATGTGACCTATATCAATCCGCACTGGGCCCATGTGGTGTTTTACAGCCTGACACAGATTATTTATGTTGTAATATTTTCTGTTATGTATCATTCAGCTGATGTAGCAATTGATTGCGATTAGAGATATGATATACCTACTTATAGTCTAAAAGTGTTGGACACCGTTGAACTACAAACGGTTTTAAGGAGGGATTGCTATAGTTTCCATTTTCTACACATGCTGATCTAACTTATTGTCGAATGCGTTGCAGTCGCTTCTTTGTCAAGCTGAAGCTCCGTTAATTATAAAGATCGTTAACTATTCATTTTACAAGCCATTATCTTAATATTAATATTTTGTACTGACTAAATGTCATATCGTACGTAGATGATGCCAAAATCACAACCAAGTAA
Organism: Orthosia cruda; assembly: GCA_964057195.1. NCBI lineage: Eukaryota > Metazoa > Arthropoda > Insecta > Lepidoptera > Noctuidae > Orthosia > Orthosia cruda. Next base: position 8,011,434 of record OZ059846.1, read on the forward strand.
CGCACATACCAACAAATACTGTTAAATGGACGGAAAAGCATAATATTTTAAAATATATGCAAATAACATGAAGTCCAAACAGACACTTGTGTTTTATGTTTACGTGTCGGTGCTGCACTAAATTCAGAACGATCAAACAAGTCGCTCGAGTGAAATTGCAATATCTGTATGCACGCTATTTGACTAATTTTATAGTTTTTGTCAATTTGCCAACCGGAATAGAATAGTCAACGCGATCTTGAACTAGATTGGCGACATTTTATTTCACAGATAGGTACTATTTTCGTATAGATAAGTAGAGCTTTACTGTGCATCGTTACGTCTGTAGCTTCAACATATTCTGCAACGTTACTCTAAAACTTAGGTGTTACCGTCTTAATATCCACTATCTTACCAACTAATTTATTGATTCACATTGTCCACATTCATTTACGATTTCTAACAAAAATTTCTTTACTGCCAATCATTTTAAAGATCTAAACCAGCTCACAGACTGCTTGAAGTCAGAACACCAGACAGTTCTATTCAATGTGCAGATACTTATAATAAAATAGAGTTTAGAAAATAGTGCGGCAAGTTTTCTGTTTATCGAAGAACTTGTGCAAGAGGAAGCGTCTGAAGAATTACGGGGTGAAGTACGCCAGCGTAGAGGGCATTACGCTAGAAAAGTTTTGTGTAACAATGTGTAATGTTGCCATTTCTATGCGCAAATCTCCCGACCGGAAGTGGCGGAGCGCGCGCGTCTCTCGCAGGGCTCGGACAACTTCGCTATTGTGGCGCCATCTACTACTGTCCGTACCACTGACGTGTTTCCGGCTTCTCTTCAAAAAGTCTTGAGCTGTCAACTCATGAGGGGATATCTTAGATTCTTTGAGAGTCTTTTTATTAATTCAGTTCTCGATGAAAGATTTATTATTCTATTTGGAAATCATGTCGCTGTTACGAAGCTTTTTTATACCATCGTCGATTGATTGAGGAAAATCGTATGGCGCAGTTCTATTTGCGGGGAGACTGTTTGGTTTGTTAACGTTTACAAAAACGGCTCGTCTTACAACAATAAGGTATTATCTTTTCTGCAAAGATTAATATAGACTCAACGCAAGTCTATACAAATGAAAAGCGTAGGTAGGATATCATAACATGAGTAACAGACAGATAGTAATTATGTGGTAGCGCTAAACACTTGAAAATGTTCAGGCCATGGTCGTCGGCGCGTAAACACGATATGACCTAATTTATCCACTTGTATGATTCAAATATAATTCCACATTCATTTACTGTAAATATGTCTGTATTCACTGAAAGTGAATGCAGTACCTACGCACGATACTGGATAAGGGATGGTCTGTAAGTCATGGCCAGCGCCAAAACACGAGATGCCACCGTCATGGCTGATTCATTTCATATTTCAGTGGTGATTTGAAACACGTGTATCCTAAATCACCCTATGCTTCATGATTCCGGTGTGTACCTATGATATATTTACTAGAATTGTAAAGTCGAAGGTATCTGTCCAGGTAGGTAGAAATATTGTTTAGATGGGGGCGAAAGTCCATCGAATAACATGCTACATACATTTACTCGTATGAAAGGTATTGTTTTCGTAGTACTTATTTTTAGCCGTAGTAGCGTTTGTAAATGCCTATGTCAGACTTGATGAGATAACTATAATTTTGGCACGAGATGCAACATTCCAATTAATGAACACCACTTTCAATTATGACATTATAGTTTTTTAAAGACGCGAGAACCGGATACAATTTAAACTAATGGACACATCAGCTGTTATATAAATAATGTATTAACTACATGTATTTGAAATAGTGATCGGTGAAGCGTAGAACCATGCAAACGCATCATCAGTCTATCCGTAGGCGGGCACTATTCGTAGCAAGGTCAGGCGATATTATATTTCAGCGTAGCACTACCAGTTTACGTAGATCTCTCCTATTCTCTCTGTGTGCCTCTTCGTTATCTATCTAACAAGTAGGTTGGGGAGGCAGGAGAGGTCTATTGTGCTGGATGTATATAGTGATCGCCATCGCTGTGTATGTGCCCACGCATATCGACGCACGCGTCACTCCGGCGGATAAATAGAGGCCTGTTAACGTGATTTTGTACTGAGTGCTAAGTAATGGGACGTAGTTCAATCAAAACTGAAAGTATCCAATGTTTACGACGTTAGATAACGTCATCACACGTTTGTGTAGATGCTGGAAAATCTGCCTTGTTCATTAAGAAAATTATTGCAGCCAATTCGTAGTTATCATTATAGTAGGTACCTAAATGTTACCGTTTAAAAGTTGTTGTGTAATTATGAGCAAATATTTGTAATCGCAAGAGATATATGTTTAGATAAATCAAAGTTTAGGCTGATATGCTGCAAGCTTCGAAAGAACGATTTTACTGTAGTACAAGTGTCTTTGCATATAAGCCCATTGCATTGTAGGGATAGACTAGATTTTATAGCAGAAACATGAAATATATCTTCATTATAAACTCCAGCTACGAGTCGTTAAATACACAATGTAACTATACATTTAATTTAATAGTCGATGTTGGCTCCCTTGTTCTTGTGGACTTAAATCATGGTGTTGATACAGTGTCTCTGGTGGACACGGGTCCCGTCATCGCTATTCTGAACAAAACGTGACTGCACTGTTGCCAAAAACAAAATAGACATTAATACTCTCACACATGGTGGCTTTCATTGATGGTGAAAGACAGCGACAGCTTCCGAATTACATTGACAGTTAGCATATAAAAATACAGTGTTAATTACTGTACACACAGTAGATAATGGATGCGGTACATGCTCTACAACTTTCCATCTAGTGAAGAATTATCTCGAATTCGATAGAGTACGACAACCATTTATCGTGATACGGATGGCGTGTAGATAGGTATTATAGTTGTTGTAGAACAGTATATAGCCTAGGCAATAAAGACGTTTGCTACGAAAAAATCTTAGAGAAATTTCGCCGGAATTATCTATCTAATACCTTTAAACGAGCAATTCTTGTATATATGTTTATATAATCTGAATCCCAGAAACGCCTCCAACGATTTTCATGAAATTTAGTATGCATGTGGTTTCGGGGGCGAGAAATCGATATAGTTGGGTTTCATTTTTAGAAAATGTCGTTCTCTATTTTCACCAAGGTACTGTTCATTATGGTAAATATGTCGCCTATAGCGTCTTCAAAGATTTTATTAATTCCCGTCCGAATGGTTTTTTTAGTAAAGGGATCAATGAAATACCTATGAGATGGCAAAAGTGCATAGATAGCAATGGTACATACTTTGATTAAATAAATATATTATATTAAAAAAAAGACTTTATGTTCCTCCCTTACAAAACGCCAATTTCATATGTAATGACCTAGTATTTATTTCAACTAAACCATTTAAAGATACTTTTGAATTGTCAAACAAAAGATGAATCTAGTTGCACATTCGCAAACTGACATAGGTCTCTAAGGAGAAGAATGTGCAAGAAACTCCACGGACACTCTTTGCCATCAGTTTTAATTACACGAATTTGGTTAAGTACTTACATCATTCTTGTTGGAAAATTACATATTATGTGAGAACGCTGTAAAAAGTCGTGCACATAAAAGCGTCTAGAATAAAACCAACAATTCAAAAATACATTAAGTAATTAAAAACAGGCCGAGGCAGCTAAGTTATGACCAATCCCAACTGATGGCGCCCGTTCACGTACAAGACGCATGGATTGGCACCACTCAGCTCAACCATCATGAAGGCAACCGAATTTGGCGCACGGTTGGCGCAGTGGTTGAGCGATTGACTGCTGAGCTGCGTGTGCGCACGGAACAAATATTTGTATGGCCTACAGATAGTTGTTCCGGCTCTGGGTGTTTGTGTATGTGAGTGTATATGCTTGTAAACGCACCCACGATACAGGAAAAAATTCCTAGTTTGGGACAAAGTTATTTTATTAAAGAAAAATAATGATCTAACACATGTGCCACCATCAGGGAGACATTAGAGAGAGTATAACATACTCTCAATTGCCAGGGCATTCACAAGTCAACGAACGACATACATACGACATAATTGGTACATATAGTATTCACACATTCATGTACATTTATATATTACTAAAACAAATTGAGTTTATACAATACAAACATATTCATATCGTCTTCTGCAGGTCCAACAATAGTATTTCGAAACATTATTGTTTCGCCCATCACATGGTTTTGCGGTCTAGTGGTTGTGGAGCAGGACTAGCATTGTGCCAAGCATTTTTATCAGCGATGTAATCCCCAAACTTATTGGGAATAACAGCATGATTAGTTTGTTTTGTAATAAATAGGGTAAATCGTTTAAGTATACGAAAAATAAGAAAGGACCTAAAATTGAGCCCTGGGGTACCCCTATTTTCATCCTGACGAATGGACACCGTTTATTTGAACTAATTGCTGTCTAACATCCAAAGTTTCAGAAGTAATGTTTCATGTTTAACGCAATCAAACGCCATCGACAGGTCGCAGAAGATACCTTCAACCCAAACAACCAGAAAAGTAATTTAACAAAACAGTGCATCGAAATGAATCACGGCTTTATAGAGAGATTGTAAACTCCATTACGATTTATCGACAGTTATAAGGGAAACGCCCAAATTCACAGTCATTGGCAGCTCTAATGAAAATCTCTGATTACTGATTGGGCGTGAAATAGCTTACTTTGGTATGACGGCCAAAATGTTAAGCTAATTAAATTAGTTGATATTCCATGCGTCAATAGACGTGGCGGATTAAAAACATTCCGACGCAGAACCAAGCTATTTGAGTGGTATTAGAGAAATAAATCATTCAAGTGTACTGCGCAGTTCGTTTTATAATCATTTTTTTTATTTTGTGTCTTATATCCAAGGTTGGGCACGCAACGGGCTACGATTAAATCATTTAATTCATAGCGTATTGCTTTCCCGATTTTGTATATCGTGTCATATTGTAAGATTTCATTTCAGTGGCTATCTACCATTCCTGTTCACCCTTTTCAGTCCTACATTAATGTTGCCAGATGTGTTTTAGCCATAGCCCGTGAAGTACTTTCTTATTTTAAAAGAATAGTGCTGTAAAGTAGGGATGGGCGTTTTCGGTTTTTTGCGCAAACGGTTACGTAACCGATATACTGTTTTCATATCGATATCGAAAACGGTTTTCAGATATCGATATGATTAGTACAGTTTGCAAAAGTTAACATGTTATTTAGATAAGCAAACTAAAAAAGGAACGCGAACGATGGTTCCTATCGGTTGTGAAGTTTGCGTTTTGTTCGTACGTTTTTGCATTGTTACGGTTTTAAGTTTTGAGTTATTCGTTCGTTCGTCGCAAGTAGTTTTGATTCGATACATACAGTTTTTGTGATATCGGTTATTTTGATATGGATGTCGATATGATATTATATCGAACCCCATATCCGATATAAGTTACGTTTTGATATATCGGTCACATCCCTACTGTAAAGAAACTTACTAAAATATAGTATTAATAAGTAGAATGTACGTAGTATCTCTAAGTAGTCTGTGGTAGACAGTGCTGCCAACTTAGCGCTTTCAGCGCCAGATCTAGCGCTTTTTTTATTCAATAGCGCGTTTTAGCGCCTAGCGCTAAATCTAGCGCTTTTTTGAAACATTGAACTTTCTTTAAAAAAAAAGTAACTTCGCAAACTATCAACCTCTAAACGACGTGTTGGAGCAAATTACATCCACAGATAAATATAAATTCAAGTCCAAAACTGATCAAGACCAACTCAAACCATCTAATTCGGCGGCAGAAGCAATTGTAGTAGAATGATGAAGATGGTGAACTAATTAATTTCCTTTATTTTATGAAATAATTATATTAATACGTTTAATTTTAATAATAATTATATAATATGAAATAACTATAATGTATGTAACTCTTTTAAATGACATATTTTAATTCAATAAAAAAATAAGTTTATACGTCCCTGTCTCAAATTATTGGGTGCTTTTCTTTACAGCGACCATTTAGCGCTTTCTAGCGCGTTTTTAAAGAGCTAACAGCGCGTTTTTGCTTAGACGAGTTGGCAGCACTGGTGGTAGAATAACATTTCACTTCACTTACAATTCGCATATGTTTTCACGATGACTTTTTAACAAAATAAAATAAATAGTTAGTGAAATTTGAAGGAAAAAGGAGGACAGATTCGATTTAAAACTCAGTTACCTACCTATTAAATTCAAATTATGTCAGGTGGATTGGCTGTAGAACCGTATTATATAGACTTATCGAACAATCTTTGGCATTTTGAGTGCAAATAAATAATGTAAAAATGTACAAAATCTATTTGGTGGAAACCAGCAAAAAAGAAATACACACGACATAACAGGCTGTTTATTACTAAAAAAGATGAGACGCCATAAAAATATTCTTCCTTTTTGTTTTTTTATAAAGTTAATAGTTTTCATTATTTATTGTAAAATGCTCGCCAATGTTTAAAAATTGTATGTCATCTACTTTTTACGCTACAAGCAGATTATATTTTTATCATCACAGCCTACTTCCTTTGGCGGTACATAGTCAAAAAACCAGGCTGGTGAATATTTGAAGCACCTTCTTACTAACAACATTTCTGTGGTTTTTAGGTACTTAAACAAAGAAAAATCAAAAAAATACTTATTTCTTGAAAGTAGTCAGTCTCAAAAATAAATTTATGAAACTTTTTATTCATACCCACTACTGAAATACCTTTGTTTTTCTTTTCTATAATAAAAGTAAAAGATGACTAGTCTCGAAGCTATTGTGTCAATCAGCTGACCTCGCATTCTTTACGAAGACTATAATGTGCCGTGTAGCTCGCAAGGTCGGTGTAGTAAAACTAAAAAATGGATCGTTACATTAATGCTTTTCCTGGTTGCATGACGTTATTTATTGTTTATCTAGTTTGCTTTGAAGATTCCGTGCTTTCTATTAACGGTTGACTTTATGTAGAATAAATAAAGACCACTGAAAATCATATAAGTGTTTGCAAAATGCACACAGCTGTGCTCATTGATCAGCACCTAAAGCTACGAGCATATTTTGTAAGCAAGTTAAAAAATACTCCTTTTTTGGATTTCATAAAGTTATTCTATTAATTTCATTAAACTATTGCCCATTACCATATAAAATAATCTTGAGAAGATAAACACTTAAGTTTCATAGTTCATTGTTAATATAATATGATCTCCAATTTATATCTCGTAGCAGCCTGCTACGTGCTACAATGTTAAGATATTAAGTAGACGATGTAATATTAATATAATTTATTACTAACTTCATAAACACACATGTGCCATTAAATAATTGTGTGAAACACGTGTATGCTCAGAATGGCGACAAATAATGGTTTGTAACACTGGATGCATGTCGTCAACCAGAATGTGCCAAGCTTTTACGACTGTGACTGACGTGCAGGAATCATCAGCCATGCTTATTCTTCAACACTTCAAACGATTACAATAATTCATGCTCATTTCAGCCAAGACAACGCCAGCTCTAGGCAAAATGGAATTGGCCAACCGTACTGGCTAATTCCGTAGCTATTTTAGTAGTCCAGTTGCCTTAGAGCAAATAAAATGCTTGATGCACAAGATAAATCTTCGGCCATAACTCCGATGTATACGAATTTAATCGCCCTTTGCTAAGTGCGACCGAACATTAACAGTTCGGAGAAATATCTAGAGTTCTAGACAAGCATGTGCAGGCGAGTTGTGGTGTACCGCACGTCCATATAATATCTAAGTGTAGATTAGGTTCCTGAAACATTTCTTGTTGTTTCGTTCCGCATTGCACTGATGATTTATTGTTTTAAACAGATTTTGCGAGACGTTTATTGATAGTAAAATTCACGGTTGAGCTGCATTTGCAACTAGCGAGTCTGTTTTAACCTGACAATGTCATGGAGGTTGTTAAAAATGCAAATAGCTTCAGGAAATGTGAAGCAGATGAAATTATTTTTAGCAGGAAAGTGAAAATATGTTCTTTGGAAAATTTAAGTAGAGACTGCAAACCTGTTCATGAAATGTAAAGTTCAACAGATTTGTTGTCTAAGACTTTTCTGCTGCAAAACCGAAAATAATCGTTTCAGAATAAAAATCATCTATTAGTCTAGTCAACAAGCAGAACTGTTTATTAGATTAAATTTTAATAACAGTGGTTCCGTAATATAAATGATTTTATTGCTTCCATAAAACGTTGTGATTGATATTCTGTCCATCAAGTTGACCGCTGCTCCTTTCACTCATCATTTAATAATTAATATCTATACTGAAATAATGTATGGTTCTTCTGGGAATCGGATTGTTTATAGTCGAACATGGCTACTTCAAACACAAATCAAGAAATTATGACCTACATATCCTACATATCTAGAGACATTGCTAGATATGTAGGTTTCGCTTACGACGTACTCTTAAATAGATCTTAAGGGTACACAAGTCAAAAATTATTCCATACAAACGTAGTCTAGAGATTACTCCACTGTTTGACGATGTACTTTCAAAATAAAAAAAGATATCAATTTGTCTCATCATTATCTAGCCCTGTATGGAACCGAAAAAATAAAAAAATAAAATATTTGAAAGTTATGAGCGTCGAAAGTTCCATATTTCAACACTAATTTTAACATATCTTTGGGCGCAAATAAATACCATAAGAAGAAGGAAAATAAAAAAACGGCCTCCATACAGGGGTAGATTAGTAATTCAACAACCCAAATAATTTTATTTTGATCAGATACATTTAGTAGTTTTTTCATGAAATCTAGACTCCCAAAGATCTGTTTATAAAATTTCGCGCGCTCGTTTTCGTCCTAAATCATTATCCATTTCGATAAAAGATTGCAGAAGTGCTAATTCGTACGCGAACTAGCTTCTTACTGCTCATCACAGCATCTATATATTTCGCACGTGTTGTGGGATGAGATAGCATGCATTTTAACATCGCGCACAAAATAGTTCGTGCCGTCGACTAGTTTAACCTTAATTCCGTTTATCTAGCAATTGATGTATCAGATTATTCACACTTCACAGGATAAGTTTTGCTTAAGGTTTAATAATGATTTTATAACTATACTTACCAACTGGCCCATCACCATTTACTTATTGATATTCTATATAGCTGCCTCCTGATTCCCGTACTGCTTATCTGATTCATTGATCAAACGACACACGAACAATATACTGGTATAGGTAGGTAGGCAGGTAACACCGGTATCAATGGCGTCTTGGCGTGAAGATTGATCTATATATAAATTGTTAGAGACATGGGAAATGACTCATCTTATTCCGTGCGTAGGTAAATGTTTAACAACAACACTAAAGTGTGCAGATACCTGCCATAAAAGGCAATATCTGTATCCACAATTTGACAATGCAATGCAGAAGCCAAATTTATTGGAAAGTTCTTAAGACAATCAACAAATTCGTCATCCATCTCTCTCTAATTCTATTAATAAGACAAGGTAGCGATCGTGTTTGCTATAAAGTTGTCTGTTCCCGTGTCAACAGATACTATATCTTTGAGAGCGTGTGGCTATCTTTGCGTTTCTGTTTAGTATCATTGTTTCTATTACAAAACTAGCTGTTATTTATTTGCTGTCCATTATAAATTCAAGTTCTTCACGTGACTTCATCAAAGTGTAAGTATAATAGTTCTAACATGTACATTTTGTTAGGGTGTTTTTATGACGGGTTTACAAAACCTTTCGTTCATTACAAGATGAAAAAAAAACCGAGCACAAAAGAATTGCGAAAGTAATCGTCTGTCAATTCCGAAGTTCCGACGCACTGCCAACGTGCCAAAATATTATGTCACAACTAACAACATCTGTAACTATGTAAACTTATATAAAAATTGATTTTTTTTACTTAAAAAAAAAAAGCATATTATATTATGTTATAAACTTCATTTTATAGATGAAAATTCATGTCTATGCGAAATAATATGATCGACAAATTCAACTTTATCACTCTGTCTGATAGTCTCTCAATGATTGGGCGGGCGGGCCACACGCAACTCCCGCCCGCCCAACTGTTAAAAAAAGAAGACTCTTATTATTTGTATGTCGTATCTAGGTAGGATAAAAGTTACATCAGAAATTTTAATATAATTTTACTGAATCTATATATCGAGTTTACACATACAAAAACAGAGATTCTCATTTCAGTAATATTGATTCAGTTTATTGTTTTAGGTCAAATGGACAGAAGTCTTTAATTTTATCCATTCGTTGATTAGTCAGTCCGGCCCTTTTAATAAACTCATTAATTACCGAAGCTATGATCTCTCTTTGCTCTCTTTGAACCAAACAAACAGTGAGATTAATCAAAATCCCACAGACAATTACAAGTAAATAATGAACATTAAAATATTGAACCGTTTAGTGCTTTTCAATCATTGGCATTTAACGCGTGTACAAATAGCCACAGACAAAATAATTTGTCTCTTGTAATGGTCTATAATTACTATTTTATATCCAAACCACCTGCATCATTAATATTTAAAATGTTTTGGCTGCATCACCTGGAGCTACGAATCTAAGGTGATACAAATAATGTTCTCGTACGAGGGAGTTTATAAATAAAACAAATGACTTTCGTCACCGTTGCTTGTAGCGGAGGTGTCACTAACCGTCCGTAAAGGCGCCTGACTCGCCTAGCTGTACACCCTCTACACCCCCGTATGAACTTCAAAATGTCGCTAATGAGTTAAACACGTCATGTAAGGGCGAAAATAGGTTAATTTATTTTTATTTGCCAAAGCAATATATTTGCAGTGACAAATGTAGTTGTTTTTGGATTTATTTATTATAAGCTTTGAGAAAGATGCGGTGAATGTTAATCCATGAAATAAGATGCAATTTTTTACAAGCTTTTATTTAACTTACATTGTATGTATATATGTAGGTACCTATGTAAGTGTGTTTAAGTCAAATCTGGCAACTGCATTTTAAAGCAGTTAACGTCCACCGATTAAGATTAAATTTTGCATACACGCTTAGTTTGGACGACAATGCATGGTTAGTTAAGTGACGTCATTCTAAATCCAAAATAGCGGACGGCGTAAGATGGCGGACTAGTTATTTTTTGTGTATTGCCATGAAACGGGTATCAAATGAAAGGGTTTGCTGAGAAGAATACGAAAAAACCCTTGTTTTAAAAAATATCTTTTAATTTATAATTTTATTTAAAGTGATTCACAAATAATTCTCCGTAGAGAGTATTTTAGCCTTCTTACTTGCCCGAATCGAAACGATAACTATCACTATCATAGAGCGGAAGTGCTTACATTTTCTTTTGTCTGCTAGCTAGACACAAGAGACCACTGAGGTAGTCTATCTGAGAGTCTGGCTGGATACGTTCTTGTTATTTCATCAATATGATTTTTACGCTCGCAACTCGTCCTCATCATCATCCTATTAATGTTCCCACTGCTGGGACACAAGCCTTCTCCTTATGAGAGAAGGAATGGGCCTTAATCCACCACGCGGGCCCAGTGCGGGTTGGTGGATGTCATGTCTTCGAATTTTTGGTTCTAGGACATGCCGGTTTCCTCACGATGTTTTCCTTCACCGATTTAGAGCAGTAGTGATGAAATAATTTACACAAAGTAAAGCATCTTCCTGGGTTTGGACCCACGAGCATTATATTAGTTCGGTTGCCCACCGGCGGCTTTAGTGTTTTCTTCTTCTTCTTCCGAGTACTATCCCACTTTAGGTAGGATCGACTATCCTAATTTTATAGCGCCAGGACAATCAATCCTGGGATGTCGGGTCGGGCGGTTCTTCATCCAGTAGGAGCTTCGTCACGTAGCAGGAGTTTGTCCTCTACCTCTCTTTATGTTCAGGTAGTTACAATGCTTTCTTCACTACCCGCTTCCCGTATCTTCGCATCACGTGGCCATACCATTGAGACCGCTCTCCGTTATTTTTCACCGACATAGGGGCGAATTTGAAACTACCGCGGATATGCTCGTTTCGTACTTTGTCCAGTCTTGTCACACCTCCAGACCATCCAAGCAGTGTGAAGCTTTTGTATTTGAGTCTTTTTTACTGTCCAACATTCCACTCCGTAACATCAAAGCCGGCCTCTCCACCGTTCTGTAGATCTTGCATTTAGTTCTAATTAGCATATGAGCATAGCATAAGACTCCAGTTAGTAATCGCAACTTCAGCCATGCGACGATCACCCTGTGTGCCACATCGGAAACCACCGGCGGCTTTAGTGTGTATAAGCCTTATGGTTCCTCCGGTAAAATCACTACCAGCCATTTAATCAATGTTGTAGGTTTTACAAAACTGCCCATTCCCCGCCCCCGGTTTAAATCGGCACTGTATTTGAATCAATAAGGCTCACTTGCACGAATAATTTAGCTCAGAGTTAGTTGCTAACACGAAGTTAAATTGACAGTTTGTCTTACAATATTGACAATTAAACCTCGTGTTAGCAACTATCTCAGAGTTAAGTTTTTCTGCCCCTGATGCCATGGCTGATAGCTGAATAATAAAAACCCAGAAGCCTCATTCGCGAGATTTTCGGAACTTCCCGATGCTCTAATAATATCTATTGTGAGCATTATTTTGTGTATGTTTGTTCAGCTCGTCGTAATTATAGGCCGGCCTTTATAATCCTGTTTGGCAAAAACAAAGGGAATTAAGTGAATTTACGATAATTAGGTGCTTTTCCTCCAATGGAACCAATCTTCATTGTAAATATAACAATCATGTTCACTGTATAATGTGCTTGATGTTATGTTTCACTCTACATAAGTAAGCTTGGTTTATTGGCTGTTGTTGTAAGAAACTATGAACAAAATGAATAACTGGCTGACTGGTGCTGGCTCAATTTTTTTATGTATGTAAATAAACGTAGGAATGCTAAATGATATAGTTACGTCTACTTACAAGTCCCATGGACATAGGCTTTACACTGGTATGGCCCTCATAGGCATTAATAAATGTTTTATAATGACTATTGACGAAGGCCTTTTATCACTATACCTACATATATTCACTGAAAACAAAAACTTGGAAATTCGAAATTTGTTCACTGTATCGAATGATCCTGTTTCCTATGATGGCTTAGTTACATGCACGACAACGCTTCATGATGATGTTAGTAAACAAGAGGACGTGGCCCCTACTCAATAAATATAATCCCTCCGTCACCTTCTACGACGCCCACAAATGTGACAGGATTGTCATATAAGTAGCTAACAAGGTCAATCTGGAAAATATATCATAATATTTTTAACTCGTGATTGCTTCTTGAAGGGCAAAGACCTCACAGCACTCCTACTTTCCTTGATAACACTTAAGAAACTTTCAAAAAACATTTGAAAAAGCTATTCATTACACCGCAACTGTGTCTACCCAGGCAGGCACGATACTACTGAAAAAAATACGAGCACGTTACGTCTCGTGACAACAGAGGAAACAGAATATGCCTACCATCGGAAGTTGTTGTTTTAAAGTCTGATCTTCAGTTGTTTATAGCAGATCTATTAATAAACCCGTTGAATACGGGCCAAAATTCGATAAAACGTGATGTTTCAGGGTGATGCACGTGGGTCGTATGACGCCATAACGCTAGACAACACACATACCTAAATAAGTAGGGTTATCGAATGTAAACAGACGAGACACTCATAACAATCGTAAAAAGGAAATTGAAAAAGTTTCATTGAATGAAGTATTTCCAGCTGCTGACGTGCAAGTGCTTACTGTGTACGTCATACTTCGTGGTCAGAACCATCACGTATAATAAACAAGGTGACCGATTTGTCTTTGAGAAATCATAGTATTCTGTTAACAAAAAACTCTTCCAGTGTTCGAAGTAACACAACCCTGAATATAGACAACACGTGCAAAACGTGATAACAAAAATGTCTCAAACGAAAGGGGGAAAAAATGGGCAGATCAGTTTAGAATTGCCGAAATTTTGTAGCGAAATTAAACTAATTAATCAATCCGCTTCTATTCGAATATCGAACTTTGATTTCAACGAGAGCTTTTATCCAAAAGGTTTCGTGACTTTACTTTACCTTTAACCACGACCTGTATTTATTTATTTAAAACTACATGCACCAAGGTACCTACTTACAATGGCGGACTTAATGCAAACGCAGGCGTTTTGAACAAGTCATGTCCATGTTATGATCACATGAAGCAAGTACCAAAATTCAATCTGCCTACTCCGACCACTGTTAATGATACAACTGTAAACAGAGCTGTACAAAAACTTTGCATCCTAAGTAATAAAATAAATACAGATGAATTGACTGCAAGTAATATTGATGGTGCTAGTGTATTTGTCCCTGATGGTGTTGTCTTGTCATTAGTTTTCAAATTACCGTTTTTAAAAATAAACTGGAAAAGAAAAATCAAATATTAAAAGTATCAATACGAGGTCACCTGTCGCCGATGGCGCCGACCTTGTATACTCTTTCACAAAAATAAAATACACAAAATCCCATCTAACATTTTTTGTACTGGTAATAAATTATATCGTCTACATTATAAACATCCTGTTATGAAACCGTTAATGACGTGAATTTTATACCAAAAAAATCGAATGCTTGTATCCGACGATATTGAAATATCATTGATATCCCAAAATAAGTTTGCAGTACCTAGCTAAAGTGTTTTAATATAGCATCTACGGAATTTATTGCCGGAAATCTGCCCGTCTATCTATCTGATCTAAAAATCACTGAAAAAGTTAACACGTTACGTTCATAATCTCACAAATTTTTTGATGTACACAGGAACCTGTGCACCTACCCATAACAAAAAAAATAATGAATGAATGCCAAACAAGATAATGAAAAGTATCTACATTATATACATATAAGTGGCTTTAAAGCTTGCAGCTTTTCAGTTTGAAGCAAAAATCTTTGATCGATGACAAAATTTTGGTAAAGCCAAACTGGGAAACATAAAATCTATAGTACCTAACTTTTTTGTAACAATTTTACTAGGTAACTAACTAAAATTGTTACAAAAAATTTTGATGTATGCACCTACTCATAACAAAAAATAAATGAATGAATGCCAAACAGGATAATGATACAACATTGATGATGAACATATAAGTAGCTATAAAGCTTGCAGCTTTTCAAAAATTTTTGATCGAAGACAAAATTTTGGTAAAGCCAAACTGGGAAACATAGAATATAAACTTTTCTGTAACAATGTTACTTACATATAGGTTGAAAATTTGATTCTTAATTATGATAAATATTTGACATTTTAAAGTTCATAACAAAAAGTCGTTATCAAATACTTGAATCTATAAACAAAGCCGATTCATGAACGTGGAATGTAAAGTTGAATCACCCACAAAGTTGGATAATCTCAGGTGGACGCTGTAACGCCGCTATTTCAGTACTTTCACGGGCGAACCGTATATATGTAGTTACTAACTACCTGCAGACTAACGATGTATGTGCTATGTGGGAAGTTTTAATCGTTTTCCCAGAATATTCTACTCCAAATGACGTGATAAAACAACAAATAAGAATAACATTCAAAGTTGTTATGAAAATACCGGAATCAAAGTTTGTATAAATCTAGCTAGACGGTTGAAATCTCTACCACTGAAGTCTGATTGTACCTACTTGTGTATTCATACGGTGAACGTGAAGAAAACTTTGCAAGTAACTTGAAGAAAACTTTTTAAAATTATATTATTGTGACTGTAATTTTATTGACTGTAGTTTTCTATACTAAATGAAAGTAATTTAAATAATCATCATCTTTTATAATTCAATTAAACATGTTACCAAAAAAAGGTTGCATCCGGGAACTAAAGCAGGCACATAAGTAGTAAAATACGGGCAAAATAAAATGTTTATTGAATGCTTTGGGCGGGCGGGCGGCGGGGCAGGGCGGGCGGCCGGCGAGCGAGGTTCGCGCCCGCCGCGACCAGTGCGCGCCCGCCCAGGTCCGACACTCGACGTCGGCTCGTCAACGAAACAACACAACTCTATTTTTTAACGACCATTATTTAATCGGTAAGAAACTGACCAGTGTTCCATTGATAAGTCCGCAAGGGTTGTGCCAAGTGTACCCCGCGTGGGGTGTTCGCCGACTCACGATCTCACCCTGAAGTTCGCGCCGTCTCGCTCTAAAGTTGCGCAACTGGAACTTCGTCTCGCTCGGTTCGCGGCTTCGACTTAAGTCTAGTTTGCGTTCTCGCGGGTGATTAGTCGAGATAAGCGGAGATACGGTAACATTTGATCAGCAGCACGTAAGTTACTCACACGTTTCGACAGTGAACGACCCCAATTCAGCTGCAAATTGTTATACAACAATATTCTAGTAAGCAATACGGAATATTAGTAAACATTGTGTTCAATTATAATTCTTGAGCATTTATTTGTGTGCTCCACTCCTGAAACTCGTTTTGAAATGGTGATATACCTTTGAAAATGAGTTAAAATATTTTATATAATATTTTTCATTTGTTGTTTAAGTGAAATCAATGTTACCTATATTTTAATGGTCATAATTGAATGAGGATGATGCAAGAAGTAATTTTGTGTAAATGAAAATTGTAATAAGTTAAACATTTCAGTATAGAGTTGTTACTTTCAATGGTATAATTACTTTAAAGGTGTGCTCATTCATAAATGAATTGATAAATTTTTTATTTTAAAAAAATCTGCTAATGACCCTACAATATAAGTAGGCATTTGTGTGAGCAAAAAGTGTTTTTCAGTGAAAAAAAATCCAACAACGATGCACTATTCTCTAAAATATTAGTTTTGACTCATCTACATTTAACATCCTTTGGTACAGGTATCTAAAAAGTGTGTCCATGCATAAGTCACAAATCGCGGGTAGTCGGGTATCAGCGCACCTGTACCCGCGACAATACGCCGGATCCGGGAATGCTGTGAATCCGATCCGGCCGCGCGCGCCTATTTTCAGCCACACTCATCCCGCGCCAAATTTGCAATCCCGCCAAATCGACGCGCCTCCATGTATTTTTGTAACCGTTTCACAATCGAATAACTTTTTTTTAACGGCCAATCCGCATCGCGCTGATACCTAACCTTCAATTTCTATCTGAACTAGATACCATGGATTTTTACACAGATACCGATGACAGCTGCTACAATCGTAGTACTATGGAATGGAGCATGGAAATGGATGTAGCAAAACATATTTGACATTGGCCTTAAGTCTTGACCTAATTTGCTATAATAGGCAGGTAGTAAAGATCAATCTGATTACAATCAAGATAATCGGATTAAAGAAACTAAAACACGACAAAATATTTTAAATTTTGTTTTAATTTATACAACCATTCAATATTATCGAAAGTAAACTTTAACAAATTTTATAGTAACTGAATTAAACATCAATATTGCCAATTTTGCTTCAATTACAACCAATATGACCTAGTTTTGACTTGGCCGTTCGTAAATAATTGAATACGAGTCGAAGATAATTAAATAATAAAATGGGCGCTATTTTATTGAGTTTTTGTTTTATAATAAAAATACGTGGTCAAAGTTAAGAATAATGCGTATCCTTAATGTATACGATAGAATATCCATTACGAAAGTTAACAAACTCTTTTGACGAAAAAAAGGAAAGAGCTTCCCCTCGCATTACAGTCAAAATAATTTAATATTATAAATGTTAAAACTACTTACATTAAAAACCCAAATAACTGACTGTTATATATGAATAACCTGCTATTGATCTAATTAAAGCTTCATTAAATTGATGCCAAGTTTTCTTTCACTTTTCTAACTGAAAAGTGAAAGGGGATGATACCGAGTTAATGTTGACGTAACCGAGTTCCCTTGGCATGAGATCTTATGACAGGTGCGAGTTTCCATTCAAAATCAAGAAACTTTAAGATTAATGAAAAATCAGAGAGTTTATCTTTTACTGGAAGAGAAATGCTAATTTTTCAATGTTTTTATATATAGAATGTAACAAAAAAGTTGAAAGCTCATGGTCTGCCCCTTAGCTGACACATTTCAAATCGATAATAAACCAAAGCTGTATCTAGCTAGCTAACTAACAACATAAACTTCATTCAATCAAAAATATACCTATATATCTGGATATTGGTGAGGTATATGTAATAGGGGTATCTAATATAGTGCATCTCCAACCGAGGCGATAAAATATTATGTGCATTCCATAGATCCTTGAAGTGTTAGCTCTTATCCACACAAACGTCGATCTTAACTGAAACGTTGATGAATGGTGTTTCTGGTCAACTAAATTTAAACCAATGACGCACGTCAATGAATAAACTGAACAAAATCCAGAGATTGTGTTGCGAAAACTATTTGTAGATTCGCTCGTTATAAAACTTCGTTAACGAATAGCTGATATCGTTGTTTTAAGAATGGTTCTAGCGATCGGGGCGTACTTTACAATAACATACATTGAGAATGTTTAGTGAGAAAATCAATCAAAATACCAATGATGTAGGTACCTAGAGGGACTTGTTCTCATGGGTAGTAGAAATCAATATAGTTAACAATCTATCAAACTAAAACTTAATAGAGCTTTTAGAGTTAGACCAACCAATTCTACGCATATTAGAAGACAAAGAGATTAGAGAAGCTCTTGAAATACACCGAGTTCGCTCTGTAATCCCTCGTCAATTCGTCTTCGCATACTTAAAGCTCGAAGCTTACGTAATAAGAAATTGCGGCAGGCCGCTGACTTATCCACATCGTTACTCGCAACAAGGTCGTCACAAACTCGAAAATAGCAGAGCAATGAGTAGACATTCGTAAAAACGGCTGTTTTCAAGTTTCTCCTCGACACCAGTTAGATTGGCGAGTGTCCAAGTCCACGGGCCATTCGACACGAGCCAGCCACCGAGACGGCTATTTGCGGCCCTGCTGCTAACTCTTGCGTACGTCACTGCTCTATTTACGAGGCACGAGAACGCTATTGTACTCAATTATGTCACCTGGACATATTTTTAATAGATATATATTGCCAAACTCAAGGTTAACTTAAATGTATAACTCACGCGAGATATACATTCCGCAAAACTTTTTTGTAACTCCTGATTTACAACAACAAATGTTCACAGAAATAAATTTTGTTACAGACCACGAGCACGACATAAACTGCCAAAATGTTTAAAAATCATTTAGAAATGATCGGCAGAAACGAGTCGCCGTCGAAGAAAGCCAGGTTTTGGCAATCCTTCGTGCGATCTCTAAAAGGTAAGCATAAGAAATTACAATCGAAATTGTAATATTTCATCATATGTCGCGAAACTAAAGGAATACTTGAAGGCTTATGAAAACTATTTACATATCTAAAATCTTTTACCTCAGGATCGGAAGACATCAGAGCAGAGGAGAGGTACAGGCCCAGCCGCCGTAGCGTGTTCCCCGAGCTCTTGAGCACCAGCTACCCCTACAGCAAGTCCATCTACGACGACCCTATCGGCGCCGCTGAGAGGATCACTGTTCCCGGATACCGCTACCTGCCCGTCCACCGTGAGACCTACGGGTACTCCCCACGCCCCATCTACACCCACAACTACCCGCGCTCCCTTGACTCGTACAGGCCAGGTTAGTACTTGAGTGTAAACAACAAACACACCACAACATACGAGTATACGTGCACACACACGCTACACTAACCGACTTGCCAATTGACCACCAATTTGGACATTTATTATGATTGCTGAGCTTCATTAACGAAAATAGACAATGTTGATGGATCACCTGTTGGTAATCGATTGGCAAGTGCATCACTCACAATGACACGACAATCTGGCATTCAAAGGTGACACCGTTGCCCGACTCAGTTTAGAAATAAAAGTTAAAAGTGTTGTAACAA
This sequence comes from Orthosia cruda, assembly GCA_964057195.1. Classification (NCBI taxonomy): domain Eukaryota; kingdom Metazoa; phylum Arthropoda; class Insecta; order Lepidoptera; family Noctuidae; genus Orthosia; species Orthosia cruda. The sequence goes on from OZ059846.1 coordinate 8,031,309, forward strand.
CAAATAGGTTTCAGAAATCAATGCTGAAATTAATATTCACTGTAAATATTACATATATTTCTTATGAATAATACTGTACATAAGCTGAAAACATTTCCGCCTCACGCTGGGTCACTAAATTGTGTTGTTATCAAACACAGCACACTTCTATATAGTTCTGTAGTTTCACTTCAGTCCTAGAACTGTATCAACATTTTGTTTCAGCACAAAAGGGCTCCGGAAGAGTGTAAATTAGAATTCAGGACTTCTTATATTACGAATACTACATACTTAATGTATAGTCACACTAAGATATCACATCATTATCAAAAAATTATCGCCATTTTTGTACAAAAGCAAATGAAGCATTTTTTTAATAATTTTATAACAAGTCGTTGCGGGCTATTCTGCTGACTATATTTTACTATGTAATAAAGGTTTATATAAATAAAGAATTTATAACGTGAAATTAAGATGATGTACAACCTGTCATCAGCTCGAAGATTGAAATTGGATGGATCGATTTAACATTACATGGAGTTATATAGTTTACATGGAGTATACAATCACAGTTTTTCTTTGATGACAATTTTGTTCGCAATGTCTAAGGATATTTCTGATACTTGGCGTATTGAAATCTTATACTTGGTCGTTTTCTTTAATTTAAAGGCTATTTCATCTACACTATAATATTATAAAGAGGAATAATTTGTTTATAATGGTTATCCTCAAAAACTACGTTACCGATTTTGAAAATTCTTTCATCAGTAGAACGCTACATTATTCCTGAGTAACATAGGCTAAAATTTTATCTCGAAAACGAGAACTTTGGGGTGGGCCACGGAAACGAAGCCGCAAGGAAAAGCTAGTAATTAATATTACCGTCATGTATTCAAATACCGGCTAGCATTTAATGTTGTTGCTTGTGCAAGTACAAATTTTACTAATATAACGCATGTGCCATTTGATAGAAATCACCTCTTTTACATAACATTACTTCACACTTGTAAAGTCCATGAATGTTACGTCGACATCATAGTACTGCATATCTTCTAGCATTTGTCAGGTGATACATATATTATTATTTACCCCTTTTATATTATAACTAATTGTGACTTAGCCCACAATGATTTTCTCTTTTTCGAGCCCTCCCGACAACTTGATGTAGAGGTGAGTTCTATGAATAACTTTCATGATTTGTGATTCCCCAGAAATTTACATCATAATTACCTAAAGCTTTGCTCAACAAACTAATCAATTATTAACATTAGTTCATACGTGCCAACCTACATCATTTTCTTTCATTATTTTAATATATATTTATCTATTATATTTTGAAATACCATTTGGAATGGTCTATTTATAATATTTTCTATATCTCCTTTAGCACAGTCTACAATTCCTGAGTATGTTTCAAGAATTTCCGTTTTCTAAAAATTGATTTGATTTTTTTCCTTCCGTTTTGTAAATGGTTCTATCGACGAATCTAATGTTTGAGCCGTATTTATATAAAAAATAGAAATGGCAGTGAACGCTGGCTTTGGGTCATCCGTATTAGCATGCAAAAATTTAATATATAAGTTTCATGGATACAAATAGAACTAGACACTGATAAAATATGGATTACAAACCAATTCATTGGCATTTTAGAGTGTTACGTTTTTAAGAAATTATTTTTTAAAATAATTAACAGTATCGAACTTTATTAACTTTTAATTGTTTTCACTGACAGTATATCACGTACCAAGGCGCGTCCGACGAGGCGTCGACCCCTTCGATGCCCACAAGGCGTGGCAGGACCATCTTGACAGACTGGCAGCCATCGACAGGCTGTACCCCTCTCGCTACGGTCTCTACCTGAAGGACCGGGCATACCCCATCACCGACCTTAGCGCTCCCATTTCCACACCCCTGGCACCCAAGAGCCTTAAAGGCATCGAATATGAGCCCGACAGCAAGCCCCACTGGGGAACAGGTAAATACTAACAACTTTATGCACGAACCAATAGGATAAGCTAGAATAAGTGTTGCCGCGGTTTATCTGTACAAGTTTTACTTCTACAACTTATTTGTAGTCGTCTTTCGTGTCTGAGATAGACTGATTGTTATTGTAAATAAAGTACAGGCGAATCCCGGCTCGCTGCTGATCCATGTCGGAGGCTAAGTACGGAATACCAATTATGTTAAATATAAATTATCTAATAAAGATAACAATTCTAGTTGGAATATCCCGCACGTAGCTCTTTACGTGGATTCGGAAAACTTTAAGAACTTTTTGGGACTCCATTCACCTGTAAGATTCAATCAAAGTTGAATCTAATACGTGTGGTATGACGTTGTCCGGAGAAAAACAAGAAGCTATAACAACTTATAATTGAATTAACTAAAGTAAGGAAAATCGCATCTAATTGGTACATCCAAATATAAAAAAAACAACAGGTACCAAACAAAATTTAAATCCGTACATACTTTACTTAGTACATTGTAATAAAAAACAACCAAAATTCAAAATTGTAAATAAGTAGAGCTTCAATAGTTAAAATTGATGCATAACATCTGCGATATAACTATAAACATTTTGACATCCTATTGTAAAAATTACAACAAAACTATATTTTTTGATTGAGTGAAATTTTAAATTGTATTTGTTACGATATGTAGAAATAATTTTATACTCTCCCATAACTTGTTAAATAGTACAAAGTTTTAAGAACGTTTAACTAACACTACGATATATTTTGTATTAAAACATAAAAGACCAACCCGTGTTTTGATTTAGTAGTTTAGTACCTCTCCGCTGTAATTAAAAGTACTTTTATAAAATATTATCTAAACTTAATTTGGCACAAATATTATTAACATTTTCGAACATAAACGGACATACTTGAGACTGCCACACATTCCTGCTATAAATACAACTACATATTGTAAAATCGATCACGAACAAATTTTATATTTATATATTCTCTAAGCCTATTCCACAGTAATGTGCGCCAGTCTGAAATAGAGATGAAATTTTCATGCATCAATATTTTGAAATGAATATGTTTGCATGAGCTGCATTGTAAATATGAGCAAAGCAACATTCGCTCCGGAATGTTTATTTGGTATTCATGCTCGGCATACAAGAACACTACACTCTACAAGAATTTATAATATAATAGAAGACAGGATGTGATCTTTCTATTTGGTCTTCTTTTGTATCTATGAACGTGGTCAATGGATTCTGTTATCGATCCCCGACGCGACGTGTATCTTTGAGAAAGGTATTGATTATGAGACTTGCCATGAAGGAGCGTGGCCGGCGAGGATATCGGACGTGTTCAAAAGGGACCCATTTTTCGCTGAAGCTGAAAAATGGGCGGACTTTGATCGCTCTCTCCGAGGGAAGTCCCCGACGCCCGTGAAGCCGAGGATTAGCCAACCGCGCGACTGCGAGGTGGCATACGATGCCGACGGTAAGGGCAACAGACCACACCCCGTACACCCTGTATCTTCGTCATGACCCACTCTTCTTTCTGGGTTGTTGAACTCTTCTAAGTCAGAATCAAACTTTCTACGTCCGAAGCCCCAGTGCAGTGTAGAAGCACCTAATTTTTCAGAGCTGTGTGAGACTTAGCATCTGTAGTTAATATAATCTAAATGTTTTACTTCTAATTTCTGTCGATTTGAATTTCCAAGTGAATAAGAAAACAGGACATTTTTATTCACAAAATCTTTCCTATTGTAGGTAGATAATATAAAATAACACTGTACTAGTCCTATGAAATCCTGTTCAATGAGTGTAAGTGTTCTTTTTCATAAATGTAGTTTTTGCTGAAAAATCGCATGAAGTGAAAGCAGAAATTAAAACCATAATCATATTAATCACAATCGTTCATTAGTTTGTTGACATTAACACTTTTACTTAGATGTTTCCAATACTGTTTATTTATGAGTCCTTCTTTATATCACCACCTACTTCTGATAGATAGTTGTAGGTATTTATTTACTTATATACTATATATATTTGTATTAAAAAAAACAGTATGTTAACCTACTTAGTGTGGCTAGGTTCGATGCTTGGTGACGACGCATAATTTCTGGCATATTATTTTAATTTGCTACAACTAGTAATGTAGTAATGGTCATAATTTATTCAACAATTCACCATGTACCCACATATATTGCTAGTTTTCGAAAGTATAATTATGTATAGGAAGCAGGTGGTGCTTTTTTTATAAAGTTTTGAAGTTTTCCTAAAATAATTAACTAACTCCATTTCTAGTTACTTAAGAACTTCGAGGGACTCGTAAATAAGTAACATTTTAGTATGGACGCAGTGTCACGCAGCTGTGTTGCACGCTTGCTTAGTTAACACTGTTTGGGCGGGCGATGACGAAGTGCAGCTCTAGTATGTCTGTTGTCCCGGCACTAAACGTTATAGTTGTGGCGTATAGGTGCACCGCTGTACAACGCTGGCGGATACCGAAGAAGGCCCTGGGCTGACATTTTCAACCCAAGCCCCTCTCTACCAATCTCGGCCGTCACTCGGGACCCCTTCTGGTACGACTGGCCGGAGCTGAGACCCATCGCTCGATGGGACCGCAGCCCCTCCTACATCCGTGACTCGTACCTGTCGCCAGTCAAACGCACCTTCCTATGGGACAAACACCCGATCAGGCCGTTAGGTTAGTGGGTTGCTGTAAATATGCAATACGTCACTCTGCAACTTTATTGATGTCTTCTGAGCTGTACAAACTGGCCTTTATCATCGACATGGATTACCATCGCCATTTATTAACTTTAAAATATCAATATCATTGTTATAGGACGACGAGACGCTGCAGTTGGTAACTTTTTATTAGGAAACGCAACGTTTGCTGTAGCTGTGTTTTTGATTGGTTTAATCACACACATTTAGCTGAATATCAAATATTTACAAGTGTTATAATATTATCTCTAATTACGGCAGATTTAATGCTGGCAGACCGGTTCACCGTGGGTGAATTAAGCAGGACTTTACCTTTCATGCGTAGTCTATAAAACATGCAAACTTAAGCAGGTATCTGTCCGTAAAGTCGTGCAAGTGAATGTAGTTTGAATCCAGAGGCCTTAGTGCGAGTTTTTACTCACGCTCAATCGCGTTAACGTAAACGTCAATTTGTATTGAAACTGAATAAGCGCCGTCTGTGGACGGTAAGGTGAACTTGTGCTTTTCTGTATATATTTTGTCATAAGAGATCGTTTACGTTATCACGAGTGAGTACGTTAAAAAACTCGGAATAAGCACACTGTTGTCTTGTTCACGTGTTATTCCTACTCATATGTGGTAGTTAGGTATACGTTATAGACGTAGATCACCGATATTTCCGTTCATTATTGCAACTGAATCTAAACATTTACCTACATTTCATGAGACTTGATTTTACTTTTTAAAGCACTTTAGATAAATAGTGAAAATATATTCTTATCTCTATCCACAATGTTTCTGATCATTAGGCATATATACATTAAGTTTGCAATCCTATTGGATCGTTGTTGTAATCATTCATCGAACCATCTCAAAATTCAATAGCACTACATAATCGCATAAGACCACGTAATCATTGTCATTATATAAGCACGCAAAAGGATGCCTGGATGCACAAAGTATCATCTCTTAAAACTACACACATAAACCCTAATAAATGTAAATAAGACCATTATTATTAAGTATTTTAAGATAATATACCTACCTAAATTGTTAATTCAATTTCCTACAAGCATATCAGCATATTATAACTTAGGTACTACCTACTTGGCGATATAGTATATTTCCCGCTGGTAAATAAGTATGCAGAACGTTCTTCTTCTTCTGGGAATTGTCTAACTTTGCCATGCCCCTACTCACATACACTAAGATAAACCTAATAACGGGGAGAAACATTAAAAGGAGCCAGTTTCAAACAAGGGCTAAGGGATTTAAGGGGAGGGCGGGCACGGGGCACGTGCCCCCCCAGACGGTATTTTTGTGGACTGTGGAGATTTCATCACTGTATATACGAGTACTTAGAAGCAAACCAAATTATCAGAGTTGTTAAAATTTAAATAACAGAAAGAACATGAGTGAAACTTTTGTCTTTCATAAACCTTCCTTTCCTTTTTTAATTTGTAGAAATAAACTTGTAGTATTGTTAATTTTTGTGGCCGTCCGCCCCTCGTGCCCCTCCCAGAAAAAAAGCCTGGATCCGCCCTTGGTTTCAACTTAATGTTAAACCTTAATTAATAAAAATAAATCTAAGTATATACTTATCTTTCGAATATTGTTTTAAAAGGATAATTTATAACCTACCTACCGTACTTAGGTACTTATTCATAAATACCCTCATTCAATCCAAGAACTTTCCAGATAAAAAATAATTCGTCACTATTAACACATTATTTAAAATTTATGGATCAGCTAGGTTTACCTTTGTTTTCTTTTCCAGCTGCTGCTTTCTAAGGGGGCGCGACACCGAAAACACAATATTATAAGAACTTAATTTATATTTTATAAACTTTTTCTGTTATACATTGACTATGTTAAAACAATTATATAACAATAAATTTAAAACTAAGCTACAAATTAAATTACGAATAATAATTTTTGATCAGTGATCACGCAAGATCTCAAAGACTGCAATAACATAGTCACTGCCACAAATATGAACTTGTTACAAAAGTTTTGTTTTTATTACCTAAATATTTTTATTTATTCCATAAATTAAAAAAAATCAATAAAATCGAAAAAACGCGAACTTGTTTTCTTTCATCTCTTTTCTTCATAATTATGTAGATTATTAAAAAAAAAAAATTGATTCCTGTACCCACGTATCTTAGTAGTCATAGTGGATATTTGTGTCTCTGAAGCTCACTGCAAGATCCTGCGCAGTTGCTATTTGTGTGTCAATGTTGGAGTAGAAGATAGCATTGTATAACTGCCTCTTTCTCTCGCTTACGTCTGTCGCATCGTCTTATCTCGCTTACTCTATACAGTATACTCGACGAAAAACTGTTTCTTGCGCAATGGTTCGCAGAGTTAACTTCAGACACACAAAGATCCGCTGTGACTACTATACCACATTAACCCATAGTTTTTACCTATATCCAGTATATGCACCCATCCAGCTATTGTAGCCATCATCATCATCATTTCAGCCGAAAGATCTTCACTGCTGGACATAGGCTGCTAGATATAGCCATCGCAAACATAATATAATAGAAAGACAATTTTAAGAATATGTATAAGCAAAACTCAAAAAAAAAAATGATTTCCATACAAAGTTGTCATCAGCCAAAACCAAAATTTGTAGGGGGGATACATATTTTTTTGTGAACTGACTAAGACTTCCTTGGAAAAAGTGGTTCATTTACAAGGGCAGAATCAAAGTTTTTAAAATATCACAAACTTCCGTTATATGTATGACAGTACCTACCGAACTGATTTTATGATTAGAAAAACTACTTACCGATGGAAATAACAAGGTAGGCAGGATATCTACCGTTTTATCTGTTAAAATTATAGGAAATTTTCTAGCAGGGTTTTTTAAATATAATTAGTTACCTATAACATATTTTTTCAAACAATTATTTGTACTGGGATCACAAAATAGATAAATTGTCGTATATATAGATAACTAATAGCCTAATATTACCTTTTTTACTGACGGGGAAAATCTTCAAAAGGCGCCTGGACATTTGGAGACAAGACCAGGGAGTGTGGGATTTTTACCTCACTACAATCACCCCGGTGATCACCATTAGCACGTAGAAGGGACCCCGTGACCTCTCAAACGACCACCCCGGAGCCCCCTCTGTGCAACGCCTGTTAGGGCACATCCCTGGGGAGACTGATAAAGCACCTCCCCTGAGCCTCGCTGTGCACGGCAGCACGTGCTCACTGTGCCACCGTTTTTCCTGGCGTCACTTAGTGAACGGACAGAGTGCCCATTATGACCACCCGCAACCCCGGTGTTCACCTAATTTTGATGCAGGCGCGGTTTCGGTGTTTTAGTCATCGAGGCGGTTACATCCCCGGCGCCTTCTTCTCCTAGCGGGATCGGCTCCCTCACGATGCCTCTAGGCGGCCTCCTTCTGGACCATCACGGTCTCACAGAAGGAGGCCATTTCCCTCCACTTTTCTGTCTCTGCCAACATGGCCCTCACAACTACTGGCAAAGACAGGTCTCGCCCGAACCTGGTGACCAAATCCTGCCACTCAGAGGCCCGCGCAGGGCACTCCTCAAGCATGTGCTGTGCAGAGTTAAGGTCGCCTCCGCAGTGGTGGCAATTTGCTGTGGTCTGACGCTCAATCTTATTCAGGTACTCACCGAAGCTACCGTGCCCTGTCAGTACCTGAGTGAACCTGTAGGAGATGCGCTCCTCTCTTTTCAGCCAGGCTTCGAAGTGCGACAGGAAGGCTTCGACAATGAGCTTGCGCGAAAATTGCGGTTGCTGTAGCCGCTCGTGCCACCTCTCGAGCGCGTGTTGCCGCTCCTGCCACCTCAGCCTTACTAAAGCGGTTCTTGGCTCGCTTTACCTTCCGGGCGGATGGCGCGGATTCGGTTATAAACCCTCGCGTCCATGTCCGCCAGAATATCCAGCAGAGAAAAGCGTGCCAGGAGAGTTGCCGCTTCAAAGGATACTGCGGTAACCTCGTGCGATACGAATGACCATTATCCGCTGCAGGCTATTAATTTTTGTCCTTCAGCGTCGGATACCTGATAGTCTGCTTGACCAAAAAAATACCACATAAAGGACCATCAATCGCACGAGCCTCGCTTAGAGGGGGTGAACTTCTTCCCGAGGTCCCTAGAGGTTAGGCAGCAGTCTATGAAAAGCACCCACTGCCTTTTATATTATAAGAACTTAATTTATATTTTATAAACTTAGTCTGTGTTGTTAAACTATGTTAAAACAATTATTTAACAATAATTTTTTAACGCTACAAATTAAATTACGAATAATAATTGTTGATCAGTGATCACGCAAGGTCTCAAAGATTGCAATAACATAGTTACTGCCACAAATATGAACTTGTTACAGAAGTATTGTTTTTATTACCTAAATATTTTAATTTATTCGAAAAAACGCGAACTTGTTTTCATTCATCTCTTCTCTTCATAAATTTGAAGAAAATTAAAAAAATAATTCATTTCGTTACCCAAGTATTACCACATTAAACCATAGTTCTTTAACTATAGGCAGTAGATATGCACCTATCCATGCAGCTATTGTAGCCATCCTCATCATCATTTCTGCCGAAAGACGTCCACTGCTGGACATAGGCTGCTGGATATAGCCATCGTAAACATAAAATAGAGAGAGAATTTTAAGAATATGTATAGGCAATTCCCAAAAAAAATATGGTTTTCCATACAAAGTTGTCATTCTTTTGTTCCATACAAGTTTGTCGTTTTTTTTTTGTAAATTGACTGTGACTTCATTGGAGAAAATGGTTCATTTACAAGGGCAGAATCAGTTGTTTTAAATATGATCACACATTTCCGTTACACCCTGTATACTATGAGTACGTACCGTACCTACTTATTTTATAATGAGAAAAACTTACCGTCGGAATAACAAGGTAGGTAGGATATCTACCGTTGTTATCTTATAAAATAATAGCAAATTATGTAACAGGGTTTTTTTGATTAATTTCATGAACGCAATGATTTGTACTGGGATCAGATAGGTAGTATATAGATAACTTATAGTACCTACCGTCTTATATCAAATATACCAATCCTAAGCCAGTTTAATTGTAAGTACAGCGGGTTTTCCGAGCTACATCATCAACCGACGATCAGCCGAATGTAATCCTATCAAATCAAATTATACCTCAAATATCTTCTGCGTTTTCGCCTGCGTGAAAGTCGAAAATTATCCCAAAGGAAAATACTCTCACCTAAACGGTTAAAAGCTCTTAATCCTGACCCAAGTTCGAACCCAGGCAGGCGCTTTACTTTGTGCAAATTAAGTATTTCGTCACCACTGCTCTCAAAACAGTAAAGGAAAACATCGTGAGGAAACCGGCATGTCCTATAAAACTGCCCGCACTGAGCCCGTGCGGTGGATTACGGCCCATTCTCTCTCACAAAGAGGAGGCCTGTGTTCCAGCAGTGGGAACATTAAAAGGCTGATAATGATGATGAATCCAGGACATAGTCTACCTGTCTGCCAATTTTCATCAAAATCCGTTAAAATGCGAAAATGTAACAATCAGTGACAGAGTTAACGATTGAACGCCAATCTATAATAAGGGTATACTTTATCTAGGTACCTACGTTCCCGAAGGATATTTTTCTGGCAAATGTACAATGTGTTTTTCTAGTACATGACGTAAGTATTAACGGGTGGTATAGCTAGCTCTATCGTTGGTGGTAAGTTCAAAGCTTTCAAAGTGGCATCGTAAATAAATTTCCGCTGTAAAAACATGGTAAAGTACATACATATCAATGATAGTGTCATAATATCAACAAATCTACTCACCACTATCTGGTTCGACCTGTTAGCACAAGACAATAATACTACAGTTGTAAGTAATCTGAAATCTTTGCCAAATATTTATTTATGATAATATGCATTAAAATTGCCCGCGCATTTAGGTTGTCAAATTTAATGATTATACAGATACAAATATTACATTGTCTGTCTATGGTATCAGGAAATAAAGGCAGATACTTGCGGATGGTCGCGCCGCAAACTTCCACCTGTCTATATTATGATGTCCCTGTGCGGTGTCAATAATGTAGCCGGCAGCTTTTGCCATACCTTGTTAAAGAATAAACTGAGCTAGTAGGCTCCCTAGACCAGCATCCTTCTTACTTAAAAGCCTTGGTACTAAACTCAGGAAATAAATAAGTAAAAGAAAAAACCTAGGCTATGATTTTTGTTGGGTTACCAAGGAAAATAAATACCTACCTTCATAGAATGTGTTGTTTAATAGAGAGAGAGAATAAACAAGCGGTCGCAGCGACGATCACTGTGGTTTTATGTACAGTGGCGTATTTAAACATTTGGGGCTCCTTTAGCGTGCTGGCCATATATCATTTACCGCCACAAAAAGTGTCCTACCGTGCCGCTTGTGGCGGGACACGGACACGCGTAAGCAATCATCCGTGAACCCGCCGCGGCTGTCCGTCACCGGACCCTCCTCTGGGGAGTACCCCCATCACCGGTGCACCAGAACACATTGCACGCCGTCACCATCCCAGTGACCAATCCAGTACATGGGCGCCAGACGACCCAGAGTATGGCACCCTTGGTCCCCCTGTGACGGGTCAGGTCAGTGGCCCCACCGCCGCCAACCTACTTTTCTGCCTCAGGGGATAGGGAGAGCGGCCAACGCTATACCGACAATCCTCCATCCCTGCGGCATTTGGAGAGGGAGTGTCACAGTCATGTTTCTGCACCGGTTCGAAAAAAAAACAAGATTCGGAGCTGCAACAAGCTTACAAAAGTAGCAGACTACAACAACGTTATCAAGTGACTACTTTATTAGGTTGTAGAGACTATTAAGGCCCTATGCTTTAGAACCTTAATAGATCTTAATATTTAAGGTATACCCTTTAGTGCCGTAAAACGGTAACTTTCTAAAGCATACTTCATAGTATGGCTAGGTTATAAGGTTAAAAAAAAAAATATTTTTGAACTCAAGGTTTTTTCGTGTAACTAATAGTTTTGCTTTAAAAAAATAATTAACAATACGATATCTTTTTCGCAACTTATGGAAACTCCACCAAAACAATTTGGAAGCTTAAAAATATTTTTACACACAAAAATTTATGGGTGGAATTTCTTCTTAACTAACATAGCATATGTAAATCAAATAATATTTTGCAAACAAAACTGTTCAAAAGGAGGTTCAATATTGATATTTTGGCATCGAGCGGGCGCACGGCCAGTACTGCGTTAACATTGGGCCGTATAAAGCGCCTTAATTTAGACGCGACGTGAAAAGAAGCGTCACTTCGTCTTGTCAAAAGTCAAAATCCGGAACTGTCACGTCAATGTTTGAGTTTGACAGTAACGGTTACTGTTTAAATTTCAAATACAATTTTTGTTTTGTTTTGTTCTGCTTTGAGTTTGTACGTGTTGTGTAGATAATTTTAGAATAATGGGAGAAAAAGTAGAGGATCTAGTAAATGATGTGGAGATGAACAATTCCGAAATAACTTTTGACAACTTTACTATTCTAAAGGAATTCGGGAATATTGTAAATCTTGTTCGGTAAGTGGTCGAGGCATTCTTCCACCTTGAAGTGAATTGAGTTTATTATTAAAATGACATCGTAACAAATTATAGAGAGGCAGATCACATACCTACAATTCCTTATTGCAAACTTAAAGAATTAGAAATGCTCTGAAATCACTTTTTATTTCAAGGAACGAAGATTTTCTTGAAACTGTCCCCAAAGCAAAACTAAGGCGCGTGAAATGGATGCCCATGTTCAACTGTTTGAAACAAGGAATTCTGGACGAAATGGTACAAGAATTAAGTTCCATGTGGGAGTATGAGAACATGCCCCAAAAACTTGAAACTCTTGAAAAGCAGAAAGAAAAATACATGGACATGGACACTGATGAAGTCCTGTGGTAAGAACTGTAACTTTTTATGAAGCAGAATAATTTCTAATAACATATGAACAAGGGTGCAGTTTTGGCTTCTTGTCTGAAATAGTAAAGTTAATGGATTGTTACCATTAAAGTTCATGCGATCATGCTGCGTCGAATGCACCACATTTGATACATTTTAGTTTATAATTTCGAGATTTCTAGTTGCAAGTATTTCTCATTTCTAGTAGCCTGTAATTAGTTTACTATGCACTAAAAACCAGTTGAGTCTCAGAACAGGCGTCAAAAATACTACAAGTGCCCCTTATTTTTACCTTGTAGACAAAACAGATTTTAAAGAGAACTAGACCTAAGTTCATAATAAACACTTTGAAATCTATTATTTGATTTCAACAATTGATTGAAAAAATAAAACCTTTTTGGGAATTATTTTTTGATGTGCAAAATTGGGTCCTCATTCAAAGTATTTTATTCCTAAGATTTTTTTTTATTCTAGCACAAAGATATATAATGTGAATAGCAATAGTAAATATTTTTTGTTTTATTGATATTCTAAATCCTTGAAAACTTCCAAAGGTCCTTTAGGTTATGTGCAACCGCTGCTGTTTCAAATAAGCACTTGCCTGCTTGAAGGTTAAGAGATTGTTGCTTAATAATAACAGCGACACCTGTTGATCTTTAAAGTTAAGCCACGCATGCCGAGTTTATTTCGTGGATGGGTGACCATCTTCACATAATGAGAATTTTCTGTGCTCCTGAAAGCATGTTAAGCTGTTGGTTGCGGCTGTCATAGGTAGATCTTGACAGTGCCAGTGGTGTCTCATCCCATACAAAGTAACTGTCCCAATCTACTGTACTGATTATTTGATTTATCTATCGATATTGATTGATTATTAGATGGTGATCTATCTATCGCCGTGGAACGGAACCGAACGCGATTGATTTACAAAAAAAAATTGGTATAATCAGATGAAAAACGCTAGTTACGTGGCACAGTTTCTTTGTGTGGGATGAGGTATCTGTATGCTAGTATTATATTATCTGTGACAGTGCTTACGGATAGTCTGAAGCCAGGAATACTGACACCAGTCATTCCAAATGGGTATCATTTATTATTATGATACGGTCACAGGGTTGTGAAGGTCAGATAAGCAGAAGCTCCGTGTAAAATATTTTACTCTGCTGCATCTGGTTATACTGGTAGCCAACCCTAACATAGTTGAGAAAAGACTAGGCAGATTTAATAGCTTGTCATCATAAATATAATAATACTAGCTTTTGCCAGCGGTATCGCCCGCGTAAGGCTCGGAAGTTGTCCCACGGGAATTGTAATTTTTTTCCATATAAAAAGTAGCCTTATGTGCTATTCCAGACTATAATCTATCTCTTTGAGAAATTTCACCTAGATCTGTTTAGCTGTTCTGGCGTGATTAAGTAACAAACATACATCCATCCAAACCTTTGCATTTATAATATTATAGTACAGATGGATATTTTCTTTATAATAAAGAAATCATATTCCTGAGGCAGAATATTTTTTAGACAAAACTATGCAATAATTTTTAGTACCTAGGGCTGGATTGCACATTGAATTGTTTAGAAGACTTGTACTAAGAGAAATCTTAAAAATAAATTATGTGCATTTCATAGTATTCAAAACCTATCACTCACTTATCACATCTAGAACAGTGGTGGTCCAGTCGTAAAGGCCGCGACTTACAAGTTGTAGGTCGTGGGTTCGAACCCAGGCAGTCGCTTTACTTTGTATAAATTATTTTATCATCACTGCTCTCAAAACCGTGAAGGAAAACATCGTGAGGAAACCGGCATGTCCTAGAACCAAAAATTCGAAGACATGTAACATGCAAACGCCCATCCCTATCACAGAAAAGCCTGTGTCGCAGCAGTGGGAACATTAATTGGGCGATGATGATGAAAACCTATCAAGGATCTGTTGGTGTAGCTAGCTATGTACCTGTTCTGTTTATGAGGTTATTGTAACAGTTTGAATCTTCGATCAACAATACACTAGATACACAATTCCATATTAAACTTCTCTATAAAACTGTCACCAATAGTGTTTATGTGAAAAACAATAAGATAAATTACCGAAAAATAATCTCAGTGTTACGGTGCTTATTTCCACAATTTCTGAACGCACACTGCGGCATTTTGACGTCTTAGGGGTAAACAAGTCAACAATTCTTCCATACAAACGTAGTCTAAAGATTACTCCACTGTTTGACGATGTACTTTCAAAATAAAAAAAGATATCAATTTGTCTCATCATTATCTAGCCCTGTATGGAACCGAAAAAATAAAAACATAAAATATTTAGAAATTATGAGCGTCGAAAGTTCCATATTTCAACACTAATTTTAACGTATCTTTGGGCGCAAATAAATACCATAACAAGGAAAATTAAAAAACGGCCTCCATACAGGGATAGATTAGTAATTCAACAATCCAAATAATTTTATTTTGATCAGATACATTCAGTAGTTTTTTCATGAAATCTAGACTCCCAAAGGTCTGTTTATAAAATTTCGCGCGCTCGTTTTCGTCCTAAATCATCATCCATTTCGATAAAAGATTGCAGAAGTGCTAATTCGTACGCGAACTAGCTTCTTACTGCTCATCACAGCATCTATATATTTCGCACGTGTTGTGGGATGAGACAGCATGCATTTTAACCTCGCGCACAAAATAGTGCCGTCGACTAGTTTAACCTTAATGTTGGGTATGATTGAACCATACTGGTTTGCAGTACGACCACAACCGTATTTATACTCTTTTAATTTTTGGCCCGTTTTTGAAGCACTTACCGGTCATCTAGTGTATTATTATTGATCGAAGGTTGAGAATCATGTACTTATTATTTTTGCATAATACCAACTAGTCTCTTTGTACAACTTATCTTTTACTTCTACAGGAGACCACAATTGGCAGATGTGAAAGCGCAGTTAAAAGCCAGTGATGTAGCCAATTTGAAAAAACAAAAAGTGTTTCTTGAATCTTTGGCAAAAGAATATGATGCTCGAGTTAATAGGATCAAGAAGATTCTAGCAGCTAAGCGAGGATATCTAAAAGCTCTGCAGCTTGACATCCAAAAGTACCAGAGAAGAAATGAAGACCTTAATATAAAAATTAGAGATAAATTCGACAATTATCATAATCTGAACCAATCTACTCTTGTAGATACAATTGTTATTGAAGAGATAAACTGGAAAGAGAAAGATCTGTAAATTAATTAAATAAATTGATAGATCTATTTGAATAAAATTTATATTTCAGAAAATTGTACACACCAGAGAAAAAGTACAACAAAATTTTATAATAAGTTATATAATTTGAAACCCAATTGCTTTCGAAACTTATCTTTCTCTAAGTGTAGATGAAAATAGAATAAATTTTTAAATATTAAGTGACAGGAAAGTACATAAATTCTAATGTTGCTGCTATCTGTACCAGCTAAATATTTTACAATATAGTTAAAAATAAGAACAGATATAATTTTATAGCAACATAATTATCTTCTAACAACAAATTTAATAAGCATCAAGTGATGTAAAAGTATGAAATAGATTAAGTCACATTTACTCTCTTAGTAGATACATAAAATGTTAGTTATAAACAAAAATACATTTTGCAAATGCAAACCAAACTGAAAATAAAATAAAAATAAACCTCTTAGTTCAAAATAGTGGTATTTATTATTGAAAACCATACATAGCTAAATAATAAAATTGTACAATGCAAGACCTGCATATAATTTTATAATATAACAGTAATAATACAGCAATTGCACTATTGTTGCGAGGACTACACTGCTTCTACCACATTTTATAAATTATAATCAATTCATTTTGAGACTTAACAGTAAACTTTGAAGGGAAAGCCTCAGTAGGGAGATCATGTTGAACATTCGTCAAATTTTGAACAGATACTTAATCGGTAAGAATAATACTGAGTGCAAAATAACATTAATTTCACTGGGTACATCATTCCCTCCTTAACACAAGTGATTGCAATGGAGTCCTAGAACAGAAAAACACTTATTGCTATGACGAGGTGAAGGTTAATATCATGTCTTAGGCCAGCTCCACAATAGGATTATAGAAAACAAAAATTAAATTAACTAAAATAGTCAAAGGATGAAGTTCCATGGACGATCATTCATTTTAATTTTGCCTAATCCAATAAAACTAGAAATTTTAAATTAACCAATTATCGTCACTTACTCAAGACCTATATATAATTTACATTTATAGGCACATTAGTTACAGAATAAACCAAGCGAATGTGCTTTCGATCCACTACAACTTAATAAATAGGTAATATGAAATGTAACGACGCTTCGTCTCCAATGCCCGCATCTTTAAGATCGCTTGCCACCTCTCAAACATTTTAAAATTAACGAAACAATTTACTACAACATCAACATGTTACAATAACACAACAGGGTACGATACCACTTCAAAGGCTGCCTTATAATCAGGGATCGAAAAAGCAATAGTCACCAAGGCATCGCCGAATAGATAATGTCAGCTCAATACAATCTGTAGAACTAAATTCATAAATTAATATCACTCACATTAATAATAAAAATTAAAAATAAGAAGGCACAAGCAAATCGATAAATAAATTTTAACAATACGCGACATATCATTCGGCTATGTCTAATGACCATACTAAACATAATAATTATAATACATGATATAATTAATTATTTGTAGCATTCCTCTCACTGTGCAGCACACTGGATCCCAAACGTCAGTTATTTCTTCTTAGGTGGTGTCCGTTGAGGTGTGGCTGGCCTCCCACTGTTTATGCCATTGTACTGGTATTTTGCCTTCTTTTCAGATGGCTTTAGTATCTGCGGGAAACATCAAAACATATTATTACGCACAAACTCAAGCATCGTTCCCACGTGGATAAGCAGAAACTACGGTTACATCCTGCTACGGAAAATAACAACAAATCAAATCGCGCTAAATTTAACAACCTCTTTTTTATCGTCTAACGGTCCAATACTAGTGTTTAGTTAGGTTAAAGAAAATACAGTATTACCTATCAGATAATATCGAAATACGTCTATGATACATCTAACTACCAACGTATTGTTTGGTCGAGACCATAGATCATTAAATAAAATTATAAACAGATGAAAGTCTTAATACACGTCATAGAAATCGCACCTTTTCCTCCTAATGTCCTTAAAAATAATTTAAACTATATTAACTCAATATTAAGTGTATGACTATGGCGTGTACGTTACCCCAACAGGAAAGTGACTCCTAGAGTGATATGAGTGGAACGTATAATTAGAGCGTAATCAGCTGTGAATGTGCGCCAAATAAAAAATAAGTGCGTCTAGTCGTTTTTGAAAAAAACGGAAAAAATGGTTCCTGCTGGGGTAACGTTGTTCCAGCAGGAAAATTCTAAACGAATGATCGTAATGGGAAATAAAGTGCATGGGCAGAGAGCTTATAGTTGAGCAAAAATGTGCGCCGAAAATATAATTAGTGCGTCATCAGGATTTCGAGATATTGCATTTCCTGCTGGGGTAACGTTTTGCAGAATCGTGTATCTCTAAAACCATTGTACGTGCGCCTGTAGAATAAACATACACGAGTAGCTCTTGATTTGTGCGTATTTGTGCCGGAATTAGATTTAAGAAAATATTTATAATTTTCAAGTAATTGCGCTTTTTTGAAAACGCGAAAAAAAATCGCAGTGCCTAAATGAGAAAACGTATAAGCTCGCTGAAAACTGTATTCAGTCCATCTTGACGCTTGTAATAACCATAAAAAGTTTCAAAAGCATACATGCTTGCGTTATCGAATAATATTGCTAAAAGTCAAAACGAGAGTGTCATAACTTTGACGGCAAAATACAAGAAACCGATTTAACCCAAGATAAGTAGGTGTAAACCACAAGTGTGTGCGTTTAGTCAAAAATATATAGTGAAAATATTCAGCTTGAAATCTTTCGCATTATGTAGATTTAAACAAAAAACTAAACATGTAAACAATGGCTGGTTATCCGACCAAATTCAAATGACTACGAAAAAGCGACGGATTCATACATATCGATGACCTTCTTAATTGGACGTATTAAACCTAAGCTTTTGTCCGTACAGTCGCGTTCAAACCTTTGTTGGTATGACTAATTTCAACAATTTCTAATTTTGGGGGCTTATTAAAAATACATTAAATGCACCTTGTGACCGTAACAAATGAAAGAGGTTGTTGATGTAGAAATTATTATGTTTATTATCTTAATTTGTTTCTTAAAGTAATTATGGCTTCAAATCACAGATCAAATTACAAACCTATTAATATTAGAACACAGTTCAATCAAATTATTTGTACCGAGTGTAGTCACTATTATTTAAAATCACAGATCAGTTTTTCATTTACATTAGTACCAAAATACAAACAGTAAAATTGCATAATCATAGAAACTCACAGAGACGAACCGCGGAGTCTTAGTAACACGGAGTCTTAGGTTCCGTACCCAAAGGGTAAAACGGGACCCCCGTTTTTACCCTTTGGGTACGGAACCCTAATAACTCAATGTTAATTTATCTAGCCTACGGTTTATATCAATGTATGTAGTTATCTACGTTTTTTTTTTACTGTTGCGTTAATTGGATTTTTATTTATAAACTGTATTTGTAGGTTATTTTTTGTAGTAGGTATTCATAACACATATCTTGACCTTCTTTTTTTTAAAACAGGCGCCATCAAATTTTTGGTCTCTAATTTTTTCACTAATATTATAAAGGCAAATGTCTGGATTTGTCCACAAAATACTGAATGTATTTTAATGAAATTTGGAATAAAGAAGATAGGTTAAATCTTGGCACTACTTTTTCTAATATACTTACCTAATCAAGTGCAAAGTCACGGAAAAAGCTAGTAGAATTTAAACCAATTACAAGTTATTTTTTTATAACTTTTCTATCTCAGTGTACTCAGGCACAACACGCTACAACCGGTTCGTGAGTAAAGTTAAGAAGGTCATCGTTATGTATGAATCCGTCGCTTTTTTGTAGTCATTCGAATTTGGTCGGATAACCAGCCTTTGTTTACATGTTTAGTTTTTTGTTTAAATCTACTTAATGCGAAACATTCCAAGCTGAATATATTCACTATATATTTTTGACTAAACGCACACACTTGTGGTTTACACCATATTATCTTGGGTTAAGTCGGTTTCTTGTATTTTGCCGTCAAAGTTATGACACTCTCGTTTTGACTTTTAGCAATATTATTCGATAACGCAAGCATGTATGCTTTTGAAACTTTTTATGGTTATTACAAGCGTCAAGATGGGCTGAATACAGTTTTCAGCGAGCTTATACGTTTTCTCATTTAGGCGCTGCGATATTTTTTCGCGTTTTCTAAAAAGCGCAATTACTTGAAAATTATAAATATTTTCTTAAATCTAATTCCGGCACAAATACGCACAAATCAAGAGCTACTCGTGTATGTTTATTCTACAGGCGCACGTTCAATGGTTTTAGAGATACACGATTCTGCAAAACGTTACCCCAGCAGGAAATGCAATATCTCGAAAACCTGATGACGCACTAATTATATTTTCGGCGCACATTTTTGCTCAACTATAAGCTCTCTGCCCATGCACTTTATTTCTCATTACGATCATTCGTTTAGAATTTTCCTGCTGGAACAACGTTACCCCAGCAGGAACCATTTTTTCCGTTTTTTTCAAAAACGACTAGACGCACTTATTTTTTATTTGGCGCACATTCACAGCTGATTACGCTCTAATTATACGTTCCACTCATATCACTCTAGGAGTCACTTTCCTGTTGGGGTAACGTACACGACTATGGCACATCATTTGCAAGAAAATTTAATCAGCTCTCAGAAAAGAGGATTTTGGTTTTATTAACCAAGCCATGAAATAAAACGGTTTAACTAAATGCAAGAAAATTAAGTTAAGTGTTATTTCTTGCTGGACTTGTTCAATTGTGTTGGCTTTAAAGTTTAAAGGCTGGATGCCGAATAAATCTCATTTGTCCTTGATCAGCCGTTCCCTTCTAGGGTGATCTAATTAAGTGGGACCTGTAATTTGTATTTTAACTTTAGATATAAAACGGCTCGTGCTGTGAAGAATTGTGTCATTTATAAAATCTAACACTGTTGTTAAAATTAAGGCCAATAAACCTACTTTCAGCAGATATAAGATATTATTATTAACTGGTAATACCAGTTAATAAAGGCAAGCAAGCGTTTTTTGAAGGACAGGCTTCAATGCTATTTTCGGGTTCTTAGGTGCGATTTTTTGCTGAGTATAGTTAATTACTTGACTTTTATATTCCAGGGACAGGTTCACTAGCAGTTTCTTATAGCATACGGCAGCTATTCTTCTCGCGTAAGGTCGCGATACATGCAAACACGTGTCAGATAGAGGAGACGTTCACAGTTGCAAAAAATAAATAATAATTAAGTTGAAGAAAAATAAGAATGTGTGGCACTATAATATTTACACAGATAATATAATACTAGCATACAGATGCCTTATCCCATACAAAGAAAACGTTTCGACGTAACTATCGAAAAGCATGCCTCAGAAATTTAAATCCGCGTCATCTATTGGAATCATTTTTAAATGATCTGTTCAAATAATCTTTGAGAGCCCAATATTCCTTAATTTTGCGCTTAGGAGAGTGGATTAAACAAGAACATAAAATTTTTAAGATCAATTCTAGAAAATGTTAATTTTACACACAAACAAATCGATGCATATTGCTCCATCTAGTGAAATTTGGACCAAATTTTCTTTATTAGCGATTGCGATTGGGGGTCCGCCGGGACCCCGTGATATTCCAAAATAAACAAGTTGTTGTTAATCATATGAAAACAGAATTACGAGTAAGTAACGAGTGAGTTAGAAAGTGCGTCCTTAGGACTGTGGCGTTTGTTTGATTGGCTTCTGGTTACAGAGGTTTCAAATGGGCGTAGGTCTACCTGTCACTACAAGTGTATGTACCTACCACTACATACCTACCAATTCGAGTAATAAATAGTGAATCACTGCTGAAAGCTTTCATTGTCCTCCTTTCATATTTAGTTGTAAAGGTCGATCACCGCCTGATTAATCAAGACCAATACACTATTAGCCGCTTTCCTATTTTTTCCTTAATCCTTCTTAAGGTATGGATTTGACCACAAATGAAGGCTATCCTACCGCCCGTCTCCCAAGAAATATCGTTTTTATTTTTGCTCCTTTGTATTTTTTTCGAATGTGCGTTACACGCAGCGAAAGCTACGCATTCTTCGCAACCCAAAACTTTACTATGTGACCTATTATGGAGTTGCCAGCAGTTGTTTATCACAGTGAAGACTGCTATTATCATGAAAGTGAGATTTGATGGCAACAGGGAGCAAAACATGCTTGTATCATTGTATGGTGGACCATGTCACATATAGAATACTAGCATACAGATGCCTCATCTCATACAAAGAAACCGTGCCGACGTAACTAGCGTTTTTCGTCTCATTAAACGATTCGATTACGATCAATTTGTTTTAAAACATTTTTTTCGCGCTTTTACAGTTTCATTGCATCAAAATGTGTTACAATACAAATTTTAACAATCGAGTGGAATGTCTCAGATATTTCAAACCGCGCCATCTAGTGCAATTTATTTGAACCAAATTTTCTTTCTTAGCGCTGAGACCCCGTGACCATGTGTAGCCTCAGACTAGACCTCCCAAACCAGGATGTGCGTGGTATACATAATGACCCCGTTTGGTTACTTTCAACATAATAGCAGCAGTCTTGGAAATGAATCATGCTTCTGTCAAGTATGTGTGTGCATGATGAAATGGATAAACCCATAGGTATGTTAATGTAAAAAAACCCATTCCTCAAAGTAAATTTTGAAAGATGCATCGATTTTAAATGAGATATAAATAATGTAGTGATGTTAATATGTATAATAATATGGTGACAATCCAACAATCTTTACTTGAAAAATGAAAATAGCAAATCACGTCAATTTTATTTACGAATTCGTCCATTTTGTGACACATTCAGATACAGTTAGATAAATGTATTAAAATATACTTATTTATTAAGGATGCACCCGCCATCCTGACGTCAGAATGGCGACTTACTGTCGTTTTGTGGTCTCGTTTTGCAAATAGGTACATTTAAATCATAACAAATACTGAAAAACTCATTCTACACTAATTGAACATAATTATATCCTCCATTCGTCCAGCGTACTCGCCATCCTGACGCTTATGGTTACCTAGTCGTTTTACTGAAATTCCAGTTCATAATTTACAAAACAATAAAAACAAAATAGTGTTTGCTTCGCTCTATTCAAACACGTGATTACTATAACAAAACACATAAGTAATTAAAGTATTAATTAAGTAAAACATTCTAGTACTAATTACTTTGTACTCCTTTCACAAAAAAATGGCATACCCGCTTTAAAATCCTCTTTTACAAAGTAAGGTAAAATAAATATACGGTCATTTTGAATATGTAATTACCGATATTCCTACAAAATTAGTTAATACATGTTCAAAATAATAGAGACGAAAAACCTCAAAAACTCATATTGGCATTTTCCCAAAAAAAAGTTGTTTCCGATTAACATTGTATTGTCATGAGCAGGCAGCATTGTACTGGTATTTTGCCTTCTTCTCAGATGGCTTAAGTATCTGAAGGAATAAATGTCTCATTAGTCTATGGAAGCTTGTTGTCATAGATGCCAGCGTTTGGCTTGCATGGTGTTAGTATTACATGAATGAAGAAAACTGCAAAATTCTCATGACAAACTACATGCTGATACAACACATTATTGATAGGTCCGGACGCGGTAACCGCAGGCTTCAAAGCTCGCCAAAGGTCATGTGACGCAACGAAATTATTTTGATCAAATTGCTTTTCTATAATTAAGCGTCATTAAAGCCGCGGCCTGCGCTCACCGCACTTAGCCCCAGAGTGAATCGTCCCGTAAATTCTTACGTCACAATAACTATATTTCACGCTACGTGAGAGCCGTTAGTAGACAATAAAAAATTGAAATAGAAAATCTTTTTGTTATTTAAGTTATTTTTCACTTGGTAGTTTTGTATTTGGAAGTCGGTAGTATTTTTATGCAAAAAGTTTTTTTATTTTTCACTTTTTAGTTGAACATACCTAATAGGCAAGTTAGTAAGGGAACTATTTCGCCAGAATAGATTTCATGAAACTTGAACATAACCGGTGAAATGAGAGATCTAATTTCCACTTAAGAGCGAACTGGCGTGATGTTATGTTATGAAATGTTATAAACAACAAACAGACATGCGATTGCAGCAATCCCGAGAGATTTGCCGTTATTTATTGAAGAGTTCTGTTGTATATCTCCGAAGTTCTTCATCAGATCTTCACCAAATTAAAATGGGACGAATTTCGGAACATACTTTTTCAAACAAAAAAAGAATTTTCAATATCGGTCCACAATTGACGGAGTAATCGGTGAAAAAACACCAAAAAAAAAAAAAAAAAAACTAACGAAGTCGAACATAGAACCTCCTTCTTTTTGGGAAGTCGGTTAAAAATGAATACGATGATTAGATATGTCAGTTAAGTAGCAACTTAATAAACCACTCTTTACGCATAATCCACTAACTCAGACAGTCCTATGGTTTCGAAGTTGGTCTACTATTCTAGTATGTATAATTGATCAGGTGAGTAAACAGAAAAATCACTACGCTTCTGAAGCTGGGGGTGGGATATAAAACTAAAAAAAAAAGTAGAAATACCTGGAAAGAACACATGAGTGTTTCATCAACAGACATCATGCCACCAGCATTGTCAAACTCTCCACAGTAGTTGGGCGCAGAAAACAGTGTCACCAGTTGTCGCTTTGCAAAGAACTCATATCCATCTTCCACTACCTAAAAACACATAAGAAATTGTTATAATTTTTGTGTTACGAGGGAGTAATAAGATAATTTGCAAAATGTAAACCTCTGCCTATCCCGAGAGTAAGCAGAAGAAAGGTCGTGTTAATAGCTGGTTAATAGTAATTGTAATCGCATTACTGTTTTACATTCTCTATATTCCATTCCATCCTATTAAATAGCTATTTTTAGATAAGACCATTATATATTTTAAACAGCCTATTAAAAATAATTGCTTTTTGTGTGAAATAAGAGGACTAATATTAAAGATTGGAAGCACAAGGGAAAGTTTCATTGAAAGTGCCTCTTCATGAGACTGGAATATCAACCCCATGTAGTGTGTATGCAGTGTACCTATGTGTATGTAACCAACCTTATATAATCATGTGTATCCTAAAATAAAGGAGAGTATTATTTGAGCAGTCGTGCCTATCATTTCGCTCCACAAATACCTTCGACCTTACATGGCGACCCTGCCAGCGGGCATCGCCGCGCGATCGCCTTACCGACACCGCCGTGCCATATAAGGGTTGTACAGTGTAAACAATTGGACTAAGTAGAGTCAAGCTAAGATGAATTATAATAATTATTCACTAGCGTTAATAACGTTCGCGGTTGTGACAAGTGGTATTTGGTTCGTTGCTTACGAAAAATACGGGTTCATTAAAAATGGGAACTACGCAAACTAAAGATGAAACCGTGATAGTGCAAAACGCAGCCGGAGGAACTAATAACGCGCATCTGGAAGAGGTGAAATTACATATTACCACCATCACCATACTGACGACTATAGTGGTGCTGGTTCTGGGACTCGGCGTGCTGTATTTTCTGCTGCAAATGTATCGGCGATGTCATGTACGCTGGATACATCAGGAGATGTACAGGAGTGCAATATCTAGAAGGTCAGGAGCGAGGCAATCTGGACCATCACTGGAGAAAGGACGGTCGAAGGGCGACATAGTGTGAAAACAAAGATAGCGGATACCATCGCACATCGGTTTACACATCATGGGTTTAAGTGAAAGTGAAAAAAAAGTGCTGAGTGTGTGAAAGTTCGAGGAAAAACAACGGGCATCGTAAAATGGACTCAGAACTTTATTAGATAAGTACATAATCGTAATAATAATAAACGTAGTAAATGATATGTTACATTGTACTTGTAACTATAATAAACGAAGTGATTAATTAAACAACTAATGATGGTAGGAAATGGCAGATGACTTAGAACAATTATATAAAAATTTGAAATGTATAAAAACATATTTAATTAAAATTGGCCCTAAACGAAGGCAAGGAAATGTATTAGAGAAAAAGTTGTGTGATTCAAAGGAAATTTATGACAAATATACTGATATAATAGAGAAGATATCAGACGATGTAAAGAAAGGTAAAGTAGGACAAAACGAACAGATATTAATAAATACATTTTGTATTGATTTTGAGTCATTGTATAAACAAATTTTAGATTTATCCTCTACGTCAAGTACGAGTAGTAGCGAGGATACAAAAATGGAGTCATTTGATTTGAAAGTAGCTCTTAGTTTATTACCTATGATACCAACTGACAATGAATGTTCGCTTAAACAATTTATTGATAATGTAGAATACTATAGCTCGTTATTGGCTAGTGATGAGTGTAAGAAGAAACTAGTACAGTTTGTTGTGAAGAGTAGGTTGTCTCAGAACGCTAAATTGCAGTTACAGTTAGATTATTCTAATGTTGATGATTTGGTAAAGGAAATGCGTAGAGTATTACTGCCTAAAAAATCACCGTTTGCGATACAAAATAATATAAATCAATTAAAGCAAACAGAACTGTCAATTCAGGACTACGGAACCAAACTTTCGGAACTTTTCGTGGATTTGACGGTATCGCAAGCCGACGGTAACTTAGAGACATACAAAATAATTAAACCCTTGAATGAAAAGCAAGTTATCAAAAGGTTTGCCGATGGGTTGCGAAACCGCCGTCTTTCAACTATCATTGCAGCTAGGAACTACGAGTCGTTGAAGGACGCAATACAAGGTGCGAAGGATGAAGAAACATCCATAGCGGGACCGAGTTCGAGTTCTGGCGAGATCCTAGGTATGTATTCTCCTAGAGGAAGACAACAGAATTTCCGTAGTGGTTATCAAAATAATAATTACAACAGGACATATTATAACAGGGGTCGTAACAATGATTCCAGTGCTCGTCGAGGCTACCCTCGGGGGGGCCAGCAGGCGCATCAGCAGAGCCGCGGTGCACCACAGCGAGGCCGAGGATCACCATGGCGTGGTAGAGGTAGGAGCTATTATAGGAATCGCTGTAACCAAGGGATAAGCCAAACCCCTAAAGATACAAATAAACACGCGGTTAATGTTCTAACGGGACAGGAAAATGAAGAGTATGCAAATGAGTTTTTTCGTGAATAATAGAGTTATTCTCGCAACTGATACTAACTATTATATTAACTTAAGTTCTAATAGCAAAACTTATTCATGGTTAGTCGATACCGGTGCTACAATTTCGGCTGTAAAATATAAATATGTTCTAGAACAAAACATTCCAGTCCAAAAAGAGGACATAGTCATACATGGAATTGGTGGCAAAGTCCATGCAATGGGATATGTTTGTTTAACGTTGTCATCGGGTGATCATCACCTTATTTGTAATAAGTTTTATGTTTTCGATACTCTACCATGTAGGGCTAATGGCATCATCGGACAAGATTTTATTAATAAACATAAGTCCATATTAGATTTCAGTAATAATACCTTAACATTGTTGACACAAAGTTCAATTAAAATAGTTTTACCTTTACTGAGTTATAAAAACACAATGGAAGTTTACCCAAGATGTGAATCCATACATTATTTTAAGACCGAATTCACAGAAGAGTGTGTAGTACATTCTAAGGAAATTAGTGACGGAATATTATTGGCCAGTTGCATAGCAACACCAGTTAATGGTCTAATACCGATTAAGATATTAAATACAACGGATAAGTTGTGTACCTTAACGGACATTAATCCATGTATAGAAAAATTAAACAACTACAATGTTTGCCAATTTGACAAATCAGAACGTGATGCAAGTAGAGTAAAACAATTGTTTTCGGTACTAAACCTCAAACATCTTAATAAGGAAGAGCAAATATCCATAGAAAAATTATGCGCGAAGTACTCGGATATATTTTATTTGCCAGGAGATAGATTAACTACAACAAGTATTTATAAACATACCATTAGTTTAAAACCAAATGTAACTTCTGAATTTACAAAGCCATATCGTTTACCACATTCACAGAAGGGAGAAATTAAGCAACAAATTGATAAAATGTTAAGAGAAAGGATCATAGAACCTTGTCGTAGCGAATGGTCTAGTCCAGTATTACTAGTTCCTAAAAAGACTGACGGTACAGGTCAGAAAAAGTGGCGACTAGTTATTGATTACCGAAAATTAAATAATTGTATTGAAGACGACAGGTTTCCACTTCCAAATATTTCCGAAATACTTGATTCGCTATCGGGTTCGGTATATTTTTCACATTTAGATATGTATCAAGGTTACTATAATATTGCACTAGAACAGGAAAGCAGAAAGTACACAGCATTCTGTTCAGGACAATACCAAATGACTCGTATGCCAATGGGTTTAAAAACGAGTCCAGGATCATTTTCCAGAATGATGACCATGGCTATGTCTGGCTTAACGTATGAAAAATGCCTTATTTATTTAGACGATTTAGTGGTCTTTGGTAGAAACTTAGATAGTCATAACAAGAATCTACAAGACGTTTTCGAACGACTGCGGAAAGTAAATTTAAAATTAAACCCGCAGAAATGTAATTTTTTAAAGAAGGAATTACTATACTTAGGCCATGTGGTATCAGGTAACGGTGTATTACCTGACCCGGATAAAATAAATGTAGTAAAAAAATATCCGTGTCCAACAAATATGGACGAGACGAGGAGGTTTGTTGCGTTTGTTAATTTCTATAGAAAATTCATTCCAAACTTTGCTGAGTTAGCTTATCCACTTAACAAATTATGTCGTAAAAATGCTTCTTTTATATGGGATGAAAAGTGTCAGTCGGCATTTGATAGTTTAAAAGGAAAAATCATATCCCCACCGATTTTACAATATCCGGATTTCACAGAACAAAATGAGTTTAATCTCCAGACAGACGCTTCTAATTATGCAATCGGAGCAATTTTGTCTAACAAAAATGGAAGACCAGTATCATTTGCAAGTAGATCACTAAACAAAGCGGAAATAAATTATCCAACAATCGATAAGGAATTGCTAGCTATAGTGTGGGCGATTAAACATTTTCGTCCCTATTTGTACGGAAAACATTTTAAAATATACACAGACCACAGACCTTTAATTTCATTATTTAACATGAAAGACCCATCAAGCAGGTTATTTAAATTTAGGTTATTACTAGAAGAATATGATTTTACGATAGAACATGTCAGGGGTACGGAAAATGCGGCAGCAGATGCATTGTCGAGAATTTCCATAACATGTAATGACTTAAAACAAATGCACGAGTCGTGTGTTTCAGTTATGACAAGAGCTCAGAAAAGAAACCAGATTGACAATAATTCTAAGATAGGAACGAGTGGCACAACTACAGTTCGGTCTGATCAACCAAACGTTGTAAGCACTCCTAGTACTAGTACTTTAAACGAGTCAGTGGAATTACGTTTTATTGATGCATGCAAGTTAGAAACAATTAGAAAAAGTGGTGAAACATGTAAAGAAAGTAATACATTTATGTACATTCCTAAGGAAAAAACTATCTATATTAAACATGTATCTTCTCCATCGCAAATATCGCGAGCCGAATTTGTGAGAGAGTTACAAGATTTTTGTAGAAGCGTAAATATTACGGAAATCTATTTAATAAAAAGTAATAAAAATAACATTTTTATAAAAAAGTTATTAAATGAAATAGATATAATGAAAAAGTGGACCGGACCACACTTACATATAGTAAAAGATGTACAACGAATAGAGAATACAGAAGATAAACGAGTAATTTTGAACGATTTTCATCTCTTACCTACCAGTGGCCACGCGGGTACGAGACGAATGTTCAACAATATAAAAAAATATTACTATTGGACGGGATTAGAAGATGATATAAAAGAGTTTATAAAGAGGTGCGACAAATGTCAGAAACAAAAGTATTCACCGCACAATACCAAACAACCTATGGAAATAACAACAACAGCACATAGTGCCTTTGAAAAAATATATATTGACTTAGTAGGTCCTCTGGAAAGAGATAATTATAATTATAGTTATATCCTCACGTTGCAGTGTGAACTCACCAAATACATTGAGGCATATCCCTTAGTTACACGCAGAACGGAAGAAGTAGCGAAAGCGTTAGTTGATAATTTTATATTAAGGTATGGAGTACCGAAGGAGATAGCGACGGATCGGGGTACCGAGTTCCTGTCATCAACATTCAAGGAGGTATGTAATCTATTAAATATTAAACAACTAAACTCAACAGCATATCACCACCAAAGTATAGGTGCTTTGGAAAACACGCACAAGCATTTGAATTCATTTCTCCGTATTCAAACCGACAACCATCCAGAGACATGGAGTACATGGCTCCCATTTTGGTCATTTTGCTACAATACTTCAGTACATTCAGCAACAAAATATACCCCTTACGAGTTAGTTTTCGGAAAAAAGTGCTCGTTACCAAGCAATTTGACCAATAGGATTGTTGATCCACTATATAACATTGATTATTATCCATTAGAATTAAAATTTAGATTACAAAAGTCACAGAAAGATGCACGAGACAACTTACTCAAAAGTAAATTAAAACAAAAAGAACTATATGACAGAAATATAAATCCAGTTACTTACCGTCCTGATGATTTAGTTTTAGTTAAAAATAATATGTGTAATAAATTAGATAGTGTTTATACGGGACCATATAGAGTTATATCAGAAGAGTCACCAAATGTTAAAATAATAAAGAATGGTAATGTAGACACCATTCACAAAAACAGAACAAAATTGTATTATCCTAATCAGTAATTATCATGTTCTTGTGTAAATGTAAATGTATTATAAAAATAAAACAAAATGATAATTTTATTTTATTTTACCTCGCCATGGGAGGTGTAGTGTGTATGCAGTGTACCTATGTGTATGTAACCAACCTTATATAATCATGTGTATCCTAAAATAAAGGAGAGTATTATTTGAGCAGTCGTGCCTATCATTTCGCTCCACAAATACCTTCGACCTTACACCCATTACCAACCTCAATAGGCGAATCTTCTCAACATTTATCATTTGTGTTTAAGTACTTAAAAAAAAACAAGCTAACAAAAAGTACAAACCTGGTGGGCCCGACAGATCAAATCTAAGTCATGTCTGTTGAGGAATTTGCTGACGACATCTGGACCGAACGTGAATGACACGCCGCGGTCATTCTCTCCCCAACCCTGTACATCCTTGTCTGGATCTGACCATAATAGGTCGCAAAGCAGTCCTGAAACATTTTGTATGCTGATGTGACTAAAAGGGTTATGGTACTTTAGTATTTATGAATAACTAATGTTTATAAAGGTGGAAAAGTATCGTGGCGTGGCGCCTTATGATGCATTTGATTGGCTTCATGACTCATTGTGATATGACGTAGGCTTGAACTGATTCGATCGAATGATTGGTGTAACCCGCGCCACGCCACGAAACGACACAGTAATGTGTAGGCAGCTTTAATTCGATTCTATGCTTTCTTAATACTGACAACAGTCGAATTAATTGGTTTATAGAAAGAATTACTCTTTGTTTCAGTTAATACAGAGCTTAAACAGTAGCTACTTCTGTTTTCAAATAACTCATTGACCTCAAAAGATTAACTTCATACATTTTGTAACTGATACTGTTCTGTTGTTAGACACAATGATACGGAACATGACAATGACGGAAGCGAATCGTTGGCTTAGTCACATGGATAAACGCACATGATTCATCAATTATATAGTCATGTCTTATATGTATTTTATTTTCATCATTTAGCTTGTAGGCCACTTTACCTGTGTCAGGGACATCAGTGGGTCGCATTATTCGCCTGATCTGCTCCATGCCTTGTAGATCTGGAGAAAGGCCGCCATGACAGCAGAAAATCTTTTCGTCAATGATAGCTGCTATCGGCAAGCAGTTGAAGCAGTCCGTGAATGTCTTCCACAGCTTGATGTTGTATCGGCGTTTGCACTCGTCGTAGAAACCTGATGGATGCACATAGCATGTTGAATTGCAGTTTTAAATCATCTATCTAATAAAGATTCCAATCTATGGCCTGTGAGCCTTGACAAAGTCGTAACGAGTAAGGTCAGGTATAAATTCAATTAGAAGTTTAAATGAACATTAGTCAGTATTTATCTGCATGCTTAAGTTCTTGAAACAGAAAATGTTATCAAAGGAGTTTATTTACAAAATAAATAACGTATAAGAATCTAATCTTATGAGATCAGATTATCAATCTGATTAGATTATTATTTTAGACACCATTCAAATATTTATCATGAAGCTCACTGCTATAAAATAAAAATGTTTAAATGCAAATTCAAGACACTTACCATAAATGCGATTTATGCTTGCACACTCGTGATTGCCTCTGAGAAGGAAGAAGTTCTCAGGATACTTGATTTTGTAAGCGAGCAGAAGGCAAATGGTCTCAAGGGACTGCTTGCCGCGATCCACGTAATCTCCCAGGAATAGATAGTTAGCTTCGGGGGGGAAGCCGCCATATTCAAACAGACGTAGTAAATCCGTGTACTGACCATGTATATCACCTGAAATTAATTACAATAATACAATGACCGACCCTTACATAACACAGAGCAAATCAATTATTGATTAATCAATACAAAGAACATTATTGCAATGTTATGTAAAGATCGGGAATCAGGGGCAGGACCTACGGCTCCTTCTGGCAAGATAGTATTAATAAACAGAATATATATACATAATATTAATAACCCAAAAACTTATTAAGGTCTATCCACACATATCAGGGCCGTGTCCGGGACGTGATAGGGCCGTGCCCAGGACGTGACAGGGCCGTGCCCGGGACGTGACAGGGCCGTGCCCGGGACGTGACAGAGCCAGGGCCAGGCCCAGGCATTGAAACTTCGTCACTGATCCGTGCACGGACGTGTGTGAACGAGTTCATATAAAATGTAGACACCAATATTTTTTTGAGCCTCTGACAAGGATATGTGTGGGTATACCTTTATAGTCCCAGCAAAGCTTCAAACCCAGCACCACCAGTCTGTAGCCTGATTAGTTAACAAATTTATTTAAGTGTTTTTTTATTGA
Source organism: Orthosia cruda (assembly GCA_964057195.1). Classification (NCBI taxonomy): domain Eukaryota; kingdom Metazoa; phylum Arthropoda; class Insecta; order Lepidoptera; family Noctuidae; genus Orthosia; species Orthosia cruda. Next base: position 8,064,152 of record OZ059846.1, read on the forward strand.
GAGTGAAGCATTTCATAATAATAATTACTAAATTTACACCAGAATAATTCATTCTTTTACTAAGTTCTCCTAAAAGAGCCTGAAATAGTTTAGATTATAAATTCTGTCTCTGCTCTGCTCTCTGCTTATGATCATGATGTATGGAGCTCACTGACTGATAGGAGTTATCTTGTTATGGTTTAAATTGTCTGTCAAAGTTGTTTTATTTTGAAGTCTAATCACAATATGCATCCGTCAGCCTTATTCATCACATCACACATAATCTCTGTGATGAAAGATTATTACAACAAAAAGAATATTTTTTTGGTATACTAAAACAATGGAATGTAAAAGATCCAGCCGTTTGGCATCATAAGCATTAAGATTTTATTAAATATGAGGGTGAAATTGATTTTTCTTATGTGCTCCATACACTCGACTAACCTTTATTTAAAAAACAAAGTAATGAAAATAATGGAATGTGAAATTAAAACAAGAGCACTTTAAAATTACATACCACAAATTTTGAGCGGTGCTTCCAATTCCAGTAGTATCGGCTGTTGCAGGAATATCTCTCTGGACTTGGTGCAGAGGCCCCGCACCTCTTGCTCCGACATCTGCACAGTCTTCCCAGGCCTGCATCCTCGAACTGAGAGAAAATTCAATTACTAATTAATTTGTTGTTTCAAATACTTTTAAAAGAAGGTTGAACACATTTAATACAAAGCTTCAACATGATGATAAATGAGTTGATGCCATCTGTACCATATAACAAAAGACAGCTTTAAAATAACTCTAAATTCAGAGTTAAACAGCCCGGTACTTACCTAGACCTTCCTTGACTTTCCAAAATAAATACAGACAGAACCAGATGGCAACCTTAGGTGACCAAAATACTGCACAATGAGAGTGAAGAGTGGTGACTAAGAAAAATACTAAATAATATTTTAAAATAATAATACAATTACAACTTCAAGCACTCACAAGTATATATGGATGAAGTTTAGTAATAACGGAATTTAATGAAATCATTTCTGACAATTGATGCTAAGACTGTACAACACAACTATTTACATTTAACATTTAAATTCAAATAAATCCAATTTCAATCTAAACATGCATCTTAACATAAACCAAATAGCTGCAAAACAACATGAATTCTTGGAATATTTTGGGGGATTGGAATAGCTAATTAAATCAAGAAAAATATTTAATTGTAAAATATTCAATTCTGTAATAAATATCATGCCTGTTTTACTTTAATTAGTAAAATTAATAAAAATATTAACATCAAACAGAGAATAATGAAAGGAAAAGAATAGAAACTTGACAAAAAACACAAACATAAAATTTACTAGACATAGAAAAAGAAATAACCAATGATGTCACAAATTACTGTTGTACAGTTCGCACAAATTAGTGTTTACAAATGTTTAGAGTGGGTATGTAGGTGGTCAAATTACAGTGTAACTTTAGGACAAGGTACATAGTGTGGCCTTCCAATACCAATAGCTTTCCTTGGTGGGCTATTTTTAGGACCTATGAGGAATAATAAAATAAGTAAAATAGAGTAAAAATAAAACTTAATAGGGATTGTTTGTTATGGGATTGGTCACTAAAGGAAGAAAATAAAGAATCTAGCTTAATACTTTGGCAAGAATTCTGGATATAACCATACATTCTCCTGAAAAGATGTCTTTCAATTTCCCTTTTCGCCTTGCTGTTTCCTGCTGCAGTCTGTATACTGCGGTAACCCACCAAAAAGCAGCATAATAAAGTGAAATAAACATATTTAAATCATATAAAGTGATACAGAAAGCGAATAAAGCTTAACAATAGGCCCATGGAAGTGCTCCATGCTATGGAATCTGACATCATTGTTAGTAGTGTGATTATCTATGTTGTAGCTATATTATTTAACTATTTACAGTGTCTGCTCTATTTCTAAGACGGAAATAGTCGCTTGGGAGTCATCTAATGATCTAACATCAAATGCAGAATCAGTTAAGAATTGGGGATAATCGATTTATTTATGAGTTTGACGTTTCTTTAGCTACATACTCGATGATAATTACGCAACAAGAGCACACTGAGCGAGGATCCATTATGTTAAAACATAACTTTCAGAGTCAGAGAATCAACGTACGCATTAGGAAATGAAATAAATGTATCTTTACCTTCTAAAAGTCTGTGAATTAGACTGTCAACATTGAGTTCGTCAGCCATATTTACTACACGAATAATTTACGTCAAAAAGTCAAATCTTTCGACACCACCACCGCCAACTGCTTGTTTTTGGTTTTTGAGTCTTGCGTTTCAATTCACGCAATAGCAATTATGAAAAACCAGGTGGATATTTTTTTGAAAGTGCGCGTAGAACGTTTTACTGAACACGATTATGTTTCAGTCGGGTTACGTCCTAGTTTCAATAGTATATTGTATCGTCATCATCATCTTCCTTCCCGTTCCCTTTTCGCATGTACGCCGTAAAATTAACTACGGTATCCATCCCAAGGTTCATTGGAATTAGTTTTCCTTTGGGCCCTGAACCTTAGAGCCCATTTTCATAAATTAACAGCCTGTTTCCAAGCTGCTGACAGCTACATGCTAGCTGCAAAGTTTTATGTTTATTTTCTTGTATTTTTTTCGCTATATTCTGGCCCAATCCTAGTAGCAAGACGAAAAGGTAACAGTGCTCTATGGTTAAGTGGGCTAGGCCTTTTTCACGAGTGTCACAAAATGGTTCCATAGACAATACCAAAACACAATTCATAGACAAACATTTTGGTTTTTAAATTCTATTTTGCGGGCAAAATGTCGCTGTTCTTGATTGTCAAGCTATTTTCTCATCGTAATGTTCCGTTCTGGCGCATAGTATGTATGAAACGCCGTGGTTTGGCGTGTGCGTTCTATTTTATTTTAGACAAGACTTGACGGCTGTTTAAAAAAACTTCATGGCTCATTGTTCGATTTTGTTATACCATTGCTTAGGTTTTTCGTAAACAACACGAACAAAACAACGTGAAAATTCAATGAAGTGGGCGGAAAATCGTTATTGTATCTAGTGAAAAACCTAGGCATTTCATCAAGACTGCCTGAACGTTGAACTACATCTCTGTGCTCAATGGAAGAAAAGATGGATAGTGAACACAGTTACAGTGGGGACAGCAGTAGCTCTTCCGAAACATCTAGCGGTAGTTCAGAAGGAGATGACGAAGTGTTGGAGCCGGTACGCATCCTCGGGCAATCTCTAGAGCTTCCTCAAGAGCTTTGTGAAGACTACAATGTGTTCAAAGAGTTCTTCTCCATGAAAACTTGGGATGCTTTGGAAGATAAACACAAGGAGGAACTTGGCAAGTTCTTACCCAAATTCACTGAGAACGAAGAAGAAGAGAAGGAGAAAACCATAAAAATGCTTTTTAACCATGAACCTTTTCATTTTACATCACCTCTTGGTGAATTTTATAACAATTTAAAGCAGGGCAACTACAGGCCAGATATAGCTAAGATGAGAAAGTTTTTAATGAAAGCAAGGGCTAAACAGCAAAGGCATAAGGTGAATATCAATAAAGATAACTGACAAACCAGTGCTATTTCTAAAACTCAAAGAATTTTGATGATTTTGAACAGTAGGTTGAGTAGTAAGTTTTGACAACTAAGTATTATTATTTCAGATAAAGTCATACTATGCTAAATTACTACCAGAAGTATTAATATCCCGTGAGCGCTTACTAGCAGCCGCCAAAGCAGCTCCACCAGGTCCCATACCACGTCTTCCTTTATTGCCGCCAAAACCTTCATCTAAGAATAACTTTAAGCCATTGTATATGCGAGCTAAACACAGATACTTTGAAGAGCTGGCTGCTATACGTAGTGAGGTAGGAGGGGATGAATCTGAAGATGAAAACTATCCTGAAGGTCCTCCAGAACAGTCTATCAGAAAACGGAAACAACTTACTCCTGGACAGGTAATAATTGAATTGAAAAGTATGATCATCAGAAGTAACCCTTGTATTATAATAACCTTTTTTACTGGTACAACATAAAGGGCATTGCCAAAGCCAATATCAAACTGTAACCATGGCCTTGCATTTGACTGTATTTACCATTCTATCAAAATATTATATTTAAAACAACATTTATTTTCAGACTACTGATGGAAATGTGTCTGGGACATTAGGTGGCTCAGATCAATCAAACTTAACATCACTGGAGTGTTTAAAGAATGTTTTAGCAGCGCATAGAACTAGAAGACAGTATAGAGAGGTAGATATTTTCTTTTTGCGAATTATGTTTACATTTGAATAAATTGACTGTTTTGTAAACATTATATATGTGTGGTTTATCTTATCTAGAAACTGAAAACAAATTATGCTGTGCTTTATAACATGTTCCATGTTATATTTATTACATTTAAAATGAATATCAAACTACCACCACTACAACGTCCTTGTGCCTCTAAAGTTTACATAAGGCTGGAGGATTACTAGTGAAATATGGGCGTACTATGTACATCCTCTGTCTACCCTTTAGCAAAATACAGGCTAGATGTTATATTAAGCTTGTATGTTTATAGTCTGGTGTAAGAGCAGTTACGTACTGCATCCGATCTGAATCTGAGAAATTTTGGTTAGCTTACGCACTACACTATCTGTCATAATGCAGCACATCAATTCGGATAGAACTCGGAACTTGTAGAAGCCCTAACTCTGCTTCATGAAAGACTTACCTCTATAGTAATGTGAATGTGTGATTATTTGCTTCCTTTCAGAATCATCCAGAACTAAATACAACCGGAATATCAATTGATGACATAAAGCAGAGAGTTGCTCTTGTAAATGGTGCTAAAAAACTAATGTTCGGTGGACAAAAAAGTGGATCACCATTACAGAAAATAAGGAGAGGGCCAAAGAAAGATAGTGTTAGTAAAAGTAAAGCTCAAGAAAAGGCAACAGGCAAAAAAGGGAAAGACGAATCATTTGAAAGTGTTGAAAATAAACCTTTATTGCCAAATATAAAAATCAAATGTGAACGGGAAGAGTCTGACTCGGAAAGTTCATCTTTAGTGGATTCTATTACTAGTCCGAAAGCAACAAAGAAGGTTGATCAGGTTGAGATTAAACAAGAGGTCATAGAAAAATATCCTCCTAGTAATATACCAAAGTGAGTATATTTTCCTCATTGTCACTGGTTAATGATTCAACTATTCGAACATTTACTGTTTTGGTAAAAGAAAACTAAATAATTGCAGTAATATTCACAAAGTATTTTTTTTTTGCAGTCTAAACTATATTGATGCAAAGTTAGATAGCATAGTAAAACAAGAGCCACCAGATGCAGTGGTGCCTATTCCAAATTCTGCAAGAGCGCCTAGCATGCATCAAGCAGTGCCCATCAAACTAGAGGATTTGGATGGAATTGGTAAGTTGCCATACATTACACTGGATGGTAAGTATATCTCACTACTAATTTTTTCATCATCCATGATTGAAATGCCAAGCGGTTTTTTTTAATTTGCAATGCAGACTCCTACTCCTTGTTTAATCTTTCGGCCTTAATATTTATTTGCCTATTTTATTTATGCCTCTTTTTGGTTGATTTGTCTTTAATTTTGCCTTGCACAGTGTGGGTTATAAAGTAATGTTATAATAAAAACATACTTGTTTTTGGGCTGCATTTTAAAAACCTGCTTTTCCATGCAAATATATTATTTTCTCATTATAACAATATTGTTCACAATGCATGTGACTAACTCACTTGATAACTTGGGTACAAAGGTAACCTTTTAACATTTTGAAATAACCCTAGAAGGAGAAGCCTTGTCAACCTATTTAAGGTTCCCACATCCTTACGTTTCAGATATGATGGCTTTACCAGTGGAACTAGCAGATGACTCTGGGGATGTGATACAAGTGGAAACATCTACAGACACAGTGGAAGAGACTCCTTCCCTAGTGGACCCAGATGAGTCCTTGACAGAGACAACGCATGCTAACTTCTTGTCTTTAGTACGAGCACTGTTCCCCGCGCGGGCGGCACATAGAGCATCTAAACAACAGTTGCATGCAAGATGTTCGGCTGTCATGAGGTCGCCTATAGCGCCTCTCAACACTTGGTATAACTGTAAGTGCTTATTTAATACTAGCTTTTATCCTGCGGCTTCGCTACCGTGGCTCACCCTGCAGGATGCGTTTTTTTACGGGATAAAAAGCCTATGTCACTCAGCAATTATGTAGCTTTCTATTGTTGTAAGCATTTTCAAAATTGGTTCAGTAGTTCCAGAGATTACTTCCTGCAAACAAACTCACAAACTAAACTTTACCTCTATAATTTATGATGAGTGTAGACTAGCGACCCGCCCCGGCTTCGCCCGTGACAAATTATACACAAAAGCCTTCTTTGTTTCTCACTCTTTTTATTGTTGAAAACCGCATGAAAATCAGTTTAGTAGTTTTTGAGTTGATCGCGTAAAGACGCGGCGGGGGACTTTATTGTATAATATGTAGTGATTATCGCTTATTATAAACTAGCTGTGCCCGCGGCTTCGCTCCCGTCATCTGCATAGTTGCCTAACCTACCCTACCATACCATACCCAATCTACCTACCAACCAATTTTGTTTTTCTTGGGTTATTCTTCCGCGAAGAATCTTAACACCGCCATTCAGAAAATGATTTCAAATACACAACGCCATCTATCGAATAGAGTTTAAGGGGCTGAATTCCCAAAATAGGCTTCTTTTAATTATTTTTTTGCCAAATCTATTGAGGATGTGGCAGCGGAGAAAAGATATGTTAATCTTGATCATATTTCCGAAAACTTTGTTGTGGCCGAAACACGTTTACGCACAAAAACCTCGATACAATTGAATGGCAAAGTAACCTATTACCGTGATCTTCAAAATATTTTTCCGGTAATACTGACCAGCGTACATTTGTACAATTAATAACAATAACGTATCATAACAGGACGCAAAACTTCATTGTATTTTGAAGTTTTATTAATTATTTTTAAGTAATTCATATTATTATTATTATTATAAAAATTCCATCGTGCTTCCCTTTCGATCCAGTGCAATTCGACCGTGACCGCTTTATGGCATTGCTAGGAGGACGTATGTCGCTTTTTTCCGCAAAATGCAAAAAAATATTCGATTTATTTCTCGTCAATTCAATCTGTAAAAATGTATCAGGTATAATGCAGCCAGATCATGTAGCCTGGTGGCTTTAATTGGAACTAACGAAATCGCAAGGAATATTGTCAAACTCTGTATTATTTTTATTCTTTGGCACTACCGCTGCACAGTGTTATAAATGCCACCAAAATCGGACGTCGCTTTTTTATTCTTCTAATCGATAGTGTACACTGTTTTGAATGCTAGAGTAGAACTCCTATATTCGAATTCAACTCGGAACCAGAGCTATAATTTTTTAAATATTTCGTTCTGGTTATCCATAGAAATCACAAGAATTGTTTTAATTTATTATGTATGCATCATTTTTGTGTTTTAATTAGAGTATGCGATAAAGCCCAATGTCTGCTATTTTTAGAAACACAAACATAATTTCTAGATGTAATCTAAAGCAAGTTACGTATTTTTTTCTGTAATTTTGAAATTATTTTTTTGCGCGGGTTCCATAGGGCAGTAGCATTTTATTTTGAAACACATTATTGTTAAGTGTACCGTCAACCTGCCTGTAAAATATCAGATGCCTATCACGAAGGAATTCGGATTTTTCGAGTTCAGAATATTTTTTGTTAGGGTTATCACAAATCTAAAATCCATAACCATATTTTTTTAAGTCTTAAATTGAAGCAGGTATAAATCATTAATTATAAACTGTACGTATAGAGGTAACCATAGGTAATTTAATGGGATAAAAGTATAAGTAATATTTTGTGAAATTAAAAAAAAGCCTCGTAGTGGCTGTTTGCAAGTGGGTATATTTTGTAACTTTTATTTCGTTTCACGCGTACAGTTGTTTGTTTATTGCATACATACATACATAAACTCACGCCTTTTTTCCCATGTGGGTAGGCAGAAACTACAGAACGCCACCTGCTACGATCCTTACATACTTCTTTTGCTTCACTCACATTCATGCATCTAGTCATACACACACGCCGGTTATGAGTACTGCGCACCTGGCCTTTTTGAAGAACATCACCTATAAGGTCTATGTATGTCTTTCTAGGGCGTCCCCTCCCGGCGTTTCCATTCACGTCTGCCTTGTAAATACATTTCGTTAGTCGCCTTTCATTCATCCTCTCAACATGGCCAAACCATCTTAACATACTCTTTTCAATTTTAGTCACTACATCTTCTTTTAGACCACAACGTTGTCTTATTACCTCATTCCTCAACCTATCATTTAAAGTTACCCCACACATACTTCGCAAGGAGCGCATTTCTACTGCATTAATCCTACTTTCATGTCTTTTTTGCCATACCCACCCTTCACTTCCATACATAAGTGTAGGCACCAGCACGCTGTTGTGAACGGTTTCGATATAGGGTTTAATAAAATTAAACCCTATATCGAAACATATTCTTTGAAGCTTTAACAGTAAAGAGTACTAAAAACAAAATTCAGCAAGAAATAAGGGCTGAATTAGGACTTTTGGTGGATGTGGTTCGGCCTCATTCTGGCACCACAAATGACGGAAATACTGTCACAATACTCGAAGAGTTTGCACATATTGACAAACGAAACTCTTGTGACAGAAAACGAGGACAATTACTAGCTTCTTCCCGCGAATTCATCCACGTGAATGACACATACTTATACCATAAAACATCTTAAAGCACTCGGCAATAGTGTAGCTATCTATTTGTGAAAGAATTTTTGATATTGTATGAGAAGTTTCGGAGCTTACACAAATCTACTTTTTTTTTAAAATAGTATAGACATAGTTAAGTACTGTGCCCGGGCGCTGAAACCCGCGTTAAGATAGAAAATTAATTGTCTCCATAGAAATTATTAATAAAAATGTTTGTGTTCTGAGAGTGTTAACCCTATTATAAGAGAAAATTTTGAAAATCATAGAATCATCATATCTTCGATTTCCTGATAGATTTGCATCTGATTTTTTTTATAGCTAATAGTACAGTTCTGAAGAATATTATAAGACACATATTAGGTGCTACTTACAAAAGATGTCTGAGGGAAAAATAAAAAGGAAAAAAAAAATCGGGCTTATTTGTTTTTCTATTATAGAAAAATATTTTCTGTTTTGCCTATAGAATACCTTGTATATATTGTCAATAAACTTCAAAAACAAATGTTCAAATATGTTTATCAAATCATTTATTTTAGGGATTTTATGAAAATCCAGAGATTTAATAAAAATTCTTACTCTTTTTTAAAGTATATTTAAGATCCGGGAGTTCTACTCTAGCATTCAAAACAGTGTTTACTATCGATTAGAAGAATAAAAAAGCGATGTCCGATTTTGAAGGCATTTATCACACTGTGCGCTGCCACCACTGCATCTACATTTTTGTTGTATTATAAACGTCTCATGCATGTCGTTTAGTTTATTTACTAAGTCCATAACAAAAAAGTATTTAAACCTCTTTAAAAATAGAACTAATGTTTTCTCAAAAACGGCACCACGTGACCTCCTCACCCCAGAGGGCTGGTGTATATCAAAACCCAGTAAGTGCCTTCTTATCTCTTACAGGATAGCCCAAAAATATATTATGATTTGAAGTAGGCTATGGATAGTCATGTTGTATTAGTAACTAAATGACATCTTAATATTTCAAGAGAATACTAAACAAGGAATATGAACCTAAGAATTGTACAAATGATATTAATAGTGTCCTAAATTCTATTGGATATTTTAAATATGCCTAAAAAAGACAATTCCGAACCTAGTAAGTTCTGGATATTTGTAAAATTAAGGTGTTTTACAATTTGATGGGACTTTCCTATTGTAAATAATGATTAAATTGATTAATGAAAGCACCAAATCTGAATTCAAATTTAAAGTTTCCATTACACAGTCCATTTCAGTATAGTAGAACTCATTAAAATAATATAAATAAAATTATCTGGCTATAAAACCATTATAAAAAAATGTCGCACACTGTGTTCTTATATTGTGGCAGTCGCATAGAAGCAGAAATAATTATAATATTTATTAAATTTGCACGGCAAAGACTCGTATGACACTAGCCAGATTACCTATTTTAGTGATCTTTATTTTCGTAGTAATAAGGTTGCATTCATAGGCAAAATAACAGTGAACGATCTGATGTCAGATGCTAGCCGCCAGTTTGAAATAAGAACTTGCGCGGTAATATTTTTGTAATAACCATCGGAAGAGTCCGTTTATGATGTGGGCCTCTGTGGTCGGCCTCGTGTATTTAATTTTCAAATACTTTTCGCTCCAATTTAAAGTTTTCCCCTAAGCTATCGATGACAGTGGGCGTGGCTTAGAACCTCAGATGTCGATTGTCAACTGTTCGACTACAGCCCCTTAACTGTCCGAATACTTATCTCAATTGCGTGTGTTCTGATATTTTATTCCTTGGATACTTTAAATGATTATATCTTTTGATAGAGTGAACCAATTGCGATGAAACAAAAACTAAGTAATACTTCAAGTTACGCACAATTTATATGTATAAAAGTGGTCTACATTGGTTTCGTACATTTCACGTGATGCGTGCAAAACTAAACAAACAAACAGACACAAATTCCAAAAATGGTGGCAATGGGTTCTGTTGGTTATCCTTTAACACGCTGGCAATTTTTTTTGGAAATATTTACGATGTACAAAAACGACTTTTCTACAGATTTATTATATGAATTGATTCTTCTATAATACACCCCAATTCATCGCTGTTATGGAAGGTGCGTGTAGAACGACTAGTATCATGTCATCTCGCTCTCGCGGCTGTCATGAGTGTTGTTTCATATTCATTGCAAAGATGTTTGCTTTCTTTTGCAGTCCAAAAGTTTATAATTATATCGACGATTTTTTTATATTCCTTTCAGTGTCAGCTGATTGGGTTGGTGAATTAGATTCGGCATTAGATTTCCTCGCCGGGGAAAGAGGACAACATCCAGACGACTATGTACCATATCTACAGTTTTTACCAGAATCACAGGTTTGTACCTATGCTATGTAATTGTATCCTCTTGACTGCTAATTAGCTAAGATATAAATACATACGAGTTTATCTTAGTAGAAAGGTTATCAAATGCTTACATCACACAGCTTGTCAAATATTTTCACAGTAGAATGCAAAAGAAATGAGAAAAAAAATTTGCTCATATGAATAGTATCCATTCTTACCAATTGATTTTGGAAAGAATTTTTTGAGTATTATAATGGTCTAAAAACTAACTCAATGCACCGGATGATGTATTTGCGCCCGGCCCCTATCGCATATAACTTAAAAATTACTGGCGAAATGTGGGTGTACTATTATACAGGTTGAGTTTTCAAGTGGGCATGGATGGCCAAATCCGAAACTATGAGGAGTAGCGAAAAACACTCAAAGGATAATGGGACAAACTATTTATATTATTGCATTGTCATTGGTCTTGATAATAGTGCAAAGTTTCAAATTAATACAACCAAGGGGATGAAAATCACGTTTAAGATTCCGTTACAAAAATACACATACACATACATACCAAGCTAATAAAATAAGAGTAAGTCATTACTTCACAGAATTTGATCTTTATTAGCGACACTCTCGAATGGTCTTATAATACAGCATGTGTTTTTTTTTCCAAAATCAATGAGTTCGATTCCTGGCTAGGAATATAGACATTTTTCAAAAGTCCAGTGATGCAATTTTAGTTTTCATCAATATCGGGCTCGTGACTCCTTTGAGTGTTTTTCGCTATTCCTCATAGTTTCGGATATGGCCATGCACGCCCACTTGAAAAACGCATCCTGTTTAGGTGCACGACGCCGCACTTTTCGGCGAAAACGGGCGTGACCTTATGTAAAGTGTTCGAGTTAAATTGTTATAATCCCCCCCACGTAAGTTGGCAGGAGTCGGTAGATGCGCAGAAGTAGTTTTTTAGGTATCTTTGGTAGTGAAGCGGGGCGGGGGGAACGTTAAGGACAGTTCCGAGCGCGCGATTGGTTGGTCGGTTGACACAAGGATCGACTGACCAATCGTGCCGCGTCAACGTTCCGTTCGCTCTATATGGTGGTAAGATCGCGGCATATGCGCGAACTTACCCCCACTACGGCAAAATCTTGCCAACTTACGTGCCGGGCACTATATGTATAATTGTCATAGATGTATCAATGGATCGGCGCAGGGCGTGACTGTGACGCTATATTGGGTCGGCTGTGCGAGCGCTGGCTGCGGGCTGCCTCGCCGCCGCCTCCGCAAAGCGAACCGCCGCCTCCTAGGTAACATAATAAAATCATAGCGGCACTGATGCCGTCTTTACTAACATTACACGCCACCTAAACTGTTATCACCTTGTTTAGGTATTAGTAGGCCTAAACAAGCAGCCTAATTGCGCAAGTGATTTCGGCTAGGCAAAGGGCTTGACCGCCATCAAATGACCAATCACAGAGACGGAAATCGATATCGCGTCTTTATCTCGCATGTGATTGGTTGATTGATGGCGGTCAAACTCTTTGCCTTGCCGAATTCACCTGCGCAATTAGGCTGAAGATTTTATATGAAATAATTTAATTTAAAAAACAAGCTGAGAAACAAACGTGTGCAATTTTTCAGCTGAATTGAACATCGGAAAGTTAAGTTTGATCCACAACTTAACTTGCAAGCTTGATTACACATAGACATAGGCACCAAACTTGTATTGAAAGCGCATTATTTTTGCTCTGCTGAAAAGTATATAAATATTTAAATGTTGCTTAATGTTAGAGAACACTGGCATACTATTTCTTTTACCATAAAAACGCAAATTTGTTTTGCATTGTAGACGGTCCATCCCATTCTGTTTACGCGCCGATTTGACCGGCGCTTTTCACCACTTTATTTTTATTTTTAAGCTATTGCATAGCTTTTATCGCGGGCCTGAGAGTGGAGACCGAATCCAGAAATTCCGTAACGAAAAATCCCGTAACGAAACGTGTCAATGGTGATCAATGTGGACCTTATAAAAATGAGAATAAGGGTCACTTTTGTTTGTCAAAGAAAATCGACCTTATTTCATTGTGAAAAGGGTCACTTTATATTATTTTTGCGGGGAGAGGTAGACGGTTAAGGAGGGGGGAGGGGTAAATCCTATCTTGTCCTCCTGGATGAGGTGGGGGTGCAGGGGGGCAATTTTATTGTCAGAAATGCGCTAACTCCAACCGTTTCTGAGATATGAGGGTTTTAAAATTTTTGTTGGTCGTAAAAAAAAAAAATCCTTTTATTGGGGTCTGAGCTGTTTCTGTGACAATGGTGATCAATGTGGACCTTATGCTAATGTGAATAAGGGTCACTTTATATTTTTGTTTTGTTTTTTTAGAGTTTTATTAATTGGAAATAAATGGGGGTTTGGTTCGCTACGTTTTCGAGTTTTTATTAATTTAAAGGCTCAAATTCGCTTTGCAATGACAACTTAAAATAAGATTTTTTATTATGACGGATGTAGGAAATATTTTTATGTTCTATTGAAGTTGAGGTTCTTTATTTGTATCCTATTTTAAATTCCACCGCGTTCAATGTAGACTTTATGTATGTGGGATAAGGGTCACTTTGAAAAAGCGACCTTACTGTGGTATAAATAGGGGTCACTATTTAAATTTATTATTTGGGGAAAAGGTAAAAAATATGATAATAAGGGGGTTGTTAGAGGGTGGCGTTAAGGGTTTTTATTGGTGGTGGACCGTGATCTGCATTTACTATTTGGGAAAAGAAAGTAGATTTTAAGAACAATAGCTGAAAGAAAATGACTTAAATTATCAAAAATTTTATGCAATAGCTTTTTTTTCTAACCTTTTCTCCACTTTTTTATTTTTTTATCGTAACCTTCCCATAAGAAAGACTCCTATATTGTGGGTCCATTACAACTATTTAAACTCACATACACAAACACCCACACGCGGAACAACTATCTGTAGACCACAAATATCGCGTGACTTAAGCCTATCACAGAGGCCGTGCTCGCCTGGCAAATCCGTTCAGCCGTTCTGGCGTGATTGAGTAACAAACATACATACATCCAAACTTTCGCATTTATAATATTAGTAAGATTCTGAGGACCTCAAATAAACTAGACATTTAAGGGCCTACATACGCTTGAGTGCCGTAAAACGGTAACTTTCTAAAGCAAACTCCTCAGTTACAGCTAGGTTAAAAGGTTTGAAAAAAAAAATATTTATTATTGATTCATGTACATAATTTTGAACACAAGGTTTTTTCTTATAACTAATAGATTTGCTTTAAAAAAATAATTAACAACACAATATTTCTTCGCAACTTTTGGAAACTCCTCCAAAACGACTTGGATGTTTAAAAATATTTTTATACAGAAAAATGTATGGCTGGAATTTCTTCATACCTAACATATCATATGTAAATCAAATAATATTTTGCAAACAAAACTGTTCAAAAGGAGGTTCAATTTTGAATTTTTGCCATCGAGCGGGCGCACGGCCAGTACTGCGTTACATTGGGGCGTATATATCGCCTTAATTAGCTAAGTTAAACTCTGCCTATGCATATCTCGGCAACCAAAAATAAGTGTAATTAGTATACATTTTCACTTATTGAATACGTTACATTTTTCGTCAGATATCCGACAACTTGGTCAGTGCGTCCAGCAACCGAATCAGAACTGGATGAATTCCGTTCACAGGAGCGACGGCGATTTTCAATGGCGGCCAAACCATTCACTTACGTGCAGCATGGGTAAGTAATTGTTAATAATTAAAGAAGAAAGCCCGTTTGTATCACTAATCAGCATTTTTGTTATTAGCTGTAAGTTTTCCAAATAAAATAAAATAAATAAATAATCTCTGTGCGCTCTTAACCTTATTGGCGCAAACTACTTTCTCACAGAGTACTAGATTATATTCTAAAAATGTAATGCAAGTTTTGTGTCAAATACCTTATCAATACTTTTTGATGCTTGTCGATCAACGTTTCATGCTTATACTATAGCAGCACAAAACATCGATTATATGATACTGTGACAAACTGGAATCAGAAACCGGAAAACCGTCTGTTGTGTTTGTGGCGCAATAAGGTATTTTATTATATATGAACAAAATAAATGTTAAAATTCAATTCAAAGTTTTCAGTTTTTTTAATAATTTTTTTATCACCATGAAATATGAAATAGAAGCCGCCATGTTATACGGCTGTGTAAACTAAAAACTTTCAATTGATCGGCATATCGGCGCATTTGGCAACTGACGTCATGACCACAGAGCAATATGGCGTCCACTACGTCCAGCGTTTTCGTCAAACTACGCTCGAAATTTTAAAATGTAATTTTTTTATGTATTTATTATGGCACTTATCGATTGAATAGAAATTTTGTGTTTTTATTAAATGGCATATTAGCACTATAAAATTTAATTGAGACACTTTTCTAAAATGGGTGTAATATCCTATTATTACGACGCTAATTTTCAATAGTGATTCGTGTGTCCTCATGAAACTTTGCTCCTAATTAAGGTCTTTTCGAAGTGATCGAAGCTATTAAATGTAATTTTCAAAGTGCTCTGTAACGTGTACTAAATAAGATCCATTACCAGTAGCCAAGCAGTAGAAAGCCTCTTCTAGCCTTTCCTCCAACCTTAATCATTATTCTTGGAATTTTGGTGTACCATTGAGTACATTCTACCTAGCAAACAGATGCCCAGTTGAATGGATGGATGAAATGGCGACAGGTCACTGGAACAACTTGCGACCCACGGATGCCCCTCAAGTTACAGGGCAAAATCTACAAGTCCGTGAACTATACCTGTCATACTATATGGATCAGAATGTTGGGCTGTGAAAAAGATAGATGAAAAGACATTGCATGTAGCAGAGCTAAGAATGTCGAGATGGATGTGCGGAGTGAAGAGAATGGATAAGTGAGAAATGAGTATATTAGAGGAAGTTTGAAAGTGGCGCCAGTGACAGAAAAGTCGAAAGGAAACCGTTTGTGCTGGTATGGTCATGTGATGAGGAGAGATTAAACGCATTTTACTAAAAGAGTTATGAATATAAATGTGGATGGATGGAGAGGGAGGAGACGGCCAAGGAAAATATGGATGGACTGTGTGAGGAGTGACTTGAAAGAAAAGGGTGTTAGTGATAGCGTGACGGGGGACAGGACGGTATGAAAGAAGAAAACGTTTTGCGCCGACCCCAAGTAACATGAGATAAGGCAGGCAGGATGAAGAAGTACAAGAAATAAATGCCCAGCTAGAATCGTGGTCGCAATCGCGACTGAGGACCGTGGAGTCTTTATAACGACTGGGTTCGAGTCCCAGCAGCCGAATTGCGCAAGTGAATTCGACAAGGCGAAGGGTTTGACCGCTATCAAATCGACCAATCACATGCGAGATGAATGACGCGATGTTGATTTCCGTCTGTGTGATTGGTCGATTGATAGCGGTCAAACCCTTTGCGTTTCCGTATTTACTTACGCAATAAGGCTGCGGGTCGGACAAAACGTGTTATTGGGTTTTTTCCAATACGAGTTTCTTAGTTGCAATTGGGAAGTTTGTGCTGTGTGCTGTTTAATCCTATGCCTTACAAAGCACGTAAAGCTGTTGGTTCTGCGCCAAACTTTACCAGGTCGTGTCGGATTGCGAACAGAGAGTGCACCTGTTTTTGATCACACACTTGTGCACTATAATATCTACTGCGTAGGTACTTAACTCATCTTCGTAGTATTTATAGTTTTGGTCAGCCAGCTCGCGAATATGTATCCTCCGACTGTACAACTTTCTTTCTTTCTTTTTGTTTACATCTTTGCAGTCGGGTTTATTTTTATTTTATTATATACTAGCTTCTGCCACGCCCACGTCTATTATACATGTAAACCTTCCTGTTGAATCACTCTATATATTAAAAACGCATCAAAATCCGTTGCGGAGTTTTAAAGATTTAAGCGTACGTAGCACAGAACAGAGAAGACAGTAGAAGTCGCTTAGCGCTTCATTAGAATTGAAACCAGCGTATCCAACCTCACACATTTAAAGGTTAATTTTACTTCCTAACACAAAGAAACCTGAGGTGTGATTGGTAGTTTAAAAGTAAGAAATATATCAGTCGTCGCTTGTTTGAAAATGATCTACAATTTTATAAACATAGAGTTGTTAATTATCTACTCTTTTAGGTATTTATTACATTTTACGTTCATAGCTGACAAGGAATAGTTTAATGAGCAAGTTACGCTATCCGCCGCTAGATGTCACTATAGTAAATGCATTCAATTTTAAGCTGTATTTCGTTACTCATAACATTTATATTTGCGTAATGAGGTGATTACAATTCATCCTCCTCTAGGGATGAACCACTGTCGATGACTTATTTATCTAGATTCCGTTTTACTTTCAAACAAAAAACAATCAACAGCTAGTTTCGATAAAATATTATTATGTTTGAAATTAACTGTGATATGATAGCTTGACTAAAGGTACATTGATGAAATATTGGTATATAGGTAGATCATAAATGTCAGACTAACAGAGAAAATACTTTTCAAACGACTTCAAAAAAAAAGGAGGTGCTACGTTAATCTGTTTTTATTTTTAACCCCCGACGGAAAAAGAGGGGTGTTATAAGTTTGAGGTGTGTTGCCGTGTATCTGTGTGTCTGTGTATCTGTGTGTCTGTCTGTGGCATCATAGCGCCTCAACGGATGAACCGAATTTGTTATTTAGTTTTTTTTCTTTGAATGGTGATTGTATCGAGAGTGTTCTTAGCTATGTTTGAATAAAATCGGTTCAGCCGTTCAAAAGTTATGCGCGTTTTACTGTTTAGATCGTGATGTTTTCGCAAGATAAATGTGTCGGGGGTTTTTTAAATTTTGATATTTTACTTGTTCACTTTGTTGAAACTAAATATTACACTTTGTAGATTTTGAAGGCTGTTGTCTTTTTTATCACGATACTACATGTGTGAAATCACGTCTACTCATTCGTATTTTTCTTTGAAACTTAGACTTATCACCTCTATTGGTAATAAACAATGGTTTTATTAATTACCTAAGTAAAAACAGCTAAAGACAAAATACATAGATTATTAAGAAGTTGCCTTTTTGTTTGTTAAATATTAATGTAGATGGTGTATCCGCACATTAATTTAGCGTACTGTAATAGCTTTTATGAATTCAGCTACATGGTTTGATGTGGGAAATTCTCCAAATTGACGATATTTTTTTTCTTCAAACAATTTTTCTCCAATAAACTTACTTAATGTTTTGGGCATTATTTCTTCTTTTTAAATAGTTTTGTTTTTTTTTTATCATGTCGTTTGATAGATATACAAGCAAATATGTTATTAAATATGAAACCGTAAAAATGACCAAATTGCATAAGTACCTACATTGTCCTTAGGACAACAGAAAAATAATAACATAATTATTTAACTTCTCGAAAATTTTGAATTTTTTGTTTTGGCACTGCTGTGTCGGCTAGGAATTTTTTGCCGCTTTTAATAAAAAAAAAACTAGTTCTACGAAGAGATCTGAACAAATTGTAGGTATTCGTTTTTGTAGGCAACTAACTTTTGCCTTCCAGACGCTTCAATCCATTTTTCTGGATCCTTAGCGAATCTATAGTCACAAAATAATACGAAACCCACTTTTTTAAAGGTTGCATTACACTTTTTAGATTAACCTTTTCTCAATAAGAATATTACGTATGTTTTATTTATTTCAAACTTGGTTAAGGTAGAATTAGAGAAAAAAAGATTTGAATATGGATATGTGCTTGATTACTAATATTGAATCACCAACAAAAAACAGGTTTAATTTTTTTCCGATATAAAACACAGAAATTATTGTAAGTTTAAAATATCGATAACTCATTATCGATTACAGCAATCTCTAATTGAGTAGCTGACTATGACATCAATGACATGTGTATAGTTGGAATCTTCGAGAACAAAATGTTTGAGTTTAAAAGAAAGTAGACCTTAAATTTAACAAAATAAAATCAACTTTTACTTTAATAAAATATATTTTTGTAAATTTTAATCGAAATAAAATCAATTAAGACTGCCCGATGGTATGATATACCTCGAATTGTTAATTTTTTTTGGTTCTGCTATCGTGTTTACATTCTAAAACAGCAGAATAGGGCATATTTGTATTATTTTTCAATTTATTTTCACCGTGACGGTTGTAACAAGACTGATGTGCGTAGTGTGGGCGGGGCAGCAGACATATGCTAAACTGAGCAAAACTCGGGGTACGCGGGCCCCGCCTACTGGCGATTTCTACTGTAGAAGGCGTTTTATCTGTTCTGTGGTACATAGGGACAGACAGCGGGAAGTGACTTTGTTTTATACTATGTAAGGATTAACTATTAATGTTTTCAAAGCTATCCTCGTCTCTATGTTTGCCTACAGCTACCGCTCAGTGGTGGGCCCATGCGCGCGCGGCTCGGGCGGCGGCGGCTCGGTGCTGCTGTCGTCCCGGCCGCGCCACGCCTCCCTGCCCGCGCTAGTACGCGACGCGCTGGCCCGCCTGCCCAATGGAGAGGGCACACGACATCATGTGCTGACGTTGCTAAGGTAACACTCGTCATCATCATCTGCTTAGATCCTTCCCAACTATTTTGAGGCCGACTTCCAGTCTAACCTGTTGAAGTTGAATACAGTTTTGCTATCTGACGACGGCGTAGGCTTGGAATAGCTCAGTATCGCTTACACACACAGAAACAATGTGTATGTGCATCTTAACACACGACTGAGACCAACCCGCCGTCGTGAGACACAACGACTACCTGTATTTTATATGGAGTGATTGCCTTGCCTACACATGTGACCTACACGACATATGCTCCATTTGAGATAACATTAGACATTTAAATAAGCCCATTTTACAGCCCGTTCAACCGATTTTGCCTTCAATTGCTTTGGTGTTACGACAAATGGCAGCTGTAGTAAACAGTTGGTTTTGGTAACAGGCTTATCCTTTTTATGTCATCCTTATGTTTACGGTATAGAACTCAAAATCGGTTGAACGGACTGTAAAAAGAGTTGTAAAAATTTCTAGTTTTATTTCAAATGGAGTATAGTTACTAGGTAACTCTGTTTTCTTTGGTAAGACTGTTCTGTTGCTGCTCGGTAACACTGTTTATACTGATATAAACTTTATATCAGATGTTTAATTTACAACAGCTATATAATAGTTCTCACGCTCGAATAAACACTTTCGATATAGACGGCTAGAGCAGAATTTGCGCTCCACCAAAATACCCTACCCTTATGAAAAATACAGAAACAGAAAATATTACAAAATAATTTATCACCAGTAAAAGTGATAGAGCAGTGGTGGCCCAGTGGTAACGGCCCTGGCTTATGTGTCGTAGGTCGTGAGTTCGAACCCAGGTAGGCGCTTTACTTTGTTTAAATTATTTCATCACCACTGCTCTTAAAACGGTGAAGGAAAACATCGTGAAGAAACCGGCATGGCCAAGAACCAAAAATTCGAAGACATGTGACATCCACCAACCCACACCGGGTCCGCGTGGTGGATTAAGGCCCATTACCTCTCTCACAGAGAAGATGCCTGTGTCCCAGCAGTAGGAACACATTATAAGGCTGATGATGAATAAAGGTGATACTATAATACTGTATCAGTTTCTTTTACGTAAAAGAACATAAAAAAAATACTTATATTTATGTAGATGTTCTCCAATGTCGCGTAATTCGTTCCACAGAATGTCTCAGTGGGTGTCGCCGTGCAATGATCAAACACTGCTGAGTGCAGTGACTTCAGTATTAGACAGGCTACTGTCAGCCAAACGAGATCCTGTCGTCAAGTATGATCAGCGAACAGCCATATGGACTTTTCTGCATAGGCACAGGTAAACTATTTGTGGTAATTATTTCGGATATAAGTTTAAACCTGAAGGTGAAGTGGCATGAAAGTTATCAAATTAGCAATAAGAAATGTTAATTTTCTGTACAAATGTTGATTTGTGCAGACAACCACTGAAATGGCCATCACTTAATGAAGACAAAGAGAACAACAAACGACTAGACCACAGATATAAATAACTAGATAACGCAAGTCCCTCCATCTGTATGAAAACCAAGTGTGCCACTTTTTTACATACAATTTAATAACAAATTTACTTACCAGTGAAAAAAAATTCCATTACCTCGGCCAAACTTTTCTGTACAGTTTTTACAGCATAATTAGCCATTTTTATAGATCTCGGTGGCTCAAAGTACGATCATTGCTCGAACTTTTACTCCGTTTTTTGACTCGCCAAGTACATACAGTCGCGTCATCTAGTTACATTTATATCTGTGGACCAGACATATCTGCAGGCCATAATCATTTTGACCACAATTATTAAAAGATGAAGTCAAAACTGTGAAAGAAAGTAGTTTCTTTGACAACGTTGTTTGAGTATGAACAACAAAACAATGAATGTACAATGTGAAATGCCTAGAATTTAGGTAACTACTGAGATCACGATTATAGTACATTACTGCAGCGGCCAGCAAAAGAGGCATTGATGGACAAACGTGTAAATGTGGGCCGAGGCGAAGCCGAGGCACACATACGTAAGTCCATCAATGCCTTTCTCAAATAATGCACGGAAATTAAAACTAAGTAGTACCTAGAACTCATTTTGTCAAAAGCAATGACTAACAACAATAATTGTTCCCGCGTTAGTGTTCTTTTGTTTTTTTTTTTTCAATAAACTGCGTTCTATTTGCAAGCCAGTTCGATATTTAAATAAAACTTTTGATAAGTTACCTCCTTGGTTGCCATGTTTCTGAGTAAAAGATCTTTCCATTTTTAAATAACACGACAGATATGAGTTTACTATGTAATTTATTTGGCCGCTACACACGACAGATATGGATTTTCATACAACTTTTGCCGGCCGCTGCTCGCATGTATTTGGCCAGTACAGCAATTTCGATTTATCTCGAAGAAGGTTGTCAAAATAATGCTCACATTTCCAAGCATGTTTGAGAAAATATAATTAATAATTAGATCAATAAAATAGATAAATAAAATTTGTTCATTCAGGTAATTTTTTAAACCCATTTACAATATTTATACACATCAGAATAATTATAAAATAATATCAAATAAATAAAGGTCAAAACAAAAATAAAGCATGACAATACTTTTTTTTTTGGTCTTTATTATATTTGTAAAGTCAAATCAAAATAAAATAATGTCAAATCAAAATATACTAAATTACAAAAAAGTAAAAAAAAAGTATTATTAGTACTTTCTCTCCGGCACTGGCACAGTGACTTGACATGTCTGCCAGAAGTTCAAAACAATGCCAGAGGAAAGGGCGGTCCTACCTTTCCGGGATCATCGTCAGGACGGTGCTGGAACTGGCCCGTACCCTGCACACCACAGATGCACAAAACCGCGTGAAAACCTTTGGTGTGTGCCACAACCGAGTAATGGAGTGAGAAGACACAAGAAAATAATTACAACTTATAATACTTAGAGCGTATCTATGTGTCTCTGAATAGGCTGCAAGATCCTATGCAGTAGCTATTTTTGTGTCAATGTTGATGGTGAAGATAGCATTGTATAACTGTCTTTTACACTCGCTTACGTTTGTCTCATCGTCCTATCTCGCATACTCTATGCAGTATTCTCGATGACAAACAGTTTCTTGTGCAATGGTTGGCAGAGCCAACTTCAGAGACACAAAGATCCGTTGTGTCTATTATAATAAAGCCATTTCACTCTGATCTTATCTCCTTTGTCTTTATTGTTTATCCAGGAGCGAAGAAGACTGGGTGAAGATCTCTAGCGGGCGCGTCCGCAGCAGTAAGGTGGGCACCATGCTGCTGTCTCCCCTGCCGCCACACTCGCTGAAGGCGGCTGCTAGCAAGGACAAAGCTTCGCCGCGCTCGGTGAGTTAACTGTGCTTGCGTCCGCAGCAGTAAGGTGGGCACCATGCTGCTGTCTCCCCTGCCGCCACACTCGCTGAAGGCGGCTGCTAGCAAGGACAAAGCTTCGCCGCGCTCGGTGAGTTAACTGTGCTTGCGTCCGCAGCAGTAAGGTGGGCACCATGCTGCTGTCTCCCCTGCCGCCACACTCGCTGAAGGCGGCTGCTAGCAAGGACAAAGCTTCGCCGCGCTCGGTGAGTTAACTGTGCTTGCGTCCGCAGCAGTAAGGTGGGCACCATGCTGCTGTCTCCCCTGCCGCCACACTCGCTGAAGGCGGCTGCTAGCAAGGACAAAGCTTCGCCGCGCTCGGTGAGTTAACTGTGCTTGCGTCCGCAGCAGTAAGGTGGGCACCATGCTGCTGTCTCCCCTGCCGCCACACTCGCTGAAGGCGGCTGCTAGCAAGGACAAAGCTTCGCCGCGCTCGGTGAGTTAACTGTGCTTGCGTCCGCAGCAGTAAGGTGGGCACCATGCTGCTGTCTCCCCTGCCGCCACACTCGCTGAAGGCGGCTGCTAGCAAGGACAAAGCTTCGCCGCGCTCGGTGAGTTAACTGTGCTTGCGTCCGCAGCAGTAAGGTGGGCACCATGCTGCTGTCTCCCCTGCCGCCACACTCGCTGAAGGCGGCTGCTAGCAAGGACAAAGCTTCGCCGCGCTCGGTGAGTTAACTGTGCTTGCGTCCGCAGCAGTAAGGTGGGCACCATGCTGCTGTCTCCCCTGCCGCCACACTCGCTGAAGGCGGCTGCTAGCAAGGACAAAGCTTCGCCGCGCTCGGTGAGTTAACTGTGCTTGCGTCCGCAGCAGTAAGGTGGGCACCATGCTGCTGTCTCCCCTGCCGCCACACTCGCTGAAGGCGGCTGCTAGCAAGGACAAAGCTTCGCCGCGCTCGGTGAGTTAACTGTGCTTGCGTCCGCAGCAGTAAGGTGGGCACCATGCTGCTGTCTCCCCTGCCGCCACACTCGCTGAAGGCGGCTGCTAGCAAGGACAAAGCTTCGCCGCGCTCGGTGAGTTAACTGTGCTTGCGTCCGCAGCAGTAAGGTGGGCACCATGCTGCTGTCTCCCCTGCCGCCACACTCGCTGAAGGCGGCTGCTAGCAAGGACAAAGCTTCGCCGCGCTCGGTGAGTTAACTGTGCTTGCGTCCGCAGCAGTAAGGTGGGCACCATGCTGCTGTCTCCCCTGCCGCCACACTCGCTGAAGGCGGCTGCTAGCAAGGACAAAGCTTCGCCGCGCTCGGTGAGTTAACTGTGCTTGCGTCCGCAGCAGTAAGGTGGGCACCATGCTGCTGTCTCCCCTGCCGCCACACTCGCTGAAGGCGGCTGCTAGCAAGGACAAAGCTTCGCCGCGCTCGGTGAGTTAACTGTGCTTGCGTCCGCAGCAGTAAGGTGGGCACCATGCTGCTGTCTCCCCTGCCGCCACACTCGCTGAAGGCGGCTGCTAGCAAGGACAAAGCTTCGCCGCGCTCGGTGAGTTAACTGTGCTTGCGTCCGCAGCAGTAAGGTGGGCACCATGCTGCTGTCTCCCCTGCCGCCACACTCGCTGAAGGCGGCTGCTAGCAAGGACAAAGCTTCGCCGCGCTCGGTGAGTTAACTGTGCTTGCGTCCGCAGCAGTAAGGTGGGCACCATGCTGCTGTCTCCCCTGCCGCCACACTCGCTGAAGGCGGCTGCTAGCAAGGACAAAGCTTCGCCGCGCTCTGTGAGTTAACTGTGCTTGCCATCTCAATAGGGAACATGACTGCCAATTTCTCCTGCTAGGTGGCAGACTGGTCTAAGTAGAAAAAAAACTGGTTTTATCTAGTTTTTGAATAGGTAACTGTTTTTGAGATAATCCTGTTTTATAATATTCCTGTGCATGATTTTAATCTCTTGGTATTGTTATTACATATATTAACGTTAACACGGATGAACCTCTTAGAAAACCACCGAAAATATTAAAAAATACGAAAAAACAGCGGCGCTTTTTCATACTTGTTCTGTTTACTCTATATTAATGTGACGTTGACTGCTGGATCAGCTTTGCGTAATGTGCCCTATTGGCTGAAGTGATATTTACTTACTTCATTTTCATGATTAGTATTTTAGATTTTTACCATTGCCTGAACGGGCAGCAAAAACAGTTATTTTTGCTAAAAATTTGCCCATTCATTAAGTTTGCCGTAAGTCATTACTTCACAGAATTTGATCCTTATTAGGGACACTATCGAATGGTGGTTTTTTTTCATAATCAAATGTTTCGTTTAATGGTTACGAAATATAGATTTTTCAAAAATCCAAAGATGCGATTTTAGTTTTTATCAAAATCGGCCTCGTGACTCCTTTGATTGTTTTTCGCTATTCCTCATAGTTACGGATTTGGCCATCCACGCCCAGTTGAAAATCTCTTTCGTTATAATGTTCAATACATTTAAATGTATGACGGTATATGTTACCTGCATAGTTTATCGAGACCTGCTTCCTAATATCGTTGTTTATTTCCCCCACAGTCTGAACACGAAATCGGTAGCCTAGAAGATGGAATAGAAAACGCATCAGACAGCGACGTAGACGTGGACGACAGCGGCGGGCCGCCTGCCGCACCGCTCCTGTCGTCTGCGCAGCTGCTCATGCAGGCCACACAAGCCACGCAGGTGTCGGGCAAGCAGCCAGCCCTACCATCCAAACCTAAAGGGAAACTCGTCGCCACACCACCACCCAAAACAAAAGCCAACCCCGCACCCAAAATTACCCCATTCACGAAAGGACCTGCGAAACAATCCGTACTAATGGCTCAGTCAGCTAAACAAGCGAACTTACTCGCACAAGCTGTAAGACAAAGTAATGTGCAGGCCAAGCAAACAACAGTCATTCAGCCAGTCAAAACTTCTGTTCCTCAGTCCCCGAAACAAACGAATGTCACGCCTCAGACTTCCAAACCGAACGTTACTCCGACTAAACAAGGAACTGTGATAACTCAAGTGATTAAACCGCCAACGATTGTGAAGCAAGCTGCTAGTCAGGTTAAGCAAGTCAGTCAGACGACGCCCACGGTCCAATCGCCGAAGCAAACTCAGCCTGCTCAGACTAAACAGATTATTGTCAACCAGAGTGGAAATCTTGCGACACAACTGTCAAAGTCATTGCCTTCAGTTGTTGCAACGCCGCATAAATCACCTCTTATCAAACAAAGGCCTTTACAGAAAGGTGAAGTGGCGTCACAATCTCAGGTAAATATAAGGCCTTAGTCATATTACTGTACATGTATAAAATTTCCTTCAAATGACTAAGTATATTTTTTTTCTAGATTATATCAAGCACTATTGCGAACCCGCCAAGTTTGCAATCGACTACTCTGATTCAACCTTCCAGTACAACTACTGTACAAGTGTTGCAGAGTAAGGTATGTTCTCTATGTTTTTTTTTCTTTTTTACAGCGTAAATCCTCAAAAGGCGCCTGGAATTTTGGGGAAAGGATCAGGGAGTTTGGCATTTTTATCTCACTAAAGCCTGATTGTAATCACCATCAGCACTTGGATTTGGTCTGAGCCTCGCTGTGCACTGCAGCACGTGATCACAGTGCCACCGTCTTTCTTGGAGTCACTTGGTGGGCGGACAGAGCCCCCAGTCTGAACGCCCGCGACCCTGGAGTCCCGCCTGCCTATGATGAAGACGGGGTTTCGGCGTTTTAAGGTGAACGCGCACCTATCCGCGCCGCAGTCATCGCATTTTCTCAAGGCCCCACGCTATCCGCGCCGAACGCGCCGCACGCATTGTATCCACTTCTGTAACATCTTGAACTATATTTTCATACTGATAAGGATGAGGTCTCCACGCCGCCCGCACCCCACTCGCCGCAAGCATCGAACGCGCCGAATCTGATGACGTCATCCGCACGCGCTGGTGGAATCCGTATACTTACAGCATTTTGCTGAAATGCGGGTAGTGCGGCGCGGATAGGTGCGCGAGGCTGCATACGATTTCATATAAAGATTTATAAAATGCTATGACTGCGACGCGGTGCGGCTCCTGCGGCGCGGATAGGTGCGCGTTCATCTTTAGGCACCGAGGCGGTTGCCTCCCCGCCTCCTTCTTCTCCGAGAGGGATCGGCCCTCTCACGATCCCGCTCGGCGGCCTCCTTCTGGATCATCACGGTCTCACAGAAGGAGGCCATTTCCTTCCAGTTTTCTGTCTCTGCCAGCATAGCCCTCACAACAGCTGGCTATACATTTTCTATAAACATATATTTCATAGGGTCTGTAGCCACAGAGAAAAAAAGTAAATATTTGTGCCAGTAAACCAAATATTCATCATATCAGCCGAAAGACGTTTTACCACATTGATCGGTCCCGTGCGTCTCGCATCCAGCGGATCCCTGCAACCTTCACCAGGTCATCGGTTCAACTGGTGGGAGGCCTTCCAACGCAATGTCTTCCGGTTTGCGGTCGCCACTCCAGAACCTTTTGCCCCATCGGCCATCCGTTCCGCGAGCAATGTGCCCTGCCCACTCCCACTTCACTTTCTTCGGGCAATGTCGGTAACCCAGGTTCTCTTGCGGATCTCTACATTTCTGATTCGATCAAGCTAGGAAACTCCGAGCATGGCCCTCTCCATTGCCTTTTGGGTGACTGTAAGCTTTCTGATGAGGCCCATTGTGAGCGACCACGTATCAGAGGCATAAGTTATAACTGGCAACACACAGTGGTCATAGACTTTCGTCTTGAGACACTGTGGTAAGTTGGACTAGAAGATACCGCGCAACTTCCCGAACGCTGCCCAGCCGAGTCGGATTCGACAGTTGACCTCTTGCTCGAAGTTGGCCCTACCCAACTGGATCGTTTGTCCCAGGTAGGCATAGTCGTCCACAACTTCGAGTGTAGAGTCTACGACCTTGATAGGAAAGGGTGTAACATGGGCATTCAACATCACCTTGGTTTGTCCATGTTCATTTTCAGACCACTCTTTCCGATGCTCTACTGAGGTCCTCGAGCATTGTACTGAGGTCCTCTGTGGTCTCAGCCATGACCACTATATCGTTAGCAAACCGAAGGTTAGAGTGATGTACTCGCCATTAACGTTGATGCCTAGCCCTCTCCAGTCCAGAACCTTGAAGACATCCTCCAGTGCAGTTATTAACAGTTTCGGAGATATGGCGTCACCCAGTCTCACACCTCGCTGCAGAAGTAAGGGTTCCGAGGTCAGATCCGGAAGTCGGACTGACATGGTGGCGTTTTTGTACAAACGCTGCAACACTTCGATGTACCGGTATTCGATTTGGCACCGTTGGAGAGACAAGTCTCGATCGAATCTTGGGCTTTCTCGTAGTCCACAAACGCCAAGCAGAGAGACAGGATGTACTCTTCGGTCTTCTGTATAACCTGCCGCAGCGCATGTATATGGTCTACGGTGCTGAAGCCTCTACGGAATCCGGCTTGTTCAGGCGGCTGGAAATAGCCAAACCTGCGCGAGACGATTCGTGATGACTCTTGAAAACAGCTTGTAGACATGGCTAAGATGTGAGAAATGCCTATAGTTCTTCAGTAGGGCATTGTCACCCTTCTTGATGAAGAGTATCACCACACCCCTGCACCATGCCTGTGGTGTTTTCCTCTCGAGAATGACGGAATCAAACAGCTCTGAAGGGCCTTAAGTACTGGTTTTCCTCTCGCATTCAGGAATTCGGCCGTAATTCCGTCACCACCCGGTGCCTGGTTGTTCTTAAGCTGTTTAAGAGCCATCCTAATCGAGTCCAGAATGTCTTCGGTATAGTGTCGGGTCAATCTGGCGCTAGGGTCATTTGCTAGATTTGCGACGGGTTTACTGGTTGACATGTACAACTTGCCCATAGAATCTCTCGATCTCCCTCATAAATTCCGGTTTGGCGGATACGATCCTCCCATCATCGGTTTTCAGTTTCGTGAGCTGGCTCAGCCCAATAGTCAGATCTCTTGCAAAAGCCTTGGAGCCCTTGTTCCGCTCAATCGCGTCTTTAACCAAATATAATAGCTTTCTTTTAATAGCTTATTTCTTACCCATTTAACTTGAAATATGAGTTTGAGTGAAAAATAAACCTAAGATATTTTTCACAGGGTACCCAAGGTACGCGGTCACTCTTGATACGACCGAGTCCTGTGCAGACTACTGTGACTGCGGTTGTATCCACTCCCTCGACACAGGTACGTCATATTAAGTACATCTAAAATGCATATGAAATATATGCATATGAACATAACTGACGATAGCGGTTATAATCTTGAAAATGCTGCTTGTTGTAATACTCTTTACTATGCACCAGTAAAATATTCAATTGATACCAAAATATGCAATAAAATATGTTGGATAAATGGAAATAAAGAAAAGAACAGTGGCGAAATCTTAGTTGACTTAAATTTGAGCGTCTGAAAGTGAGTTATTCGAAATAAATAACAGTTCACCACGGATACAACATTTCAAATGATACTTATTTCATTTTGTCGTTAACTATCATTAGCTTAGTGTTATCATTTTACACTTATGCTGCTAAGTGAAACGTAGTGACTGTATATCACTATTGAATTTGTTATTATAATAAAACGGAGTTAAGGAATTAAAAATACAGTTTATGTCCAAGTGTAGGTGTGTCCTTGCAGGTAGATGAGAATACTGTAGTGTAGTATAAATTAATGAATTACTTACTTTCAATTAATGATAAGCATAAACACTAATATACAAGTCATAAAATAAATATATAGCTTGGTTGTTGACGACAACCTTTTGATACACGTTAAAGTCGCTTAAATAAATAAATATACTCTTTCCAAAGAGTATATTTTACATTCCATGCTGAAATAACTAGGAAAGGGAAATACTAATGCGATATTGCACTTTTACTTCCACGAAATTTTATAATATTACCTATTAAACACATTAGTTACCCAGACATAACCAACAAAAGTTCATGACTGAATATCTATTATTCTCGGCGTTCTTGAACAAATATTCTTGCACAAACAAATTCAGAACATGACCCTGATTTAAACCAGATATTTTTCATTTAGAGTCGTAGTCGTATTTTCCGAATTTAATTTCAGCTATGGCTTCTGCCATCGTCCTTTAATATGATTTTATGTTTATTAGGCAACTCCAACTACGAGGCGTGGCGTAGTCAGAGTCCTCAGTCCGGCTACTCCAGCATCAGGAAAATCGCTTATATCTCCGCGAGCGCTAATGCAGCAAGGTAAGATAACATACATGAACTCACGCCTTTTTCTAAGAAGGAACGGAAGCAAAAAGTACAGAACGCCACCAGCTTGCTTGCAGCATCAGCGGTTTCCTTGAAATATAATAATTTCAATTTTATTTTTTGCAGGTACATCTGCTACTAAGAAAAGGCCCGCAGTACCAACTACTTCGTCTGTCACAACCATTGCACAGGTAATTTCAAAATATTATTATTCGAGACTTTTAGCAGTCACGATCATAAACCATGCGAGTAGGACTGTGAATGTATAGTGAGCGAGTCAAGTAATTTCTTTCATTTCCAAGATTTATGACTGCGGATGTCGCGATTTTTTTTATTATCTTCAGATTACTCAGTCGGTTATGATGTCTTAACTTTCACATTGCAGAGCACGGCGGGTGCGACGGCAGTGGTTAGCAGCGTGCCGACAGTGGTGACGTCATCGGTGACGACACGCACCGTGCAGCTGGCGGGCGGCCGCACCGTGCAGCTCGCCAACACCGTGCATCTGCCCACCAGCGCCGTGCAGCTCGCCTCCGGACATACGCTGCAACTGTCTTCCCTGCAGCTCCCCACACACAGCGTCCGCCTGCCCAGCGGACAAACAGTGCAGCTAGCCAACCCGCAAGCCGTCCGCGTATCCAACGCAACAGTCAAATCCCCCAGCCCCCGCGCACAACAAACCACACCCACAATCAAAACATCCCAACCCCTACAAATACCCGTGTCAACAGTTCAACTAGCAGGACAAACAGTTCAAATAGCCGGACAAACAGTTCAACTAGCAGGTCAAAGTGTACAACTAACAGGCCACACAGTAAAATTACCCAGCGGACAAAGTGTTCAAGTAGCTAGTCAAAGTGTATTGCCGTCGCAAAGTGTTCAACTACCGAGCGGTCAAACCGTCCAGTTAGCAAGTGGCAATATGCAAACAGTGCAGCTAAGCGGATCTAACGTTCAATTATCTGGTCAAAGTGTCCAAATGCCAAGTGGTCAGACTGTGCAATTAGGTGGCCAAACAGTGCAATTGGGCGGTCAAACGGTGCAGCTAGCAGGACAGACAGTTCAGTTGCCGAGTGGGCAGACGCTGCAGTTATCTAGTGGGCAAACTGTGCAGCTGTCGAGTGGGCAGACTTTGCAATTGGCAAGCGGGCAAACAGTGCAGCTTGCTAATCAGACACCGAAGTCGTTATCGCATGTTGTGCGGAGTCAGGCGGGCGGCGACAAGTCGACTGCTGCGCAACCGATAGTGGCCAAGATTTTAACCAATGCACAGGTAAATGATTTCTGATTACAACAGCTACTATCACAATGTATTGAAATAAACGCTCACGAATTTGGCCACGTGGGAAAGCTGATATTAATCTTATCATTTCGATTATCGGCGAGAAATACAAAGTAATTAATTATCTATATTCCATAATAGCTTCTTTCATATTGATAAGTAGAGAAATGACAAAGATTATTAGCTACGGCTTAAAAATGATTAACTTAATTAATTTCTATAATAATAATTAATGCCTGCATCATAAGTTAGAAATGTTTAGGGGTTGTTTGAATTCATCTGTATTTCTTTAAAGTTTATTTAAGTTTTAACTACCTTGTGGTGGAAGAAAATAAGTAGAGACTTAAAAAGATATGTAGTGTGTTCAGTATGCTGGTTCCTACATAAAAAACATCGCAAAAGATTTAATGCAGTAGAAATATGTTCCTTGCGAAGTACATAATAGGGTAGTTGACGAAAAATATCTATTTAGTCTGTCAGAGTTAACCTAATAATATTTAACTACTTTCTAATTTTATTTAACGTATTTTCTTTTGCCACGTAAACAAAAAAGTACGACGATACACGTCACGGTGTGCTACACTATATACTGACAATGTGACGTCGTGACGTGATGCGCTTTATCTTTGTCAATTTTTATTTATTTGATAAAGCAAAAAATACCGGTCCAATATTATTTGATAACCTCACTGACGGACTAAATAGAATTTCCTTTTTTCTACCCAGGAAACATACCATTAAATGATAGACTGAAGAATTATGTAATAAGATAATGTTGGGGTTTATAAGATGTAGTGACAAAAATTGAAAAGATTATGCTTACAAAAGGTATTTATAAGGCAGACGTGAGAGGAAATGCTGGAAGGGGATGTCCTAGAAGGATATACATGGACCTTATTGGTGATGTTCTTCAGAAAGAGACTAGTTGTATGAACATAAATGAAGCAGGTGCTGTTCTGTAGTTTCTGCCTACCCCCTTGGGAAAAAGGCGTGAGTTTATGTTGAGTAGTTATTGCTCAATCTTATGGAAAATATATTAAGAAAATAACTTAAATTTCGGTGTCAAAAACGAGACAACGAACGCAGAAACACCGACTTCGCTAGTGTTTTTAAGTTGGTTATATTTTTTTGTAAATTGATTATTTGTTAGTTATGGTAACCTAGTGGGCAATTTCTATAGTAATTTATAATTAACTGACATATAATTGCAGCAATCGCGAAGGATTTACCGTCCTTCATTGAAGAGAGTTCTGTTATATATCTCCAATGTTTTTCATCAGATGTTCACTAAATTTATATGGGACCACCTCGGGAATTTCCAAAATCGGTCCACAATTGACGATATATAAAATAAAAACATAAAGTTGAACATAGAAACTCCACCTTTTTTGGAAGCCAGTAAAAAAAATGCTACTGACGAAATCTAGCGTCAGCGTAACCTTCGGAATATTTTTAAGCTGCAGTGAATGTTTTAAAGATACCATATCAGTGAGTTTCCATAGGAACCACAGGATTTTGAATGCTAAATTCCCATAAAACTTGCTTTGTACAGGAGAAGATTGACTAATTTTTATTGTTGTTAATCGGTATGCAGGGTCAGATGCTCTCCCTGGAAGGCATGGTGGGTGGTACGCGCACACTACAAGTATCTGGTGTGAGGCCGCGGGCTGCCGTACGTGTGTTATCACCGGCGACCAGGCTGGCAAGGCCCCTACTGCTTACCTCCGCCAAACCGCTGCACAATATTATATTACAGGTAAGGAACTCATAGCCTCTTGGGGAAAGCTTTCTGGTGACTGCGAATTCGATCTGGGTTGTAAAGGTCAGTGGCTCCATGTAAAATGATGCTCCATCTTGTTAGACTGGAAACTGCCTTGGGAGTAGGCTAGATAGGTTTATGGACACGGGGTATTCGAATTCTAAAAATAAACTTATTTTTAAATTTTATATGAGGCTCACGTTTGACCACTATCTCGCCTGATGGAAGGCGATGATGTGGTCGACGGTGAAGCACGCTTGCCTAGAAGTAACCTATTCACTCTTGACTTAAATACTCCTAGGTCAATCGGGCAACTAAGACTGCGGCAGGGAATGCCACTCCTTAGCTGTACGCACAATGAAAGTATTTGCAAAACGCTTTGTGCGTATGGGTGGGATGTCTACCATGTACCGATGGCGCATTGCCGTACGTATTATAGTCAGAAGATGGAAAGGGCTAGGTGGAATCAAACTGTGCAGTTCCATCGCACACTCCCCGAAAAGTAACTGATAAAAAT
Organism: Orthosia cruda; assembly: GCA_964057195.1. NCBI lineage: Eukaryota > Metazoa > Arthropoda > Insecta > Lepidoptera > Noctuidae > Orthosia > Orthosia cruda. The sequence goes on from OZ059846.1 coordinate 8,097,926, forward strand.
CCGACAGGCTGGCAATTGGGCGTCGATGTTCAAGGCTCTTGAGCTTTGAGTCGAGCGGTGCTTCGTTGTCGATAAGCCTCTTGGCCCGTTCGTCAATCGACTATTTATCTGGCAGTTATCTTTGTTTATTTTCTGTTTTGCTTAGACTTTATTGATATCACATAAAAAATATACAAGTCTACTTGTCTCCATCAAGCTTTGAGTTATGTTTGAGATTGGCTCTGTTTGATCACTTTGTTGTTTTTGGAAGTGTCTTTAAACTTGTTCATATACTTTTTCAGCAAAGCGATGGCAATACGATCAGGGTAACGACGAGTGGCGTTGCGCCGTCATCACAGACTTTAGTTTTAAGTAATATTGGTGAGTATTACATTACCTAAAGTTACAATATATTTGTAGTACTACAGCATTTTTTTTAATAATTAATAACAAAAATCTTATGATCATAGGAGGTGCTCAAACGGTGACGACGTCAACAGCATCAGCGCCCGTTTTAAAACTACAACAGGTAAATAAAATTCTTAAAAAGTCCAACACTGACATATAACACTTTAAGTGTTTTTTTTTATACACTATCACACTTTAAGTTTTTTTTTAATATAAATTCTATCCAGAATAAGTTATTATCATATATTGTTTATCATTATTTTAGGTGAACCCATTACAACAAGTAAAACTCGCGCAAGGAATTAAGATTCAACAGGTGAATTTTGACAGATTGCATGGTTTGACAAATGCTTCAGATTGAGTGCTGAGTTTTGTAGTTCACGATTTGCATGAATCTGAAAGTGGATACAGACTGACATTTACAAGCTGCTGTCGTCAACATGTAGTTTGGATGCAATAAGCAAGACGACTACACCCTTAAAAGTTTATTGCAATTTGATTTCCAAAACCAAACATGTAAACAAATATGTGTTTTTAGATAAACAACTGTAATACTGACTCATAAGGTTCAAGTTCGTTACAACTTCATTTTTGATGACTTGTTGACTAGCCATTTTGTAATCAACTGAATGTGTACTGGGAGAAGGTCTATATTTCTTTAAGTTTAAATATCATGAATATAGAATATATAAGAAAATATGTGCATTGTGTGTTGTGCATTTTTGCCGTTGCGTGTCACTGATCGGTTCGGAATATCTTATATATAAAATTCTCGTGTCACAATGTTCGTTCCCGTACTCCTCCGAAACGGCTTGACCGATTCTCATGAAATTTTGTGAGCATATTGAGTAGGTCTGAGAATCGGCCAACATCTATTTTTCATACCCCTTAGACCCGGTAGGGTAGGGTAGGTTAGGTAGGGTAGGGTAGGGTAGGTTAGGCAGGGTAGGGTAGGTAGGGTAGGGTAGGTGAATGTTTGGTGTTTTTATGGCAAAACAAAGTTTGCCGGGTCAGCTAGTCATATATATCAATCTAAAGCGACTAACCCCCGAATAGAGTAGATTCAGTTACATTACCAAAAAATATTACACAAATATATTTTCATTTGTCAGGTTAACAAAAAATGACGGCGATACAGTGATTTGAAATTTCGCGTATTGTCACTCCTTGGTAGTTTCTTCCTAGAAGTGACGTCAGAAGCCCCCACTACCCCCAATGAAATTATCATGCAGTTGGCTGGATTGCCTACTGCATCCAAAATTAATACTACAGTTGGTTTGCAATTATGTAATATGTTTTGTCTGTATACACTCGAAGAGAGTTGACTGCATGTGTGATTGGATGCGATAGGCGGGTCTACTTATAACACATTAACAATTTATTTTATTATTGTCTTCACTGCGTTTAAAATTTTTGCTTTACTCTAATAACAAGCACTTTTTACATAAATCTAGTCATAATATAGATTGTAAGGTGGCAGTAAGTAATTAAATAATAAGGAGAGCTTCTTTTGTAAATCATGGGGGTGACCATAAGCTCAAGCTCTTAGAGTAAGGTTACTCTAAGAGCTTGTGGTCACCCCCAGGTCTTTCCTATTGGTCTTGTCCGAGTGTAACGGTAAAGAATTAACTTTTACAGGTTTAATAAAGGTTTTGTGATTTAATTAACATTAACGATTACTTAAGTCAGCTGCAAAAAGATACACAATGCCTTTTCACACGCCCCGGTTCCAGGTAGCTGCTACCGGATAACCGGCGGTGAAGTGTATAGCCATGTACGTTAGCTTTCACACGTACGTGCCTTTTCACACGCCCCCTCGTTGTCGTGTAGCCAGACTTATCGGCAACCGGAGCGTGTGAAAAGGGACTACCGGCGTACATGGCTATACATTTGCCGCCGGGTACCCGCCACCGGCTACCCGGCAAAGTGTATAGCCATGTATGTTAGCTTTCACACGTATCGGCGTACATGGCTATACATTCGCCGTCAGTTACCCGGTAGCGGCTACCCGGCAACCGAGGCGTGTGAAAAGGCACTGAATCGGTACAAATCCTGAGTCCCTAGACAAGTGATATTCTATCATCGAAAGCGTGGCGATAGCGATTGTCAAAAAGGCAAAATTGTATGGGATTGACAAGCGATATCGAAAAATTACCTGAGCAGTCCTTTACATTGCGACATTACGACTATCGCCTTCGCAGACATCGAAAGCCACATGTCAACTATTTGTTTTTTGTAATAATCGTTTGACTATCGAGGTCCTCACCATTGTTTTAAAATCGTTTAAATATAGGTATTCCAGTTATATCTTTTTGCGGTTGAATAAACAATTAGAAAGTCTGCGTTTTGCTTTTTTTTTGTACTTAAATACTATATAATATTTCCAGGCTGTGACAAATGCGTCAGCGCCGACCTCTAGCGGCGTCCGCAGCGTACTAATGGACGGCCAGCAACTGAAGCTGGTGGGGGGCCGCCACGTGCTCGCCAGGATACTGCGGCCGGCACACCCGCCGCAATAACCACGTCTTGTAACTATAAAGATACTGTTGTATTATTCTCCCAAATTTGATACATAAAAACCCGAGATACATTATTCAGCGATTCGAAAATGTTATCTCAAATCTAAATGGCGCCAATCGTAAAATAGGATGAGTAGTTTTTTTTTTCAAAATATCACTTTAGCTTGGTTGTTGCATAGGCGTATCCATGGTCGAGCGAACTGGGTAAGTTCTTCACACTAGGCTCCATTACAACAAGAAGCTGAGACTCTGAATGAACTCCTCACAGATTACCTCCCAATAGATACCGCATGCCTACTGTTTTGTTTGATTCCGAGTTCACCAAATTTGGCGGAAGGCACGGGTTGCGCGGGGAGTGACAAGTGCGCCGTGATTGGCTATTTAAGGTCACGGTACGTGTCGTAGTGACAGGACATGCGCATTAAATGTCGATAAAAATATCGATATTTTTCAAACAGAATGGTATTTTATGTAAAATTTCTTAGCCGGCGATTTTATAATTACTTTAATAATGATAAAGAAAAAACATCAATCGAGAAAAGATTTTGATTTTGGCCAAAAGTGATTTAAATTAATTGTAATCCTATGTAAACAGGGTCACACTGAGCTCTTGTTATGAGTAGAGCACAATTCGTTCAAAGTAAAAATAAACCAAATTGTTAATTTTTAAATAACTCTCTTTTAACAAAATTATTTTATTTTCCTATATACCTAATTAAACATCGATCATCGATACTTTTCGATAAGCAAAAAACGTAATTTTCTCAACATTTTTACTTCTGTGGGAAAAAGATAGCAATATAATAATGCCTTATGAGTGAAAGGGACTTTTACAAAAGACATCAACGAGCGCTACTAATTTTGATTTGATAACCATTATAACTTGACCTTTTTTAGATTGGTTAATATTTATTACTTTGCCTACTGGTGGAATGTTATCCCATCTTTTTTTGAACTTGAAGGGCTGGTTGATTTTTCACACTATTTTACAGCACAAATCGTCATTTTTTTAAAGGCAAACCGTTGATAACTATTTTTTAAACAGAATCAAAATTAGAAATCGCTTGCATCCCTACAGCTCTAATGTCTGGTCGACACTAAAGAGATCATACCGTGCACTGAATTATATCAGCCTAAATAGGCTGATGTGTGGTGCGCGTAAGTTGTCTTCTATGCGGAATCTATTGGGAGGTAATCTGTGGAACTCCTATACCGCTTTGATAACTTTCTTTTTTTTTGGGAATTTTTTTTATGTTTGTAGGGCTATTTTTTTGTTGTTCACTTACTACAAGTATTTTTATTGTACTATGTCATTGATCGAGACCGGATTAGCCAAATACCGGGTGGTACAAATCCTAGTGGCCCCGCTTGGGACGAGAAAAAAGACCATGGTACTTTTATATTACTAGTAGGTTCAATTAATTGTTGATGTTATCGAAAGTATAATGAATGAGCTTAACATTTTTAGCACTCGTGCTCGCTCTTGTACCCAGAGTCTCTAAATTTCTCAACTTTCCTGCTTAATTCAACAAAGCAATTTCTTTTTCTGTATAAATTGTCAAAAGAAATCTAAACTTGTCCGAGGCGGCATCCAATTTTTTTTCTGGAAAAGTATTATTTTTAACTGCACTTAGTAAAATTTGATTGTGCGCTGGCTAAATTCGGCACTAATATAGATGAAAAATGAACATACTCCTTCTCCTAGTTCTTGTATGATTCTGTCCGTTCCTCCCAGAAATAAATCCTGCATCTGCCCTTGGTTGGTTGAATTTATATTGTGTTTACCTTTGACTTTTGTACTTCGTCTTGGATCATTGAAGCCATTTTAATGACATAACTTGAAGGAATTGAGTATCTTGGGTTTTTTAAATCATTATTTCTCAACGTACTTCTCAAGGATTGTATAGCTATCGCTAACATAGAGAAAACTAATTTGAATAAAGCCTCTTACAAAAAATGTATGATTTTGTTGTATTTGTTGTAAATGTTTTACATATTTTATTTCCTTAAAAAGGTAATATTGTACAAATCTAGTATGTTGGTGGATTCGTATGTAAAGTTTTTAAGTTCAGAATATTTTTATATAAAGTGATTTGACTAAATTCGTTTATTTATTTTAACTGAAACTAAGTATTGGTATTCGAGACTTACAAAGCTAAGGAAGTAGGTTCTTATATTGTGATGTAAATAAAAAAAAAAACAATTATTAATTAGGTGTTAAAGGGGACACTAATGATTTGATTATATTATCGTAATGATTATGTTAATTTATTATTTGTATATAGAGGACAAGAAAGCTAAATATTGAACGGTTTGTCAATATACGAGATATTATGTCAAGGTAAAAGATAATCTTGGTTATTTTAACTAAAAATAAATACCCTTTACGATATGTATCATTTCTACTCTTCCCATTTATTGATTTCACGAAGGGGTTTAATAATCAAAATTAAATAAAAGTACCTAATAAAGGTAATATTATGTTGAAAGATCTTGATTGCAATATATTTTCTAATTTAATATGTTGTCTATGATTATTTTATTGTTCTCTTGTAAATAGTGGGTCTGTTCCCTTCTAATGAATGTGACATAAGTCAATTGCTCTGACGAGTAAAACTTGTTTATAGTATTTTAAAGGCAATTTAAAATGTATGCTATAGTTTTTAATATTAAATATTAGGTTCGTATTGCACAGTTTTTCACTGTTAGATAAATAAAATAAAATATGTATAAATACGTTTTTATGTTTTATTGCTGAATTAGTCTTAGATAAAATGTAGAACGTCACTGAAATAGATTTTTATTTTGAATTTCTGTTTTATATTCACGCAGCAGATACTAGAGTAATAACAAATGAAAAACTTTTTTTTTTACTTTTTTACCACTTCAGCGGCGCGGTAATTGGGTATATACGTGCTTAAGGTTCTCATTGGTCATGCCACGTAACTCGAAATACAGGTGTAGAACTAGGTTCTAAACAGGTATTTCGAGATGGGTGGGTGATGGGTTAGTTGGTGTGGAGGAGACCTACCCATGCCGTAAACTGTCAATGCCGAGTATCGGGCGGCGGTAACTAACCCGACAAACCTGAGAGGACGTAGCGTCTACGGGGCGGTAACCAGTGACCGTGAGGATCTAAATACCCTCTAAAAGACTGATGCGGAAGGACGTGGGAAACCACCGCGCTTATCTTCCCATGAAAACCTCCCTAATGGAATCAGAAACAGAGAGAGTGGATATGTTGGGCGACCAGAGGCCTTAGTGCGAGTTTTTACTCACGCTCAATCGCGTTAACGTAAACATCATTTTGTATTGAAACTGGATAAGCGCCGTCTGGTGACGGTAACGAGAAACCACTTTTTTTGTATATATTTTGACATAATAGATCGTTTACGTATCACGAGTGAGCGTGAGTAAAAACTCGCACTAAGGCCTCTGACTAACCATCGGCGCCACCCAGTGCCCGGTCTGGATGGTGTAAAATTGGCGACCGAAGCTTCCCCTGGGGTGAATCGACAGGCTACAGAGGGGAGAGATGCTACTGTCGTTGCCACAACATCTAACATCGAGAGATCTCAATACGAAACCATCATCGCATTGGCAAGAAAAATACCATATTCGGGTGGGAAAACATAATTTATTTCATTACTTATGTACATGGTGTGTGTTCTCAGCAAATACAAAATAATCACACTGCTCGAGGCATTCATAAACCTAATTCTAACACAAAGCTAATCCAAATAAATACTATTGATACGTTACTGTGCGATGTTACTTTGCATGATACAAAATGTTAGCATGAATTATAATGATCCACATTTTAATATAGAGGTAATTAATAATATCCAAACTTCGCCTTAACACGACTCCTTGCGCTCGACACGATTCCATAAATACAAACCGCACCGCACGCAAGAGACTAACAATTCCTTCTACGGGGGAAACGACAATATTCAAAGATACTACGGAGGTATCACATTTTAATTTCTAACTAACACTTCTCCCCTCTCTCCTCACATATGATTGTACAGTCATATTACATACCTAACATTGAATTACATAATACGCGTAAGTGCTTATTATTTCTTAGCACACAAAGTTACACATAAATTGAAAATAATAGTGCCGTTATAAAACTAAGTTTGTAACCACAGACAAATATAACTAGATGACGCGATTGTATGTACCTACTTCGCGTGCCAAAAACGTAGTAAAGTTACGATCAATGATCGTAATCTGAACTTTTCATTTAGCATTTTCGGCACCGAAAATCCACCGAAATCTAGAAAAATGCCTTTTTATGCCATATTGAGCTGTAAAGACTGTATAGAAAATGTTCGCCGAGGCATTGGAAATGTTTTCTTTCATTGGTAAGCAAATTTGATTTCAAATTGTGTGTGAAAAAATGGCATCCTTGGTTTTCACACAGATGGAAGGACTCGCGTTATCTAGTTAGATTTATGTCTGTGTTTGTAACAGATTACACGTCTTCAAATAAAACTTACTAATCCTAATAAACGCAATCATATATCAGTCTTATAACTATGTTTTAAAATTATATAAATACTTAATTGAGATGTAAGTTAGATAATTGCAATGTATATTAATGAAAGAGCGACGTTAAAACACAGATAAACATTACACCGAGATTGATATTATTTCATCTTATCCTAACAGGCTACACAAAAAATAAATGAGTATGCTTATCATGTAGATTTATAAGTACCACAGGTTTAGTTAATACTGACGAGTCATACAATCGAAACTTTCAGAGATATGATATACATAGCACGAAGGTTGCGAGGAGTCGCGTGCTGCGCCTGCGCCGACGCAACAAGACCACTGTGTGTGACCACATGTGTTATGTGACAGTGCGCAGTGTGCGAGACAAGCCCGCGCTTGAGTCTGATAGCGTGAATAAAGCTGGAAACAAATTATCGGACGCGGCTGACGGACGGGACTTACAGCCGCGACTGATATGTGTGCACAGTCGTTTGGGACGCAGCTTGCGGACGCGTCCGAGCGCTTATTCCATATAGACAATCTATATATATCTTATTCAACGAAGATTATATTAACGTAGAAACATGTCGAGTAGTGTAATTGAGGACGCAATTATCTGCTGCGAACACACTCGATAAGTTTTTCTTCCATTTTTATTTATAAGCTCGCACGCACGTGTGTCTGAACCACTATATCGCGTAGTCTGAGTTGTTCTGACGCCCGGACGCGTCCCGCACCCCGTGCACGCCGTCCGCGGACGTTATCGTTTCGGCTGACACAAACATTCTGCGAGCCAGATCTCTATCGGACGTTCAAACGCCCAAGGTCACGGCCGCGACTTACGTCCGATAGTTTGCACAATGTACATTCATTACACAGATACTCTATAAGTCGCGGCTGTCAGAGAGCTAAAATGTTCTGTGGCTGTCAACCGCGTCCGATAATTTGTTCGCAGCTTAACATTGAGGCGAGCCGCCAGCGCGACCGTTACAACGTATCTACATTTATTAATATGAATGAACAAAAGCTCCGAATGCCACCATTTATAGTTAGGTTCTAGCAAGCTCATAAGTACACTATCAATATCTAATTGTCATGTTTTAATACGATGCCGAATGGCATTTGTGAGTCACAGGGAAATGGCTAAATCGGTTATTAGATCACGTCGCTTCCACCAACTTTTAATTACGTAGGTACATAAGGACTCAAACCTCGAAGGAGACCTTCGCTTCGTATTGACATGACACGAACACTTATTTGCTATTCAATGGTGTCTGACCAAACAGATGAATAATAAAATAGCCTGGTTTTACCATTCCCCTGCGACCAACTGCAACGTCTACGAAGTAATTTTTATTTGTAACAAAAATATTTTAGCAATTTTGGCATTTGACCGTACGTCCCTAATTTACAATCGAATATCTAGTGCGATTACAAAATATACTTACATATTATATCGTATCTCTGAACATGGAACCGCCTCCCGGCCTTCGCTGGTACGAGACCAACCGAATCGTACATTATATACAAACAATAGGCACTGAAAGATTGAAATATGATCGGTGTGTAAGAAGACGAACACAGACAGGTCTTCCAATGCGACTTAGAGAATCTATGGCGGCTAAATCATTACAAAGTGCGTGGAATGCCTGATGTACAATCGAGGTTACAAGGACGCGTGCACGTTACTACAGCGTTGTCGATGTAATAACTGTTCATATTCATAATGTCTATTAGTCATACACACAAGCAAAATTGAGTATTCTTACGTGCAACATTTAAGTTATACAATTTATAATCATTATAATTTCGTTAAAAATCAGTTTAAATATAAACACAATAGGTCATTAGTAATTCACGTCAAGCAGTCGCGCTTAGGCTTAGCACGCATTGCGGTTTTTTAGCCGTGCGGATAAAAACCGCATATTCTGCGACGGAATTATAAGCATGGGGCTGCACGCACTTGCGGTAAAAACCGCGCGGTAAAAATTTCGCTTGGTTTGACATAGCGTGACGATTTTGAGCTCTATGAACTAAAATCGCGCGGTATTTTATCCGCAGTGCGTGTTAGTTATGATTCAGTACGCAGAAAAAAATTCGCGCGAATAAAATCCGCACGGCTAAAAACCGCAATGCGTGCTAAGCCTTACAACTAGTTTCAATGATTGTGACAGGTGTCACAACTTGACCTAATGGTGGGTTGTGTTTGCTGTGTGGTTTGCTGTTTATGAATGATTGAGTTGCCGCGATGCCGTTGCTGTTGCTTCACACCTGACGCTCTAGCGTAGCGAATAGCGTTTACTAGTAATCCTTTATACGTATAAATATATATTGTATTAATATTTAAATAATATAGGTATTATTTTGATGTAGAAGTAGACGAGTTTTGATGTAAAGTATGTCGATATGTACCCGAGTTGTACACGAGGCATCCTGCCGGCGCGGCGGCTGCGGGTCAAGCTGAAGCGTGGGCGCTCACTCGTCGCCGTCGCCGTCCTCGGCGTTTTCAGCAGTCAACAGGTTGGTGTTGTCGTCGGCTTGAAGATCGGCGGTTAACTGCTGAGACAAGTTCTACAATTATGTATGTATCAAAGCTACTGCAGGCAGATAGGTATTTGTATGTAAGTAGGTAGGTACTGCATATAATTTGAAGTTTCTTTACAAATACCTTTGGTACTACCTAGTTAAATCTCGAAATAATACCATTTGGTAAAAGCAGCGCTGGGTATGGATAAATAGAGACTGCTTTTGATAGTGCAATGTTTTATGCATGATACCTACCTTGCATATAAAAGATTGCACTAGGTACTTTATGAAATGACAATAATTGGTCTCGCTGCTGCGCTGATGTTCCATTCTAATGAGGGATTTTATTAGAACACTACATCAGAAAAGCTATTTATTAAGAGTCATTCAAAGCTGCAATAGTCTAGAATATAATCAAATTACTTCACGGTAATTCGATACGACATTAATTTAGTCTATCCAGCTAGAATATCTACTTAGTGCACTCACGGACTTCTTTTATAGAATAACAAAATAAAAACTTGATTGATATTACTGACTCGAAATAAAAACCAAACTCTAATGATAGACCATACACTTAAGAAATAATGGCACATAAAACATATCAGCTATGATTAACATTCACAGACCGTATTTTGACTACCTAGTTTGCTAAGGCTTAGCACGCACTGCGATTTTTATTCGCGCGTATTTTTTTCCGCGCATCTGTGGCCTATGGAATTGTATGTATTGTATTGTATGAAGCTGCACGCACTGCGGAAAAAAAATCGCGCTCAAATAGTACAAAAAAATTCGCGCGAATAAAAATCGCAGTGCGTGCTATGCCTAAGAATACGTATATGAAATTTATCGTTAGAGGCAAGTATACGAATAATGTTCACAATTGAGTAAAACTTTTTTTTTTCTGTCTCTGCCCTAGGGTCCCAGTCCTTTGAAAGGCGTGCGAGGAGCCGAAGCCAACTCGTAGAGGCCTTGTTAGGCATCTATCAGGGAATGTGACACCAACCGACGATTATCCCTGTATGCAACACGCAACTGCACCCACGGACAATCCCCGGTAAGTGCAGGACTATTGCAAATTATGGAGAAAAAATGGAGAAAAAACTATAGGAGGACTACCGGCGCCTGCCCGACCACTGTTGAACTACACGGCTATAAGATGGCAGGGGGTGACTTGCTTGCATACTCAATTAATGGGCACCCATAAAGGGTCGCTAGCACTTTAGTGACGAAGCGCCAAGGGGGCAACATATCTGGAGGTGCTTGAGGAGTGGAGAGGTATATGCACGGCTATCAGGACAATCCCGGAAGTACGGTCAAGATCCCTACCAGCATCTGAGTAAAAGTTTTACTATTAATAGTACCTATCTAAAGTCAAAATAAGGAAATTAAATCTTGGCATTTGTCTTTGGTATTGCAGATATCAATAGCTGGCGACGACACCATGACTGCTGTAAGCTTCGTTGCTAACCATAAAAAAATTGTGCTTTATAGGTCATACCCCAAGCTTTGAGGCGGCGATCTGTGAACGCTTGCGCCGGCGCACCGCTAGCGCGAGCAGCAGTACCAACGCGATGGAAGACAGAGCTGCGACCAGCAGTGGCAGAAGCAAGTTGTCGCCCGGAGAGTAGCCCTGGAAACGGTAAGTGGTGAATTTTCATGTCAGGTTCATAAGTCGTTGTTGTAAAGTGCAATTCCTGAAAGACCGGTAGCCTTATTGCGTAATGATGAAAAATCGACCTATCACATGCGAGTGATGATAGATATATATATATAGACAAGATGTGGATTTCCGTCTATGTGATTGGTCGATTTTTCATATTTTTAGCCCTTTGCCTTGCCTAATCCATACGAAATAAGGCTGCAAGCTTCTTCTCGGTATCGACAGTCTTAAAATATCCTGAAATGCCTGAAATTGACAGTTTTGGTTAATAATCGTACATAAATTATCAATTGTTATAATTCATCATTTCAGCTTCCTATATATATCTAGGTACAGGCCTCGTTTTAGTCACTTCTGCATAATATAGTGTCAGATTGTAAGCATTCTAGAAATGCCACCATCATAGTCTAAAATTCTATCGTACCTAATACCATATTATATAAGTCAGGAAATATAGTGCCTCTCGCTAATTCTACTACATCAAATAATAAGTAGGTAGACCATAATGGGAAAGTGCAATATACAGCAGACTTCTCAACATGTAGGTAGTTAAACGCTAATTTAACCCGTCAGCTTCCTTTCACAGTTCCGCTGCTCCGGTAAGAGCAGCCGGGTTAAAGATTACATCCGGTGACGACGGGATAAGCCCATCGGCAGTTAAAACTACGATTTCTTTATTGACCTTACGCATGTAATGTATAAAGTGTATAATCATTGTAGGTTGAAAGTACATACCTATCTCTTACGTAGTCTGGGTAACGTAACTGTTAGGTAATCTCATAGATATAGATATTAAACAAGGTAATCCTGAACCCTAAGTTATCGTTAAGAAAAGAACTACGAAACAAATTAGTAGTACTAGGCATGGGCTGTAGTACTTATATTATCTGTGGCCTGGGCTATTAGGCTGTCACTAATCGAGTTGCATAAAAACTCCGCACCGACGCGCGAGCGTAATTTTTATGAAATTCGATTAATAATACTCGTAATACCTACTCAATTTCTTTATTTGTATATAATGCAGGTATTACAATAATGGTGTTAGTTTCAGATATATTGCCGGTACATTCTGCCTGTTGGCATACAAAAATATAGTGGTTAACCTACAGATAATTTAGAAACTAGGTACTTAAATTCAAAATGACATCATGAATCACATCACATCATCAGCCTAATAATGTTCCTACTGCTGGGACACAGGCCTCCACTGTTAGAGGGGATGGGCAGTAATCCAACACGTGGGCCCTGTGCGTGTTGGTGGATGTCACATGTTTTCGTATTTTATCATGAATCAGCTAAGTTTTAAATTATTTACATATTATATAAGATAAAGTGAAGCAAATATTACAATTCACCATTTATAAAATCGGTAACAGAGTAATTTATCTGTCAGCAACGACGATAGGAGTTTCTTGAATTTTATTAAGGGCTGATCCTTAATACAGTTTGGCAATGTGTTAAATATAAGAAGTGCCATACCAATAATGTATTTATTTAAAGCAAAGCAGTGTTATATCTAAAATTACACAATAGACTGATATTTAGTTTAGTTTACTCATGTCAGTAGTTCGCATCCTCGTATCATTTAATGCAGAAAATAGATGCTTGTTAGTTTTAAAGAATATAGCTACTTCGAGAATTTATATAGATACTAGGAAAAGTTAGTATTTTGTGTTTCTTGAAAAAAGGAATGCAACCTTGAGATTAAAAATGGATCTTATGCTCCGTTTTTGGGCTTTAAATATAGACTCCCTTTCGGAACAATTACCTCAGAATACATCACCAAACCTTAGAACAGAGACCACCAAATAGTGATAAGCAACCATTAATGTATCAACGTTTACTTTCTTGGAAAGATTGTAGAGTGCATACGCAGACGTGGTTAATCTTTTGCAAACTTCTTCAGCCTGCAGTTTCCAAGTTAATTGACTGTCAATCAATACACCCTAGACTTCCGCCACGTTAACGCTATCAATAGTTTGTCATTTTTAAAGGAAGAATTTTTTGATAGAAATGCATTATATTTGTTTTATTGATATTTATGATTATATTATTGTATTATTAATTTTAAAGAATTATTTATTTCATTTTCATAAAGCTCTTTGGTGAGGCAGTCTATTAGGACTGTACTGTCATCGGGAAATAACACACAAGGGTATGGGATGTGTAGGGTTAAATCATTTATATACAGCAAGAATAATAATGGCCCAAAAACGCTGCCATGCGGAACGCCTTAATTAATTTCCCTAGATATTTAACCTCACGTTTTAATTTGACGCATATTTTAGAGATTTCTGTATATTGAAGACGTCCACTTAGATACGATTTGATTAGACGTAGAGCAGCTTTCTTATACCGTAAGCATAAAGTTTGACCAAAAGCGTTTCATGGTTCACGTAATGAAAAGCTTTGGTCATATCGGCTTGGTTGGCTCCGCTTCTCTGCCCCGCGTCTAGTGGACAGACAGCCTTACTATTGGCACAGATAATATAATACTAGCATTGCCTTATCCCATACAAAGAAACCGCGCCGACGTAACTAGCGTTTTTCGTCTGATAAAGATGATTATTTTTATAAGTACTTCGATCGCGTTCGGCTCCGTTCCACGGCTATAGATGGTGTTAGCAGCGAATTGCAAGTAAAATGATTGCCCCGTTTGTCACTACTTTTATCTTTAAATACAGTGACGATTTGTTTTATAGTACTTTTTTTGCACTTTTTTACATTTTCATTGAACCAAGATGTGTTACAATACAAATAAAAAAATCTAGTGAAATGCCAATGTTCAAATAATCTTTGTAATATGAATTAAGAGCCCAATATTCCCTAAGTTTGTGCTTATGAGAGTTGATTAAAAAAAATCTTATTCTTATGATTAATTCTAATTCTAGAAAATGTAAATTTTTGCACACAATTCAATAACAAATCGATGCATATCGCGCCATCTAGTGACATTTATTTGAACAATATTTTCTTTGTTAACGCTGGGACCCCGTGCTATTGGGTAGGGGTAGGGACACCTATTGTAAATAACGTTTACATACCTCCTGCTTGAGAATGTCCAATTATCATGCAATTTCAACGTAAAGTAAAGCATTTGGGAGGTAAGTTGTATGGAACTCGCAAGGTAGTAAAGTGATTTGAATTTGGAACGTCAAATTCGCGTGGAACTCGTGGAAAACTAAGTAAAAAATGCCCACATGCACTGTAAAGAGGTTTGTTCGAAAATCGAACTGGCCACCAAAAGCAGAACTCAAAAAAGGTCCAATTTTAAAGGATGTGAAGCAAAAGTCGATGTTTAGTGCTGTGATTTTCAGTGAATATTTTTGCATTAATCGTGTTGACAAAAAATGTCGAGCGATAGTGATTCTACTCCCAGAGTTTATCAAAAACAAACGCTTTAGAGATTATTTATTTGACGAAAATCGTCAAAGGCTTTTTCGTTCAATGGAGATCAACAAAAGTGGGAGTCAAGACTGTGTCGGAATCCGTAATTTTAGTTTATTGCCAACATTTAGCAGAAAGTCGAAAGTCAAGCAGCCTATGGTGCATTTATTTAATGCCCAGATATACAATAAGCATCAAACACAATATTCAAATCAATACATACAGCAGCTTTTTATTGTCTCGCAGAAGGCGTGAAAAGTAGAGTATGCTCCACTAGAATTTAAAAGCCTGTCTTCGTCTTGGGCAGCTCAAGCTTCACTCAGGACTCTACATTCTAGGGTCCCTCGTTACGCTAGGGTTCAATATGCCGCCCGTGACGTAAGACACTGCTTTATCCCCTTGGTGCATAATGTACTACTAGGTAATAGTGTAATATTTCGGGTACCTACTACATCATCATCATTTTAGTTACAAATAAATATCTAAGTTTAAATTAACGGCCTAGAAATAAAAGAGAACTTACGAAACTTCGATAAAGCTCATGGTAAACCCCCGGCCTTCGCTTTTCGCCAATGTTCCCAGTCGTACACGCATAATGACATCCATATGTTTCTTACAGTGTCGTAATAATTTATTTGTCATTAATGTCGTATTTATTAGGCCATGCGGATTATATTTATACTGAAGCAAGAGCAATGTACACATGTTGTGTTCAATCGAGCACTTATGTTCTCCAGTTATCACTTACAATGTGGATAATTATTCCTGAACTATAATGCTGAAAGGCAGTTGTTAATTTGTTATAAAGATTCAGAACATCATCATTCATCATTTCAGCCGAAAGACGTCCACTGCTGGACATAGGCCTCCCTCAGGTTCATTGGGGGGGTTTTGCCATAATCACCACGCTTGGCAGGCGGGTTGGCGATCGCAGTATGGTTGTTATAGAAGCACAGAGAACGCTGCTGCCCATTCTCTGGTTTGTCCCTTAGTCGCCTCTTACGACACCCACGGGAAGACATGGGATGGTGAAATTCTTTACGTCCGGCACAATACGGAACATCATTTTCAAAAAATATTAATTCTGTTTGTCCCTATTTTGGATTTCATATACGATGTAGATGCCCATAAATTGTAAAGTGTTAGTCATAAAAGAAATACATATAAAACAGGCGTTTTCCCAAATATAAAGCAAGACTCCCATTTCCGCCAGGCGCTAAGAGTGTTCCATATTCATGTTATAAAGGGCAAGCTATTGCCACTTTTTTTGGGCAAACATCCAAGGCCTCAATCCGTTTAAAAAACTTAATAATACTTGCACATTGGCTTAACCGACCAGTAAATTCTTCGCTTCTTTTGTAGTTTTGTTGAAACCCATTAAATTCTTCGCTTAATTTTGTAGTTTTGGTAACCTGCAGCCGTATTGCGTAAGTGAATACGGCAAGGCAAAGGGATCTACCGCTATCAATCGACCAATCACACACGGAAATCCACATCGCGTCATTCATCTTGAATTCAATTCGGCTGCTGATGGTAAACGATGATGTGGTCGAATAAGGAGCATGTTTGTCTAGAAGTAACTTGTTCACTCTAGACTTAAAGACACCCAGCAGCCTAATTGCTCTAGTGAATTCGGCAAGGCCGCCATCAATCCACCAATCACATGCGAGATGAAAGACGCGATATGGATTTTCGGCTATGTGATTGGCCGGTCGAATTCACTTGTTGTAGCTTTTATTGTTCATAGGTTGTAGCTATCAGGCAACATGGACTCTGGCAGGGAATTTCACTTCTTAGCATTAGGTTCCCACAAAAAGCTTTCACATTTATCATCAACATATCAGCCGAAAGACGTCCACTGCTGGACATAGGCCTCCCCAAGGCGTCGCCACATTGACCGATCCCGTGCGTCTCGCATCCGGCGCCTTCCCGCAACCTTAACCAGGTCATCGGTCCACCTAGTGCAACCTAGTGCGTTAACATTATTGAGGCTTAAAATTAGACTTATCATTATACAATACATATATGTACTGTATTGCGATAATTCTAATTTTAAAGGCGGCTAACGGCGTATATTTGCAAACCTACAAATGTCTACATATTTACATAAGTATGACTATGAGCCTATGTGCTAATAGTTAAATCGGTAGAAACGAAGGTCTTTGCGAACATGGAGTAGAATTTTGATGCACCTAATGGGTTTTACCAACCATTCAGAGTGTACTGAACCAGGATCAATATGTTGAAGCTCTCGTTTGTTGCTAATATTACGTCTAGTGTATTAAATCAGTCGGTTCTCTCATCTTTTGTAGATAAGTCTGTTGAATTGAATAATTGTAGGTAGATTTCTCAACGCGTTGAAAGCTAAATATAAATGGATTTAAATAATGGTTCCAAGTGTAACCTTGCATTTACTGCATTTGAATATATTCATCTGCGTTACAATATTTACCTACAAATTGTAATATTTCAAAATATCAGCAGAATAATAAATTTATCTTATCGCAGTCTAGAGAAATTTATCTAGAATACTTTACTATTCTATTTATATTCCCTTCGACGAAAGACGATCTATCGGCTTTCTCGAATTATCGATTTCAGATAATCAATATGCACATTGCGTTCAACTACAAAACTAATGTTCTTATTGCAAGTTATCAGAATCGTATTACATAAGTACACAAAACAATCCGCAATGGATTTCATAAATCAAATATATTTTCCATGTCCGCTTTCATGAAATTACCAGCTGTTATCGAACTATTGTTATGATTAGTCATGTAAAACACGCACTAGATTTATGGTTAAGTAAACAGGTGAATAAACATTACATAAGTTAGTTAATAATGCAGTGCATACCGTCCATTGGAAGTAAGATGACGTGTCCACGAACGGCCAGCGTGCTCCGTACCACCCGGCGTCGCCGGCCTTTGACACCGTCACTTCATCCGAATCTGTACCCGGAGCTGCGTAATCAGGCTTCAGAGGGGGCAGCGAAAACACTTCGTCTACTTCAAGCGACTCTTTGAATTCATCATCGTCATCTACCGACAGCATTGTGTCTTTCAAATCCCTTAATTTCGAATTTTCACTAGTAGTCGCAAACTCTGTCGTCACCGGAGTTCTAGTAGTAGTTGCTTTTGTTGTAATCAAAACGTCGTCGAACCCTTTTGTGGCAAATACTGACTTCTCTGAGGGGACTTGTGTTCGTGAATAGTATCTTAGTACACTGCGTAGCGTAATTGGTTCCGGAGTAACTGTCGCTCGGATTATAATGTCTTTCTCCCATTTCACTGATGCATCCTTATTGTGACTGGACGCAGTCCCAATGAGAGGAATAACGTTATCGTCTGTTGGAATAGGTGGAATAACTGTGGATGACGTCGAGCTCTTCCACGATCGTAAGGCTGGCATGGTCCACGGAGGCGTAGTCGCTCGGTCGCCGGTCACTGTTGATGGAACAGTAGACGATGTGGTTGAGGGTGATGTCGACGGAGTACTTGTTTCGAAACTGACGTGTTCTAGGGGTAACACGACATCTGGGAACATCTTCAGCTCTTTTTTCCTAGACTTCACCATCTCACGTGCCGCGGACGCCATCGGTGCAGGGGTGATGATGATTTCTTGCTGGCCTTGTTGATTCCTTGCATCAATAATATAAAGTGGAACGAGAGTTAGAACGAGCGTTGCTGCCATACTGGATATTATCCATAAAGCATATTTCATATCAGATTTCCTCCGAGTCCGCCGCACATGGATGGAGGGGCTGTAGTCTCGGCCCTTGCCCTTCAGGCCGCTGTTATTCAGCACTTCCTCGGTCTGCGGAAGGATGGTGTACTGGAGACTGTTCTCGCCGTGTCGCACTGTCTTGTACATCTTGCTGTTGCTCCTACTTAGTTATCACAAAAGGAAACACTACGTTAACGTTTTCTATTAACACTAAATCTTATCACATGCTCGTATTTTCACAGTGCTGAGATGGATCCGCGGTGTTCGCGTGTCTCAGTTTTGCGAGTCATCAACGTGAAGAGTCGGTGCGAGACATCGCGGCCACTCGCGCTTTGTGCAGCGTCGCCGTCGGCTCGGCCTCCGGGGCCGCAGCGCGCACGCGCCACAACATCGAGCGGCTGCGCGCTGCGCGTCCCCTGTCCGCGGCGGCGACGGCGGCGGCTCCACGGACGTCGGCCCCGAGCTTTTGAGGTTATATGACTTAGAAGCCGGCTCCTATTTTACATCACGCCGCACGACAATAACAATAACATTACTAACTCTTGGAGTAGGCATCTACCTCGCCTCATTAGCGAGAATGAGCTTCAGCGACTTAAACACACATCTGAATGAGGTAGCTTCTTTTGTGTGCGCCGAATAGCTGCTGTTGAATGAAACGGAAAATTTATTTCGGGTCCACTTCGCTAATGTAATCGAAAGCCAATACCTCCAGCCTGCCGCGTCTAATCTAGCGTGGTTAACTTAAAGTTGATTTGTACCAAACATTTACGTTGGTGTTCCGGATTGAACGCTAGCATATGTTTTTGTTGTAGAGTTTTTGCTCGACACCAAATTGCAGCCCTCTGTTGAAAATTATGAGTCACGATCACTCACGATACGATGTAACTTTTTCCAATAACGAGTGCATGATTCAGTTTCGGTTTCGGGCAACTTCCATCCATTTAGTTTTTTGCATGCATTGATCAAATGCAATGACGGATAATTTATCATGTGAATACAGTGGGTTTGGCATCGGCTCACTACCCAATACTTACTGCCGCATTGGTGCTCAGATCATTTTGTCGATAAAGCTCGTACTTTGTTGCAACTGTCATTTTGATGTAAGATTGCATTATATTTGAGAATTGCCGAATGAAAAATAATTGCCATGCAAAAAAAAGAAGTAGGGTTATATAGGTATAGTAGAGCCAAAAACACAGCAAGTGCAATAATTTTGTGGATCCAAATAATTGCAAGCTGTATCCCGAAAACTCATTTTAACCTTCACAAGAAAGAAAGGCCAGACAGTTGCCCGCTTCACCTTCCCAAAGACCAACTATCTTTCCGCGTCTAAAGAATATAACGCACCGGCTACCAACCGACTCTAATTAAAGCTTAGAAAAAGGTGTACAACGAGTATATTAACATGTTTTTGCGGCCGGTCAAACAGCGAACACACCATACGAATACTAATTCACTTGACCTTCAACAGAATCACGTTTCCTTTCGAAATTGGTTCGTGAATGCTATATTTTTAGAATAAAAGTAAAAAGAGAACGGCCAAACAGAATAAAAGGGTTGGGCGGACGACTCGTCCCGGCTTTTTTGTTGCTCCACCATCCTTTTCTACTTACAATTTCGTAAGCGTTGAGTTAGATAAAGGTACCCATTTATAACGTGTGTTTATAAATTGTGATGTTGTCTATGTATAGTATTATTATTTCTCAACGGTTTTCAAAATGCCTGCGGTATAGAACATTGGCGAGTGGCCGTTAGCGATTTGATCGATTTGATTTGCTAAATAGTTAATTCTATCCCTATCGTCGTTGGTACTGTGTAATCAGCTTCACTTTTTGAAGTTATTTTCTTGTTTCTGATTGTTCTATTCATCGCGGTTTGTAGTAAGGAATTCCATGATAATCTTAATAAAGATATATGGAAATAATCGTATCACTGCTGTACAAAGTGTGTAGGACGAAAGGACAATTTGTATTCATTAAAGCTTTTCGCATAACATTCAGCTTCTAGTTCCTACTTAGAACTCGGTTTGTGCTAAAATTGTGCGCAGTTTAAATACAGCGAAATATTTTCAAGCTGTTTGTTCACCGTCAACATGCAGATTCTTTGATTTTGATATCGAAATACTTACATCGGCGCTATCTTTCGTAAAGCTTTTCCTATCCGTAACAATATTGACTTTGGTCATTTACATACCGTATCGTTTCCCGCTAGCGACACTATTTGCTATAGATTGGTGTTTGACAATATTAAAGCTATATTTCGTAACCATTTAAATTCGGCTTTGCCCAATATCATTATTATCAGCTGCTGCCTTGCAGACCTACTTTCAGCAATACTCAGGTGTTACAAAAGCCTTGACGACACTGAGGCGGCAGAGCATATCTGTTTACACAAATAGATAGGATTAAGTAAACTTCATGATGTGTTTACCTAACTTACGCTAAAGTTACAACTGTAATGGTGAATGATGTAATATACTTAAGCTTCGTATGAATTGCTAAAAGTTGTGTAACAGTATTTGTTGGCACCGTTTGAACCACGTGTGCTGATGTCCCATTTAATTCGTGTGTAGTCTCATTTAAATTGTAGCTACTACCACTGGCACACTCTACATAGACAAGTATTTTACGCACACTCGATTCATAAAAATGGGCAGCAAACTTTTCATCGTTTTTATTCTGCCTGTATTTACAAGCTTCTCTTATATCGATTATAGTTGCACGTGATACTGCAGGAGATGTATAAATGAAATCTCCGTCGTGTGCAGTACAACGCTGGACTCTAGCGTGGATTGCATTAGGGCGTCGTTTGCTCTAGTACAATGACATCGACAAAGCAGCTATTTTCGTAAGCCGCTGGAAGCCGGCCAGCGCAGCGGGCCATCGCGTAAATAAACGTACATGACAAACGCATGCTGCGCTCTCTTCGGGATGATTTCGACAAATTTAGTAATGCCCTGTAGGAAGCTATCCACACAAAATATGGCTTGACGGCGCGCACACCGAGTGAGGATAACCGAGGGAGCACTTGCAGTCAGAATATGTATAAACTTCCGTATTATATCAACCTATATAATGAATTAATTACATGTATATGTAGATAAATATTCTAGTTTCAAAGAATTCGCTACATTAAATGCAGAAAAATGTTAATGGTATTCGAGAATAATAACAGGTTTTAGTCGCGAATATGTTGTTAAAGGTAATAAATCTTTACATTAATTAGAATTATGTTTAAAAATAATACTACATTTAGAAGTAATAATGTTAAATGTAGTTATTTTAAGTAACCTCCACAACCTTGAGGGTTCAAAGCACATCCTGTCAGCGAGTTTTACGAGGTTCGCCTAAATAAACATTTTCACGAACACGTGTTTGGTCGGTAATGCTGGCCGAGCCGCTAGCCGGGCCGACCAATGTGCAGTGCAGCGAACCAACCTCCTTTGTCGTAAAAACTCTATTTATTGCCACACCAATATTGTTCCTTCATCCACTTACAAAACCATTTTTGGGGGAGAAACTATAAGTTACTTTACTACCTGCTGCGTTGTAAACGGCACCAAAGGTTTTTATTACACTTTTTTTTAGCCAGGGCTTTCTAAATATTGTTTCGTCTTTCGATCCCGGGCCTGAAGATAAGTCCTCTTTCGCTTATCTTATCCCCGAGAGGCTGACTACGATAATATTTTAGGCCCAATCTTGCATAAAAACGCTCTTCATTTCGGATAAGACGTTTGAATTGATAATTATCTCGACAGTGCCTTAAAGTTTTAATTACGAAAGGGTTTCTGAGTGTTTTCGTGTCTTAAATAACTGTTGGGGTTGTGTTGGTCTTTTGTTTGGGATGTTGTGTTTAGGTATAGGTAAGTACTGTTTGTCAGCGTGACGGCGGCGGCGAGTGCATCGGCCGCTCCTGACCCTGGCTGGCCCAATGCCACGATATATTCGCTGAACACCGGCCCGGTGGCACCTCGCCAACACCCGGACCCTTCCGCATCGTTAGCAAATCATCATTCTGCGCAAACTGTTGAGTCGGCTATTTTCAGGAACCGTTTAGTGATTCCAGAAAATGCTGATTCATACACCTTTATTTCTTTTACCTTTATATTTCGTTCACTATTGTCACAGCATGTCGAAACTACTTCTTTGTGTTCTGTGGTAGAAGATTTCATGAAAAAAGTGCTCCAGTTAATGAAGTCTATTTAGAACGCACCACAATATGGTAGCCATAAAATATAATTAAAATTAGGTCGATAGCAGGCGTGGCGTGGGTACCGTCTAGAATTGACTCTCTTTTGAACAAAGCTTGTGTAAATCCGCGATGGTTCTACTATAACTGTCATCAAATCGGCAGTTGACGGGTAGATATTCTTAATTTCTAACAGGCGATCAACTGGCCGGTATTGGCACCAGGAGTGTTTGTGGCATTGGCATAGGTTCAGGGCGTTGACCCCGACGTATGTGATGTATGGGCGTATCTGCAAGTGAGATTGAAAGTGCAAGTGCATTGTTCGATCTGGGTTGTCTAGCTTCTGAGAGATACAGTTATAATAAACGTATAAGTACCTAGGTGAACTAGTTGAATAAATATCTTCTTTTTTGTCAATTCCAACATATCGATCTTGCATCAAAGCTGTTTACATTTTAAACTTTTTTAGCTGATATTATTTGTTGTCCTATATATTTTTTAATAAATAATATTTCATATTTTCATATTCCTAGGTCAAGAACAAACTGTGAAGCACAGGGAAATAAATTTTCAGGTGTTCCAACGAAATTTGTTTAATAGTTCTTTTTTCGTAGCGCTGCTACGTTGCCGCCGCCGCCGCATGCGACAAAGAAAAAAGGGTTTTCATGAAATATATATAATTAGTGCTGATAGTGGTAAACTTATTATAGACACGTTTAAATAAACATATTTTTTAATGCATTACCAATTTAATATAATGTTAAGTACATACCGTTGTACGGACCTTGTATATCTTATTTCAAAAAAAAAAAAAAAAAAAATAATATTTTTATGACATATAATATAAATACTTGTAAGACCATTAATATTACTGTTATTATCATTATTTTGCAATATATTTTCGTTTAATAACAAATTATGCATATCTCCCTGTAGGTTGTGTTGGACGCAGATATATAAACATGTAGGTACAGAATCATGTAGCTAGTGGCCGTGGGCCATGTAATACCGTAGATATGTTTTTTTTTGTTTTAAATTTGGAAATATTTTAGTTTGCTTTTTAGGTTTCCATACCCAAAGAGAGCAGTGGTGGCCCAGTGGTATCGGCTGCGACTTACAAGTTGTAGGTCGTGGGGTTTGAACCCAGACAGGCGCTTTATTTTGTGTAAATTATTTCATCACCACTGCTCTCAAACACGGTGAAGGAAAACATCGTGAGAAAACCGGCATGTCCTAGAACCAACAATTCGAAGATAATTATGTGACATCCACCAACCCGCACTGGGCCCGTGTGGTGGATTATGGCCCTTCCCCTCTCACAGTGAGGAGCCTGTGTCCCAGCAGTGGGAACATTAATAGGCTGATGATGATGTGATTACCCAAAGGGTAAAAACAGGACCCTATTACTAAGACTCCACTGTCCGTCTGTCTGTCTGTTACCAGGCGTGATAGCTAGACAATTGAAATATGTTCACAGGTGATGTATTTCTGTTGCCGCTATAACAACAGATAGTGAAAACCTAATAAAACAAAATATTTAAGTAGGGCTCCCATACAACAAACATGATGATTTTTGCTGTTTCTTGCGATAATGGTGGCCGGTTTTTAATACTGATAAACGTTGAATGTAAATAATATACTACTTACAACGACGTTATTATGAAAGCTTCAGGGACGTCTGCCACAAAGGAAAGCCCAAGTCCGTTTAAAAATTTCGACAAACTTTTTGGACACCAGCCAGTTCCACTGATCATCCAAAATACACTGCCTTGAACTTGATGGGACGACATTGTGACGTCATTGTCGACTTGTCAGGTGCCAGGGACACACGTGGAACAGTCATACTGTCACTTGTGTCTGATTAGCAAATGTGAGGTAATTGACAGTAAGAAATATGTGTACTGTCGAGTGTCGCGTCTCGTCCCAAATGAGTTATTATTGCGTAAACGTTCAGCACTTTGACGACGCTAAAATTAATGTTAACGTTGAAGGCTGCCTTTAATTAATTCCAGCCAACTAAAATTATACTCTAAAACATAATTTATTCTGGAATGTTTGTACTTAAGGTTGCCCTAGTCGACGGCACGAACTATTTTGTGCGCGGGGTTAAAATGCATGTTATCTCATCCGACAACACGTGCGAAAGATATGGATGCTGTGATGAGCAGTGAGTAGCTAGTTCGCGTACGAATTAGCACTTTTGCAAATTTGTAGCGAAATGGATGATGATTTAGAACGAAAACGAGCGCGCGAAATTTTTTAAACAGACCTTTGGGAGTCTGGATATCATGAAAAAACTACTGAATGTGTTTGTTAAAAATAAATTTATTTGCATTGTTGAACTACTAATCTATCCCTGTGTGTTGGCTGTTTTATAATTTTCCTTCTTCATATGGTATTTATTTTCGCCCAAAGATGCGTTAAAATTTGTGTTGAAATATGGAACTTTCGCTCATAACTTTCAAACATTATTTTTGTTTCGATACAGGGCTTGATAATGATGAGATAAATTGATATCATTTTTTATTTTGAACGTAAATTGTCAAACAGTGGAGTAATCGCCAGACTAAGTTTGTATAGAAGAATGATCGACTAGTGTAACCTTAATGTATGCAAATGTAGCAACTTGCTAAGACACCATAAATCATAACAATCTTGTTTATGATATCAAACTAAAATCTAATTATATATTCATATACATTAGGGACTAATATGGCACTACTAGGCCGGTATATATATAACATTAAATAGTTGTGGCGAAGTTCATTAACTAAATGTGCAAGTGTTGGGTATTGGGTACTTTGGTCATTACGAGGTCGGCAGATCGTGTTAACTAAACGTTTGTATTATTATGAACGTCACGTAATATGCATGGTATATGATAAAGCTGCGGTCCACATGTGCGCCGGCGACGTTCCCACGCCTCGCTCCCCCGCGCTCCCCGCGTCTCACGCCATGTGTTCTCGACCATTGTAATGTGAACCATCCCCTTATAATTTAAATTTGAGCGTCTTGTTATTGTTACTGATGATGGAGGCCACCGTATGCTGGTGATTGTTTACCTCCCGGCCTCGTAGCATGTTCACGCCTAGGGTTTCAGGACTGGTGGTTCTCGCTAATTGATCGACAGGCAATTGATTAATGAAATATGAAAGTGACTGCGTAATGCATCCTGCATCTTACTTTAGACATTGCTGATTTTAAATGCCGACATTATGGTTTTTTAATTGCAAAAAAGCGGAAGGCGTACGTAAGTACTTACCCAAGTAGTTAGACGCTCCATATGCTAGTATTTTCACACGCTGTTACAATAGTAGATAACCAAAAAAATCACACCAAACCAAAATGATTAGTGATTTCTATTTACAAATTTGCTGAAACAAATGAGAGAAGTAGGCAATTCGGCGTTCAAGCCCAAACATAAAGGTTGGCCTCGAAGCTAGTGTCCGTAGATAACCCTAACTTTATTTTGAAATGTTTTATTTTTAAAAACTTTAAAGAAACAAGTGACGTGCAGTTGATAGATTAGTTTTACGTACGGACAGAGTAATAAGACTGTAATGGATTGTGTTAGAGACATATCATCAGAGATGGGGTGTCAGTAGAGATGAGACGACTATGGAGTTGGCCGACTAGACGACTAGCTCGCCGATGTGCTATAACGACTTGCCCAACTAGTCGGTCTATCTTTATACAATTTTTGTTATTAATAGTCTGAT
This sequence comes from Orthosia cruda, assembly GCA_964057195.1. Taxonomy (NCBI): domain Eukaryota; kingdom Metazoa; phylum Arthropoda; class Insecta; order Lepidoptera; family Noctuidae; genus Orthosia; species Orthosia cruda. Next base: position 8,124,547 of record OZ059846.1, read on the forward strand.
AGTAAGTACGCACTGTTCTTGTAAGACTGATTTAATTCTTTAAACATATAAAATAGTAGTAAATACTGGCGTACAATGGGCGTACCTATAATCATTTATTTAATTTCCTATTTTTCTGTAACTCCTTACATTAAGAGCTTACTAATCGGTATCTCTTGCCAACTAATCGTTGTCTAGTAGCCGACTATACTTTTCGGCCACATTATAAAATGTGACGGAAAGTCGACTTGACGACTAGTGGGTTCATCTCTAATGAGCACACATATGATGATATGACAAAGTCGAAACACATACCTACTGTTACTTATAACCAGACTTGTACCCAGATAATCGTCGTCTAGTAGCCGACTATACTTTTCGGCCTAATTTTAAAATGTGACCGGAAAGTCGGCTTCACGACTAGTGGGTCCATCTCTAATGAGACACACATATGATGATATGACAAAGTCGCATCACATATTGTTACTCATAACGAGACTTGGCTCATAAAGAAGCTTATGTTGTGCCCAGATGGGGCTGGAAGCATTCTTATAGCTATGTTTTACTAGCCAAGATTATATTATAAGGATTCGCAGTAATAACGTTTTCGAATCGTGGAATCACTTAGAATGCTGTAATTAACATAATTTATTTTGCTTGCTCGCTGTGAGTTTAGCGAATTGATGTCTCGTCTTGTTAATATTGTGTGCAAAATCGTGTTTGTGTAGTTCTGTCTTCACCTTAGCAAATACATCTATCTAAATTTCCATCTATTCATAAAGTTGTTTTAGGTATATGCTTGCCTAAATCTGCGTTGGTAAACATTAGTTTGGGCTTAAGACAGTTGAATCTATGTTCTTGGAATATACTGTCTACAGAATACTTATGAATACAACACGACATACACAACACACATACTACCTACACACACACATATTATTAAAAATCGTTTTGGGGTGCTGGCAATTATTGCCAATTAAAATTTCCGATGCATTAAAAAAATTGTTTGGAAAGAACCGTGATAGCTAGACAGTTGAAATTTTCACATATGATGATTAGATACAGCCTAATGACAGACGGACAGACAAACAGACAGACGCGGATCGTGTAGTCTTAGTAATAGGGTCCCGTTTTTACCCATTGGGTACGGAACCCTAAAAATCAATCAACAAGCTGCACATACAATAAGTACCTAATAAGAGTTTTTTAAAAGGAACAAACACAATTGAAGCATGCATCCTCTTTCCCCCTAGAATCTAGATTTACAATTTCGCAGATGTCTGGGCGTCTTGAAAATCTCAACGTATTTATATGGCTTCATACAGATTCGAATCGCCACACCTGCTGCAACATGATACACGGCAGATCTTATCACAAACTCCTGCACTTACTAGAAAATTGTCCTGGTAACTGATAGGTCCTGTTAGCTCTGTGTTCGCTGTCATAATTATTAACCTTTATCTTCTGTTAAAGGAGGTTTCTTCGTAGGCTTGGAGTTATTGTTATTTCTTCATAACACAAACATGAACAGAAATAACATGCTTTAAGTTAGATTTTACCTTACAAAGTAATTACAACTCTGTTTCTTTCAAAACGTTTCAGCGATTTCCTCGCTTCGTATATTTTTGTAGTCGAGACGCGAGACCACACGGGTCGAATAGAAATGTGATTAAGTCCAACATTGTTTCAATAAACACTATCGTGTGGATTCCCGATAGGCTCTTGGCTGTTTTTACTTTAGTATACTTCCTAAAACTCGTTAATTTAATTAATAATATACAGTAACTTTAAAGTTACAACTAAAAACTTATAACCTCACGCCCTCGCTATAATTATTCCAAGAAGGTCGGCTATTTTAGTCTGATGTCTAAATGGGGGTCTCTACTATCTCTGTTCTATTAAATTAATCATGCTATACATAGAAAATAATTATCTTTAGATTATTTTCAATTCAAGTCCCATTCAGCTTAATTATAAGTGTTTACTGACACATAATTGAAAACATATTGTAACCACGCGTAATACTTAAGTGGGTGTTTGATTAAAACATCGTACAGTACAGGCCACTCGCCACTCCACTTGAAAGCGTTTCGTAACGAGCAAAAAATCAAAACTAAACAAAGCATGATTTGTGTTAGTGTGTGGTGTGCGTCGTCTGCATGTGCATTGGAGTGTGTCACCTGACCTAGCCCAACCCTGCACTTGTAAGTTTGACTCCCGCCGACATGCTAGTGATGTCTACGAACACGAACTACAACACAGATTTATCGATCCAAGTCTCTTCATCTTCAAATCTATTATGAGTATTATGACTGATCCAAGCCACCATTTGAATTTTGCCGGTGTAATTATGCCATATTCTAGGCCTGGGTCGTATCGCTTTTTCTGAGAATCGTATCCGAATCAGATTTCGAGTTTCAATATCTGATATCAAAACTATATATTTCGATATCTATATATTGTACGTACGCGATATTTTCAAACCTGATCCGATACGCTGTTTTTTTTTGATGCGACGTTATTCGATGAAAATCGGTATTGTAGATTTGTTTAAAATATACTAGATATTGTGCGTACGTGTACGCGTATGTATTTTTAAATCTGATATGCTGCCTAATTTCGTTTTAAATCTGATATGCAGCCTAATTTCGTAAGTGAATTCGACAAGGCAAAGGGTTCGACCCCATAAAAGAGGAGATATTCTCCTTAAATAATTAGGTATTGCCAAAAATTATTGGACTTTTTCGAAAAGAGTATCTTCACCAATAAAAGCGTCCAATAATTTAAATTAATATTTGAAATGCATGCAATTTAATTAAATAATTAAAATTTTCAATACATAGATATAGTTTACTTAAACTAAACTTTAAATACACGTGCTTAAGATCTAAACGATGTGATTAAAATATGATGAATAAGCTCAAAATCATATATTTGTATTGTGTACATTGCAAATAATATTACCATACCTATACCGCTCTAACTACTATAAATCTATATCACCCGCGCTCTGTCGCACGCGAATTACGTCACCGCATCGGGCCGAAATCTGCGGAAGCCGATGCGGAGCAAGCGGTATTTGGATATCAGATTTTGTAATATATAGTTTTTGAACCGTCGCCGGCCGTCGCGTCGAACGTGCTAGCGGTTTAAAGATATCGTACCGATATGTATACTAGTCAGAGATGCGGAGCGAGCGGTACGCGTAATATCTAGATTTTGTAATACATAGTTTTCGCACGTACCAGTAAGCGGTTTTCAGATATTATACCGATATATAGATTTCGTAACTATATACGGTTTGTATCGGCCACCACTACCATATTCAATTATCATTGTTGTTAAATTTGGCATCGCGTTTGTTTACAACATTGCTAAAACAACTCACGTATTCTACTACCTAATACAAACCGAATGACAGAAAGTATCAATTAAAATAAAACAACTGCTTGTGTAATACAACACATCACATGTGTTTGAATCAGCAATGATAAATGTAATGTAATACTTGCATGACACACACAAACATAACAGAAATGTCGATATCATGATTTGTGAACGAGGTCGAGCCCATCACTAAATTGTTCTGTGTTCAAAGTGAGTGGGGTTGACGGGTGCTACAAAAAACACAAGCTCTGCTATGGTGACAACGGAAAATTTTCCACGACGGCCCTTCATAAGGACGAGTTTTGAAGAATTTTGTTATTGAATTTCTCGCCCTTAAGCACCCCGGTTGGAGGACTGCTAATAGCTCGTAAATATAGCCGAGTGGTTTATAATAAATTTACACTTGACAACGTAAATTGCTTTTGCCATCATGTTTTTGTGATATCTTTTGGAATAACGTTGCCATTGCCACATCCTGTGTCAATTCAGGTAGCTCAGATTTGGTAATTATATTTTAATTAGGTGTACGTTCTCCGAAAAGATAGATAACATTATTTTTGCCTGTAACAGAAATTTGACCTGAAGAAACTAGATGAGAAGTTAGGTAATCCGTGGTATTGTTTCACGAGATCATTGTGAGACGCGTCGGATCTCTTAGTGAATATTTTAACACCCGACACGCTGGGTTCTCGCCAAAAGTGTCTGTCTACCTGTTAAAAGATATTTTCTTATCTTCATATTACTTTTCGTTGGTAACGATGTAAAAATATTGAATAAGAAAGTAAGTATTATATAAAAGTTATGCGTGCAGAGACTACGTAATAAGTTACTTGAGTTTTTATTCTATTGGCTGTGTTGTTATTGGCTGTAGTCCCGGCTGATTGCCAGGCTCTCTCGCATGCAGAGAATGCGATATTGGATATATTTACTAGTTTCGCATTTATTTTCCTGATCGGCAACAGCAAATTATATACTTAAGGTTACACTAGGTTACGAAAATTCTTCCACACAAACGTAGTCTGGCGATTACTCCACTATTTGACGATGTACGTTTAAAATAAAAATGATATCAATTTGTCTCATCATTATCTAGCCCTGTATGGAAACAGAAAAGTAAAAAAAAATACAATATTTGAAAGTTATGAGCGTCGAAAGTTCCATATTTCAACACTAATTTTAACGCATCTTTGGGCGGAAATAAATACCATAAGAAGAAGGAAAATTGCAAAACGGCCTCCATACAGCGATAGATTAGTAATTCAACAATGCAAATAATTTTATTTTGAAAATATACATTTAGTAGATTTTGCATGATATCTAGACTTCCAAAGGTCTGTTCATAAAATTTCGCGCGCTCGTTTTCGTCCTAATCATCACCATTTCGCTACAAATTTGCAAAAGTGCTAATTCGTACGAGAACTAGCTTCTCACTGCTCATCACAGCATCAATCTCTTTCGCACGTGTTGTCGGATGAGACAACATGCAATTTAATCCCGCGCACAAAATAGTTCGTGCCGTTGACTAGGGGAACCTTAAGCAATGAATACAAAGAGCCGTCCAAAATGTTATTACTTCCAAAATAAATGCTGTGTCTTGACTGAATTTTATAATCTTTTTGGAAATAAAATTCCAGAGAACTAAGAATGCATAACGTGACCATACGTCCCGTTTTGGGCGGGAAGTCCCGCTTTCAGGCTATCGGTCCCGCTGTCCCTAGCGAGAGCAAAAATTGCCCGCTATCGCGCCCGCGGGAAATTTTTGACCAAAATCTATAATTACGAAAAAACATAAACAAAACGATTGCTTAGTTAGATCTTAGAGGTCTGTGATTAAGCCTAGCAAACTAACTAATATGTACTAAGGCCCACTTTGCACGAACAACTTGACTCAGAGTTAGTTGCTAACACGCGGTTAAATTGACAGGTTGTCATTTGTCATACAACATTGTCAATTAAACCTAGTGTTAGCAAGTAACTCGAAGTTACGTTTTTTGAGGAGGTAGGCCTAAAACTTACTTATTTGTAAGTGTTCCACACTGTCTAATAATCGCTATAAAATACAAATATGTTTTTTATTCTGCGGGTGTCCCGCTCATGCAAAAAATAAATGGTCACGTTACTCATGCAGCTTATTTTAAACGATACGGTATCGAAATTCCAAATACAAACTTCTTAAGTATAAGCAGGTAAAATAATTTTGAAAAACGACAAAATAAAGTTCCTTTATCGAATTCGAGCACGTAAACACAAACGGATCTCGATGATTACAATCGTACGTGGCCTGGGTCTCTGTTGAAACGAAATGAGCCATGTAAACCGACGGAAAAGTATTTGGCAAGAATATTTCATCACGAGGAAATTGTGCCGACTGGCCTACAATTTCACATACACGTAATACAGACTGGTTTAAGCTTAAACGAGGATTAACGGCTATGTATATATGTGTAAAATTCCGGTTTTCGCAATCTCACAACGATGTAAGTGTCAACTGAATTAAATTATTACGGAGATAAGAAAAGCTTGAGAAGGATGTGGGGAAAAACGTTGAAGAAGCTTGCCAGGTTTGCGCGTAGGGTTTCTCCAAAATTGGCTCTCTATGAAGATTTCTCTATAAATATTTTCGCTATGAAGATTTTCTCTATAAAGATTCCTGATTTACAGACTTAAAAAAAAGGAGGTAATCAATTCGACACGAATGTATGTAATATTGTTGGAAATGCACAATATTCACATTTGTTACTCTAATTGGGCTTCTAAACATGTCTGCCAAAAAGTGCATGTATGTTTGTCCGCTTATTTCACCGAAACTAATTATCGTATCGTAACCATTCTTTTTTTATTGGATTAGGTATCTCTAAACTTAGGCAATAGTACAAGTTTCATCAAAATCGGTTCAGCAGTTTTCAAGATATGGTACATACAACCGAACTCCTTAGCGAAAAACAGCACGAAAGTATAAATTAAGTTGTTATGGGTATTTTGTCAATCCTTTAGGTACCTTACTATTTTTTTTTTCTGATAGTTTCGCATTTGACCTCTATCTCACCTCTACCCCGAGCGAAACGAAGCGCTAGCCGTTTTTCGTGCAGTTTTTAGGAGCTATCTACTCGTTATTTAAAAAGAAATTTCAACTAATAAAAATACAAAAATTTCTACATATTATTGATTAATGAAAAAAAAAAACTACCATTTTGGAAAATGGTAGTTTTTTTTTTAATGATGTGTAAGTGTCACTAGTCTCCTTCCAACAAAACCATAAAAATGAGAAATAATGTTTGGTAGCATGCATCTCCTCTTAAAGTGTTAATTAATTAATGTTTGTACTAACATCAATGGATAGACAATTAAATAAACCTGAATTCGATTTTATGAATGTTTTATTCTAACACCTGGGCGTAACTCATGCGCCACCAGTGTGCCGCTAGGGCACTAGAAATCTTCACGGCGGAGTTTTGGTCAGGGAACGGCCTGATGATGTTGTTGACGATGAAGCACCTATTGTTGCCTATTCACTCTATAAGTAACCTCTTTCACTCTTGAATAAAGACCCCTAGGTTGTAGCTAACAGGAAACAAAGACTCCGGCAAGGAATTCCACTCCTTGGCTGTACGCACACATAGAAATTACTCAATTTTCAATGATAGGATACTAAACTAAAAAGAGAGAAATAAAAAACATTTTCGCCAATAAATAAGCCGTCTTCTAAAGCAAAACACAAAAAAGCGCAAAAATAACTCTCGTTTCGGAAGTCGGTGTTGAAAAACGATAAAAACAAGAGGTACCAAAGATACCGACTGCCGAAACGACAGTTACTTTTGCACATTTTAGTGTTATGCTTTAGAAGACGGATTATTTTTTACGAAAAAGTTTTAGATTATAGCGTTGTTCCAGAACCAAAGTTACTTACGTTTGGTTCGCCTATCTAAACTTATGATCAGTGATCCCAATCGCACGTCAGAATCCATCATCCATCTGAAAAACGGGAACAACCTTACAAATAAAATCGTTTATCCGCCCTGAGAATAGAAATGTTATTGTTGTTTGTTATTGAACTTACAAAAAACCCACAGCGTTCGCACGATTTAATTGTCGAAGGGATTATCAATAACAGCGATATCCTGCTGATGATACACCGTGACACCCGCATGACGTTATTATCCACAGGATACCCACCTCATTTATTTCCTTATAATATGAATAAATGAATAACATTACTATTAATAAATGAATAAATTTAACGCTAATTGAAATAGTAATCGTAAACAAGATTAAAATCATATTGCTTAGATTATCTGTTACATGTATAATAAAGCTAGCTTTTAATGAATCTGTGATTAAAGTATCTTGTCGTATGGTTTCCTGTATAGAATATAACATGCTTTCTGTTTCTTTTAGTGTCATAAAAGACCCTTAGGACATTTGTCAGAGGTTGGACATAATCAGATTAAATTGGCTGTCTCGTCAGATTTCTACCAGACACGGCTTCACTCCACATATACCTTCTCTGGTAAAACGTACCTATACTAATTTTCCATGCAATTTTCGGTAACACCTACCAATTTTGGATATACATAGTATTAAGTACTTAAGAATCAATAAAATGTGAAAACTATACTTTCCTCTGCGACAATCCTTGATTTTAGTGATTTAACTGTTTTATTGGTAACGGTAGAATAAACATCTATTACTTGTAAATTATAATTTGTATATGACGTTCAAAAGTGCCGCTTTTTGGCCTAGTTGAATAAATATATTTGACTTTGACTATCATCAGTGCTGTTTTTTCCACTTTCACTTAAAATTATAAATAAAAAAAAAATGATTATATGTCTGATTTTTGTTTGTAGGACATGTTTCGTCACGATGATGATGATGTTGTGACGATGATGTTTTCCTTCACCGTTTTGAGAGTAGTGGTGATGAAATACTTTATACAAAGTAAAGCACACCTGGGTTCGAACCCACGAACTACAGCTTGTAAGTCGTGGCCGGTACCACTGGGCCACCACTGCTCTATGATCTATATTCAGATGTAATTTTCGCACAGACGTAGAGATGTAGGTACAAATCTTTCGTGTCTATAGTGCCTCTAGCTTTTGACATTGCAGGTTAGTTTTTTTTTTCATATCTACATTTAGAATTCTAGAACGAATAAAATGCCTGCGTTGGGTTCTTTTTGGCTTTTTGGGTCTTATGACGCGTAGCATCTTTTTCTTTCGTCTTTTTTTACCTTCATTCGGACCTTCACAATCCCCTGTCGAGTTAGTGGCGCAAGAGTCAATTTCGTTTTATTTGCTTTGCATATTTAGTGTAACATTTATGTTTTACAAAATGTATAAAAGTGTAGGTAAATATTGTGCTGTAATGTTTAAGAACCGCGAAGGTTACTTAAAAGTTCCAAGTTATGTCGCCATTAGTGCGCTTTGTCCACTTCGCAGTTTGATTTTATCTAATGGATGTCGTAATACTTGTAATGCTCTGTCTTAACTAGGACTGGGGTCATCACCGAGTATGTTTCAAGTATTATTATTGTCTTTGTTTTTAGTAGGAGTTATGTCTCACCTTTGTCACGTTTCGGAGAAGTAAAGTCGATAGCTTGGGCCTTGCATCCAAAACGAGGTTTCACACAAAAACTTCTCATATGAGTTCTGAGCACACGTCCGTGTGGTTGTGCTTAATTTTTTGTTTACTTCTATGCAAGAAATATTAAGATTTGTATAGCCTTTTTTTGGTACTTACAGTCATGGCCGTAAGAGGCCTTCAATTTTTTTCTCTTCCTATATTTTAAGTTTTTGCAAGATGAGCACGATTTCTAGTATCCAGTGCCAATAGGTGCTTAAGCTTTTTTCACTTGCATTGCAATAGCAAAACACATGAATGGTCTGTAATCCCGACTTTTTATAGTTAATGGTAATATTTTTTGTCAGTGCTTTTTTATTTATTTCAGAACTAATGAAGACATAATGTATACAATGAGTGTGTGTGTGTTACATACTCTGTTTCAGTCTGTATAAATGTATACAACTTGCCTTTATTTAATTAAGCTGTGAATGTTCTGCTCCTATTAGCAGATTTGAACGCAGCTTCGTATAATAAATCAAAGTATTATAAATCATTTTCATTTCTAAGCTTCAGCTTCGTACTTTACAGTCACCACACAAGGCGATGCTTTGTTCGTTTGTTTTGTAGAGCTTTATATAAAACAGCTCGCCCGTTTGACATGAAACTGTAACTATCGGAACATGCTAAAACTGTCATAGAATTACTTATTATATAACTTGGACGAAGAAGTTCGTATTTTATGATAGAAGCTCCTTATAACGATGCAGTTATATAGCCTGTATGTAAATATGCTCAGATGACGTACTATGATTTCCAAGAGGTGTACAATGCACTTTTATAGTATGCCAGCCGCGTGGGGCACACCACAAGAGTGTTGACCTCTGCTCGATACATAACTATCGATACAGGTTGGTAATGTTGCGACGACTTTATCGTATGAGGAAAAATTTTTAGTATGTGCATGGGTTGGAATGTTTTCCTGGTGAGAACAACACGTGTACTTAATTTAAGCTATGGATTTTGGTATGCCTGTTTCAGGGAAATTTAAAATTGAATTCAGCTTAAGTACCTACTACCTTTTTGAAGTTAAAATGGAAATTTATCTGCTGCCGGGCCAGCACGGTCTCTGTGATAGGCTTGATTCATGCAATTTATCACGGTTTTTGCTCCCAAACGGTGATAAAAATGTGTGACTCAAGCCTGTCACAGCAGGCCGTGCTCGCCCGGCTGGTCATTTTTATGAATGTGTTTATAAAGCAGGTAATGTTAAAGTTAAACTCTTGATTATTTTAATAATTTTATTTGTAGCGTGGAGAATGTTTGAAATAATTTCACTAGTTATTCCAAAGCTGCATAAAACATCGATAATAATCCCATCAACTGCCGAAATGGCACATCCCTATCGTCAACCGCAAGTTATAAGGCTGGTCACGCACTTCCCTAAACGCGTCCCGTCGCTTTGTCCTCCAGACGTTACAGCATATATTATATTATGTATACCTTGTGTTTTTAAAAAGCTATTCAAAAACAGCCATAAAAATTTTACTCGCATAACCAAGGGCGTACCTGTAACCTATAGGTATGTCTTTTGAATAGGGAAGGGCTGTGTTTTGTTATTTGTGCATATGTTACGGTCGATTATCGAAATGCGGTTGCATCCAGTTCTAACCGGCTAGAACTCTACACTACTGCATTTCGGCTTTCAGCCGTAATTGCTGTTTCTAAACAACACAATTATCTAGTTATACAACTAGTTTATTTTTAATTACTGAGCAAGTGAGATGCTTTACGGTGATATTGAACTGATTCGTATGCATTAATACAGATTGCATTCGTACCATAGCAATAACAGGTTGTTTTGCTTGTCCATCGCTAAAAGCATTAAGTAGCCGTATCCGGGACGTCTGCCGCTTGGGTGGGAATATCGATATGTGTACAGCACTATGTGTGGATATTTATCAGATCTTATTTTAATGTTATGTTGTAATTAATACAGACATATTTATTAAAAAAAGAACTAACCATACTTTAAACAGCGATTAGCAGATTCTAAATTCAAATTCACCATATAACATTTGTATCACACTAATATTATAAAGGTGAATGTTTGTGAGTGTGTGTTTGTATGTTTGCTACTTCTTCACGCTCAAACGGCTGGACGGATCTGGATGAAATTTGGAACAGAGATAGATTATATTTATTCCGGACATAAGGTACATATTATGTCCGGACTAGGACTAATTTTCAAAATTCACGCGGGCGAAGCCGCTGGCAGAAGCTAGTTAAACATAACATCATCGCGCCTGAATCCCCGAAGGGGGAGGCAGAAGTACTCCTATAGTATCCACATTTTGTTTCTCAATTTAAAGGAAGAATTTAGTTAAAATGTTTTTTTAATAAATTAGTTCTTAAAATAATTAAATCATATCAGCGGCGTTTTTGCAATAAATCTGCATATTATGATATCATAAGTTATAAAATCGTGTTGTAATGTTCATTCATTATAACACGTGCTGCAAAAACTTTCATTAAAATGTAATTTAGAACTTGTAATTAAATATAATAAAAACCACCCCCTTTTTACGTAGATACGCAAACGTTACAAGGTGGTTATGACTTTTAATAATCTATCTATATATATAAAAATCAATTGCTGTTCGTTAGTCTCGCTAAAACTCAGAAACGGCAGGACCGATTTGAATAATTCTTTTTTTTGTTTTGCTCGCCCGAATACAGGGATGGTTTAAAAATAAAAAATGTTGACGTGGGAGTGTAGGTAGGTAGGTAGTTATGTAGGATAGGGTAGGGTAGGTAGTGTAGATAGGGTAGGGCGGGTAGGGTAGGTAGGTAGGTAGGTAGGGTAAGTTGGTATGTAGTGTAGGCAGGGCAGGTAGGTAGGTAGATAGGGTAGAGTAGGGTGGGTAGGTAGGAAGATAGGGGAGGGTAGGTAGGTAGATAGATAAGGTAGGGTAGGAAACCAGTTGACGGTAGCAAAGCCGCGGGGGACAACTAGTACATAACTAAAAATTGTGGTGTCGTTTAATTACAGAGTTCTCGTGCCACCTTCCAGCTCCATAATAAGACCCTGGATATAGTCTGGGACCAGAGTACTTATCAAGACAAAACAAAGGAGCACCAAGTTGATCTTGAGGCTGCATCGTTTAATTCCAGAGTTGGACAATAGCCGCCGGCACGTGGGCCCAGTGCGGGTTGGTGGATGTCACATGTCTTTGAATTTTTGGTTCTAGGAAATGCTGGTTTCCTCAAGATGTATTCCTTTATCCTTTTGGGAGCAGTAGTGATGAAATAATTTACACAAAGTAAAGCACCTGCCTCGGTTCGAACCCACGACCTACAACACGTAAGCCGCAGCTGTTACTACCACTGCTCTATCTGCGTATCAGCTCCATGTCATAATAATATTACATTCAAACAGGCAGGCAAAAAAAAAACTTCTTTTTTAATTTATTTCGGAAACCAAAGAGAAAACCGAAAGGGTATGAACAATTGACCAATCATATACGAGATGAAAGACGCGATGTGGATTTCCATCTATGTGATTGGCCATTTGTTCATACTCTTTCATGGGGTCAAACACATTGCTTTGTCGAATTCACTTTCGCAATTAGGCTGTGGGACAGGTGAAACTAAATAAAAGCTTGTAATGAACTTTATTTTAGTTTCAGAAGAAGAACTATCTTTCATGGGGTCAAACACATTGCCTTGTCGAATTCACTTTCGCAATTAGGCTGTGGGACAGGTGAAACTAAATAAAAGCTTGTAATGTACTTTTCATCACACTTGCACGTAAAAAGTATCTAAACATACAGGTTAACTTGGCCGTAATGCCCCATATAAAACCCTCGGGCTTTCTTTTTGTCATGAAACCCTAGGGCGGTAAGACATATTTTTTTAATTTTTGGCACAGCACACAGGTCATGCAAGTTCAAGCAAGGAGTATACACGCTATTGAAAAATTGTCTTAAAATGTTATCTAAACAGGAATTTCTTTGCAATCTCTCTACATGTTACTTAAATACTCTACTAATGTTCTTATAATCGATTTTAATAGTTATGGTATGAAAACGTCGAAATTATTTAATTCTTTTTACACTCCGTCATGGCTGTATACCTACATAAGTATTTGCCTTTAAAGTTTCTGAACGAAACACTGTATAATCTGTGGGGTGGGCAAAAATTCGCCAACTGCTTAAAAAAAGTTCACGTATTTCGTAATAACAGCTGTGCTGACTTGTGTGTTAAATTCATAATTATTACTCGCAAATGTGATGAAAAACATTGTGTGTATCACGGGCGGTTCGGGAATTACGAACCTCGACTCAGAAAGCCCTCAGTCTTCGACTTCGGGCTTCTACTAGAGCCTCGATCGTAATTCCTTACATACCGCCCTTAATACACAATGTACTATTATTTTAGTTTCAGAAGAAGAACTATGTTTATGCCAATTTAATCAATCTTATTTTGTTAAATCAAGGTTTTTTTGTAGGTACTTATTTTTGGGCAGTCTTCTATAAATTATAAACACAGGTATACTCGTAGTAGTCACAGCGGATCTTTGTGTCTTTGAAGTAGGCTCTGCGAACCATTGCGCAAGAAACAGTTTGTCATCGAGTATACTGCATAGAGTAAGCGAGATAGGACGATGCGACAAACGTAAGCGAGTGAAAGAGGCAGCCATACAATGCTATCTTCTACTTCAACATTGACGCAAAAATAGCAACTGCGCAGGGTCTTGCAGCCAACTTCAGAGACACAAAGATCCACTGTGACTATTATAATATCTTGTTTGATTGATCCTTAATTATTAATTAATCGATTATGATGTTCAGCCATGTATGACTAATTTAGCTGTTCAGTGAATTTGGATTTCAAAGTAGTTCTAGAAAAACCTATGATTGATTCATAGTCCAAAGACAGCTCAAGGTCCGAATTCAAAAAAATATAGGTACTCATGTAAGTAGGTAAGTATATCATGCCAAATATTAAAACTATATAAGTACGTTTTAGGGTTCCGTACCCAAAGGGTAAAAACGGGACCCTATTACTAAGACTCCACGGTCCGTCTGTCTGTCTGTCTATTGTCACCAGGCTGTATCTCATGAACCGTGATAGCTAGGCAGTTGAAATTTTCACAGATGATGTATTTCTGTTGCCGCTATATTAACAAATACCAAAAAAACAGAATATAATAAATATTTAAGTGTGTATTTTTTTCCCCATACAACAAACGTGTTCTTTTGCCGTTTTTTGCGATAATGCTACGGAACCAATCGTGTGCGAGTCCGACTCGCACTTGACCGGTTTTTTATAATGTAGGTATCTTTACCGTGGTTCTACGCACGATAAAGCGTGGTTGTAAATACCTGCATTAAATGGGTATAAATAATAGTACATTATGGTACAAGTGTGTAACGTTGGTGATTACCGCTGAGGCGCCATTGAGACCCGAGCCGTGAGGTGAGGGTCTTAAGAGAGCCGAGGACGGTAATCATCAATACACACGTGTATCATACGACGTTTTTCAACACACTTGTGAAGAAAAGAATACTAAAAAATCATTTCCAACAGTAAAAACGAGCTGTGAAATTTTTTTCGCAATGGCGGGCAAAATTAATTAATTTTTTCTATGCGCGCGCATCTAACAATGGCGATCGGCCATAGACTAAAAAACATGAGTTATTTTTTTAATGGGGAATTTCAAGTTTTCTTTATTACAGACAAAAACAAAAATAATTTTTGAGTGAAAGTTTTATTTATTAAAAACGTACAAGTTGAAAATATCTATTTACATACGAAGTTGCATGAAATGTGTTGCATTTGTACTAGTGAGTACGATCTTTTTTGTATCGAAACTTTTTTAAGAACAAAGCAACTCAACCAATAAATAAAAAAAAGAAACTCTTTATCTCACTTGTGAATAATAGTAATGAAAAAGTCACAGTTTGATAACAGGTGTCATTATGTGCCTAATTGCGGTGAAATTAGAGCCACTTTATGAGCAAGTGTGTTGAAAAAACTGATGTTGTAAATAAAACATAAACTATGATAATTAATCAATGATAATGGTAATCGAAATCCTACTAAAACAATTATAAATGTGATAGTTTGTGTATGTTACTTACCCACGAAGCACAACAACCAGCCATTTTACACAAACACGCAAAATAGACAGAAAGGAATTCGATGAAAAATGGCACACAGATACTTTATAACACATAGGATACTTTTTGTGCCAGTCTGAAATCCACGCAGACGAAGTCGCAGACAGAAGCTAGTCCAGGTAATAATAGTACATTATGGTACAAGTGTGTAACGTTGGTGATTACCGCTGAGGCGCCATTGAGACCCGAGCCGTCAGGTGAGGGTCTTAAGAGAGCCGAGGACGGTAATCATCAATACACACGTGTATCATACGACGTTTTTCAACACACTTGTGAAGAAAATAATACAAAAAAATCATTTCCAACAGTGAAAACGGGTTGTGAAATTTTTTTCGCAATGGCGGGCAAAATTAATCAGTTTTCCTATGCGCGCGCATCTAACAATGGCCCCATAGACTAAAAAGAATGAATTTTTTTTTGTGGCTTTTCGCGGATAGTGTTTTAGCCACGTACAAAATGGGGAATTTCAAGTTTTCTTTATAAAACAAAAATTATATTTGAGTGAAAGTTTTATTTATTAAACACGTACAAGTTGAAATTATCTATTTAAATACGAAGTTCCATGAAATGTGTTGCATTTGTACTATTGAGCACGATCTTTTTTGTATCAAAACTTTTTTAAGAACAAAGCAACTCAACCAATATTATTAAAAAAAAAACTCTGTATCTCACTTGTGAATAATAGTAATGAAAAAGTCACAGTTTGATAACAGGTGTCATTATGTGCCTAATTGCGGTGAAATTAGAGCCACTTTATGAGCAAGTGTGTTGAAAAAGTTTACTACTATTCAATGTGTATGCGGAGTAGCGTCAATAAAATTTTCGCTATATTTTACTTAGGAATGAACTGCTAGGAACTAAATTGTGTATTATTAAAACGATTATTTTTTATTAGGTAATTATTTGGTTATAACCTGGAAAACACTTTAGAGTTAGCAATTAAAAGTGAGATGATATACCTACCGAAGATTGTGCTTGTGAGTTCGTTAGTAAAACTAGAAGCTAATGCACTAACTTAACGTCTGTAAGTTTTACTACTAAAACTCACATTTTGTCTGTTTCTTGAAACTTTTATAAGACATTTACTTCCTGATACGAAACCTAACAAATACCTTTTTCTCATTTATAGATAACGTTATTAAAAGGTGCCACGCACCAAAGCCAAAACATTGCGAATTTCAAGCTTTGTCTCAATTTTAATCGACTTCAAAAAGGATGAGGTTCTCAATTCAACTGTTCTTTTTTTGTTTTTTTTGTTTGTCACCTCAGAAATTTTTACTATAGTCAGAATTTTAATTCGATTCTAGATTTGACATTAGCTACTGTCATTTTGTGAAATAATGATACCACATATAATAGTGTAGTGATGAACACAAAAATCGATAAACAATCAGTGTGTGTGCCACCAGTGTGCCGAATGGTCTAAATGCGTATCCCATGTTGTCAAAGAAGAGGAAAACATGAGTAGGCTAGATATGTTAATTGACAATATCACAGACACATTTATAATAAATGTTACAGAAAGTGACAGCGATAGCGATAGCGATGACGGCGACAATATATAAAATAAATTATTACCATAATACATCTATCTGTTTTATTTGTCATGTTCCTTCATGATCACATTTTTTTATTTATTTCACACACAATTATAAAAGAAAAGTCTCAGATCGTTAATTAATCGTCAAAACTAAATTATCGGTTCAGAAATATTTAATTTCCTGATGTACTTAGTTTACGAGAGTAAAATTATAAACGAGAAGAATCGATCCGGAAATATTCCATTTCCATATCGAATAATTTTGCAACGTCACTATTTAGTACTTGTCATAACGTTGCAACACTGAAATTGTCAAATCTGGAATCGAATTAAAATTCCGAGTATAGGTGTACCGATTTTTTCAAATGTAGGTAACGACATGGAATTTAATTTGCGAATATGCAGTTATATAATTATTTAGAGATTAGACGACATTCATGTAGGAAACCGTAACGCGATGCTACAAACAGTCAGGAAGGCGAGGCGACCTCGCGTGTATCCGCATAGGAAGCTAACGAACTCTTTAGTTCCTACATTTTATTGTTCTTTGTCATAATGCGCACGAAATTAAGATGACGACAAACGTATATAAAATAACGTAAACAGTAACATTATCTTTATAAACAAACAGCCAAAAATGTGCAAAGTCGTGTTTTTTAATAGCACAACATGTGCGATTGTTTTCTTGCATATAAATACTATTTTCGTTGTGTCAAGTCATTGATTGAATCGCTATGTCGATCCGGTCATTGAGGTTAGAGGCGTGTACACAATGTCCACATGTGTCTAATGTTGTACATGGAATATTTACAAATAACAAACCTTAGTTTTACCAAAATCAAACAGCATTTGTTTACGTAAATACATAGGTACTTAATTAGTAGAATACTTACTAGATGTCATAAAATCTACAATGTATCATGCATATTAACCAGCGTCTTCGTCTCCATAGATTACAATAATATATTTGTTGCTAATGTTCTAATGTACAAACCCGTTTCAGAGATTCTAGTTAAGCATATCTATTTTTTCCACACAGAAGCCTTAGGCGGTATTCAAACCAAGGAGGGCCTAAAAACTGGTCCCACAACTGGCGGCACTCTTTGATACCTCCAGAGAATGTGTGCTCGGTCGAAAAGCGCTAGCCCCATTTTCTTAATCAGTTTTGCAGTGGTGTTTTTAACAACTTAACAACCTAACACTTTACATACGTTTGCACGTATAAATATAAAGCAGTGTCCGACCGAAAGTTCGGTTTCGGTTTCGGTCGAGTTTCGGTTTCGGTGGCAAACCTGCCGAAACTATGACCGAAACCGATACTGTAATCGGGTGTTCTTGCGCTGTGCTGTGATCAGTCATGTTCGGCACTTTAAATTCCATGCAAGCATTTAAGCGACGAAGACATTTTGCTGCATCCACGTGCCTAATCATGTCGTGACTGGCTGGTGTTTGCAGTTAGTTTGTTTTTAAGATAAAAATAAAGACTGCCTGATTATAATAACGTTTTCTTTATTTTTCCCTCAAAACATGATCCTTGGAACGAAGTTTCGGTTTCGGTTTCGGCCGAAACTGAGACTGTTGCCGAAATTCGGGTTCGGTTTCGGTCGTAAAAACCAGTTACGATCGGACACTAATATAAAGTCAACATCCCTAAATGGTGATAAAATTACTAACATGACAAGCATCTAGATCAGCTGACTTAACTAGTCTGTATTGATCACTCCAAGAAATGAATCGCATTTCATGTCCGTATATGGCAGTAGTTAGGTATAACAAAATTATATTTTACTAGAGGTATTTTGTCGGAGTCGTTATCAGATCAGCCGAATAGCAGAGACGTGCCAAATTTTCGAAAGAAACAAAGAGTCGGCTGTTTCGAGTTCCCTCCGCTGAAGTTAATTGGTCCCGCGGCAGAAATACCGAGAACTTTGTACATTTATACACAAAGCTCCTACAGATTGACTCTACTACATTAAGGGTGAAGTTGCCGAAAACTTTGAGGAGACGGTTTTTATTATGATTTGAAAATGGATGTTTTAAATGATGCTAGAACTATTTTAATGAATTGTTTTCGAGATAGAATATTTGCCAACCTAGATCTCACCTCTGCCAAGGAAACACAAATAATCGCGCGCACAAATCATTTCTAAGAAATCAATTTATATGCGTGGTTCTTTCCGCTACAGAACTAGTAAGTCATAAAAGATTTTAGTGATTGTAATAGTAATGTATTAGCTTTACATTCTTCCTTCCTCGTTCTACAAGATGCGAGTGCCTTATAAGCTGGGTGAGGCGAGGCGCGAGACGCGAGGCGGCTTGAACCCATGCAGGCGACACAAAGGGGCCTTGTTCGTGAACCACCGAAGGCCGCCCAGCTCTGCGACAACGAGTTCCTACATGCACTAGCAATGTACTCGCACTTACATTTTAAGAAGTTCATGGCTACTTTTATTTTAAAATGAAATAAACTCTGAGCACGAAGGTCAAGGATTTTATTTTTGGCGGATGCGGCGCGCTCTTGTTGCCAACGACCCGCTTCTAAAGCTTTCAGTTGTTTATTTAGAGCATGTAGCTGTGGTGGTATTAATGGATTATTACTACATAGTAAACATCGTATCTAGAGGAATGTTATCAATGAATTTGTAAACATCTATTAATATATCTTAACTGCTCCACACCAGAATCTAAATTATTTAGGTCACAGGCCTCTTAGGCATCTCTTTACGCATACGACTGTATTTGACAGAGTCTAGCATCGTAACCAGTTTCCATTGAAGTCCTATTCGTGTCCAAATAATTAACGTGAGTAATTGGCCGTCGTTGTGTGTACATATAAAGTATCCTATGCCGTGTTTATCTTCGGTATTTTCCTATGGCAGTCTCTTAGTATGTAGGTATGGCAGTTTTTTAAGATCGCATAAGGTATTCACCGTAGCGAACGAATTAGCATTTCGTTGGCCGGCGCGGGCGGCGCGGCGCGGCGGCTGACTGTCCTTGGAATAAGGATGTGGCAAATGGGTGTTTTATCTGACCGTTTGGACTGTCGGTAGGCTTTAAATATAACGATATGTTGTCGGCAGCTTCAGTTATAATAATGCCTTATTTTGCATGTGCCTAGTGTCACCGGCCCTGTTCCTGTTCATTGTTATATAAGCAGCACCAGTTAGATTATTCAGCTCGTGATTATTGATTAAGTAGATGGGGGACGTGAGATGAGTGAACTTCAGAACTGTTTATACGCTCATTTTTATGCGTCCCTTACAGAGTACCGAGAAATTTTTAAAATCCTAATTCATCCATACACAGCTGTATGAATCAATGAATTTGAATTCTGTTTGTGTTTTAGTGTAGAGCACGCAAATTGTTACTTTGTTGAACACACACATTGATTCACAGTTCACCGTAGATAAACACGTTTAAATGCAAATCTTTAATGTTACGATTTCCGGTTAAATATGATCGGCAATTTAGAATTTACTATGAAGTATTGGTAGTTAAGCTAGCGGCTGTGACGGCTGACGTGGGTAATATTAGCGAAGTATTAAACAACGGCTTAGGTTTCCCCTTGTGAGATTCTGGAATGCAGCTGTGTTGATAAATATGAGTGTGGTACGTTTGTATTTAGATGCTAGCCTCTCGGAGACGCGACGCTGGCAAAATGTAGGAAGAACTCAGGTTTGTTATTAGTCATTGTCTAAGTACTATTAACAAAGCATTTCTACAGCAAAGAATGTTCAGAACATTCACAGATTTACGGTTTAATTGAGCTTTTGTTTCCCAACAGTGCGAGACTATTGACGAGCTCACGACACATTACAACAGTCTTTATTATTTCATCGCTATCGTTTCCTGCGAACTGCGGCTAATACGAAAACGTTTTTATTTTAGTACTTAATGAACACTAAACTTAAAGCACTGATTTCAGTTTATGACGATATAAAATTCAAGTCGTACAGGGAAATTACAAGAATCTTAAGATTAGCGAAATGATTACAATGACAAACAGAAACATTCGATCCGCATTTAGAGGATTAACACAAAAATGCAAGAACCGAATTTAAAAAAAAGTGATATCGAAGAGTTCAACGCACTGATCAAGTTTTGCGCATTATTGCGCCTTGGCGAGTAATTTACCAGAAATATCAGATAAATATTTGTGGCCGTGACAGCCGCCCTCGGCTTCTGCGAACAAAAATATGACGTGTTCTGGCAACTCCACTAATAAGGCCCATGTGAGTGTTGCTAGTTTTTACGTCGCTCGGGCGCTAATGCATTCTAGTGCCGCGCTTGTGTTGACATTTGTTCAAAACAAAACAACAAGAGTGAACTCGGAGCTCGGCGCTGCCTCCCGCCTGTCTGCCCATAATGTTTAGTTAACGTTTTGTTGATGTGTTTAACGAACAAGATTGTATTTAATAAGACTGGACTAACAAAATAAAAAGCCTACGTATGTATTTATATTGTTTGAGGTTAATATGATCACTTAAAATATTTTCAGAAAAGATAATACTCATGTTCTCATTCAACTAGAAAATATTTAGTTTACTGAATCAAATACCCGCCCGCTATACTGAAGTGGCCACAACCTTGGTACTATTGAACAGATTCATAAAATTAAATGATGGCAACAATCACAGATCATAGAAGCAACTGTTGTTTCTATGATCTGTGGCAACAATCGAGAAATTATTCTTGATTCTAGAAAACAAATGTAGAGCCTTCTTAAAATATAGCTTGAACTCTGCGACATATGTCAAACTGACGTATACGTTATTGTTATCCTGCCAAGCGCTATTGTTACTGACAGCTGTCGCAGAGATCAAGCTATCTTTTATGAATCATAGGTACCTTATCGTTCAACACATCCATGATAAAATAGAGCGTTTTCTTTGGGAGGAAACAGTTGAGAAACCAAGAGCTACAGTACAAGTAGTTTCCTACAGAAAATATGTATTTTGTATGAACCTTGTTGTAGCCAACCGCATAACAGACAACTTAAAGTTGAGACACGTTTTATAGATTTTCAATCAACTTGTACAGTTACGAGCTATTAATCCTATGAGGCCTAGGACAATATAGTTATTATGGCAACTGTTTACAAAATTTATTATGACTTGAAACTATTAAATACTTATAACAAACTTTGTATAATATTTATCAGCAATAGGCCTTGCAAATTCCGGTCAGGGGGCATATTGCACAAGATTGAAGCCGTTTCGAAATGTATCAAAGCCGAGATCTTTCTCAATTTATCTTATTTACCTATAAAAGGTATGGAAATTCGATGTGTTTTACGCTTTATGTCGTTGTAAATTGATATTCATTTTAATATCTACGTATTTCCACATACATTCTGTAATAAATATGCAACGAACCTGTTTTGAGTATAAAGGGGATTGAATTTTAACTTGTTTTCGACTTGTTGAGATTTTTACCTTCCACACGTCATACGTTTGGGTCAATTCGATGAAAATTACGTCATCATACACAAATGCTGTTATTTATGATGTTGTGTGACGTGGTATATACATTGGATGAATGACGCTTTAAAAGTGATTGTTTAAGTTTGAAAACGAGTGATTGTTATAGACCTTACGTAAAACAAGCCAAAGAGGTTCAACAGTAATGAGGCACTGGTCGAGTCAAAGCTCCACAGCCTTAAACATCGTCGCCGAGTTGCCAGGTCGTCGGTTATTTATCGGTTGCATTTCGGGGAGTGTGCGATGGAATTGCATGATCTAATTCCGCCTAGCCCCTTTCATCATCGGACTGCCAGACTTACGGCGATGCACCGTCGGTACATGGTAGACATCCCACCGAAAGTATTGTTTTGGAAATACTTTTATTATGCGTACAGCTAAGGAGTGGAATTCCCTGCTGCAGTCTGTGTTGCCCGATAGCTACAACCTCGGGATCGTTAAGTCAAGAGTGAATAGGTTACTTTTAGGCAAGCGTGCTTCACCGTCGACCAGATCATCGCTTGCGAGCCTATCAATAATAAAATAAAATTAGGCATTTTTTTTTAAACTATCTTTTTTCGTATTCTTCTCAGTAAACCCTTTCATTTGATACCCATATCATGACAGTGCACAAAAAATAACTAGTCCGCCATCTTGGGCCGTCCGCCATATTGGATTTAGAATGACGTCACTTGGCTAACCACGCATTGTCATCCAAACTAAACGTGTTAAAAATGTCATCTTAATCGGTGGGGGATAACTGCAAATTCAATTGCAAGATTTGACCCGAACTTTACGTATGTATATATTGCAAGTTAAATAAAAGCTTGTAAATAAAGGGCCTTTGTACAGTTTCGGATTTCACATCGCCAAAATCTCTAACAAAAGAGCCCAACTTGAATTTTCCCCAACATTTCCTTACACAAGTGCCATACCGGTCTGCTTCGTAAGATAATGAGCTACTAAAAGATTTATAGATATATAATGCGGAACATCGACCGGCCTCGCTAGGAGTGCCGTGATGCCGTCTCAGGAAGCCTGCGACTTCCGACCGGAAGTCGGTGCAGGCGGAAGACTTGCGTCACTTCCGATCGGCCTCTGCATGGCGCCTTATGTGTCCACTAGGATCACATTATATTGCTCTTTCCATTTTCCGCATATCGGCAAAGCTTTCAAAAGATTTATCTTAACGATATGTATCTAGACTTCTGCCACACGTGATTATGCATGCATTTAATTTGTTCATATAAGTGCTAAAATCGAATCCACTCAATATTTGAGAATTTATAGTAACTTTGGGAAATAAGTAAGTTTGCGAATTGCGATTGCAACACAATTTATAGTCCGGTCTAGCACCGTTAACTTTTCTGCTGAGGCAAGTGAAATATAAGGCAGCCACACAGCCTAGGCGTTTCAAGGAAAAATACCTTCGGATGCAAATAGTTTGGTAACTAACTTGCTGTTATTAGGCTTAGCATGCACTGCGGTTATATTATAGACGCGTTTTTTTTACGCCCTTTTATTTATTTATATACCTATACTTTATTGTACACCAAGATAAAAACAATAATACATGTAAGGTGTCCGACCTTAAAATAAAAACAAACATACAACAGGCGGCCTTATCGCGTTCTGCGATCTCTTCCAGACAACCCAGTAAGGAGAGAGATAGCCTGGACACGTCATGGGGTTAAACTTGGATGGGGTTCCATTATGCAGCCTATGGAATTGTATGAAGTTGCACGCATTGCACGCAAAAAATCGCGAGGAAATAATACCGTAAGAGATTCTAGTTTTGCCATAGAATCCACCGCACCGCGGCGCGGATTAAATTCGCACGAATATTTTGGGCTCTATGAACAGGTTGAAAGAGACATAAATCGCGCGGTATTTTATCCGCAATGCTTTTTAGTTACGATTCAGCACACACAAAAATTCGGGCGAATAAGATCTGAGCGGCTAAAAATCGCAATGCCTGCTAAGCCTTAGGTGTCCAGTTGAAAACCTGCGCTTTTATAATCTGCATTGGTTTGCATACCAGCCGAAATTTTTAACACACCACTATCGACTGCCGCTTTTGTTCGTTATTACTTTACCACAGCCCCTATAGACTGTTCAATGGATGTGATGTTTGCAGGTCTGTTCTACCTGGGGGTGGTGAAGTGGTAAAGGTGTTAAGTGACGCGGCAGAGACGGCGGGCGTAGCGTGGGCCCACAGAACGAGTGCGACCGGTCCCCAGGTGTCAGCTCAGTGCTACAGGGCTGTACTTGGGTATGCTGGAACATGGACTAGGTCTTTTGTAGTCTATGAAGAACAAAATCGAACCTGATATTGCCTTATGCGTGTTATTAATATAGACACAGATAACCCTTAAACTGTGGAAGATGCGTGCTTTCACCAAAGTACTTATATAGGTAGATCTACCTATTTACTAAGTCATTTCCTCCACCCGACTCAGATCTCTCGAATGTTATATTGTGGTTTGTTGTTTATTAGTGTGGAGGGAGTTTATCTTGATATGTTACCGATTAAATTCAAAAAAAATATGAAAAGTTCGGTTACCTTCAAAAGCGAATATACATATTTTATTCGTTGTGATATTGAGATAGGAATTCGACACGTGTAAACATTTTAGTATTGCATATTTTGCTAAAAATACATTCAAAATCAGACAAACTAATGAATGAAATAATCATTTGATTACAACAAAAATTAATTTATTCTGCAACTAAATAGCTTAATTAATTTTTATCTTAATTGTTGATCGTGCGAAACCTGAGACACTAGAATTTTTATGAAAGTGAATCCAGATCAAAGATTCTTATATTATGTATTAATGTTTCGTTAGTTAGTGGTTGTCTAAGTAAGGTAACATAAAAAAAAACAGACTTTCAAGAAAAATACCGGTCAAGTGCGAGTCAAACTCGTGCGCCTAGGGTTCCGTACCTAGTGTACCTACCCATAATAAAATTGGTACCCATATAATATTTTTTGTTGGTAGCTAAGTTTTAAAGATATGGGCAAATTTGACCTAGAACTGTCAATTTTGGTTAAAAGCAGGTCTTACAGCATAAGTAAAGGGAAAATTCCGAAAAAAAGAATTTGAACATTAAGGTTAATTTTGATACTCACAAGGTTTGGCGAAAATCTAAACTTTCCCAAATCTTTTTATCGTGTTGTCTCAGGACCTTGATTTTTATAATCCTATTAGGGACTATAGACCTTAGTTTCTGGTATAAATGGTTCAACTTGCTAGATCCACCCTTTCCTGAGAAATCGGTGGTGACACACGGACAGACAGACGGACAGACGGCCAAGAGAGTGCACTCTGGTCTTGTAATATTTTTACCTTTTGAGGTACGGAACCCTAAAAATACAAAAGGAATGATCGTCCATAAAATGATGTTCAAAATTGAAACAGGAAGTAAAGAAATGGAAATAAAATGCAAACCACCAGTACCACAACCGCAAATTAGTTTTCAAAGCCTTATAGCAACAAAGTTAACTTAATCCTAACATTTTTCTGCTTGCCCCCAGCCCCCAGTCCGCTCCTGTACATACAACAAGACTCGCTAAGTTGAGAAGCCAATACGGTTCTTTGCGTAAACATTCACTGCATCAGCTGGATTACTTAGTAAGTTAGTGCTTAACTCTAACTTAATGCATTTACAACATCTTCATGCTAGCCTGACATTGTAAGACAAGTAATAGAGATGCTTGTCTTGCTATACGTCATGATTTGCATAGCTCGTTCGAATTATGTCTTAAGAATGCAAGAGTTGAGAATCTTCGCACTTCTAGTCTTGATGTTGTTCAAGCTTTTAGTACATTTTTTTGTAATGCCTGTATAATATCGGTCTCTACCCTTTTTTATCTATAGGCATACGTAGTAATGTTTATTTTAGTCAACCTGTAAAGTGTTTTTACCCGACTGCCAAAGGAGGGTAATGTTTTTGTCAGTCTGTATATGTATGTATGTTTGTTCCTATGTGGCGTTCTAGAGACCAAACGCGTTGGCCGATTTTGATGATTCTGACGTCAATCGATTCGTCTTAACCTTGCGAGTGCCACTGGCTACATTGAAATTGGAAAACCGAAAGATAGCGGATTTTGGGCGCCATATTATGGGTATCCAGTTTTTTTTTTCTTTCAAAGACTTTCAAAGCCGTCGTGAGGGGTATCAAAATAAAGGATTTTAAGAGGTGATTTCAAAAATATATAACACTTATATGTTTAAATGTACCTAATCGGGCAGTCGCAGGTTACATCTGGTTTTAGTCAGCCAGCTCGCGAATATGTATCCTCTGACTGCACAGCATGATTTTCTTCTTGTTTACGTCTTTTTAGTTCGCTTCTTAAGCAGTCGGGTTTTTAATTTTTGAAATAACTTTTTTTATCACTATGTGGTCGTTTTCTAGAAGATGCTTAAATGTTTCAATATATATCTACTAATTACATTATTTAATTTTTGTATCGGAAATGTGATTATCCACATTAACACTAGGCATAATTAGTGATTTTTTATAAACTGTCTAATTTCCTGTATAAACCATTATCTTTTGGGCCGGTTCCTTGTTTGTTAATGAAGACCTTACCTTGCATGTGTCAAAACCTGCATACCCTTACACAAACACACACAAACGTCTCACCTTGGAAAAATTAAAGACTTCTAACTGTGAATTCTGGGAATCCAACCCGCAACCCTGAACGTATGAAAGCGGACACTCCGCATTATTGGCATTCGGGTCATCTACGATAATGAAACCCTTAGCAATGACAAAAGAATTCTTTGTATAAGGTTCTACTTCTCATCATCATCATCAACCTATTAATGTTCCCACCCACACGGGCTTCCTCTCTGACAGAGGGAATCGGCCGTAATCTACCACGCGGGCCCAGTGTGGGTTGGTGGATGTCACATGTCTTCGAATTTTTGGTTCTAGGACATGCAGGTTTCCTCACGATGTTTTCCTTCACCGTTTTGAAAGCAGTGGTGATGAAATAATTTACACAAAGTAAATCGCCTGCCTGGGTTCGAACCCACGCCACTGCTCTAATGTCAATTAATAAGAGAATATTAGCTCATGTAGTGGATAAAATTAGGATGATTGTGTGAGTAGCGATATGAAAGAAAAGAGAGGCAGTGATAGCGTGACAGTTGAGAGGACGGAATAGAAGAAGCAAACGTATTGTGCCGACCCCAAGGACATAAAGATGATGAGTGGTAATAATATAAGCCGGTCAGCAGATTGGTAACAAGACAAAATGTAAAATGCATGTATCTTTCAAACGCCCCTGTATTTTACAATAAAATACAGAAACTTTCCTTCCGGATCTTCGGTTGAATCTTTCGCAAGTTTAAGTTTTTTACATGTATTTTACGGTGTATTTTTTGCATTAATATATTATAAGAAGTTGGTAAAAGTTCAATATGTTCAATTAATATTAATAAGTAAGATTTTCCCCTTTGATTGTCCAATATTTTTTTTATTTTTTATTATATCCTATAGGCTCGCGCTTGACCACTATCTTACCTGATGGTAAGCGATGATGTGGTCAAGGGTGAAACACGCTTTCCTAGAAATAACCTATTCACTCTTGACATAAAGATTGAATATAAGAAGAAAAATAAAAAAGATTAATATTTTTTTTTTAAATTATATTGTATAAAACAAGTATTAAATACGTGTAAGGTTGTATTTTTGATGAACGTCAAATTTGTTTTTTCGAAAATTACCTGTATTTTATAGGAGGAGCTCGTGGCTAAATTATAACAGCCGCACTGATCGATCATTAAGGTTAAGGAACGCTTGACGAGGTCGGTTCGTGGATGGGTGACCATTTCAACATACCGAGTTTCCTCCGTGCCTCGTAAAGCACGTTAAGCCGTTGGTCCCGGCTGTTATTTGAAGATCTTTGACAGTCGTAACGGGTAGTCAAAAGCTTGAAATCTGACTCCAGTCTTGCCAAGGAGTGCCGTGTTACTGGTCAGAGAGGCAGTCGCTCCATGTAAAACACTGGTACTCAGCTGAAGCCGGTAAGACTGGAAGCCGACCCGAATATAGTTTGGAAAAGGCTAGGCAGACATGTATTTTATAGGAAATATACAAAGTTTCAAAAAAAAACAAAATGTATCTTTCGCAATTTTCAACGCTAGTTTCTGTCTCATCTCTGTTTCCAAGCCATTACCACTCACCACGTCATTTCCAATCGTTGTCACGTCTATTTCTTCAGGTAAATGTCATCTTCCTTGAAACTTTGCGTTACGAGTTTTATTTGAAACTATCTTACGTCAAACCTAATAATTTTCATGAAGATTTTCCTCCACGTTCACGAAATGGGTTTCACATGTTCTGCTTGCAAGAAGCTGATAAATATATTAGCTCAGTTCATCTTGACGTAGATGCTATGACGTTCTTACAGAATATACACAAATATATATTGTATGGAACATCTGTAAGCGATAAACATTTTCGACCTATTGAGGGAATTGAACCCACGACCCTGACTGCAATGTGTGGTCACTAGTGTTTGTGTTGTCGTCATCGCCAATATTCTACGGCTTTGCATCTATTATAAAGAACACAGAATCGTGTTCAGTACAATTTTCTCTAATTGTATTTTCCTAGATTTCGCATATCTCGGTTTGCAAATCTCAAATCTCTGTCTCTTGCTCTTTGGATAATCCGAATTTCGAATAACTTTATAATACCCACCGTGTTGAAGCAGAGGGTCTCGTCAGCCAGGTGTGTATTATTAAGTTATTCGAAATGCATATCATCAATAAAGACATTTTGAGTTTTATGTTGGACAGCAACTACATTCATGTCTTGATTTCATTTGTCCTCTTGCTACGAGACTACAATTAGTTAGTAAGCAATTATTTAAGCACAATTATTGAAACACGCAAAAAATAACCACCTATCCAAAAATAACCTCCATGTATATTTTAGTCAAACATTTTTAGGTGTGAGTACACAAAAGTATATATACTATTATATTCACTCAGTAAACCCAAGGCATTGGCAGATACCTTCTAATTATTCATCGTGAATCAACAGATAGTGGGCTGACTGTATAAGTGTACAATTACTGAGGTACACTGTCAACTAGAGACGGTACATTTTGATGTTTAATTCGCCACAAACGTGGGTAGTGTAGTGACTACAAGGTCCAATGTAATTGTTTGTTGTGCTGGAAACTTTATAATTAATTATAAAATCATGGAGAATAGGGTGTGTCTGGTGTTTCTTATTATCCTGCTTATACTTAGTATCGTCTAGATCCATTCAGTTTACTTCTACGATATCTTATGTGTTCATCAATCTCATTTGTTTAGTTTTTATTTTTCCTTGTGCTTCAGTGTTTTCCATTACACCTTCCATTTTTGAATTCTCTGCATAGTAAAGGTTTTTGTTAGCAACTATATATCCGCGTATTGATATCATAATATATCCGCCTAGCGATGGGCGCGTAAAGATGGCCCTAATTTGTTATCTAAGTGGCATAACTGCTATCTGTGCCCACTGCACAGTAGTGGCCTAATCTGTTCCGTTATTGATAACAATTTAGGTAATCGATTTCATATTATTATTCGTATGTATAGTGAAGTTTAACAGATAGTAAAAGTTGTCCAGGATGTAACACTCTTTGTCGAAACGTCAGACGTGGTGAACGTGGCTTATCGCATTTTTAAATGGTCTATCTATTATGTTCTCATCCGTCACAATCTATTCTCACAGTTTTTTTTTTGGGTTCGCATGCTTGCGGTTTGAATATTCAACGCGTGGGCGTTCTAACTGGTTATAAAATAAAATAAAAATTTGTTATTACTTTTTATCACACACACGAATTGTGAATACGATTAATTAAGTATTAATTTAATGATACGACTGGTTTATTACGTGTGATCAGACGTTTATATATAAAGAATACGTTGGTAAGTGTTAGTATGTACAGTACTCGGTGTATGTTCTGCTTATCATCGCATTCTCACAGTTGCACGTCCAATGCGTGTTTGTAATACGTGAAAGCAACTGCAACTGAAATAAATCACCAATATATACCTGGATATTGCGTCGTTGTTCTGCGGCGTGGTTTGGGGATTTTAGTTTTCCGAGCACGTTCGTAACCACGATATATCACCAAGAGCCATAGCCGTAGTTTTGTAAGGCGATACGACATGCTCTACACGGTGTTACCACGGTGATGTAATCTCTACCTGCTGTAATAGGGACAATGTCAAGGTCTTATAAATTTCACTTGACAACGACATTGATAACACACAAATACTATAATATATAATATATACTATAATATATACCAGCCCAACAACTACCGAGTATGAAATTGCGCAAAAAAAATGGTAGGTATTTGCTACAAAATCATTAGTGCGATAATATAAATTCAGCATTGTGCTATTTTTAACAATTACGTATGAATTTTTCCGTAAGTAAACATCTTAACTTTTCCTCAAATGGAACATTTGATATAGCTATGACCGACCATATTTATTTAAGTCTAGAAAATCGCAAAATAAATTGTGAATGACGTTTGTAAGTGATAATGTAATAATTTTAACCAATATCAAGTTGTCAATACAAAAACACCCGCACCCTAGCAAAAGTAAAGTTTCAACAAGGCCAGTAATCAGTATACAAGCAGCTATATAGAAATAATTCAATACATTTTTTAATCATGCGTCAAGGGCTTTGCACTTAGTAGTTATGCCAATATATACCACTTATTTATTATGATTAGGAAACAAAATAATGTATTACAAAATATAATTTGTTACGTGGATATTACAAAGAACATTGACAAGCCAATTGTATGGTAGAAATAATAGAAGCAAGGAAGGACACAGTTTTGACTGACAGTAATACCTGAGGCAACGCTGGGGTTTCCTGATAGAAAATTGATATTGACGCTGAACACTTATTGCGGGTGAATGCGTTTCTCCACTACCTCGTAGATAGCCTGGTGATCAGTGACCTAAGAATGTACTCAATTTTAGCTGCTGAATCGGTATTTAAAAAGATACATGTTTGACAAAACAAGTGAAAAGGCGTTAAGGAGTGCGTTTTGGTAACTTTGGTTCCCAAGACAATTGTTTTTCTATTGTCTCTGCTAATTAGCACTCAAGGAAATAATAAACCCTTCATTTCGTACGTGTATGTGTAGTTGTATATGTACAACAGATTGAAAAGGCATACCTCACTACAGCAAGTTTCGCAGCGATAACGGAATTATGAAGCAAACTAGCAAGTACTAAATACTCTTAACTAACAATATCGACAATAAATACTAATTATGGTAATTTATATATGCAATATATTTCTGCCACTTTATTATCGTTAAACGCATTTACCGCAACGCTGATCAGATATTGTCTTGAACAATAATAAGCTCAATGATTTGATCTATTGAGTACCTAAAGACCAGTCCAGGGTCCTTTTAGTATTTTAATTGATAAGGCTACTTGTATATTAAGTTTTATGAGATAGACCTAATCGCAGTAAATTTTAGAAAATCAGAAAGTTTGCTAGTAGCTAACCCATGAACTAAAGACATGGAAATATAAATTTTATGTTGTCAGAACATTCGATTATAAATTTGATAGGGATCTAAGAGACCTATCAATTTTATATATATATATACCTAAAGCTTTTGTCCGAATCTCAGTTTTAGACCAGAAGAAACTTGTCGAAAGCCTTTCCAAAGAAAGACCCTTGCAACATCCAAACTCTAATATTGTTAGAAAACTTTCGGAAGCTTTATAACAAAACAGCTTCTGGCCGCGGTTTCGCCCGCATAATCAAACTATCCTATTTCCTTCCCAGGGTCTCAAACTATCTCCATGCCAAATTTCATCTAAATCGGTTCAGTAGATCCAGAGATTAATTACCCTTACAACCTCACAAACTCGCAAACTTTACCTCTTTATAATATTAGTATAAATATAGATTACATTTTATGACATATAATTTTGCTAAGTCAATTGAAATTGTTATACATGAAATATAACTGGATATTAATATTGTAACAGGAAATTATGAATACTAGTAATATACCTATTTCAAACTGAAAGGAGAGTTCAAACTAAATCTATAGAATATTACGAGTACCTTGCTGAGGAAACTGAGTGCTCTACTTTACTTAATACTTACACTTAGTTGCACTTGCTGTAGCTACAAGAGTCTCGGAGCCTCAAATATTAATATCGTTTTGGCATCTGCTACCAGCGATAGTAGTTGTACGTTGTAACTTCTTCAAAGACTAAGTGCTCTTGTTTTACTACTTTTCACAATGTTACTACAACGACACAAATATATTACACTTTATTATATTACGTTCAAAAGTTTAAGTAATAAACTCAAACTACCGCGGAGGTGATTATTTAAGCCACCATGCTTCGTTAAATTTAAAACTAATTAATAATACATGTACTCTAAAACCTTGAAATCTTGTAATTGCTCGTGGAGTTTTTTATCATTAGTCTTTAGGTTAAAAGTAAAACATGTGTTACTTGCAACTAGTTTGAAATATTATTTCTTTAGTTGTTCACTTTTAACATTTGCTCCTCGTTAAGTTCAGCCATTGATATGTTTATTATACGTGGTTTTTGTATTTTTTGCACGCCAACGCCATCATTGTTTGGGCGAGGCAGACTGGCGGGCGTTACGGACAAAGAACCAGTTTGGTTGGGAATCAGACGGCAAAACCTGTACGTATGGTTCGCACCAAACTGTTTGAAACATCTCTAAGTTTGCTGCTTTTTAAACACAACATGATACAACTACGGTTACATATAAATCAATGTACTTTATTCATCATCATCATCATTTCAGCCGACAGACGTCCACTGCTGGACATAGGCCTCCCCCAGGTGTCGCCACATTGACCGATCCCGTGCGTCTCGCATCCAGCGCCTTCCCGCAACCTTAACCAGGTCATCAGTCCACCTAGTGGGAGGCCTTCCAACGTATCGTCTTCCGGTTCGCGGTCGCCATTCCAGAACTTTTCGGCCCCATCGGCCATCCGTTCTGCGAGCAATGTGCCCTGCCCACTGCCACTTAAGTTTGGCAATTCTTCGGGCTATATCGGTAACTTTGGTTTTCCTGCGGATATCATCATTTCTGACGTGATCACGCAAGGAAATGCCGAGCATAGCCCTCTCCATTGCCCTTTGGGTGACTTTGAGCTTTCTGATAAGGCCCATTGTGAGCGACCACGTCTCGGTCCCATAGGTGATCACTGGCAACACACACTGGTACTTTATTGCTTTAAAGTTATTGAAATTGGTGTCCATGGGTCACATGGACATATCAACTATATTTATATCGCTACGAGTTGTTAACACGGTGTACTTGTCACATAAATACAAGTATGTTTGTGTATTGAGTAAATGTTTTAATATAAATAGCTAGGAAACACGAACATAAAGCATGTTTAGGAACACAACGGGACAGTGTTGAAATATTTGAATAATGAATTATGTTTCAGACAATCAGTAATTATTATTTTTTCATTATCGGACTATGTGGGCTGAGTTGTATATCAATCACAATCACGCTTTTTAGTAAATGGAGAAAGCAGAGGTGTGTACTACCGTCTGTCTCGCAAGGTGGCTTAATACCGCTTGAGACATGAATAGCAATCACTTCACGCAATACTGCACAAGTGACGGCTTGCAGCTCATTGCATACTAGCACCATTAAGTAACCTGTCCCCTTATATGCATCCAATCTTACCAGTCTCGAAGGAAGATAGCCTGATATGATATGGGCAGTAATTAGCAATTACTAGTAGTGATACAGGGCAATTTTTCTATCGAACGGCATAATGAAGGAGTCAGGGGACGGTCTTATATCTATAATAATAATCGTAAACAGAAAGCACACAACACAACTCAGTTTATTTCATTTGAATGGTTTCCATTGTAGTTATTTTCCTTTTAATTTTCACGCTAATAAATAACAGTGAAACTGCGTCCAACTCTTCAAGTCACAACATTGCAACACTCATCGCTCCTGCCACAAAAAAGCAGAATCGAAACGGCTTCAATGACAAAAATATTGCTTTTAATGTGATTTCGAATTTGACTTCATTTTTGGCATTACCACCCCAAAAAACGTTATTATGTCAGCGAAGGCGATCGTCAAAATGTCAAAATGTAAGGAACCGATAACGCCTGGCAATCCCGTGCATTGTTAACATTTTATCACTCGCTATCATAATGCTTTTGTGGGTAGAATGCCATTTGTCTATAGCCTCAGGTATCTCAAGTGTTGCCAGTCGCTCCGAGATGTTAGTGCTAGTCCCGTACCCACTTCTCCCCCTACCATTCTCGCAATGTCGTGCGTGGATTCGCCAGAGGTCAACAGAACTCCATAATAACAGATGGTCACGGGCAACAGACTGTAGACAGTC
Organism: Orthosia cruda; assembly: GCA_964057195.1. Lineage (NCBI taxonomy): Eukaryota > Metazoa > Arthropoda > Insecta > Lepidoptera > Noctuidae > Orthosia > Orthosia cruda. The sequence continues at coordinate 8,159,089 of OZ059846.1, forward strand.
AAAAATGGCTTTGCCAAATGTATACCCGCGTCTAACTAAAAAACTTCTCTGCCTTAACAGAAATAACCTAAAAATTATCATAGGGACAATAATGGGCCACACAATTAACACATATGTTTTCAACATAGGTGCCACAGACAGCCCACTTTGCAGGGGCTGTTTTAACGCCGAAGAATCAGCCGCCAACGTAATTCTGGAATGCGAGGCCATGGCATCTCAACGTGATGCCAGTGTTCATGTTACCACTGACCAGGAAGTGTGGTTGCCTGTACATTGATGCACATTACTAGATAATTAAATACCTACATATAACTTACACGTGTCTTTAGTGTTCTTCTTCTTTTCTTGTAAGGATGTGGCCACCTCTGCTGTCAGAGTTGATTAAGCCGCCTCTGGGGACCACACGCCTCTGACTTAACCATTTCAGACTTACATTAACTTTGTAAGTCCAGGTTTCCTCACGATGTTTTCCTACACCGTTGCCTGTGATGTTCAAGATAAACATAAAAAGTATATATGAATTTAAAAATTAACATAGATAATAGCGCTGGCAAATGAAAGCAGTACCACAGTCTGTAACAAACGTCAAAACATTTGATGACATAACGGAAATACGAATCGGTACCTAAAATCATAATAAATAAATATGAGATTTTGCATTGTGTTTTAAAATCGCCTTAAATTAAGTATTGTTAATTTCATGATTTGTTTATTTGTGTTTAAGTAATAATTTAATAAAAATAAAAAGGAGGGTAATCCACTGTGACTGTTAGTACATTTAAATAAAATAATTGCTAGTTAAAATGATTAGAAGTATTTGTAAAAGGCATTATTAATTACTAATCAAATATTATAAGCAATTACTGTATTTTTACTAACCTAATTCTAAAATAAATTGTGAAACGGATATCACGGGTAGTTGATGCTGCGTGATGTCTTGTTATTTGCAAAAAACGTTTAAATAGGCTCGCTTTAGTGGAAAAAGGACTGAATTGAATTGTAATTCGAACTGTGCACATCTCGTTGTAAAATTAAGTTGTGTGACTATTGATTGTGAGTAATAAAAGTGTTTACAAGATGTCTGAAAATTATCATTTGAGAACCCCGAGTCGTCCCGCTCTCACATAGATCCTTGCCTGGTAAAATCCACGACCCCAACCACGAGAAGCTAGGTCTTAGCCACTAGGCTACAACTTTGGTAAAGTTAGATGTTTTCTTTTGTAAATTAATATTAACACAGACAGACATATTAGTATTTATACCACCTAATCACTGTTCTTGTTTGCTTATCTTGTGCAGGTCAAGTCAAGAGATAAGAATTTGTCCAAAATGTACACCAACGGAATTCAATATCTAACGTTATCTTTCGTTGGGATGACATTTGTACTTAGGTACTTGGGGCTCCAGAATGGATACGGCCCCAATGGCGAAAATGTTGCTTTTGATGTGACTTTGAATTTGCCCTCATTTTCGGCATTAGTACCCCAAAAGTTGTGACAGATTTGAGGTTATCATATTTACATAGTTAACATACTCAGCTTTAGCAGATGAGTTTAGTACCCTTTATAAGTTTACATTAATTGCGCCAACTATTTCATAGCCATAAGAAATCAGCAAGGCATCTAAAAGCAGAGAAAATCTTACAGAGTTGTGTCCATCTTAAATATGATGGGATTTTTTATTGATGGTCATACATAAAAAACGCCTTTTTATTTAAATTGTTTATTACTATATCATAATTGTTTCATTGGTAGATTTTCTTTTAAAGTTCACATTGACCATTAGTGAGACTCGGAGCAAGTTTACACGTCATAGTACCGCAACACTGTCCTCTTTTGAAGAGGTTACACTGTAAAAAAAAATATGCTTATTAAACACTCAGTAATTTATTTTTATTTATTTTATTGGTTCACTAACTATTGTTTACACTAGTATTATTCTAATGGTGGCATGCAAAAGTATATCTGCAACAGTGCAACAATCACTTGCAGGTTAATTCCGCTTGCATGTTTGATGCATGAGTTGTACCAAAAAATTATAAAATTAATCTAGTTTTATATATTTACATTAATTTACATTATTACTTTTTTAGATATTTTATTACATATCTAAAAAAGTAATTAAAGAATATTTAATTATATTCCTAAAGATCTTCTATGAACTTTTCATTAATTCTCCATGAAGTTTATTCGCCTTTGTAGTAACATTTTTTTTTTAAAGAGACTAATATTTCATCTTTAAGATGTAATGTTACAAGTTTAACATTTATTCAAACCGTATCTCTAGTCTGTTTTTTTATCTGTGAGACAAAATTGGCAAATGCAAATGTCAAATTACTTCTTTCTGAAACATGCCATGTCAAATTACTATTAATAGGCCTCCTGAAGTAGTCTCAAATACAGCAATAGGTCCAAAAGAGTCATATATAACATACCTCAGGAGGCCTTTTAAGCCCTAAAATAAGTCTTTTGACATTTGCAAGCAGGCGCGGATACAGGAGGGCCTTTGCCCTCCCCTGGGCCTCGACCAAACTGTCTCAGAAACTCCAAATTAGACACAAAGATAGCTTATATTTGCATTTATAGGTTAAAACTTAGATATTGATAAATTATCGTTACGCTTGGAAGGGAGAGCGCATTCTTGAGTTTATGGAAAATAGGTCTTGAAAATCGGCAAATTGTGAGAATTTTCTCCACTGGGGGCCCTTAGGCATATTTATCCTGCTGCCATAAATAAGTTAGTGGCACTTCTAGTCTTCGAGCTTGCTGCCCAATAACTTAACTGACTGGTTAAAACATAGATTCATAAAAGTAGATTATAAATCAATTTTTTCAATGGTTAAATATAGTCTAGGCAAGTCAAACCAAGGCTAGGCAAGGTAACTTTTCGAGTTCGCTTCGCTTGCTCTGATACCATATAAATCTTTTAGGTTTATGATGACAAAAATACTTTATAGTTGTATGAATGGTCAACAGAAAATCACAACTTGATTTCCTTGATCTTGTTTCTATAAAAATGATAAAAACTATTTCTATCTACGTAGTCCTAAAATTTTCCAGCACGCTTCGCTCGCTCTTGTCCACAATGGGTTTCGGAGTTTGATTTTCTCAAACACTTCTAATGGAAAACAAACTAAGGAGGTTATTAATAAGATGCAGGAACACATTTGTTTTCAGGAATCCTCCCCTCTTTAGAGACACATGCCCCCCCTCCCCTTTGAGCGATGTCCTGGATCCGCGCCTGTTTGCATGCATTGTTAATATATCGATGTTTGCATGTGTAAATTTTGTTTATTTTGGTAAGACCAATACAAAATAAACCGATTAGTTTATGTTTTATTTTCGGCAAAGTTTACAGACCAGCTTAAAAGTTTAAATTCTGTATAATAAGCGGTGGAGCCTATAAGATAATCCTGTATCTTTATGTATCATTATTACTTACTTTTTCACCAACTATTTTGCATGCTTGTTCTCCATAAACAATGCAAGCTAACATCGCGATAATCACCAAGAACATTGACAAATGTGTCATTTTCATCATTTTGGATTGTTTTCTTCTGAAACAAATAAAAACTAGATTATAATGTGTAAAATCAAAATTATAAAGAAATGTATAATATAATTAATAAAACAATTAGTTAAACTCAGCATTATAATATAGTGTATAAGTGGGCAAACTTTGTCATTGCAGTCGAAGCAGAATAATTACACCCGGACCGAAGGTGGCATTTCGCCATGACGAATGCACAAGCGCAACAAACTATATGTTTCAACCCACTTGCGAAGAAACAATTAATAAAACTTCACAATTTTATTTAGTGCTACTTTTCATTCTAACAAAGCAATCATTCGTGACAGCTCAACTCAAGCACAGATTAGGGAAGTTACTACGTCAACTAAAGGTCCGTTTGAAAACAAGAGTTAGGCAGTTTTCTGCTAAGATAGAAAATAGATCGACATTATTTCGTAGCATGGTAAGTAATAAAGACGCTATTTCTAAGGTCAAGTTTTACCATTGTTGCTACTGACCAAGAACTGTGATTAAATTTTACATTTATGGATATACCTAACTTAATCATTATTTTATAACTTACGTCTTTGTCTTCGATAAGGCAGCTGGATGGTGTCTTCTGTAAACTAATAATTAACAAAGACGGACAAACTATTTATACCAAATAATATCAATCTAATAATTTTATGCTTATCTCTTGCAAGTCAGTGTCAAGCCAATAGTACATTATGGTACAAGTGTGTAATGTTGGTGATTACCGCTGAGGCGTCATTGAGACCCGAGCCATTAGGTGAGGGTCTTAAGAGAGCCGAGGACGGTAATCATCAATACACACGTGTATCATACGACGTTTTTCAACACACTTGTGAAGAAAATAATACAAAAAAATCATTTCCAACAGTGAAAACGAGTTGTAAATTTTTTTTCGCAATGGCGGGCAAAATTAATCAGTTTTCCTATGCGCGCGCATCTAACAATGGCGATCGGCCATAGACTAAAAATAATGAATTTTTTTTTTGGCTTTTCGCGGATAGCGTTTTAGCCACGTACAAAATAGGGAATTTCAAGTTTTCTTTATTACAGACAAAAACAAAAATTATATTTGAGTGAAAGTTTTATTTATTAAACACGAACAAGTTGAAATTATCTATTTAAATACGAAGTTACATGAAATGTATTGCATTTGTACTATTGAGCACGATCTTTTTTGTATCGAAACTTTTTTAAGAACAAAGCAACTCAACCAATAAATAACTCACTTGTGAATAATAGTAATGAAAAAGTCACAGTTTGATAACAGGTGTCATTATGTGCCTAATTGCGGTGAAATTAGAGCCACTTTATGAGCAAGTGTGTTGAAAAATAAATAATGATATAGAATAAAATTATTATAAAGGTTTTATTGCTTGTAAGTTTGTTCGTAATGGATAAACTCAAAAAATATTAAAACAATTAAAAAAAAAAATCTGTATAATCTACATTATTCCTGAGAATAGGCTATTTTTTATCCCGAATACGGTTCCTGTGGCCACGGGACTTCGCTCCCGCGTGGAAAAACTAGTTTTAAATAATAATAACTTTACCATACAATTTAGGCAGCCTACAATAATAACAAGTTGCCAACTAAATTTACATTAGATGAATTGGATATCAAATGCTACCTTGGCCCAGATGCCTAGTATGTATTTTACTCCATAGGCAAAAATAACTCAGCCTATCTGTCTATAACCCAGAAGTAAAAAAAATTACGGTTGAACGAATAAGGATGAGACTTGAGACACGGGTATTCCCGTATGTACGGGATTAGGACATATGATACTTTTCACGCCACCAGCTCGATAATGTCCAATTACATATCATGCAATCTCAACGAAAAGTAAAGCATTATCAATTAAGGGAGGTAACGTGGTATGAAACTACCAAGGGAGTAAAGTGATTTGAATTTGGCACGTCAAATTCTTGTAAGAACTCTTGGAAAACCATAAAGAGGTTTGTTCGAAAATCGAACTGGCCACCATAAGCAGAACACAAATCAAATCAAATCTTTTTAATGTAATGGGCATAGGTTATACAGACAGATGGTAGGTAAATTTCAGTTCCATTATGTCCTGCCTAGTAGGCATACAATAATGAAGTAAACATGCAAAATAATCAAAGGTAAAGCAAATCTTACAATATAAGAATTAGGTGCATGGTGAGATTGTAGTAGGTACTAATTATTAAGAAAATATTCGATTGTGGCTTTGTCAATTAAAAATTACGTAATTACAAAAAGTAAAAAGGCGTGATTTCAAGGAATGTGAAACAAAAGAAATGTTCACGATTCAAAATGACGTCCAAACACAAGTTTCTACATCTTTGAGTACTGAAATAAATTCCACCACAACTTCCATAAATGTACCGAACAAAAATGTTACTCTATCCTTCCATAACTGGACTAATGTATCCAACATCAATATTAACTTTTGATTTATATTAATTACAAAATAAATACTTAATTTATGGAGCTCTCGCTTTTTATTGTCTCGCAGAAGGTGTGAAAAGTAGAGTTTGCTTCTCTGGGACAAAGCCTGTCTTCGTCTTGGGGAGTTTGAACCCCTCGCTTCACTCAGGACTCTAAATAACTCTAGAGTTCCTCGTTACGCTCAGGGTTCAATATGCCGCCCGTGACGTAAGAAACTGCTTTATCCCCTTGATGCATAATCTACATTTTTATCCCAGGAGTAGTTCTCTTGGAATAATTTCCGACTCTATTCTCCGAAGTCTGAAACAATTTCAAATAAAAGGTTAAAACTTCCGACTGAAGTGAGGACCCTCCTCGGAATTCATTTTTACATTGCCCAAGTATTTCCAACCTTTTCCTAATCGCTTTCGATTTTGTTGATATAGTTCAACGATCCGTGAAACGCAATCCCAAACTCTGTTCCGACTTCGAGTGGATATTCATTACGATACAGCTGTATCTATATAATTATATGACCGAAAGATATGGCTATTGAAAAGTGAAACTGAATTATCATTTCCATTTCAATGATAGGAGTATTTTGCTCTTGATTTATCGGGGAGTGTTTGCAGGCACTGGTAGGTATGGGTGTGTAATATATGCACAGTGCATTATGCAACTCGTCTGTGCCGATGGTCGTTAAATCCTACGCTTTACGAACTGTTGCGATCGCATGCCATGACCGATTTATAGCCATACCTCGATTCATAGGTGATTGATCCGGCATACAATGTTAGATAATTTTATGTTCTATCTGCTTATCGGATGCATAATGAAATAATGTCGTGCTGTTTATACGTAAGTCTAAGTTTTTAAACTGTTATGGTCACTAACATTAGAATTGAGATATTTATCATGTTTACTGTTTGTAGCGAGTTTCCGATATTTCGGCGCTGTTGCAAGCACCATGATCACGGATTAACTGAAGTTATTGCGGGTGGGTGTTTATGAGGAGACAAATCGGTCTACCCTCTTTCTTGTTGAACAGAATCGAGTTGTGAGTGAAGGTGGTAGCGGTATCGAGTGCAAAAAACGAACAAGAAAGAGTGAAGACCGATTTGTCTCCTCATAAACACCCACCCGCAATAACTTCAGTTTATCCGTGATCATGGTGCTTGCAACAGCGCCGAAATATCGGAAACTCGCTACAAACAGTAAACATGTTAAATATCCCGATTCTAATTTTAATGTGAGTGTACGTAAGTCTGTTTATGAACTTCTAATAACTGTCTCCATCGTTTCTGATGACGTCAGGGTAATATTTTTGTCGTATCTATACAACTTTGTTACCGTACTGAGACTATTCTTATTGATTTATCAATGAAACGCTGTTAACTGGATACTGAAAAAAAAAACAAAAAACCTGACTGCTTAAAAAGCGAACTAAAAAGACGTAAACAAGAAAAAAAATATGCTGTGCAGTCGGAGGATACATATTCGCGAGCTGGCTTACCAAAACCAGATGTATACTCCGACTGCACAGCATATTTTTTTTCTTGTTTTCGTCTTTTTAGTTCGCTTTTTAAGCAGTCGGGTTTTTTGTTTTTTTTTTTATTTAACACTTTTTATTTAACATATTATTCGAATTAGGTACATTTAAACATACAAGTGTTATATATTTTTGAAATCTCCTCTTAAAACCCTTTACTTTGAGACCCCACATGCAAGGATCGGAAGAAAAAAAAGTTTGGGCCTCCGCAATATGGCGCCCAAATGAATTTCAATTTAATTGATTTCAATTGATTTTCCAATTTAATGAAGCCAGCGACACCCGCAAGATTAAGACGAATCGATTGACGTACGAATCATCAAAATTATTTAACGCGTTTGATCTCTGGAACGCCACATAGGAACAAACATACATACATACATAGACTGATAAACACATTGGGTAATGTGTTTATCAGTCTAGTCCTTCGGCAGTCGGGTAAAAGGAAATAATTCTGTTTCAGTCAATATTATTTATCTAACATACGTAGTTGTTTTGTGTAATCGTCATTCGGACTGTGGAAATACTTTTTGCTAAGATATAAAGAATAGGGTAATGTACTCCTACAAAATATAAGTTATCTATCTATAGTTGTATTGAGTGATTATATTACAGAATGAGTACATCCGCCCAGGCGCTAATATTTATAAACATATAAGAGTCGTCTAATAAAATAAACTGCAAATAGTCACGAGAAAAACGTCGTTAATGAAGAAGGAAAACCTTCTCGAGTCGGGGTAACTGAACTGTTCATGTATCTCCTCATTTGCTTAACAATTAACACTTTGTTCAAAAAGGCTCCAGTCTCTTTACAATTGACCAAATAATAGGGAATGAGTCAGATACTCGCGTTAACACCAAATAAACACACAAAGAAAATTTTCGGAAAACTCTCAACAAATAACACATTTCCGCAATTTTTCACGAAGGTAATGTTTCATTTTATGAAACAACTTGATTATTATAATAACGCAGATAATAGAAGCATTTCACACACTATGCCACTATTAAATACCGAGAAAACAATAAATGATACAAAGAAAATCGATCTGTATGGCTGTCGTGTGAACCCAGCCTTACAAGCGAAACGATTACGAAAGTGATTAAGCATTTAGAATGTTATGCGATTGTTATAACACCGACAATCAACCGTTTGAAAATTATATGTTCAGGTTCATTAAATATAGGTATTTATTTTAACACCGGGGTACACTTAACCTTATGCGACCTTGCTTGAGTATGTTACAAACCCAACAGATTGTGTGTACCCACAAATATTTCCTCACATTGTTCTATGATAGAAAAACCTAAAAATATAAGTTGATATAGTTTTTCTCAGATAATTACGATAGATTATTTAACTTGACCCGGATATTCGATCGGACGACTTCATAAAGCTTCTAGTTATGCTAAAAAACAATGAGGAAGTAGCAAAAAGATTTTTTATAAGTAGAGATTCAAGGATTCACAACACGTCACTTGATGTTTTTTGTCCTAAACTTGTAATATTATAATTCAAGTTATTATAATAAGAGGCCTGCCTCCGGAATGATTAATTAAACTTGCCAAATTAGTCGGTTTTATATTATGTTAACTGGTTTTGACAGTTATAAACGGTTTCTGAGAACTTTGCGATGACTCGCTCTCAAGGTTGGAAAATCTCAGATCTTTAATTGTGTTACATTTTTCTTATTTATTTTTCAGTATAACAATGGGTATTTGATAAGACGTCAGTAAGCGGCAAATCCCAAGTAATTATCCGAAGTTAATTCCCTCAAACAGATAATAAAATTACTCACAGTTGATAGAGTCCAAGTTCTCTTTTTTTTTTGTTATATGGTAACGTATATAATAATAATAACCCTACCGCAGTATCTCCACGTTGACGTCGTGGAGGGGCTTGCGTGCTCCAATGAACTCTAGGTCGGTGCCGGTATATTCTACTTTGCCTCAACATGCCTAGGGTGAGGGGCCAGACTAAGAGAAAGAGATACAATCCGCAGAGCAGCTTTGTGGCGAGCTGGTGGGCAGTGGCGACCCCAAGGACCTGATCTCCATGGAGGAGTCTTGTCTCTCGTCTCCAGCTTGCGGTGTGAACACTGACGGGGAACAGAGCTCCCACCTCTCTCTTGTCTTAATTGGCTGGCTTGATTGGAGATTCGCAAGAGCAAATGTGCTCGGAGGAAGGAAGTTAACCCAGTAAGATTTTGGTAGGGATCTTGACCGTATTTCGGGGATTGTCTTGATAGCCGTGGCATACCTCTCCACTCCTCAAGCACCTCCGTATAAGTTGCATCCTTCGCGCTACGTCACTAAAATACTAGCAACTGTTTATGGAGGGGGCATTAATGGAGTGTGCAAGTCATCCTCTGCCGTTTTATAGCCGTGTAGATCAACAGTGGTCAGGCAGGGGCCAGTAGTCCTCCTATAGTTTTAGGCTATCGATCCACTAAACCTACCAAACCCATAGCCCGATACATTGTTTCTCCATATTTTGCAATAACCCTGCACCAACCGGGGATTGTTCTTGGGTGCATTTGCGCAGTGCATCAAGGATAATCGTCGGTTGATTTCACATTTCCTGATACATGCCTAACAAGGCATCTGCGAGTTGGGTTCGGCATCTCGCACGTCTGAAAGCATAGGACCGGGGTCCCAGGTTCCCGAGATTGTCAAAATCATAAAAATAATAATAGTCCGTGATGCTAATACTGGACCAATTATATAGTTCATAGGTATTAAAGTTTAAAACGATAAGTAGATAGATATGAACTGTCTACAATGATAGTGAACTATAATTTGCCAACCGTCCGCATTGTTATTAAGCTGCCAAATGAATTAGCAAATCGTAAATCAGAATTGCTCTTATTGTTAAACTAGTTCGTAATCATTGGTATAGATATAATCGAGTCCTATTTATATGCAGACATAACTTCAAAAACTTAATGTTCTGTTTTGAAATGACTGAAATTTAGCTTAGTAGATTTACTTAGTCTTTACAATAGTTGATGCCATAATATACTCAACCTAGAATTGATGCTTATCTATACTAATATTATAAAGAGGTAAAGTTTGTGGGTTTGTGAGTTTGTGACCTTGTAAGGGGTAATCTCTGGATCTACTGAACCGATTTTGAAAATTCTTTCACCAGTAGATAGCTACATTATTCCTGAGTGTCATAGGCTATAAAATATTTCCAAAAAAAATTGCGATCCTTATGCAAATTGCAATAATGTAACCCAAGGTAGCAAAATGTTGCCTGTAAAATACATTATACTTTGTGCCTCGTCCTCGAGATTAGTACCTGTAATTAATGATTATTATTTACATGTAGTACCGGCTACGGGAGCTACTCAAATCACTATGTTTTAGAGACAATATTTTTTTTTTTTTTTTTTTTTTCCTTTCCCTGGCAGCTCTGTGTCGGCTGTCAACTTGTCATTCGCGGTTTTAGTGCGTGCTACTCGACACATAACTAAACTTTTAAATACAAAGAACAGTTTTAAAAGGACACATCATTGTCAACCGAGGAATACGAGAGAATCAAGTGAAAAATGAAAAACCTGGAAACAATTTAAAACATGCTCGACATAAACGAAGTAAAACAAAATCGTCTCAAAGAGTCGACGCCATATTTAGACCCACAAGGTACCTAACTCTGTAAAATTATATTTTGATTTAGTTGTACATAATTATATCTACAACTATTTTACCAATCCTACGGCTTAAACTTGCATCTCTAACAAATAATGCACTTCGGGCAAGCCATCGGGCCGTCCCACTGCATATTCACGAGATTATCAATCAAAAGAAATGTATTTCTTTTTTCCAACTGACTGTATTCGAGCTGAAAATCGGACTGTCTCACAACATTAAATAATTCTCAAACAAATAATGCATTTCGGGCAAGCCATCGGGCTGTCTCACCGCATACTTACGAGATCATCATAATTTAATTATTTTACCTTATCCGAGCAGAGTATCCGACTGTCTGACAACATTCAATAATTCTCAAACGAATAATGCAATTCGGGCAAGCCATCGGGCTGTCCCACCGCATACTTACGAGATCATGAAAGATAATTTAATTCTTTTACCTAACGAATGCAATCGAGCAGAACATTGGACTGTCTCACAACATTCAATAATTCACTGGTTTCGTTCAATTCTTTGGAATTGCTACACCCACCAGATTTTATAACTCGGTTATCAACCGGCAGTAAAACAATGATTTGTAATCATTCCAGGCAAAGTCCTAGACGACGATGCCACAAATGAAATGGAAACAATTAAAGTCGAATATGACCAAGAAAATACCAAAATAACCACAAACAGTAGTGATCTTCCTCACAATTCCAGGCCAGAAACACACAGATGCTCTCAAAATTTATTGGGTTGACCCAACATTGAACACAGAGTATGGTGATGGGGCCGAACTCCACAAGGAAGTGGCCAGCTGTCTGGAACATCTTGCAACATGAGGCCTGTTTCCATAGAAACCACAGGCGGGTATTTCCCCTACAGCTCTATGCGCAGGGAAAATAACCGCTGACATTGAACGTGACAAAACTTGGAGCTCTTATGCTATACAGCAAAATGGCCAAATTATTGATAAACAAGGCCATAGAAGCACCATCTCCATCCTAGGAGCAACATTATCCAAAGTACTGGATACAAAAGAAAATGATACAGATCTATTAAGTTGAATAATGGATACCACTTGCACCTTATGTGAAGTTCAACATTGTGAGTTGTGACTCAATTACTAGATGCAAATTTAGCTGCGGCTCAATAAAAAAGGACCTTAAGGACAAGTTCAAAACACAAAGATAGAAAAATATCTGTTCGGGTAAACACTTGCTGAAACTCATTGAGCTGGTAAAGCGGCTTCTAAATCAGTTGCTGCAACAGCACCCAAAGCCAAGAAAGAACCCAACACATTCTAAGCAAAATACTCGAAAGCTCCACCAGCGCCACAAGGACGACAGGAGAACAGGGAGCCTGTCTATAGCCTGAGTCAGCCGTACAATACCCTTTAAGTGGTCATTACATCTCAACCTCGACGCCGCTAAACTCAGTAAGGTACCCTGGTTGCTTATAAATTCTTATAAATAGTGGTAATTTATCACTGATGATAAGACCATGTTATCATGGATTGAGGGTTTCATGGGTATCCACAACACTTTAAGATAGCCCAGCTGCAAAAACAATATAAGATGCAATATCTAAGTGCCAGCCTTGAAAAGGAAAATTTGTCTCAAGTTTTTCTTAAGACAAAAACCCAATGGCAATAAAGCCTTAATAAGTACATTGATGTAAGTCGTTTCAAAGTTGAAGACTTTTGCACAGAATTAAAAATGATATCAAATGATAGTTCCATGGCCATACATAAAATACATTAAAGATGCAGTCTCTTATAAAATATCACAAAAATTCTAGCAAATATCTAGAATACCCTCTTGGAAATTGTATAAGTTCGGTCTACTACCATTTGGGTAAAACACTGCAACTTACATTTTCACAAAAGTCATGAAATCTGCCAACAAATTCCCAAGATCCTGTGGCCATTAATTGTTGACTGAAAATATTGAAAACACTAAGAAGTTAATCACAAGTTAGTAAATAACAAACTTACACCCACTAATACTGGTATAATTTTGGGATATATATTATTGATAAAAGACTTATAACTGTCATGTAACATTACCTACAGATAAGAAAAACTTATCTATTATGAAATCTGACAATTTATATGTTTTGTAGGACTAGGTACTTACTGCTCTCAGCGTGCCCTACTATTGAATATGGATGGCTTTATATATACCAAAAAACTAGAATGTGTAAAATCCTAAACCTCCAAGGTGAAGTAAATTATGAAAAATACATAGATATCCCTACAATAATTCCCTGAATGGTGGCCATATGCCATTCATTCGGGGGGGGGGGGCTGACTGTGAGGATGAGATTGCCAGGGGCCAGTGGTCAGACAAGGAATATGAATATCAAATGAATTTTAACTGGATTTATTAGCATCATTCTTCGTCTTTCTAAATATTTGGTAAACTTTTCAATAATTGTGAAATACCCTTATGTATAAACAACCCAACAGCAATATAGTATATAATATTAATCAAATGGGTGGAGTTCATTACCCTCATCTCTTCAACTTAGCCAGCGGCATTGGTGTGAAAACCATTATATTTAATTTTCGCTCCTTACATTAGGTTGACTGAAAATCATAGTAGTTGATACTGTATTGCAGAAGTCACATCCTGATGTAGAATGGGAACTAAAAGAAAATGCATATGATTAATAATTGAAAGATAAATTTGGAATTCTGAAATTTACCTATTTGCAAGTCACATTAACAAAAAATATGACCAACCCGAATGCCTTTACAATGGACCCATTTACAGTATACTGGTAACCAATTTTCTTTTCTGCGTTTCCACCATTCTCAATCATATTAAAATATCTACGAAAAATCATAATGGATAAGGCTAAGGGCATCCTAGTGATCACTATGGCCAACTCTGGCCGATTGGGAACTTCTCATAATTTAGAGATGATCATACTTAAACCTAATGAAAATAATAAAGTATCTCACAGCAAGGGAAACCTTACTCTGGCTGTCAGAGTCTAGTGTGTAGGTAGTGAAGTCTATTATGACGAAGCATACTACCATCATCAATAGAAATTATGATAGCATCTCTATCAGAAAATTTTTTCAAACAATTGACACATGTTTAATTAACTGGTATATTTTTTTTAGAAATATAATAATAACATCTTGAACACCAACGGTAATATAATTTCTTAACAGAACTTTCTAATTCTAGTAAAAAATATAACAAATGCTTAACTGTCACAAATTGGCATTATCACTGACAATACCTTAAACATGAATGTACTCTGAAAATATTTTATGGGCGTGTTCAGACTACCTTTTACCTATGCCACCTGGGAAACATCCCAGATTCTGGAAGTATTAGGAATTTGGTACACAAATGAGATGTTGTCTCTAGAACAACTGTCAAAAATAACCTGCCCAAAAATACAATGCCACCTGGGAAACATCCCAGATTCTGGAAGTATTAGGAATTTGGTACACAAATGAGATGTTATCTCTAGAACAACTGTCAAAAATAAAATCAAAGTATAGAAATAGAATCAATGCATATAACCATCAAAATTTCAGACCTCAAAAAATCTCTTATATATGAACTAAATCAATCAATACTTCAGACAAAGAACAGTAATATATCCAGCTGAAACCCTTGTAGCCTACATTAATAAACATATAAGAATTATTTTAGGCACCAAGAAACTATACCACATTAATGTCCAAACAGACTATCAGTCGTTGGATTAAGTGTACTTTAAAGACTAGCAGTATTGATGTAGGTACACGTATATTTAGCTCACAGCACACGCCACGCTGCTACTTCTAAAGCCAGGTGTGACAATTTATGAGATACTAAAAACAGCAGGCTGGAGTTACAACTCAAGTACATCTGGAAATTTTATAAAAGACCTTTAGTGTAAAGGATCAAAATGATTTAGCAAAATAAATCTTTAGCTGTGATTAAAGATATCTTATTTAACTAACATGTACTAACTAATACAACAAGTAGCAACTTTAACTTATAAGGAAGGAGTATCAGTATATAAGGAAACTAACAATAGTAATAAAAAAGCAAAACTGTATTTTGTTAAAACAGATATATGTATAATATTAACTGAATGGTTAATTAAGAACTTTAGTTTTCCAATGACACCTATGATTGTTATTCTATAAACAAACCTTAATATTGATATTAAGTGGGCAACAAATATTCTGTTAAAAAGATAATTAAGAATATATATAAACATTTTGGTTAAATACCTATGTTACTTAAAAGCAACTGTGATTGTTAGTCTATAAAAAACTTTAATACTTAATGACAATAAATAATAGGCAAAAAATATTTTGTTAATAAAGATAATTAAGATAAGAATAATAATTAAGAAAATGACCGAATATGAACCTTTGATATCTAATGACAACTCAGATTGTTAATCTATAAACATTATAACAATGAGAACAAAAAAGTAAATAATAAATTTGCCAAAACAAATAATTAAGAACATATCTGAATGAACTGATTAAGAACCTATGTGTGAAACCTATGGACAACCATGATGGTTAGTCTATAAAAATATAATTAAGAATTTTAAAGAAAGAAAGCTTTTTCTTCACAAATTCATCATAGTGTATGTGATAATTCCAGAACTTAACTCTCAAAGTCTACATGTAAATAATAATCATTAATTACAGGTACTAATCTCGAGGACGAGGCACAAAGTATAATTTATGATTAAACGAACTTACCCTAAGTGAAGTTCTATCATAATTATACGAAGTGCCTCGTCCGAAGAGATTAGTAACACCCTCCCAACCCTAAGGTATAACCCAGAAGCGTTCTGGAAATATCTATAAAACATCATGCATAACTCTAAACTAAATGACAAGTTGACAGCCGACACAGAGCTGCCAGGGAAAGGAAAAAAAAAATAAAAATAAAAATATTGTCTCTAAAACATAGTGATTTGAGTAGCTCCCGTAGCCGGTACTACATGTAAATAATAATCATTAATTACAGGTACTAATCTCTTCGGACGAGGCACTTCGTATAATTATGATAGAACTTCACTTAGGGTAAGTTCGTTTAATCATAAATTATTTGGCGTGCGCTGAGAAAACTATTGATGATAGATAAAAATTAGGCAGGGTAGCCAGGGTAGCCAGGATAGGCAGGGTAACCAGGGTAGCCAGGGTAGGCAGGGTAGCCATGGTAGCCAGGGTATCCAGGATAGGCAGGGTAGGGGCAGGGTAGGCAGGGTAGGCAGCCAGTTGACGGGAGCGATGCCCCGAGGGTCAGCTAGTCACAAATATAGTCGTTAATTTTCATCTCCATGTGATAGATGGTCACCAAAAAGACGAAGTGTCCTGTGCTGGATTGAATTATTTGAACTGGGGTCTACGCAAAGTGCTGTTGGGTTCTTAAGTACTTTTGCCCAGTTGACAGCAGAAGGCTAGCACCTATTTCATGGGACTCAAACATAACTCGAGAAATGTGGGTGTAACTACAGATAGACCTCTGCTACCCTTTGACAAATACAGCCGTGATGTAACTACTAGGGATGTTACCTATATAGAAAAATGATAATTCTATTTAATCCATCAGTGAGATTATCAAATAATATTGGACCTGCTTTACCAAATCAATAAAAATGTACAAAGTTATAGCGCATCAAAGATCAGGAGTGGGGGCTTGTGACGTCACTAAGACAGAATAAAGTGTACTAGCGGCGGTGTGACGTCACACGACATTTCAACGCATTATATCGTCGTCACTTTATGTTTACCTACGTGTCAAAAGAAAAAAAAAGGCGTGTCCAATATTTTTTATTACTCTACTTTTCAGTAAAATACCCTATTGCAACAAAGAATGAAATACAACGAATTCCAATCTGACCTATGATATAATATCCAGATCCATATAAAATATTCCAATTAAACAGGTTCAAAATCAGTTGAGTCTGCTATGTTGTTCTGCATGACAGCATTAGACACAAATTATTCTGAAAATAGCTCTTTGACATTTGCATTCCGTCTAGCAGACCTTTTTGCTACTCATGGCCTATAAGGATGTGAATGTAACACAAGCTTACAAAAAACATTGAAGAACTATTAGTGAATCAAGTAGGTATTCGCAATGTAAAGTCAAATAAATTAATTGTTTAACACCGAAAACAATTCCGAATAAATAAAAACTGTGGTTTGGGCCGATAGATCTTGTCATTTAAAGACGTACAAGAAAAGTGACGTTCGACCTTAAGTTGATGAATAATTAATTTAACTGTACATCGGAAGATGCTTGGATTCCATGAGTGGTTAGTTCTACTCTTTTGTATATTCTGTTAATCTTGTAACTTGTAATTCACGAAACTTACTACCGCCGTCCATTTTTTTGTGCTTTTGAATTGTGATATGCTCATACATAATGCGCTACCACGGGGAGATAGCGCAGTTATGTGGGACTCCAACGCAACCCACTAAAACCCCACGGTGTCCTCTTGTGCCGCGTATGGCGGGAACACGGGCATGCGTTAGCATTTACCGCGAACACGTCGGCGTCACTTCTGCCGCGGTCCTCGACCAGCAACGAATAGAGTTGACTGAGTGCGATATCTGAACGAGAATCTTTACCAACGCTGTGTTCAAGAGATTTGAACCTTCAAATGTGCAAACCCCAGTTTCTGAAATGAAATTATAGATGTGTCATACTTAAATTAAACAAAAGACAAGTGATGTCATTGGCTGTTGAAAACGCATTCAAGTACCTAATAATAAGCAAAGATCATTGCAATGACCTGGGGGGTGACCACAAGCTCTTAGAGTAAGGTTATTTTGAGATCGTTTAAGTGACAGATGTATACAAGTCATATACATCTGTCTCTTACACACACTCAAAATAAACTTACTCTAAGAGCTTGTGGTAACCCCCTTGTACCCAAGCAGTACTCAAGAGATCTTAACAAAGACAAAGACAAAGACAAAGATATTTTATTTCAACTAGGCCACAAAGCGGCACTTTTGAACGTTAGTTACATTAAAATTTACAAGGAATAAAAATTGATTCTACCGTGCATTCGGAAAGTAGCTTGTTATGGAGAAGAACGCACAAGAAACTCCATACTTACTCTTTTAAAAAAAATATATGTTTTTTTTACAATATTTAGGTACATAAGTACATACATTAATAAATTTATATGTGTGAGGACAATGCACCCAGAATCACTACATACTATACTACGTACAGGTACAAAGTATTAAAAGTACTCACACATGTACTGTGCAGTTACATAATAAGCGCTAGAAAAACACTAGCATCCGAAGCAGTTAAGTTAAGACCAATCCCAACTGACGGCGCCCGTTCACGAACATGACGCATGAATCGGCACCACCCAGCTCAACCATCATGAAGGGAACCGAATGATCCAACACACACGCCACCATCAGAGAGACATTTGAGAGAGCATGACACACTCAACTGCCAGGGCAAACACAAGTCAACGAACGACACCGAGGTACAGCAAATGGTAGATTTACAGTTGGGTACATAGTACTCACACACGTGCTGCGCAGTTATACTATACTAAAAGAAATTGAGAACTATTGAAATTGATTAACTATTGTAAATTAGCAGATAATATACGGCTATAGTTAAAGGGGTGAACCACAGATATAAATTTAACTAGATGACGCGATTGTATGTACTTCGCGTGTCAAAAAATTACGATCAATGATAGTACTTTGAGCTTTTCATTTAGCATTATCGGCACCGGAAATCCACCGAAATTTAGAAAAAGGCTTAATTATGCCACATTGAGCTGTACAGACTGTATAGAAAAAGTTATGGAAATGTTTTCTTTCATTGGTAAGTAAATTTGTTTTTAAATTGTGTTCGAAAAAGTGGCACGCTTGTTTTTCATACAGATGGAGGGACTTGCGTTGTCTAGTTAGATTTATGTCTGTGGGGTGAACCATAAAGCATCATCCTTTGCTCTGGCACAGATAATATAATACTAGCATAGCTCTGGTAAGTTTATAAGATACCCAATCTAAGTGGTTATGACGACAAATCGTTATATAATTTCACTGAACGGATTGTACTATGAAAGGTTATCTAGCTACCGTCTGTCTGCTACCTTTCTAGATTTTAATAAGGAGCTGAAACATTTTAAGCCTTTCTCCTATTTAGTTAAGTTCGAGGAAGTAAGTTTTACCAGCGCTTAATTGAGTTATTGATAAAGAATTAACAATGTACCGATTATATGATAAGAGATTGCCATTGTTACCCAATAATATCAGTTCATATATCATTAAGAGGTGATCATGTTGTCAAGTAATCGTAATTCCACTATTGTTTCTTTTTAATTGGTATAGAAGTATACGTGAAGTGTGGATGGAAACATAGTCTGTCGTTAACTTAAGAATATCTTGGCTTAGGTACGGATTGCATGGGTTTGGTGTATTTAAGATAACATTTAGATAATATGAGTAGTCTTAAATGCGACACTTAAGAAGAATTAGAACAGATTCTAAGTCAGATAAATAAATCACTAGAAAAATGTGGAGATGTTAAACATTTAAGCTTTTTAAACTGTTTCGAGATCTTATGCCTTAATATTCACACGCACTTCAAACTCTGGTCTTCTTAATCCTCAGATTAGCGTACAATATTGAAGGTTAAACAAAGATTAAACAAAAGTGTAGACATTGTTGTTTCTCACGGTATTATTCATCGGAACATAATGACCAGAGAAAAAATATTGCCGATATAAATCTTATTGTAACGCCAATTTGCCACGTGGTGGAATCTGCTGGCACCTACAGGTATAATCAAACCTAAAGACGGCTCGGCAAACTCCTCGAATCACTGCGTCGCCGCCTCGTGTAGCAAATTCATGTGACAGCGAGGGTACTGCCCAGCGAGAAGTGAACTTCACAGACATCATTAACTTCGAATCGACTTGTACCTGTGGCGCCTCCGGTCACGTTACAATCAAAATCTAACCTTGGGCTGGGTTATAAACATGCCCCTTTGTTCTCAATAACCAATTTAAATGTTAAAAATGATCATCTACGCAACACGCGTATTGCGTGCCCACTCTGTTTACTAACACATTCTGTATGCGTATTTTTTTTTCTCATATCAATGTTTTACCATTGAAGGCATAAACGGCTTACCGGTAGTATGTCACCTGTCACATATATAAAAAGAACGACTTGAATGGAATGCTTCTCCATCCGAGGAACGTTCAATTAAATGTAGTAGTCAACAAAGGCCAGAAGTTTCAATTTAATAGTCATTCGAATTACGTTTTGCTTTCTATAAACACGCGCACTCGAAATTTATAAATTTATAATGTGTGAGAATCAGTACAGCAATGTTTGAATTTGCCTGTAGCCGGCAATTTCACGGAGCGCGGTCCTACACATTCATGCTTGGAATGCAATTATATGCGGTCCAAGAGACAATAATGAAGCAAGTATCTCAGACCTCTGTGCGTACCGCATTTATGTATCTCTTGCGACTCGCCAGCGGCAGCGAACCAAACACGCAGTGTATTCCAACTTATCAACTCGTTCAAAATATTTGCACATAAAACAAATGAAAGAATTGCTATATCACGATGCACGTAAAAAGTGTTTATTTATACTTTAATTGCTGAACACTCGCATTCTGAAACAAAGACCACATATTGGGACCACATCCAAAGCTATTTTAGCGTGCGTTTGTTTTGGGCAAACATCCGGCATCCTACACCTTGTTTTATTAAGTGCACAATGTATTAATGTGTTGAAACCTTTTGTTTGAAGCACTCGTACGGAGAGCTGCGCGGCTCGTAATTAGGGGTTACGAGCATGCCAAGCCAAGATGTATAAAATGCTTTAGTGTCTCTTTGCTAATAAACTGCGACACGCATGAATAAGCAGTAAATAAGAGGACTACGAATTTCGCTGATTCAACATAAATAAACTTAGAAACAAAGATTATGAGGAAGACCATCACCGTACTGATCTTATTCCTCTTTCTTTGGGATTGGCGCAGCTTGCCTTTTTCATCTACTATATAAATATTGGCATCACCTCTTTTCTATCCATTATTATATTGTGGGGGCGGACAAAATGATGGAAGATCCATCGTTAATTTTGCCTCATTCCTACTCAACGTTTTGGTCGCAACATGTTGTTTATTCAACCGCATCACATCCCTAAGAAAACTGATCCCACAAATATTCTAGGTCATCTCATCATCTGGCGCCTCCTCATGTAACTGAACATTGAAGTTATTATGACTCGATGTTAATGAGTTGCCTAGATTTTAAATTGAATTTGCCCCGAAGGCACCGGAAACCAATGGTTGTGTAATATATGGTGAATGAAATATAATAAAAAAAAAAAAACTATAATTACGAGAATATATTTTCTGATATATCACACAAATATTTTCGTTTATAACTGTGGCAAGCCAAATTTGCGGAGCAAGTACAGAAACTTTGAGTATTGCCAACATGAGGCCCATATATTAGCATGATATGAACCCGTATGCAATAACCTAATGGGTTCAAACGTTGCAGTAGCATACAAATAGAATTCCAAGTGGAACGTGAAATATTAGTACTACCCAAATGAAACAGTCGCTGGGTTTGTATTTTGAAATAGTGCATCATAGCAGCAAGTTATACTTATCAAGGTCTAACTTGCTGCTCTCTTGGGCTTAGAATGCAGAAGATTCACAATTGGGTCGCGAAGATGTACAGGATTAGTATTCCGCCGGGCGCACTGCGACTCAGTCTATCTCACAATTATCTATTCTGAGAGCTACCCAATTAAACTTCAGTTCAAACTCGGCATTAACCGCCGGACTACTTCAACTAAAACACAGCCCGAAGTTATTATGAGGACAGTGAGACGACGAATTATTAAGTCAACGAATATTGTCTGTTACTTTATTCATTTTGTCTTCTACCTTAAGTATAAGATTTGAATCATATAAGTTTAGGTTTGTATTATATGATTCATAGTCTTATTAAATTCCAAGATAATCTCAAAGTTAAAATTCTAGTCGTTGTCATGTTTCAACGTAATATATTATTTCGTTTTACATTTGAAACAGCCGACACTGCTTGCGAACGAACCTGCGAGCCGGGCAGTGCGGGCACAGTTAGCGTGCTTTGTTCCTATTTTATCAAGTATTGGACAACATGACACCCGGTGTCAGCCTTGAATTTCATTGCGGAGCTGATAAACCACTACACAGAGCAATGTTTATGTTAATTTGTTTTATTACAAGATTAACATATTCACCAGTTTGTTTTGTTGTGTTTAATGCAATCGCTAAATAATTTATATCTTACAAATACAATATTTGTTCGTTTTAGCACAGGTGTTAAAACCTTTGTAAATATTGCGAAGTTCTTATGTCAATTTTCAGCAATTATTGTTCCGGGTGAATCCCTCGGTTATTATCGCTAATGATGGTTTAAAGTCCCAACATTCTTTCTAAACTCATTTATTTTGCTTTATTGAATTCAATTGCTGACTTTTAAAACTTAAAATTACACTGTTTTAGCTCCAAACCTCCATTAAATACTCAGGACGGGGCACCTTCTTAGTTCCATAAAGTCCTTTAGTTCTTCGAACTAAAACAAAGCTCTATGATAACTTCAGTCCCACAAAAACTTCAACCGTTGACCTATTTAACAGTTCTTGGAACTGATCATAATTAATTGGATTTTTGCCTAGAAACAGGCGTGATTCAGATGCCGAAGTCAATCATGATTGACTTAATGTGCTAATCGTGTTAGAACGGAAACTACTTGTAAGGTATATGGGTTTTTCTTTAGCATAAAAAGCCTTAAGCATACTATTAATTTGCACATACATACCTACATATAAAGTCTGCCAGTCCAAACCTAACGCAAATATGTGCAGACCTCCTCAAAGAAAACAAGTTGGGCGCGGTTATTATCAAACAGAGTATAATTAATGAGACTAGCAATCGCAGCTCGTCAAGCACCAGGCCGAGTTTCTTACCTCTAAATTATCGCAGAATTAATGTGACAAACTGTCAAGCACGCGTTATCTGCTGTGATTGGCTGTTGAAAATTCATTCAACCAATCACAGCAGATAACGCGTACTTGACAATTTGTCACATTAATTCTGCGATAAATTAGAGGTGAGAAACTCGGCCCCAGTGTGTTGCACTCTCAGTGTACATAAAAGCACATATGCCTACCATTATCTATAAAACACGACATTATAATGCAGTTAATTCACCAATCATAATGAACCATTATTTATACATATGATTTATTGACTAGATTTCGCGTTTTGATTATATTATACAAATGAGATATATTAATGCTTTTCAAATATGTATTAGATTAAGATACCATTAATTCAATATGACAGTATGTTTTCTAATATGTTCGAGGCTGCCAGTGACAGATGATCGGCATATACACATTGACATATAAATTAAATCGTTTGAGTAAACTTGCATTAAACCTAAGACTTGCCATGACAAAACTGTTTTATAAATAAGTAGGTAACACTAAAAAGCGATTACAATTAAACATTAGGCGCTAACAAAAAATCTGTTCCATTCAAAGATTAGGAAACGAACTTAACATTAGCGCCGTTCACTTGGTGAAAATAATACAGCGTCATTCAACCAATCAATTTATTTTACTGACAAAAAAATTCAAATATTCGAATTCCTCGATAAGTCAACAGCTCATCGAATCAAGCAGAAGTCGATTCATAATTCCGAACACGAGGCAATCTTTAATCTTGGTAGTATAGAAAAAATCGTCGGTAGGTGCGCATATATATAGAGATTTGAGTTTAAGCAGTGGCTTGATGTGTGTGAATGTGTCGTGTTGTAACCGGGAGCCTAATTCTAGTGAGAGGTGGTTGCTCAAGCGGCTCGCTGCTTGCCAACGAGGAAGTGATGGTGCGTTGCGTGGAGCAATTGACCTTGGACGTGCTCGCTGCTTGCTTACTAATGTTTGACTACCAGTCCGTTGTCGTTTGAATTTAACTTGGCTCCTGATAGATCGAATTACTTGCGGAATATAGATTCGTTCGATAAGAATTTAGCAGTACTTAAAAAAAAAAAATATCTTCAAAGGAGGTCCTTGAATTTGAAATATGGCCACACAAGGTCTTAATGACGCGGTGTTTGCAAAAAACAAGCCGTAGTTTGCACAGCTGATTATTTTGTTATTTTTCGTCAATTACGAGCCTGTCTGACTCCGTACTCATCATCTTTCTGCCCTTATCCCATGTTTCTTGGGGTTGGCGCAACACGCTTTCTTCTTCCATACCGTCCGTCCAAGGGAGTCAGTGATAGCGTAAAGGGGGACACCTTTACGCTATCACTAACTCCCTTTTCTTTCATGTCACTCATCACACAGTTTATCCATCTTTTCTTTGGCCTTCCGCTCCCTCTCCCTCTCCAACTCTTTTATTATCGTGACAACCTAAGAAGGCCGATGACGTTTCTCATTTTACATGCCGCGATAATTTTTCACATCATTCTTGTTGAAAAAATACATTTATGTGAGAATGATGTAATAAGACATGCACGTAAAAGCATCTAGAGTAACAAACAATAAAAAAATACAATAACAGGCCGAGACAACTATGATATGACCAATCCCGACTGATTTCTCCTTCTGAGTCCATGAGTCATGTTCGTGAACGGGGTTCCCGTTCACGAACATGACGCATGGATCGGCACCAATCAGCTCAACCATCACGAAGGAAACCCAATGATCCAACACATGAGACCGAGAGACCTTAGACAGAGCATGACACACTCAACTGCCAGCCAGGGCTCACACAAGTTAACGAACGACATTTAGGTATAGTAATTGGTGGATTTAGACATGTGCTGTGCAGTTATACAATACAAAAAATAAATAATAATAAAAGTAAATATTCATACAGTCTTCACCAGGTCCAAAAATACTTCAAAACAATAATGTTCTGCTTAACACTTGTTTTCGCACCCTTGTGGTTGTGGAGCAGGACTAGCATTGAGCTAAGCATTTTTATCAGCAATGTAATCCCCAACATATAATATGCATTCTCACTTTATCCATTTTCGTTATTCCGCACAACCATATCAGCATTCTCATCTCTGCTACATGCAATCTCTTTTCATCCATCTTTTTCACAGCCCACCATTCTGATCCATATAGTATGACAGGTCTAATCACAGACTTGTAGATTTTCCCCTATAACTTGAGGGGCATCCATGACTCCGGACTAACATATAAAATTCAGAATCACAACTAACTGGTATCCATCAAAAACAAAAAAAAATGGTTTGTCTCCAAGTGACAATTAGTAAAAAAAACCTTTCTCTCGGGTGTCGTAAAGAATTAAAACTTTGAAAGGATCATATCAGGTGAAAGATTTCTGTTAGTTCGAAGATGATATAAAAAACTCACCACCCTTTTTTTACTACAAAATATTGGGGTCCCTTGATAAATGTCAGATCTCCATAACTTTTAGATAAACGTGAAGCTACAGAATGCTCGAAAAGCGACGTTGCCAGCTCAGACATCCTAGCTAAAAAAACAGACATGGATGAAATAACTTATCAGAGCTTGAGAAGTAACCAAAAATAAACGTCCACATTTTGTATCGCGTGGATCTGATATTTAAGCTGGTATATATGAAGATATTTTTAATATACTTAAGATAAAAACTATAGGACTAACTATAGAATTGCCAAATTAAACGTACAGTGTTGAAAGTATTCAATCCGATTAAGTTTATGTAAACAAACAATTCAATGAATAGATTTTGCAGTTACATTCCAGACTAACAGGGAATATTTAAATTAACAAGACAGACACGCGTATTGCAGCACTACACTGTGAAAACACTTTCCATTTCAGGTTGTGTAATCTGTAAACTAGTTCATAGGAACTTAGGAAGACAACAGTAACCATACGTATTCTTCAAGTACCGAACTACCGAAGATGTATATCGAAACAATCTTCCACAAACTGTAC
The DNA here is from genome assembly GCA_964057195.1 of Orthosia cruda. Taxonomy (NCBI): domain Eukaryota; kingdom Metazoa; phylum Arthropoda; class Insecta; order Lepidoptera; family Noctuidae; genus Orthosia; species Orthosia cruda. The sequence continues at coordinate 8,185,237 of OZ059846.1, forward strand.
AAATAGTTTTGCCGATATATTCACGATATAAATATAAAAATGTTATTGTTTTCTTAATCGCAGAAATAATTCAAATTTTAATCAAGCTAGTAGGCATATCGACATAGAAAACAATAGTGGTCAGATAACATCTGAGAGCACAACGTAACAACTCAAAAATTCAAGTTTTGCAACCATAGCCATTACTATGAAATTAATGTAACACGGCCGTTAGCAATTTAAAATTTAGAGCAGAAATACTATTGCGTTGCGTTGTGTTGAATGTTTTTCAACTGTCATTTGTAAACGTCGACGTTGATTTTCATATTCAGATAGTGTTTGCTAACATTTCAGGCTGTTTCTTTTATATATCGTGTTTTTTTTCATCAAGGGCGTTATCTACGCACTTTTGAGAAAAACATTTTGGACGCTTCGCGGAAGGATTCTGACAATGATTTATATTTTTAGAGCGATATGACGCATTTTTATCAACTCTTATGAATATATGAATGTGACAAGAAATACGGAAATTGAGCATTTCCGTCCCTTGTAGTCCCAGTAGAACTACAATATTTTTGAGTGTTGTCTACATGAAACGTAACGTCATTTATTTCGCCTGCTTCCTGAACACTCTCTAGTGGAACAAAGAAACGTTTGTTTCCTGAACCCGGTTAGCAATAAAATTCTGAAAATGACTGTACAAATATGTACTAAGCTTTCTCCGCGACTCCGCTCCCGTGGCCCACGCCACAGGATCTGTTACGAGATAAAAATTAGCCTATGGCACTCAAGAATTTTCAAAATCTGGTAGGTAAGAAAGTAGTTTTTGAGATTATCCATTACAAACAAACTTACAAACAAATTCTTCCTCATTATAATATAAGTGTAGATAACTTTAGCTCAGTGACAATGTTAGAAGAAGTCAGTTCATACACAGATCCTCGTCCGTCTAACGTTTGCCTAGCTTTGTTGTGTTTGGCTTCCAGCTGTACTTAAATAGACACATACATAGATACATAAATTGAAAATCGGTTACAAGCATAGACGGATTGCTACGGTTTCAGTTATATCCCCTCTAACAACCACTGTCTTATATGGGCCTTCCACAGGAACCACTACCGCGATCAAAATTATACCATACACTGGTGTTTATGTTACTATTCCTCCTAGTTCGTGAGCTAAGTCCCGTTGCCTGGTCGGTTCGGGATTTTGTGAGAAACACAGCTGGAAACTGATAAATCTCACTGCTGACCGTAACATAAAGAAAATATTACCTTTATTTCCATTGAATATTGTTCGCACTTCATAAACACTCCATAAATAATTCCCATAGGCCTTTACTTTACACGTTAATTCAATTTTAATAACAGCTTTGTATGAGACGATCATGCCATTCACGCAAGTCATTATGTGTATGTATGTCTAGTATGTAATTTATGTATATACACATATATAAAATTGTTGATAATGTAGGATCCGTACTATATGAATAACTTGACATTTATATCAATACTTTGTTTACAAATAAACATTATCCACCTGCATATAATACCTACTTAATTATGAATAACTATTAATTAAGTCGGTTGCGAGATAACTGGATACACACATTTTTTATATATGAGTATAATTCTCTGTAATACAAGATATGAGTACAGTAATGTCTTGTGGAATTCTGATTCACTCGGTCTCATCTGCTTGGAGGGAGATAAAAACAATACAAACTGATTAAAACAAATCGATGCTTTTGTGAGTCAAGGAAATCTAATGGCTAATATATTAAAATCACCTACGATCGTATGTACTTATTAATATTATCTTTCATGTATATGTTACATGAGAAATGCACAGATGGATTCGGTCCAAATCGCATAAAGCGTTGTTAGTAACCTCTATAACGAATTTTGTAACTCATAAAGCCTGATCTAAATTGACATTGAATAAAACACTTAAATATATAGCGGTAATTAATGGGCATTCGAAAACATAACGATTCCTTTTAGATGTAAATCAAATGTGTTCAATTTGACTCCCAACAAACTTGCCCACATCAATTTGAAAGATTGCAATTAGCACACAGGTATAATGTTTTTTCCGTGTTAACGTTTTATGGGCGTTATATTGTAGGTCATTTTTTGTTAGATAAACGTGATCTTTATTTATACATTTTGGAAGAAAAAAGGGCTAACGTAATAAATAAAAAAACATTGCCTCAATTTTATAGTCTTCGGAAAACACGTACCGTAGATGGAATTATGTAATCATTTCAGTCAAGGCAAGAATAATATTGCATCAGAATATTCTATCAGTTTGTTTCGTAGTCTTGTTACATGGATAAGTTACGTATGAATAAAAATCAAATGTCGTGAAGCACTATTAGGGCTAGCGCGCACCACGATTTTAATTCTTGCGACACGTTTTTGAAATCGCGCTGTTAAATATCGCAGAAAAAACAGTGCACGCACTGCGATTAAAAAATCGGTGCAAAGAGCTAATGAGAAAAGAGTCTAGCAACTTATACCGATTCGGTACAAGTTGCTTGTCTCTATTTACTACTTTGGAGGGAAAGAAAAAAAATAAAAAAAACATGAATACTGGAGTCATCCTCTTACAGCGGATAGATTTATTAAGGGTTTCTTTTATCAGAAATACAATGATCTTCTTTGGAGTGTTTATTCCACAAAGATTTGTATTGCGGTTATCAAATTTTCCACGTCTAGCGTCGTTTCGTATTGAGACTCCAGTGGAGATGCAGGCGCCGACGTGTTTATTCTCGAAAATACGAATGGGCGCCGCGCCGCGCGCCGGCCGGCCCGACTAGCGACTGGACGATTTTTCTGTCGCAGTGCGCGCGGGACCATACAATTCCATACGAAGCAGTTTACTCTCGCGATAATCGCGTCGCAAGCAAATTGTGCAAATCACAATTTTAAAATCGCTGCGATTTATTACCCGAATGTGAGCGCACTAACTTTTCTTTGCATTCCTGCGACAAAATTATCGCATGATAAAAAATCGTGGTGCGCGCTAGGCCTTAAGTCTGATAGTAACGTAATGACATTTGAAACCACTATCTCTGACCCGCGATGACTAAGCGCGAACCAAACTGGTATCACCGAGGATGATGCCAAAGGGAAGTTCGAAAGAGACCAGTATACCCAAGAAGGCAAGAACAACAGAGACAAACACATGTCTCATCCCTCCTCTTTTTAGGAGGGAAGTGAGGACGGTGCGGTTGCACCGAAAGTAAAAGTGAACGCTTTTCTGTCTTAGGATTTAATATTATGAAACTAGCTACGTCTTCGCTTGTGTTTGTAAAGGTTTCCAATAAATCTTACTTCATTTGATAATGTTAATATGATATTGCACGATTATGCAAGTTTATACAACAAATCAACTAAGCAAAACAACGTACGAATGTTGTTTTGTTTTTGCAATCACTTTTTGCAATAATTGTAAAAAGCTTTTTTTGTGGCAATCTGGTATTATACATGTTTAAAAGAATTCCCACATCCACAATAACCTGCTGAATAGGCATAACAATTGGAAAATAAATGCTTGCTGAAGACAGTTCCCCGTCTTCAACCTTATGTACCGAAAGACCCAAATACTGGCACTAATTAACCAATACCAAAAGCATAATGTAATCGTAATACAAAAATCCGTCTCTTGCAGTCTTTCCCTAAAGATTGGGTTGCTCAGACGGTACAAGGAGCGCGTAAAACCGGTAACTTGCCACGTCAGGGATGAAAAAACGGATCGTGCAGCCGATAATGAATGCACGACGGAAAGTTCCAAGTAGTTCCAACACAAGCGAACCCCGTTCATAAAAACGTTGGAATAAAGAAGAAAAACTCAGTGACGTGACCGAAAATGAAGTTGGTAGCCAATAAGCAGTCAATTGTTACAGTGCGTAATAAATTGAAGACGATTCCAGAATATCAAACGATTACAGCAAGCTTACATTAATTCCTTCCTATATTTATCCGGTAGAGACGTGATGGCACTTCAAGTATAAGATATTGCCCTTTTACATAAACGAAGGAAATACGGACGTTTTTTCAGTGTAATCAGGATTATTCTACTTCATTATCCAGTACAAGTTATATCAGGGTATCAAGTTCATATAATGATCCAACTCATATAGGTTTGGATTAAGTGTCCATGGCCAGTAATTTCTCTATTCCGCTAGAAAATCCTGTTCCCCGTATGTGTAAGTGGAAAAATACTGTTTTGCGTAACATCTCATTAGGTAATACACGATTATGTAAAGTAAACAGCCTGTAATGTAGCATCTTGTACATCATGCTGTATAACTTGTGTCCATTATCCGAGAACCAGTCCCCGTTAAGCGTTCGGTTTAGGAATACATTAAAACTTCTCATACACACATACAGCATTTCGTTCCTCGAAGTTCCGCCAACTTAACTGATAACTATTAACGATGTGGGTTCTTTGATTCTTTCTGCGTTGCATCGATCTATTTGCTAATTTCATCGCCTACGTTCCTCTGCGAAGCCATAAAATATCATGGGGAATTGCATCGATGTTTTGGATCGTAACTTCACAAAAAATAAGTGGAGGCATTGGAGGATGACGTCAGGCAGTAACCGGTTCCACGTTGTATAACGAGCGGCCCTGATATAACCGGACAGGAGCGTGCAACTCACTCCCACTTTTGTAACTCCTGTTAACTCAGAGTTGTGTATCCCTGGCAGCCAATAAAAGGTAATAAGTGCCAATACTGCTTTATGTTCCATTTCGAACTTTTACTTTCTGTTTGCTATTTATTACTTAGATAGATACTTAGCTTCTGAGAGCTTAACTGTTTAGAAACTTTTATGTGTGATAAAGTCAACTAGAATTACTATGCATTTTTAACACAGTATGTGTATCACCCATTTTTACACGTGTTTCAAACCCAAATAGGCTTTTAAATGTAAATACCGGTAAACATTGATCCAAATCTTGCATATCAGCAGAATGTTTGTCATTTGGGCTCAGTCAACCCGCCGCTGTTTAGTTCGCTCTTATCAGTAGATAGCCTCGACCTCTTCCCCTGCTTCTCACTGCCGATATCGCTACAGATTTGCATTTAGATTATCGCAAAACCGTCCCTATTACAACAGTCATAAAGATTTTTTAAACAGTATTTAAAGTTTGGGAATGTTGTACCCCTATCCTGTGTAGGTATATAACGATATCGACAGTACATAGCAGTGCCAAGGAGTGAAAAAATAAGTCATGGACATGATTTATTGTATGACTAAACCGCGGAGACCACCAGTGCAGTGCCGGGTCAGATATGTCAGGGCTAGCAGTTAGATACCGTAATTATAATAACGCATGCTCACTCGCTGGAGATAAAGATACGTCAGTCAAGTCTCCCACTAAGAGTACTTACTAATTAGGCCACATTTTTTTCATATGGTTGTTGGCATGCCAGGTTTTGTTGCACAAAATACGTACAACAAAGAAGAGATAAATAAAAAAACCGGCCAAGTGCGAGTCGGACTCGCGCATGAAGGGTTCCGTACTATTATCGCAAAAAACGGCAATAAAATCACGTTTGTTGTATGGGAGCCACACTTAATTTTTTTTTTAATTCTGATTTTAGTATTTGTTGTTATAGCGGCAACAGGAAAACATCATCTTTGAAAATTTCAACTGTCTAGCTATCACGGTTCATGAGATACGGCCGGGTGACAGACAGACAGACGGACCGCGAAATCTTAGTAATAGGGTCCCGTTTTTACCCTTTGGGTACGGAACCCTAAAAAACCGGCCAAGTGCGAGTCGGACTCGCGCACGAAGTCTATAAAATCACGTTTGTTGTATGGTTCACTTAATTATTTTTTTTATTCTTATTTTAGTATTTGTTGTTATAGCGGCAACAGAAAAACATCATCTGTGAAAATTTCAACTGTCTAGCTTTCACGGTGCATGAGATACAGCCTGGTGACATACGGACAGACAGACGGATCGCGGAGTCTTAGCAATAGGGTCCCGTTTTTACCCTTTGGGTACGGAACCCTAAAAATAATAATAAAGAAATAACATTGTTTGTATAGCATGACGACAGTACCTATGTATAATCAGTACTAATCCCCTTGTTGTTTTTATTTTTTACCCTGGAACATTTGAGGGAACCGCACCATATATTTCTGTATAAGGTCAATGCTGCACCGTGCTACTTAGACAAAACGCTTAGCGAATGATAGAAATATTAGCCTTTTTTTTTCAATATTTCGGTGTTTCAGCTATGGATAGAAAATAGCTTTATCAGAGACCTGACTTTATAGTTAGTACGAATCGCTTTTCCGACGTTGCGAGTTTTACTGTACTCTCACCATTTTGAAACGAAATTATTTTCAGTGTGAACTACCCACAAAATGATGTTGATCAAAGTGTATATTTCACTTTATTTAAGCCAACTGAAGGGCAAAAAGTAAGAGGCATTCATTAAGCTCTCGTGGTTCATCAGTTCAGCTAAAAAAACGTCCACTGCTGGAGCTAGGCCTGTATTTCATTATTAACACAATTAAAGATGTCAAACACTTAAGGGCCTTCCACTTTCAAAAGTATACTGCTTAAAACGGCTAGGTGAAAAGGTTTGAAAAAAAAAAAAAAAAAAAATTGATTCATGTACGTTATTTGTGAAACACGGTTTTTTCGTGTGTGTAACTAATAGTTTAAAAAAAAAAAATAACTTCACGATATTTTTTTGCTACTTTTGGATACTCCTCCAAAACGACTTGGATGTTTAAACATATTTTTACACAGATAAATTGATGGCTGGAACTTCTTCTTAACTGAAATAGCATAAGTAAATCAAAGAATATTTTGCAAACAAAACTGTCTAAAAGGAGGTTCAATATTGAAATTCTGGCTACGAGCGGGCGCATGGCCAGTACTGCATTAACATTGGGGAATATATACGCCTTAATTTAGATATTAACTGGCATAGGTTATTAAGAACCTAGTTATTAAACCCATAGACAGTAAACCTCATCAAATCTAACTGAAACACAACGTCGCAAGTCTCTAATTTCGTTTCCCACTCAGTTGCAAATAAAAGTGCACGTTGCTTGAAATTGCAGAGGTTGGGTGTAGAATTAGCTTTTTTCGACGTAAACTCTTTGATTTGTCGGCAGTTATTGTACACTTCGCCCTTTAGCTAACGTGAGACTCTTTCTTGTTCAAAACAACGAGTCATTTTACTAGCTAAGAAGTATTTCTAGGTATTTTTATGGTTAACAAACTTTAAAGTAACTAATAATTAAAAAAAAAAAAATGCAAAGAATATCGTTTCTTTACTAAGGGTAATATTATAGTAGGGACACTAGTTATTAAGGATGATAAAAATATATTGTTTCCAGTTAGGTTTTAAAACATGCTTATTCTAAATATACAAACATCTGTTATCCCTTCAAATAATTCACAGAATGGCAAACGTCTTAAAGTGCTGATTTTATTTAGATAAACAATGGAAAGCTCAAAATTCTCATACTTGTAGAATCATCCTTTTTGTTTTTATTCAAGTCTATTGTCTGTGTTATTTAACTTTTAAAAACGTTCGCAGTCTCGAGAGGATTATAAAAATCTGAGTGACTAAGCGCTAAGCAAATACGATTAACATTATCAAGGAGTTGGAAATCCCAAAGAAATGAATATTCCAAGTTTGTCTAAGACAAAGTCAGTTTGAAGGACCTCTACTCGTACTTAACTTAGTTGCCATGACAATAAACCTCGATTAATGCCATTAACATACTATAACTCGCAATTTGATGATTAAAGGTAGTGTGAAGCTGGAGGACTTGATTGGAATATAGAGATAATTCCAAGACAAGTCCTCCAACTTCACACTTCAATTTGGGTGGATTAGAAAACAAAATTAAACTTTGCTATAATTTGCCGCCTCTATTTCCAAATATAGTACCCATATTAATATTCCATGTACTACGAAGAACTTATCATATCACTTGCCTGCCTACACAAATAGACGGCCGGCTTAAAATGTTTAGTAAATATCACGAACCCCGTCAAGGACTGGTTTGGGAAAAAAAAAACCTCAGTTATATGTAAAAAAAACTTCAATCAATCAATCTGCCTAGCCTTTTTCCCAACTATGTTGGGGTCGGCTTCCAGTCTAACCGGATTCAGCTGAGTACCAGTGTTTTACTTGAAGAGACTGCCTATCTGACCTCCACAACCCAGTAACTGGGTAACAAGGTACCCCTTGGCTAGACTGGTGTCAGATCTCAAGCTACTGACTACTCGTAACGACTGTCAAAGATCTTCAAATGACAGCCGGGACCAACTGCTAAAACTTAATATAAAACTTAATATTAATATTGTTTTTATCACTGTAATGTACAGTGATAAAAACAATATTGCAAAAGTGGTCACCTACTTTTGCATTGATACATCTGAATATTTGGAGGATATATATATCTTCTTGATGCGTTATTGCGTCTCGTCTCTTATTTGAATCAGACTTAATTTCATAAAAAGGCGATTGTACATCATCATCTTCCTGCCCTTATCCCATGTTACTTGGGGTCGGCGCAACACGTTTTCTTCTTCCATACCGTTCTGTCCCCTGTCACGCTATTACTGACTCCCTTTTCCTTCATATCACTCCTCACACAGTCCATCCATCTTTTCTTTGGCCTTCCTCTTCCTCTCCATCCATCCACATTTATATTCATAACTCTATTAGTAACATGCGTTTCATCCCTCCTCATCACATGACCATACCAGGACAAACGGTTTCCCTTCAACTTTTCTGTCACTGGCGCCACTTTCAAACTGCCTCTAATATACTCATTTCTCACTTTATCCAATCTCGTCACGCCGCACATCCATCTCAACATTCTCATCTCTGCTACATGCAATCTCCTTTCATCCATCTTTTTCACAGCCCAACATTCTGATCCATACAGTATGACAGGTCTAATCACGGATTTGTATATTTTACCCTTTAACTTGAGGGGCATCCGTGGATCGCAAGTTGTTCCAGTGACCTGTCGCCATTTTATCCATCCTGAGTTGATCCTGTGCGTTACGTCTCGGTCTATTTCCGCCGAAAAAGCCGATTGTACAAAGGACAAAAAAATACTAACAACTAATGCCATAAATTGAATAAAAAACATAATTATTTAAATTGTGCTTCTATGTTTTTCTATTTTCATTTATAGTTGTCAAATTTGTACACTAGGCCTCTGTTGACAGCGCCATTTTGAGCATTTTTGAAGGTTCTAGTGCTTCTAAAGACAATGTATCAACAAAAAAGATAACTTAAGGGCACAGTATATATCTTTCTTTTTCAGTTTAGTTTATGGAATATCTTTTAAATTGGTCCAATATTGGAGGAGGAAATAGGCAAGAGCCAAATCTTGAATTATGGCTTTTTGCTTAGGATATTCAGTCGGATGTCTGCGAACACATTTCCTCTCTACATTATATTGCCTGTATTTATTTTTATTTAACCTCTTTTGTACATATATTTACAAATATTAATTTAGGAGTCTGTTACCCTACAAAGGTTATGAAAGCTTTGAATTGATTGATTAAGTCGCATAAACAAGTTTTATAATCCCTGAAGCGACGAGGTCAATAAATTCTTCGTCAAATAAAGAAAGAAGAAAAATATGGAATTGAATCGTCTGATGACGCTGCAAGATTCTTTGCCAGATTTTAACATAAATATTATCACAACTGAAAGAGGAAAATATGTGTCTACGTATCGTACGCATAAATTAACATGCCGGGTATTAATAAAATTTATTTAATGTTTTTGCTAAGTGAAATAAATATCCTTTCACAAAGTTAAAGAAAACATTGATAAATTTTCAATTATCAACGAAGCGGAGTTATGAATACAAAGGCAATTAATTCCCAAGTTTAATTCAAAGATTCTGTTGTTTATCTCAATTTCAGATTCTGAAGTTGACGATAACGAGTTGTAATGGTTTTATCTAAATTGCTTTGTGTTGTAAACGGTTTTTCTTTTAGGGAAAATGTACCCAACAAATATACTCAATAATCAAAATAATTCTTTTGCAAATTGGTTTTCATATTGAATGAAGATTAGTTGGTAACGAAGTATTGTTATGATGACTGTTTGACATTATTATTTCGTGATTTTCTCGAAGTGTTGACACAAGTAGAGTTGTAAAAATACGGATTTTTTTCTGAGATGAAAAAAATGTTTAAAAAAAACATGATAAAACAGTTTTTTTTTCTGGAGTACGTTTTTTTTCAAGAGTCTGAAAATAAAAATATGCTAAGGCGGTCATCGTATATGGCTTGATATTACATTTTTGTTTGCTTAATAAGAAAATACCAATTGTTTTTTGTTAAATAGTCATGTTTTTTTACAAGATTGTGAAGATTGTGTGTGTGTGTAAATTGTGTTTCAATTTACATCTCTAGACACAAGCATAACAATTTGTGTGCTCCATATCGTCGACAGGAAACTGTATAAAAGCTTGAAACGAGATTATTTTCGCTCAGAGTTGCGACTTGCGAGCTAAATATGCTACGAGTGTGTTCTCGACTTCTCGCTGTTCTCAGAAACTGCGGTGGTCGGCGCTCCGGCCCTTTGTTTTTGAACGTGACTGGCGTTTTAGATGCACGCAAATTAACTAAAAATAGACTATTTCCACTCTCTCACTTAACTACATAAGTATTATAAGCTCTGAACTCGCGAAAACAACGCTCACGATCTTTTTAAACACACTTTACATTAAAAAAAAAACATTTATTATCTTATTTACCCGAAAGGATGCCCTGCAAAGTCAAGGTTTATACAGCTGGAATAAATTTAGCATGTGTTATTCGATGTTAACAAAGGTAAAAGGTTAAAACATGATAATTTGTTACTTGCGTGACAGTTGTGTGTGTGTGTATATTGTTTTTAAAAATTAAGTATCTCTTTAAGAGACGTTGTATTTCGTTAAAGTAAACAATGAAACAGGATTGTTCGTGAAGTTAAGTTATTTTAAATGAGAATGAATGGGTAAACGTTTGTTTGGAATTAAACTGCTGATGCATTTCAGTGGAGCGACACCCTCTTGTTTTAAATAGCCCTCGTGAAGGGGAATCGTGGCTAGATTGGCGCACCGCTAATAACCCATATGCGGGTACTTGGTGCTCCACGTCCCCACATGGAAGCCGTTTTTATAGTGACCGTTGGCGGTGGCTCATTCTACAATTACCATATTGATTTCGCTAAGATAAGCGAAGAGCTCGCTTTATAAATTATAAGTATAAAATATAATTACTTTTAATTGCTCCACTATGTAGGTAAGTATTTGGTCACTATAATGTTTTTTTCCGTCTCATTGTTGCTTTGAAAAGTTAATGGTTCAAGTCTAACCTAACGACCCGTCACAAATCTTTTCCGTAATCTTTTCACAATTTGATAGATTGTATCGGGTTAGCAAATTTATTATTATGTTGTAGTTGTTAAAAGAAAGAATATGATCGATGCAAAGACCGATGTTGCATTCAGGCTTCTTTACCTTTTTGTATTTACAGGAAAGTTTAAGAGGAAATGCGGTCGTAGACATCCGACTGAATTTCCTAAGTAAAAAGGCATTATTCAAGGTTTGGCTCACGCCTATTTCCTCCTCCAATATTGGGTCAATATAAAAGATATTCTATAAAATGGAAAAGCAAGAGATATAAACTGTGGCCCTATGTTTTCGTTTTTGATAATACATTATCTTTAGAAGCACAAAAGATGCTCAAAAGTGCGCTGTCAATAGAGATCTAGTGCACAAATTTGAAAACTATAAATGAAAAAAGGATAACCTAATACCCCTATTATTATATTTGTATTATCAAAAACGAAAACATAGGGCCACAGTATATATCTTTATTTTATGGAATATCTTTTAAATTGATGCAATATTGGAGGAGGAAATAGGCGAGAGCCAAACTTCGAATTAAGCCTTTTTACTTAGGAAATTCAGTCGGATGTCTGCCACCGCATTATCACTTTTTCAAATAAGCTTGGTATGTTTGTACCAAATTTTTTCCCATGACATTTTGTCCACAAATGGTCCTTAACGAAATGTTTCTCTCGTGCTTTCCCGTGATTAGTTGGGGTATGCCACCCTAAACTGTGGCATAGTATTTAATCTGACGGCCAGAATTATGCGGGTCCTCTAAGAGGCGCGAGTGGGCCAACAATGAACTTTTTATTAACTACGCTCCTTTATTTACAATCCATTTAGAACCATATTCCAATGTACATATAGTTCAGTTTCCGTGTTTCGTTGTTTAAATTTTAGCAATCTGCTATTAATGGAGAAATCAAAACAGGGAAGATTGATGTCATGGGAACTTAACGTGGGATTCTGATAGCTTTTTGTTATTACTTAGTTAATTAGATTTAAATTAAATTACAAAAAGCCGGTAACTTTTGGTTCAGACTTTGCAACATATTTTTAGTGATGTTGAAAAGGAAACAACTTAGTTACTTACTGAGTGCAAAGTACAGAGGTTATCGAACGCAGTAAAGTAATCAAGAAGAGCTGATTGATTTTTTGCTTCAAATTAAATCGTTTTTATCTGCAAAAACATACAGAAAGCCGGTCGGAAAACCCACGTAACGTTCCATTATGTATTTTTATCACGTTCCCGAGTCTCCTCAATAAGACACATTGTGTGTCTTATTGGCGAAGGTATTGAAGAAGTGATTACAAAAGAATGCAGCTCTTTGAATTAACAGAGCGACTCCCATGTTCAGTTCAGTGCCGACTTTAAAACGGTTTTTATACGAATATATTATCAGTACAATGTGGCCGTGCACTAAAGCAATTACACATTACGGAAGCAATCTACTACGAAACGAAACTTATTACGTCGGTACGAGTACGAGTATCGACTCGACACGTACGTAAGTTCTCGTGTAATCTTACGAAGGTTGTAACAATCGTAATTTACGTCAATACCGATCGTCATATTTATTGTATTGCACCGAATACTGTTATTCGTACAGCGATTAGTATCATTAATTGCTTCTCGTTATTGGCTGGTTGCAAGCAGTTGGGTAAATATTGAAGTGTAGTGATTAGACAATGGTGTCCTCACAGCTTATTATATCTATTAGGGGTGAGACGCGTTACTAATCGCTGGGGTTATCATGCAACGGTTGGCTCACCCCTAGCTTGGGGGACAAAGGTTAACGTATTCCTATTCACTTATCAAACTCGTACGTAGCTAACGAACAGGGTTGATCGTGTGTATCGCTCTCCTACTCACCACCACTCGTGGCAAAAAATTTTTTTAGATCCTTGGATTATGAATGTTAACTTTTATTAACTGTATACAGAGGCCATATATAAAGTTTCTACAATATCAAAGGAAACGTCTGTTATTTTAATGTGGGGAAAGAAACTACACTAATAATGTTTTACACTGTCTTGTTAGCAGTAGGTTAAAAACTGTATAAATGGATTGATAGTGGTGCCGATCCATGTGTCATGTTCGTGAACAGGCGCCATCAGTTGGGATTGGACATATCTTAGCTGCCTCCGCCTGTTTTGAATTACCTATTTATTGTATTTTTTAATGTTTGTTTTACTCTAGACGCTTTTAAGTGCGTTTTTTTACAAAGTTCTCACATATATGTATTTTTCCAACAAGATTATTGTAACCACTTGTAAAACACTTTTTTTTTTAAAGAGTAAGTGTGGAGTCTTTTGTCCGTTCTTCTCCATAACAAGCTACAATTCCGAATGGACGGTAGAATCAATTATTATTACATTTTCTTTTTTGGCTTTCGAAAGTGACTAATTGAATAAAGATATTTTGATTTTTTTGATTTTGATATATGGAATAATTCAGTTGTATAATCTGCAGCATTATAATCTGAACTGCACCCAGTTAATTATTTATCTCGAACACTTATAATTTTATTGAAAATCATAAGAAACCATATAAGTCTACTACTTAATCCGGTTTGCAAATATCAACCGGTGTACTCTTTGCAAAACATATCGACTTTAGTATGCTAATAGCGCTATTTGTGTTCACGAGCGAGCCTTGATCTTTGGCACCTTCCCTCGAGTTCGAGCGCACCCCTTCAAATCTGCATAAAGCGCCACCGCTTACACAAACAGCTCATCACTAAGTTTATGCGTGTTTCAAGTGTCGATTTGAACGTTTTATTATGTTCAAATTTGCGTGTTATGTGGGACACGCGCGCAACACGCGACCCGCATGGCCGCATGGGAGCACCCGAGGGTGCTTTTTGTAACAATCATTATTCGCAAATGAATAATGTCGGCTACACTTTTGTTGCGTCGTAAAACGAATGACGGATGACTATAAGGTTATGTGCCTTCGCGGTTTCGTTATGGGAATACTTTATTTTACCCATCAACTCCTCTGTCGAAGTCATAAAGTGTAACGTGCCATAAGTACCACTTTTAAGGGCCTACATACGCTTTAGTGCCGTAAAACGGTAATTTCTAAAGCATACTCCTCAGTAACAGCTAGGTTAAAAGGTTTGAAAAAAATATATATTTATTATTGATTCATGTACATAATTTGAACACAAGGTTTTTTCGTGTAACTAATAGTTTTGCTTTAAAAAATTATTAACAACACGATATTTTTTCGCAACTTTTGGAAACTCCTTCAAAACGACTTGGATGTTTAAAAATATTTTTATACAGAAAAATTGATGGCTGGAATTACTTCATACCTAACATAGCATATGTAAATCAAATAATATTTTGCAAAAAAAAACTGTTCAAAAGGAGGTTCAATTTTGATATTTTGGCACCGAGCGGGCGCACGGCCAGTACTGCGTTACATTGGGGCGTATATATCACCTTAAGGTTGTCTTCTGCCTTGAAATGGTAGTTTATTGAAACCTTGACGTTTTAAACGATATGAATAATGTGATGGTGTTCTTCACACGCATACATTGGTCTAAAATTAGCCTGAGACAGTACCTACAACATAATAAAGTAGCACTTGTCATGAATCACAAGTCAACGAACAGATAAAACGTGTCGACTCTGTTTGTGTTGTAATTACGTAGCGAGCGATTACATTGTCTTAACTTGTTAACAGATATGAATTCGATAAATACTCATTGGTTTTTATCGTGCGTTGACCCCTGGACGGGGCTGGCTGCCAATCAATACCACAACTATTGATAACGTTACGGACGCATTCATGAATGCGTGAGATGAAACCCGCATTTAAATTTCACTTTATATTCATAAGCTCTTTAACACACGATACCTTGATTCGTTGTTATTGTTGTACAGTGAACTGATAAATATTAATCCCGGCCTCGTATACACGGCCGTAGCAGCCAATCCAGAGGACGATGCTTTTTGCGCAGCATGGTGGAATTTTTTTGAATTTCAAAACTGGAACGGGACGTTTCGAAATCGGAACATCAGTCTTCTTCAGATTTTATATTCTTGCTTAACTGTTATCGAGTGAAATCGCATCCAGAATTGGAATTTCACAATTTATCCAAACAAAATGAGGACGCGCTAAATAAATCAGTACTTTCTCTAACCTCGGATGGGTTTGTTTGTGTTCTTATGACTGAGAACTTTAATTTGTAGCTAACGCTGGTATAATTAGGAGTGATTTGTGGCATCAGAATTAATTGTAATCTCTCCGTGGTCTTTGAAATATCAAAGGCAAATTAATTGTGTGGTAATAAAATAGTGTCGAAACTTGTTGCACAACGGTTGAGGACGTCGAGATCGGGTGAAGCTGATGAGTCGTCGTTCGTTTCAGATTAAGATTCATAGCGTGATCTCGTTTAGGAAGTGCAATTTAACTAATATTTTATACGCTTTAGCGGTGCCGCCGTAATTAGGTATCTAGTTGGCGATTAGGGTCACGACTCGAGAAATGATTCCCGGCGAGCGGGCGGAGCCTCATTCAATTTTCTGCGGCTTTACTTTGAAGTACTGTTTCCGCTGAGATGAATTTGTTTACGTCGTTTTAAGTGAATTTATGCTAATCATAATCAGAAAAATAAGATCCTGTTTACGGACTTGGAATAATATGCGTGGAAAGATTTTTAGGTAGACAAAAATTTTGAACTAGCGGACGCTTCGCGGTTTCACCCGCGTAGTTCCCGTTCCTGTGGGAATACATGGATAAAAAATAGCCTATGTCACTTGGGGATAGTGTAGCTTCCCAACGGTGAAAGAATTTTTGAAATCGGTCCAGTAGTTTTGGAGCCTATTCGGTACAAACAAACAAACAAAAAAATCTTTCCTCTTTATAATATTGGTATAGATTAATAGCGGACGCCTCGCGGTTTCACTCGTGTAGTTCCTGTTCTTCTAGGAATACAGGGATAAAAAGTAGCTTGTGTTACCCCGGGATAGTGTAGTTTCCCAACAGTGAAAGAATTTTTGAAATCGGTCCAATCGTTTTTAAAATACAAATATACAAAAAAACAAATCTTTCCTCTTTATAATATTATTACTAGCGGACACCTCGCGGTTTCAAATGCGTAGTTCTTCTAGGAATACAGGGATAAAAAATAAGTAAGTAAGTTTATTCGTTACATACAAACATACAAATCTTTCCTCTTTATGATATTAGTATATATTATTATTAATTATTAGAATAGATATTTAGAATTTGTTTACTATTTTGGAATTCGAAAGATCCTCTTTGTTATCAAGGAGAAAGAATAACAAACCGTTCCTATCAGAGTTAAAGCTATCATAATACAGCACCAGTCGTTAAAGTCGTCTGAGATGGGGACAACAGGCAAAGGTCATTATTTTATTACTTGCCAGATATTTATACTTTATTCAAGCAACTTGCTCTAAATTAAGCCTGATAGGACTGCGAAGTTATATTTCTTCTATAATCAATTACTTCTTCGTTATCGAGTTGAACTGGTTTGGATACAGGCAGAAACGTGACCAACGTATTAAAAAGATGGCTATCTGTCTTATAACAGGCGTACTTATTTCTGGATTAAACGGAGGGTGCCAAATGCCAAACATGATGTATCTTTTGGTAGGTATGGGAAAAAGGAAATGTTTATTTTATTATATACTTTATTGTACACCATAAGTTACATTTATAAAGGAAACTTAAAACTAAAATTACATACAATGAGCGGCCTTATCGCTTGCCGCGATCTCTTCTAGGCAACCAGATTTGTTGGACACGAAGTGGGGCTGTATACCAGTGTTAAAACCATTTATATATTACAAAAGATATGCATATTCATATATTTGCTATTTAATATATACATAAATACATACACACTAAAATAAAAAGGCAATAAATAAAATGGTGTCAATCAATTCATAATCACAGCGACAGGTAATGCTCCCTCACGAGTCTTTTGAACACAGGCAACGATTGGGCGCGTTTGATTGGGTCTGGCAAAGCATTCCACAGACGAGTAGCCTGGACAGTAAAGGATTTATCCAGAAAACTCGTGGAATGCATTGGCATTCGAAGTCGTAAGTTATCTGATGACCTAAGAAATTTTGTGTGGGTATCGCAGAGAAACTGAAAACGTTTCTTAAGATAAAGAGGGGTGGAAGGAGTGAAGAGCACATTTTTAAAAAGCGAAAGAATATGAGTATTCCGGCGAAGGCGAATTGGCAACCACTTGAGCTTCACACGAAATTCGGAAACATGATTATATTTTCGCAAACCGAATATGAACCTCATACAAACATTTAGAAGCCGCTCAAGTTACAAAATGAAAAAAAAGTAGGTATAATATATTAGGAAATGTTACTTTCAGACTCGAATGTGTTTTTCCAAACTGGTTTTCAATACGGAATAAAATCATTTTGTTTAATTTATTTTATTTGTGCTCAAGACTAAGCCACTATGTAGGTATATATTTGATTACTATAAGGTAATGCGACACTTTTATTATGCGTACAACCAAGGAGTGGAATTCCCTGCCGGAGTCTGTGTTTCCCGATAGCTACAATCTAGGGGTCTTTAAGTCAAGAGTGAATGGGTTTTTTCTAGGCAAGCGTGCATCACCGTCGACCACATCATCGCTTATCATCAGGTGAGATAGTGGTCAAGCACAAGCCTAAAGACAATAAAAAAAATATATTTGATTAAATCTAAGCACAAAGCCAAGATGTATTTAAGCGATGACTCAGCACACTTCCTCAGTTATAATCAGGCCATTATTCAACTTCGCATAGCATGTAACAGGGCAAACACTAACTTATTTGACTTCCTCGTTTCCAAGGAGAAAAGTCACATTGCAAACGAACCAGTTCCGAGCCACAATCACTGATAACCACTGAATCAAGGATCTTGTCAAAAATAATTGAAATTTTTTTCCACGTGTGCTATTTATTTCCCGACTGAACATACCTATTCGACTCAGCGTAATTAAATGGCTAACAAAAGATCAAGGTTATGTTCCGAAGATAAAACTTTTTGTTGATATTCGTGACCAAACTTGAATAATGGTAAAAAATCACCGTGTAATTGCAAATAGGCCCCAGAAAACGCAAACAGGCATAGCGACATCAATGGCTGTAACTACGGAGCCACACGAAAGGGTAAGTGAACGAAATAAGCGGAATGCCGAAACGTAGACAGTGGAACTGGCTGTAGACAGACACAGAATAGGAAGTACTTGTTGATGTAAATAACTTTCAGATGAAATTGAAAGCTACGATTTACCTAGTTTAGATTTACAGGACTATTGTTAGTATTACACGTTAGAAACTCCAAACAAAGAAGTAGTGAATAAAGATTCTGAACAAGTCACATTAGCACAAGACAATAGACCAGGAAGTGGATTTCAGCTTCCTTCTTTGATAACAAATAATGAACTGCAAAGTCCTAAACTGGAACTATCACGTAAAACACTAAAAACAGCTGAGTTTACTACAAAAACAAGCTAAAATGCGCATTTAAGAGCTGTAATGGCTCGTCTACATATCTAAATGTCAGCGTCATACGTACAAATGCTACATTAGGCACCTAAACACGCCTATGCAGTGTCCATCATGATACGGAACACTAAGTACGGAATAAAATTACTGAACGAGTCAAGTCAAGGTCGGAACACATGCGGATATGGCGGCGTGCGGTGTTGCCAGCCCACGAATGTGGGTACACTTGGCGAAGAAGGTTGGTGTACAGACAAGAAAGAAACTGATTTGCATTGTGCAGGCGGTAATATCCTGTGTACGTTTATTTTATAGACTAGCATGGGGTATAGGAAAAAGAAGAAGAAAGGACTCTCTCCATGTTATCACTGCATGCTAGGTCTTCACTGGAAAGGGAGAGTGAGCCTGTACTCAGCTCGGAATCACCGCCGCCGCCGGCAGAAACTAGAGAAGCCATTACTTATTTTTAACCGACTGCCGAATGAGGGTAATGGGTTTGTCAGTCTATGTATGTATGTTCCTATGTGGCGTTTCAGAGACCAAACGTGTTGGCCGATTTTGATGATTCGTATTCGATTCGTCTTTACCTTGCGAGTGTCACTGGCTACATTATAATTGGAAAATAGAAAATAGGTGATTTTGGGCGCCATATTGTGGGAGCCCAATTTTTTTTCTTGCATATTTTTCGTGTGCAGTATCAAAATAAAAGGTTTTAATTCCAAAACTATATAAAACTTTTATATTTAAATGTACCTAGTTAATTCGAAAAAAAATATTCACATAAAAGTTATATATAAAAAAGTTAATTCAAAAAATCGAAAATCCCGACTGCTTAAAAAGCGAACTAAAAAGATGTAAACAAGAACTTTCGGTCAGCCAGCTCGCGAATATGTATTCTTAATAAGCAGTAGAGCAGCGGTGGCCCAGTGGTATCGGCCGCGACTTACAAGTTGTAGGTCGTGGGTTCGAGCCCAGGCAGGCGCTTTACTTTGTGTAAGTTATTTCTTCACCACTGCTCTCAAAACGGTGAAGGAAAACATCGTGAGGAAACCGGCATGTCCTAGAACCAAAAATTCGAAGACATGTGACATCCACCAACCCGCACTGGGCCCGCGTGGTGGATTACGGCCCATTCCCTCTCACAGAGAGGAGGCCTGTGTCCCAGCAGTGGGAACATTAATAGGCTGATGATGTGATGATGATGTGATGTGAATAAGCAGTCGGGATTTTTGATTTTTTTAATTAACTTTTTTAATAACATTGTATATTCGTCTTCGCTCTATTTGCGTACTGTACAAATTCTATTCGATTTTAGCAAAAATGTCACACCCATAGTCAGAATTACTGAATTACTCACTTTGTACTCTTTGGCTGCCATCATGCTTATTTCGTATGCTGACTGTACTAGTAAGTAAGTACACAAGTAGGTGCTTCAAATCATCAGATCTGTACACTGAATGCCAAGGACGGTGTGATGACTGTGATGAGAATACGAGATCTGTAATCGTTCAGCATTTGTAATTATTATTTTTAATTTTTCAGGTTATTACGCTGATTGGAAAATTAGCTTAGTTGTTATCTACGTAATTACAATCTTAATATATGTACCTAGGTGTAATGTTAACGCTGATAAATCTATTTCGACGTTAGTTTTTGGTTACCTAAGTGTAAATGTGTAGCCCAGATTGAGGTTTGGCAAGAGCAAATATTGAAATATTTCGCTAAAAATTCTAGATCGTAGAGGATTTCCATATTGAAGTGGGCGTGTGTTGGTCCATCCAACACCGGGTACAAAAGCTTGTCTGCCAAGAATTACTATACTTGTTTCAAATGTATGTGTTATATTGCCATAAATTATGCGGTGCCGTTGGTACGAGGAGTAACCGGCGCAAATTTGCATTAAAAACCAATTTTTACGTGATATACAACTGGTATTGGTTGTATTAGTCTAATTAAAAGAAGAATCATCATGCTACCCAATAATTTATAATTAAAAGAGTTGATTAAGAGCTTTTTAATGCGGTGTTAGTTAACACAGCGAAAGGTATTCGGTAAAGTGAACCAAATGGCGTTAAATAATAGTGGCAGTAGCTGAGAGCAGTTACATTTTATGATGGCAATCGAGAGCTTTTCCGTGAACGATTACGTGCATGGAGTCTGTCTGTACTGTAGTTCTACAGTCTGTTGCGTACACGCACTCATTACGCGTCAAACAAAAAAGCGCACGACTTCACACGTTGTTCTTACCAATAGTTATGAACTTATTGTGTTATCGAACAAAGTTCCGCTTGATCAATTAGCGAAGTAAATTGCTCCAACACCTCACGCCACTTACACAAATACGAATACCTGCCTTTTTTGTGCGTCCACTAATTTGATTGTTGCAGCCACTCGGTCACGTCTAACGAGATAAATTGATGGCAAGCCATGAACTAAATGAGTGCCTCAATGACATAACTCATGATGGATATGTACTATAGCCAAAGCTATATCTGACCACTTTGAAAACAAAATCCCGTGCACAAGATGACCACAGCTGCGTCCGCCCTTTTTGCGTCAACCATAAACAAATGACTTATTTGTTTTTTGCAGTTTTTTTATTACAAAAACAAGGGGCTAACAGGTACTAGAGAAACAGTCACCCGATGCTGCGATGCTATTGATTGATGAGTATAAGTCGCGTTAATTTAGCGGACGAGCCCTGCAAGCAGAAATAGTCATTACGGTGGTAAGATGTAGCTTTGGCCCATAGTACATATTTAAAGCGCACATGAGAGAAGGTCCGTTGTATAATGAGCAGTACTCGATCTGTAAAAACCTTCTTACCAAATAAAAAGCTCGCTAAATTAGATAATAACATAATTAGTATGTATTAAACACCGACTTACATCATAATCATTATCGACCTGCATCTGTCTGTTGATGAATACACCAACAAATTAAATATAATAATAATCATTATCGGCAATTACTAAATGTCGCGTTGCGTCATCGCTACATAACGAATCGTTCGTTTGACTTTTCTGCACTAAAATTGTACAGCGTATAAACGTGTAATAGAATAGAACAACTTCCTATTGTGTGTGTAAGTGTGTAAGTAAGTCAGTGGCGTAGTGTTGAGGTATTATCTAACAGTGAAAGTGTGAGTGTGTGCGCGGCTGACGTAACGCCCGGTGCGCGGGCGCCGGTCGGTGCGGGCTCGACTCGCTCCACTCTCACTGCCGACGATTGATGCTGATTTTCAAGTAAACAACTAGGAAGTTCCAGGTGAACTGGATATTTATTAATTCCTTATTAAGATTAAAGCCAGCTTTATAAGGAAGTGCGTGAAATAACTACATTTACTTGCCTTCGATGATGTTTAGATAAGCATGCGCGTTGAAGTCTTTTGAGTGACACGCTATGTCTGCGCACTTATGTAACATATTTACTCTTTGTGCATTATTTACATAATGCTTACTCGGCTGCTGTTTCGGATACATATTATTATCATTTCTGAGTTATAACGTTTTATGGTTATGGTAATAAACTATTACATTTTCTTTTGATGTTCGCATTAAGACGGTTTATGTTTTTGTTATATTGTGTGCATGATTGTTGTGTATTACTCCATTCATTAACAACATTACGTAGTTTTGTAATTTAAATGATAATTCGTCTAGTTATACATATAATGGTCAAGTAATAATGGCTATAGGTACATGTTCATAATAGGTACATAAGCTTTTTGTGTCTGTATTAAGAGCAAAGATTTTTTGTGTTGGTTTGAATTTTGTGCCTTCCGTTATGTATTATGTATCTTGGTACTTTGGAACCCAAGGTCCCGTGTTGAGGGTAGACGATGACTGGTCGACTCCTGCGCAGTGGAGTGGACACGCCACGCACTGCCCAATTTGAGCCGCCACGCTTCGCCGCACAACTATTTTCAGTCTTGAACTTTTTGCTCAAACCCGACCCACTCTAGATTTATAGAGCAGGATTAGATCATATATTTGAATAAATATTCGATACAAGTTCGTTATACAGCAAAATTGGTAGACAGTGTAGTATTATTAATTATAATTATTCTTCCTTAATGTTGCCATTGAGATTATTTTAATTATAACTACATAGAAACTTATCTAATTGGCAAGTTATTTCGCTTTACGACCTCTGTTTCAATTTGCGTGCGGATACAGGCGTAATAATGTCGTCAATTCATCTCTATAACGTAAACGTCTATCTCAGTCAGCGTCATAACTGGTAATGCATAACTGCGGTCTGGTCTGCGAGTACTCGAGCGAGTCAGCAGTCAAACGTTCGGTGACGTCACCCGCCATTTTACACGCTGTAACCAGCATTCTCCGACGTCGTCGTCGGTAAAATGAGGTTAGGCGGATAACATACAAATCTAAACAAGTTTAGTAAATAGTCACAGTCTTACAATCGATTGTGGTTGTCTATTTTGTGCTGCCTCTCGTTTATCCGCGTCCAAATGTCACAGGAGCACGCGATGACCTCACTCCGATGTTACATCTTGACATTTAGGAGGTACTCATCTACTTATACGTGTGTAAACGCTTTATTTGCTTTACATACCTATTCTTGGAACAAGTTCCACGACAAACATGACTGTAAAAGCACTAATATATGAATGCCAAGTCACTTTTCAGTCTTTAGCCAGTTTTCATCAGCCCTCTAATGAAACCTTAAGTAAAATGCTGTTTCATTCTTTGTATATTGATATAATATCAATGGGTAGCCAAATAGGTACATTTATCACAGGTATGTAAAGTAAATATGTGCCAATTGCTCGTAAAATATCACACGTGTAGTACTATGTGCAAAACTAGACAAATAAACCTTATTTAAACCGATACTATATTTAGCAGTCACTAAGTAGAACAAAACGTTATGGCATCGTAAAGCTAAGGTCAGGTTAAGATTACGCCACAGCCTCATTTGTTACAATTAAAATAAATAAGTGTGCCGGAAGGCCCGCAGTGGGAAAATCCCTCGAAGAAATAATGACAGAAATATCCGAAATTATGCAATATGTTGTCATGTGTTGTTGACGCAACGCTTGTTTTCGTGGGTCGTGCTAAGTGTGCCGCGACCATTACGGTCAGCCGGTGGCCCACTGAGCCTCGAGCTGTGACATAACTGAGCTTCCGCCAGCGCCGCACCGGCGGCCGCATGGCGGCACCGTCCACCGGACTCGCTCAGTGAAAGGTACGTTTTAACTCACATAATCTATCGAGCTACCGAGCGAAGAAGAGCCCACCATCGAGGTTTCCATACTAAGTAAAATAGTTAACACTCAACCACTCGTCGCGCCAGTTTATCGACTCTTCAACAAAAAGTTTAAGGAGCTTTGAAAAAGGTTGTGTTCTAAGGATGCCGGTGAATTAACGCCTACAATTATAACATCGTTACGATGATTAGGCATAATAAGATACACGGCGAGCCAATAAACTGTTTATAGAGTATCCGTTTGGTAATATTGGATATATAAATGAACACAGGTTTCCGCAGTGTAATGCTTGTGTCGCAATTTCGCAAGTCTAAGTAGTTGCAGACTAGTCGTTGGAACTAGACACTTATCAGAGCAAACTGGCGACTTGTAATTTGTTACAGCCCTAATATTGTCATTCGAAATTGAAGTACTAAACGCGTTTATTCTAGCAAAACTGTTGGTTGTAATTGTATGTATACGGGCGTTCTAGTAACCTTGAAATCGAGTCTAAGTAATGTTCCTATGCTTCATACCAAAGTTTGTTTTCAAATAACTCACAGCTAAATTGCTTTGGGTGTACCGAACGAAAACCCAAAGCAATTTTCCGCATTTAAAGAAATCGTTGAGCCATCTTCTTCGAAAAGAAAGCCTATAATTTGATAAGGAAACGACTTCCGTGAAGTTGGATAAGTTGGATTGGTGGTTTTAAAGTTTCAAACAAAATAAATGTACTTAAAACATGCGTTGCGTTTCAATATTTAGAAAGGCAAGATTTATGAACGTGGATACAGCAAATATAAACAGATTAACATTCCGTATTTACTTATATGCTTTGTTTAAGGTTTGAAGACCTTAGCTTAAGGAAGAACCAATAAGTATTGCAGAGGTTAAAAAGTATATTTACAGTTGTTTTATTTCCTTGGATGGGATGGGATGAAAGGAAGTAATGCACCATGATGTTGAGTGACCGACCCACTATAGGATACAGGATCTGTTCCCTCTTTATTATTTATTGGATGCACTGAGTTAGACGATGTTATCCGACTCCATGCAATATAACACTAAGTAAAGAACAGGAACCTGGCAATGACTGGTGATAATCTGTTGCAATAGATGTAGATAGCTCATACAGGGTCCTGAACACAAGCAAGTATAAGTAGTTTCTAGTTAATAATTGCTAAGTAAACTTCGCAAGTTAAGGTAGGTTAAGGTAGAGCAATGGGAGTTCTGGCACAGCTTAGGAGGCCCATGTCCAGGCGATGTCCAGCTGTTGATTACGATAGACTGAGCTGATATTTCCCAACCTTAAAAGAAGTAAGATCTACCATTTTATCAATAGATCTGGAACAGGAGAAGTTATGAAAATAGGAAGGTACTACTAATAACGTTAGCAAACAAGTTTGCAGCTAATTAGTTAGTGATATCATTGTAGCGCAAGTTTCTACTTACCTAGGAGAGGGACTTAGCACTTCCGCGCTCATAATAATATCATAACTAGTTGTTACATTCACTCCATAGGTTACCAACAACTTGCTACTTTTCATCATGTTGGTTTCAGCCTGTTTCGACCAAAGCTTCTTCTCTGTTAATCTGAAATGAATTTTCGTTACTTTGTTAGTTCTTCTTGTGCCCTGTTATGCAATGTCCTGGTGAATTCCGCGGGAATCTGGATGCGAGAAGCATCGATCGATGTGGCTACACTTAGGGAAGGCCTTTATCCAGCAGTGGACTTCCTTCGGCTGAAATAATGATGGAAATGATTCGCTTCTTCAGCTAGATCACACGTTCCCTGAACTACCTGCAGTCTTGTTGCCTTATAAGAGTCTTGTTCTATTTCTTCAGTTTAATTTTTAGGGTTATGTTTTTGCCTTCCATAATGAATTAAGAGCCTCTGAATCCCTGAGAATTCCTGACCTGTCTTGTGCTTCACCAAGCACAAAACCCATCGTTGAGGCAATTCCTGTAGGAAACCAATGTTTAGTGGTGAACGTCTTTCAACTGAAAATGGTTATGATGAACACAACAAAAACGATAGACTAAGAAATGTGGATAAACTATATGGAGAGAGGCAAGCGCAACGGCAAAATTCATGGACTAAGAGTGATGTGGACAAACAAGAACACAGCAAAACGGATAGACTAAGAAAAGTGGACAAACAACATGGAGAGAGGCAAGCGCAACGGCAAAATTCATGGACTAAGAGTGATGTGGACAAACAAGAACACAGCAAAACGGATAGACTAAGAAAAGTGGACAAACAACATGGAGAGAGGCAAGCGCAACGGCAAAATTCATGGACTAAGAGTGATGTGGACAAACAAGAACACAGCAAAACGGATAGACTAAGAAAAGTGGACAAACAACATGGAGAGAGGCAAGCGCAACGGCAAAATGCATGGACTAAGAGTGATGTGGACAAACAAGAACACAGCAAAACGGATAGACTAAGAAAAGTGGACAAACAACATGGAGAGAGGCAAGCGCAACGGCAAAATGCATGGACTAAGAGTGATGTGGACAAACAAGAACACAGCAAAACGGATAGACTAAGAAAAGTGGACAAACAACATGGAGAGAGGCAAGCGCAACGGCAAAATGCATGGACTAAGAGTGATGTGGACAAACAAGAACACATCAAAACGGATAGACTAAGAAAAGTGGACAAACAACATGGAGAGAGGCAAAAGCAACGGCAAAAATTATGGACTACGAGTGATGTGGACAAACAAGAACACAACAAAAGGATAGACTAAGAAATGTGTACAAACAACATGGAGAGAGGCAAAAGCAACGGCAAGAAGGATGGAAAGGGATGGAAAATGGCAAAAAGGATGGACAAATAAGAACATGGTTGATGTGCTCATCGCACCATCATTGCTATTATTATTCGTCGTGCATTCCCATGGGTCGGATGCTTCTGAGAAGAGTCTACGCTGGTCATACGTAAGCACCTACCTACGTCCGGCGCCCCAGGGGCCATCAGCCTCGCAGCCATACTTGCTGACTCGCTAATCTTTACCAAGTCATAAGTTAGCTATGTCTACAAAGCATACCTATAATAAAATTATTATTAAGTAAGTACTAGCTTATTGCAGCGTATTCACTCCCAGATTCTCAAGGTAATGAGAATTTTTCGGGCTTGAAGCATTAAAGGATAGTTTAGTAACCGGATCACTAATCTATACTATATATTATAATAATAATATTATAAAGAGGAAAGATTTGTATGTTTGTATTTTTGTATGTAACGAATAAACTAAAAAATTACTGGACCGATTTAAAAAAAAAAAACACCTTTGGGAAGCGGGTGACACAGGTTAACGAGAACGGGCACTACGCGGGTGAAACCGCGAGGCGTCCGCTAGTTGGCTATAAATATATACCTAATCAAACAATTTTGCCTTTTTATTTTTAGAGTTCCGTACCAAAATGGTAAGAATAAAATCCTTATGCGATCTCTATCTACCTGGGTGTCTTTCACAGCGGCATAATTATTATGGATAGGCCCACGGTTACCTCTTTATAATTATATTTTAGATTGCCTATAGCCAGTAGGTACAGGTACATTTATCATATCTTTTGCTTCCCCATTCTGCAGTACAAATGTTCTGTCTCACGACGGCGGGTTGGTCATCGCTGCTCAGGCGATACTGAGCGCTACCTAACTTACGCACACAGAAACAATGTGCATTTGCATCTGGTATGGACATGGACCAAGTGTTTCACATCACATCACACATCATCAGCCTATTAATGTTCCCACTGCTGGGACACAGGCCACCTCTCTGTGAGAGGGAACAAGTGTTTAATACACCATTATTATAATTCCCAGATAATTTGAAAAATGCCCAATATGAGTAAGCAATTTGCTAAAAACTATTAAAATAATTAAATTGGCCGGGCTTTCTGAATAATGCCCATCACTTATTAGGCAGGTAATAAAAATATGTGTTTTATTAAATTAGTTTAATGTTGACATTGATTTTAATATAGAATCTGTATGGTAGGTAAGTACGATTAATATTTAAGCAACAAAGCCGACAGTGAGGCTCCTAATTCTGTCTGCAGGGTCTAAAGTAACCTAACATGAATGAGATGACGGGAGCTGAGTTCGCTCGATTTGCTCGCTCACTTCAGCTCCCGTCATCACCCTTCGAACCTAACCTATCCGTGTTGGGTGGGGGTGCCCTAAGCTCCCGAGCTCACTTCGCTCGCTCTTGAACTAATTCGTTGAAAAGCGGCATAGCTTACAAATATTATTTTTCAACACACTTGCTCATAAAGTGGCTCTAATTTCACCGCAATTAGGCACATAATGACACCTGTTATCAAACTGTGACTTTTTCATTACTATTATTCACAAGTGAGATAAAGAGTTTTTTTTTAATTTATTGGTTGAGTTGCTTTATTCTTAAAAAAAAATTCGATACAAAAAAGATCGTGCTCAATAGTCATTTCATGCAACTTCGTGTTTAAATAGAAAATTTCAACTTGTACGTGTTTAATAAATAAAACTTTCAATTAAATATAACTTTTGTTTTTGTCTGTAATAAAGAAAACTTGAAATTCCCCATTTTGTACGTGGCTAAAACGCTAAGCGCGAAAAGCCAAAAAAAGATAACTTATTATTTTTAGTCTATGGCCGATCGCCATTGTTAGATGCGCGCGCATAGGAAAACTGATTTATTTTGCCCGCCATTGCGAAAAAAAATTCACAACTCGTTTTCACTGTTGGAAATGATTTTTTTGTATTATTTTCTTCACAAGTGTGTTGGAAAACGTCGTATGATACACGTGTGTATTGATGATTACCGTCCTCGGCTCTCTTAAGACCCTCACCTAACGGCTCGGGTCTCAATGGCGCCTCAGCGGTAATCACCAACATTACACACTTGTACCATAATGTACTATTATGTTAACCGATTCCATAATCCTGCTGACCAAATAATTTAAAATATAAACTACCA
This sequence comes from Orthosia cruda, assembly GCA_964057195.1. NCBI lineage: Eukaryota > Metazoa > Arthropoda > Insecta > Lepidoptera > Noctuidae > Orthosia > Orthosia cruda. The sequence continues at coordinate 8,214,297 of OZ059846.1, forward strand.
TAATTATCGAATTGCCAAACAGTAACGTAGCAATATTCATTACATCGCCCGATTTGACTTGACTTGATTATTATTGCCCGGTGTTTTATTTTTTTGTTTTATACATAGTGCCTTGATTATTCAGTTGGCCCATGACACATCTACACACACGACTAAGACTAGTCTGCCATCGTGTGTCACCTGTGTCCTCCTTCCTCTGCATATTAGGGTTAGCCAACTGTTCGTACTTAAATACCGATCGCCAATTATTAATTACTAGCTGTTCCCCGAGGCTTCGCTCCCGTGGACCACCCCACAGGACCCGTTTTCGGGATAAAAAAATAGCCTATGTTACTCAGGAATAATGTAGCTTTCTATTGGCGAAATATTTTTTTTAAATCGGTCAAGTAGTTTCAAAGCATATTCGGTACAAACATACAAACAAACAAAAAAATCTTTCCTCTTTATAATATTGGTATAGATTGCTTTTGCCCGTATTGCCCATAAACGGCATTAATTTTACGCCATTGATTGAAATAGCACCAGAGATTCATCATATCGACCATGCATTACTAAATTACAAGTTTTGATTCATTCTGTTTGTTTTCCTGTGTCTTCTATTACTCATTACAACTAATTAAGAATATTAATCATATTAAACGTAAAGCTATTGTTCTGATTTATTTATTGTTGTGTAAAGATACAATAAAATGTATTGTGTACGGAAATTATTTCCAGTAGTATATAAACCTAGTTTAGTGGTGTTCATAACTAGAAATGTATGTATGTTATTGCGTAGGTACCTAATTTCCTTATTAAATAAATAGGTAGGTATTATGGTTCCCAGTAAAACATAACACTCTTCCCGTAAGGAAAACATTTCAATAAAATGTAATGAAGTATAAGAACTATTACTAATTCTCTGCGAGGAATACAAACGTGTCATTTTTATAAAACCAGCCTATCAGACCGCGTGTCAGTCTTCGCACACTTAAGGTTCCGTACCAAAGAACAAATCTGGTTCATCAATATAGGTATTTGTTAATAAAGTATACGTAATAGTAAATATTATCAACAAATTTCAAGTTCATAGGTCAATGGGATGTTAAAAAATTCTTCGGAACAAAATTTTGTGACAGACGACGGACAGACGGACACGTGAGTGACAGCTATAGTACTCCGTTTGGACGACCCCTTCTGGTACGGAACCCTAAAAAGCTCTTTTAAGAACGGAGCTTTAAGTTGATACCTAAATATATATACGAGTAATATTAACTTAAGAAACTACACAAACGCCAGTTACGTAAGTATTCCAACCACATTTTCAGGAAACAGTTCACATCCAATTCAGAAACATATATAACGAGAAATACTTGAAATTCTACGCGAACTAAGTTGAGTAAAGGCAACAGTAAAATTTAAATAGCACACAGGATCTAGGTGACCTAGATATTGCGTAAAAGCCGCATACAAAGTAACGTAGTGAAGCCCTGATACAGCGGGACTACGAAAATAGCCGTGCACAAATGTATCATCAAACATATTGATTATTTAATGGGACTAGATTGAAAACAATGAAACAAGAGTCGAGTAATCAGCTCCAATATGTCTGGCGCGGGATAGAATTTCTTCGGAGAACGGTTCAATCAACGCTGAAACGTACTGAGCTTCAGAGCATGTCAAAGTCATTTCAACATGTTACGACGAGTAACAGATAACACACCATCTTTTTATTAGGTACTTGTTCATATGTATTAAATTTACTGGTTTTAACTTGGATCCGGGTGTTTATAAATAAATAACAGGTCTATCTGCTACTTAGTGAGGTCTTAAAGTCAGCTTAAGAGATGGGTCAAGGAGATCATTATATTGAGCAAGCTTTTTAGTTTTTTAAGCTCTTATCATGTTTTTTTTTAATTAATAAAGCTAATTCAATTATATTCTCATGACCAAAAGCCGTGACAAGGATAAAAAAGGCGAGGCGGCTGTTGTGACAACGAGAGGAAGATCAAATTGTTACCTTGGTTAATTAAAAGAATTTATGACTATTAATAAAATGTCCAATGTTCGAACGAGCAGTTCAAAAACCCTAAGACCTTCAACCGACTATGCAAATATCGTATAATGTGTCACCATTAGTCAATATAAACTGACAAAGTGTCATTACTTGTACTGGCCAAGTTGAGCTCATGACGCGAGCTCGGCCGGCTAGCTACTGAGCAAACTCTACAATTGGCTCAACGAGCCTCGTTATACTCACCCCGACCTATAGATACATAATTTAACATACGAATTAAAACAAAGATTTTATGTGTAGAAAGTATTGTAACATTACAAGAATTTAGTCTTCATTGTAATTGAGGGCAACCATTTCGTTGATTGTCCCGTCCTACACGAAATCAAGGAAAATTGTTGTAAGCTAATTGTCATCTGTATCTACCACAACCCACGCAATTGTATGTTGATTACGAGAAACTGAATTACTTAGTTCTCCTTGAAGTGAAACTCTTCATTACTTTAGAGTGGAACTACGGCGAAATGCATTAAAATGCAGTTTACCTAAACGATTGAAAATATACAGCAGGTTGATATGTTAACAGTCTTAATTGATAAAGCTCCGATCGATCTTGAAAGAAAATTTAAAACAATAGTTAAAAGCACACTTTGTAAGTTTGGCTCGCACACTGTTCCATTGTTGTTGAATTAGGTAATTTACATTTTGCAATAATTTTAAGTATGTGAGAACCATGTTCCTATTTATCAAGTGAAGGAATTTACCATTTGGTGTTTGTAATACTTTATACCTATATGTAGTAAGTATAGTAGTTCTGAGTGCATCGTTCTCACGTATATGAATTTATTAATGCTTGTACTTATGTAAATATTGTAAAAAACTAATTTTTTTAAAAGAGTAAGTATGGAGTTTCTTGTGCGTTCTTCTCCATAACAAGCTACTTTTCCGAATGCACGGTAGAATCAATTATTATTACTTGATAATTGTTAACGTTCAAAAGTGCTGCTTAATGGCCCAGTTGAAATAACTACTAACTACTAATAACTTTGACTTTGAACTAGCTAATGATACAAACAGGAGCAAGAGAAAAAAATGTGCATAGATTCAGACAATCTTGACTAGCTGTGTGTCACGAGAGCGAGACCAAACGCAAAAACTGTCGCTTTATAAGACAAACGCCCTGCGACTGTTTGTTTTGCAATTGAATTGAAGAGATGCACTTATAGTATCAACTTTGGAACTGCTGATGCACATCTCATGATCATCACGACTCCAGGCGGTGCTCTATAGTAGCAAGGCCACTAAGAGGCGCGTGATTGGTGGAGTGGCGCCTTTGGCCAGCCGGCTGGGGTCAATTGATGGCTAATTGTGGAGTCGACGACTGAGCTGGCCGAGCTCCGCGGCGAGTCGATGCCCAACGATACAATTGTGTGTTGTTGATATTCTTCTATAAATAACATTTGCAGCGCAGTACTTTCTATTTCTGTTTTATGTCGCGTTTTGTTCAAGTCCTTGAATTTCCTTTCCTTTGTGCTGAACTAATAACTCTACCAGTATTTAAATAGGTAACTAATAATCATTTGCTGCAGTCTGAGTGTCCTAGAATATCAAATTCATAGACAGATATCTATGATTGTTACACCGATAAAGACTAATAGGTGGTTGTGTCAATTATGTGTACTTTATTCTGGTGCTTTGGTTCAAATGGAGATCGATATCGAAACCGTGGATTACAATTATCGGTATAAAATATCGGAATGAAGTTGGTACTTGGTAGTTGGTAGGCTACGGCGGTGTGTGTATATCGGCGCGGGCGCAGGCGGGCGCTATCGGCCATGCCGGCTGGGGTCGTCGGCTTGTGATAAGCGCGTATCGGCCTCGCCTCTCCACGTCTCAACTCACACCATAAATATTTCAATTATTAACTTCAATGATAAAGTAAGATGTTAAATCGAATGTACTCATTTGAAATTACAATGCGCTTGAGATTTATGTTTTTTTTATTAGTCGCCAGTGCCTCTAGTCATTGAGCGCAAGGCATGTGTGTGTTTGTATGAAGCGAGGCACCATACAATTATGATTTTGTACAAATTTTACCACGATATTTTATCATCACAATATAGAAGTTTATATTTTTCACACAATGAGTTAGATATTAATTTTATTTAACAACATGCCGTTAGTTGGGCATGGGCAGGCTACATATCCATTTGACACGTGTCTTTAAATGTAATAATTCAATTAAGATTGTTTTGTTTTGTTAGAAATTTAATATCTTTTTAACCCCATGATATTATATTCAATTATAAATAGGTATATTATTATCCACTATGAATAAGCCTTCGCAAAAACCACGTGGTACCTACTGTGGTAGGAGTGTACATTATTGTAGATACGTACAATTCGCTTTAAAAGATCTGACACACATTTTATCACACCACCTGTCACTACTACTATTTTTGTGGTGTAATAAAGTATATAATAATAATAAATAATAATAAATAATAATACTACAATAGAAAAATCACATGAACAAAGAATCTCATATCATACAAATATAACATGAATGAAAAATATTAAGATCATTCCACACGTTTCAGTGATGGTACCAGTAATCTGATGAGTCGAAGCCACACAAATCAATTTAGTCACCCATCTAAAATATTGCTAGGCCTACCATTGCTTAATAGACTTGATAGATGGGCAAACAACATGGTTGCAACAGAAGGTTTTTAATTAACATGTTTCTAAAATCGATAAATTTCAAATGTTTTGACGCCTTTTTAATCAAAACATGATCATTATGGCTTAACTTTGCGTGTGACGTGTTCTGTTTATCTGTGATGTGTTTTGGATTTTAATATTTATTTAATTATAAATTATGGACAACTTACTGCTAAAACAAACAATTAACAAATAGTACGTGAGACTGACAGCCATTTAAAAGTCATTACTTATAAAATATATTGGAAAGAAGGAGTGTGAACAACACAACACAGCTACAAAAAAGAAAACAGTATAACATACAAGCTTAAACTAAATTAACATATCATATATCTCATTCAATTCACGTGGAATCAAGACTGGATTCCATTTCAAATAGTTTTCAAGAGATTTTCAGCTATCCTTTCTTGATTTCCTTACAAAGTAAATGGAAACGACAAGGAAATAATAAGATCTATGCTAATGCTCAAACGCTCTCATGTGCTTCATCATAATATGGTAATATATTACGAACTTAATGAATATGTAACAGTGGCCACATTTAGCACATGTGAGCTGTCGAAACTTCCGCCACGACACACAAACGAACAATGTTTCAACCCGCTAACCTATTATAAGTTTATGAAATTCAAATAACAACCATTCATATTGTTTTTTACCCGACTGCCGAAGGAGGGTAATGTGTTTATCAGTCTATGTATGTATGTATGTAAGTTCCTATGTGGCGTTCCAGAGACCAAACGGGTTGGCCGATTTTGATGATTCTTACGTCAATCGATTCGTCTTAACCCTGCGAGTGTCACTGGCTACATTAAAATTGGAAAAGAAAAAATGGCGGATTTTGTGCGCCATTTTGTTATGGTTTTTTTTTTTCTTCTAAACTGTGGGGTATCAAAATAAAGAGTTTTAAGAGGTGATTTCAAAAATATAACACTTATATGTTTAAATGTAACTAATTCAAAAAAAAAAAAACTAAAAACCCGACTGCTTTAAAAGCGAACTAAAAAGACGTTAACAAGAAGAAAATCATGCTGTGCAGTCGGAGGATACATCTGGTTTGGTCAGCCAGGACGCAAATATGAATCCTGCGACGGCACAGCATGATTTTCTACGAATTAACTTTTTTTAATTTATTTGTTTAACCGTCCAATTCAAATTGGTAATTGTAACGTCAATGAAAAACTACTCACGCGATGATTGTGATCTCACTATTTGACTGCGTAATTGTGCTGTTGCTGATGTTGCTACAGACTCGAAATGGATCAATCAAGAACATGAAACAACAAACTGAATAATACAAACGGAAATAAGAATAAGCACTAATAATATCAGACTATCATAGGCCAAACCGCAACCCACTTTAAGTTGATATCGCAATATTAATTAATGGTGTCGACGATAAACTCAATAGTAGATAATAATATTGTTTGTCTCCACGAAAGCGAAAACAATACGTTTAATTTGGACACGAGATAAACTTGTTTATAATAAGATGCTGCGGTCTATTTCCTGGAAACATGGTAGTCATCTCATAACTGTCGCAACAAACTTAATTGTCCACACGGTGCTGTACTTGCGATGTGTAATCAGCAAAAAAAACTGATACAGGCCTGCGATGGATCCCCCTCTTTTTTGATTACTGATTATGAAAGATTTTGGGGCGCTGATTACGAGAAAATTATCAAAAAATCTCAGCAAGTCCAAATTCTTTGTTGATAATTTTTTTGACTACTAGCTAAACCATCTTTAATCTGATCAATTAAATACCAAATAACGCAATATCAGTGTCGGCTGAATAATAAAAAAATATTAAAAATATGTAATAAGCTTCTGTGAACAATTCCTAATCAGTGGTTTGTTAGAATTATTTACATTACCTTATTGTGCGAAAAAAACTAATTTTGGGTCATTTACTGATGATGTCATGATTCGGGGGTAATGATTTTTCTTTATTCTTTTTTTATATATTATAAGAAAAGGGTTAAGGCAAAATATAGAGTTTTTAAGAAATACCGTCATTATTTATAATAATATTTGGTCTTTTTGAAGGGCATTAATCATCTCTTATTGAATTTTCACTTAGAATTCTCTTTGCCTAACTTGTGAGCTGTGAGTGAAGAACATGGTGAAATATTACACCAAAACTTTCAAGAAATGGAACGTATTTATCAAGGACAGCCGAATACTCGAATATTATCAGATCATAGACTTTCGTCTTGAGACACTGAGGTAAGTTGTATGAGAGATACCGCGCAACTAACCGAACGATGTCGGCGATGCTTTCCGAAGTCTAAATTGTCCAATTTCTTAATCCTTCATATTCTTATAATTCCGAATTCTTATTTTTAAATATGCCGAATTTTACATATTCATTTATTTACTCTTTCTCATTATTACATGTTCCATTTCTGTATTTTCCACATTTAAATACAATCACAATAAAAAGTTTGTAACAGATTTTGTTCCACACACAATTCAACTTGTGAATGACCAAAATCTGCTTTGATTTGCGGAGTTGTTCTAGTGAACACCACAGGACACAACATACACACGACACAATACGTAATATATAGTTTATATTTTCTCTAGACCTCTTTCGTTTTCTTTCTTTGATTTATTGGCTAAACGAAATAGTTTTGATTTTAAGTTTGATTTTCTGATGAAAAATTTATGACAATCCGTTTATTTTCCTTTTTGTATCGAACTGTACTCATTCGGAAAATTTAGGTGTTAGGACAATAAACAATTCAGAAATATAAGAATTCGAAAAAAAAAATACTAGGAAAAATAATGTTGCGTATTTTAAAGAATTCGTATAATTAATAATATGTAAAATCACGATTTTGGATTTTGGCGCTGACACCAACCGAACGCTGCCCAGCGGAGTCGGATTCGACGGTTGACCTCTTTCTCGAAGTTGGCCCTACCCAACCAAATCGTTTGTCCCAGGTAGAGTAGAGTCTCCGACCTTGATAGGAATGGGTGTAACATGAGCATTCAACATCATTTAAGTGATTTACGACCCACTCTTTCGGCAGCTTTACTGAGGTCATCGAGCATTGATTTTTGAAGCAAGGTAATCCAAACAAGAGTTGAGCCATAGGGCCCTTTTTTAATAAAAACAACCGAGGGTGATGGGGAAAAACTAAACACATATTCGGGCACAAAGCATCAAAATACCGAAAGATCATCAGTGCTAGTCGTCAAACCCAATGGAAAAAAATAAACACTTAATTCGCAGACTTGTAATCAATTAATATTAATATATACAATGTTGGAACAAGCACATATATCGATTCTATGACTTCCTCTTTTTATTATTACATAGTAATAATCTTAATACCACATTATGCTAATTACATAAATCGACTTATGATTTGATGACTCAATGCGAATAAGCAATACCAGTTTGGATTTATTTCAAACACGCACAAAGCCGGCCGATTGGAGTCAGTCGGACGGTTGTAACTGGTATCGAAATGCCAACCGATCTTATGTAATATCTCGCTAGTCGACTATTTCGTTGGCAAAAAAAAAAACAAAACAGAAATGGCTGCTCTCATTGTTTCCGTCCACACGGGCGCGATTTATGTGGCAGTTTAAATGACCAGGTTGAGCTACTTCAGATTGTACCTAAAAACATAACTTGGCGAATACTCGCTTTGTTCTCGTCCCAACTCTGCGGGCGTCAGTTTTTTCCTAGACCCTTTTGTTCTTAAATTATTTTAGTTCGAATCTCTAACGAACAAACAAAAAACTTATATGACGAATCGCTGGCGATGTTACTTTAATGATGCTTCGACGGACGTGTTCGTGGATCTTAACCAATGTTTCTGCTGAACTCTCAACCATTACGTGGGATTCGTAAAACGGTTCGCAATAACTTAACATTTTCATTTCTTTTAACGTCCAATTGGAGAGAATGGCAAAAGGTTTTACTGCTCTCGTTTATAGGCCAGCATCCCTTGATCGTAAAGCAGCGCTCGCGCAGGCTCGCCGCGGCGCGCGGCCCGGTCGCGTGATCAAACCGGTTGCAGGGTAACATTGTTCATTATTCAAATTAGTGCGTGCTGTTATAATTCGAGGCGAGCCGTTCCAACCACGATTAGGTGCTCGGGGCAGGCTGGATCTGCAGTTAAAAACACTGTCTTCAAAGTTTTTCGAAGTAACATTCCTCAAGAAATTTGCATTTTATTCGTATCAATCGCCATTTTTGCTCAGGATTAAATCGATTAATTAATTACTTTATTTATTCACGCGTTATTATCATAGCTTCTACGAAACTTGTTTGTCCGGTCGTAGTCACAAAAATAAAACAAAGAGACCCAGAACTTTCCGTAACGAGCGATAACTTATGATAAACGTTGCAATGATCGCGTCATACGAGTACCGATACTTCCTAGTTGTCGTCTGTCAGTAGAAGGGAGTATTATAATAAATGGCATGTGTATATCGTCGGCGACACCACGTCGCTTGAGAGGTGGAACCGGTCCTAAACTTCCTCGTGAGCGATCAGCGTTATTGGAACTATTAGCGACTCGGCCGGCCGACGCGTTTATGTCTGCGTATTGCTAAAGGATCTTTACTTTCGATGCAATTGATTTGAGGTAATGGTTATTACGTTTCTGAGAATCTGCTATAGCTTAACGACTCAACTCTGAACACCGTTTCCTCTTGTTTGAAATATAATGCGTTGTGCAACACCAACAAGCTATCATCATACTCTACGATAAAAACGACCGCAAAAAGTTTTCAGTTTTGTAATTCAAAAGGGTTTTTGTGTTCTCCATCGTATTAATTTTCTCTACTCATAGGTACTTTTTTGCACGTAGGTAATGCAGGTTTGGTTTTATTTCACAATCCTTCCGTTGTACTTTTGTTGCTGTTGGATATTAATTGGCTTGCATAACAGTATACACAATCTAAATGACAGGCTCAAAAGTTATAGAACTTCAGTCAAGTTTTCATTGTCTTAATCAAAACTTGACGAATGATTCAACAGTAAGATATGATGAAATAGAGACGATTCTTCATAATTCTAATTTATCTAAGAAAGAGAACCTTTGTTAGGTAATTTGAGCAACATAAGATTGTAGATCTTATAGCTACCTGTTTTTAGACTAAGACTTACTCTGGTTCTCATTAAGGTTTAATTTCCCCTCACAAGCTATCTGACGAGAAAGCGGCAGCAAGAGAGGAAATTACCACGAGTTATTGTGTAGGAAGTTTAGGAACAGAAACATTGCTGGGCCTACAATGCCGCCCTGAGGAACACCTTTATTGATATTCTCCGTACGCTTACTTGCTCTATTATCAGTCTATAAAGGTTATTTGAAATGACGTGGTTTATTGTGTTGCAGCACTTTGCATATCATATCAAACACAAGAAGTGGATTTGTCTGGTTACGAGTTAAATGCACTTCTAATGAAAACCTGAGATGAATAGTTAACGAAACCTTAACATAGTGAGTGAGATACATTGCGCAAGTCTAGTTTATTATTTATTGGCGCCTATAATATCATGTCCAATATCATGGAAAAATACACCTAGTTACGCTAGCTTCCTTATATTTTTCATAGGTATATTTACCTGTTATTAAGTGAACTTGGGTACAAGCTCGTTGTTGTGTGAATGTACCTTAACTCTATGAATGATAGAGGTGTTGTCTATGAAGCCCGGAGTCGGGAGGAAGGGGGTTGGCAACGATAGAGAAAACTAGAAGGTTGAGATGGTACTGATTAAAAAGATAAACAAAATAAAAGTATAAGTGATTCATTGTATTGTGTTTAATTCAATATGTAACATCATCATAAACACTCGTTATTCTGAATGAACAGCGTAATTTTCTACACTTTTACAGTTTCCCTCGGTGTCTACTAGCCAATTTGAGTTATGCAAGTAATATTTCCGCTGGTTTACCGGTTGTTTGAATGCGAACAATAAGTGTCACCTTTATACCGCACTTATAGAACCATTTCAAAAGCGAATATGGCTATAGACAGGTCTTGTTGATCATAGCTTTGTTGTTATTTACGTAGATTAGGTACAGTGTGGTCATACTGAGGAACTTAATTGGCAATTTTTTAAAGAGATATATTTAATTGTTAAAGCAATTATGAACCGCGTCATAATTAACGATCATTAAACTCTCGTTACTAGAATAATCGTTAATTAAAGTGTAGAGAGCTATTAACATGATAATAAATAAGCTGTTACTGTCGATAATGTAGAATTTTCCTTAGTTTTTAACAGTCTCGTAGCTAAGAAAATTAAAGTTAGATCTTGCAACAGATACGGAAAATACTTAGACTTTATAATCGTATCGTAGGTAAGTATATACAAGAAATACCTAGGAGATCAACAAAGCTGTTATGTAAATGTGCATCACGACAACACAGACGATAGGAATACAAGAAACATTATAATGTGGAATGAAACAGTGAGTGGAAAAAAAGGAGTAGATAATCTAGTAACAGATGGTGATAATATTGAGAAGCAATTCATTTGTAAGTCAACCACTTCCACTATAGACTAGCCTGTTCTGGTAACAATTACGGGAGCCAAGTAGACGTGAGCCGATAAAGGCATGCGATAGTAATTTATTATAGAACCCAATTAGTAAGTACTAGGTATATATTTGAAACTGTGTTCAACAATCGAACACCAGCTAATTATATCCTTCCCGATAGTATTTAATTAAAAATAGGTTAACGAGACCTTAATCAATTGTTTACGTTTGTAGAGGAAAACCGCGCGCTATGTGAATAACGTTTGCTCAGAAAATATTTTTCCTGACCACATTGCAAATTATTTTTTTTACCTTCTAGCTACTTTGTTGCAATAATTGGAAATAAAACTCAAGGTTGACGTATATTATTTAACGCTAGTCTGATAGCCAATATCTGGCAGTAGAGACTGGGATAATATTATTACGATTCAAGCAAGAAGAATATACTTTTTCAGTATTGGTTTGCTGAAATTCTTGTCGTGAAGAAGCACAGATGAAGATGCGTGGAAAAGAAATGAGCTTATCTAGAAAGACCAAAGATAACTGAGAATGTCACACCAAAGTAATTCATTTAATCTTACCTAATAAAAGAAGGGGTTGTGGTTGGTGGCTACAACATTACGAATTTGCGTTACGCAGATGACACCACTCTTTTTGCATCTAGTGCTCGCCATATGGAAGAACTCCTACGCAAATTGGAACAAGTGAGCTTTGAATTCGGGTTAAAGATTAATCACAACAAGACCAAGGTGATGTTTGTGGACCGTGCTGACAATAATTCGCCAGAAGTTACTTAGATCGCGAACTGCGACGTAGTCCAATCCTACGTATATCTTGGAGCTTTAATTTCGAATAACGGCGAACTGCAATGGACAAAATGAAAAAAATATGGAGGAACAGAGACATCACCAAAGCCACGAAGACCAGGCTCGTACGCACTTTAATTTTACCCATATTTCTATATGCTGCAGAAACGTGGACGTTGCGGGAGGTGGAAAGAAAAAAGATAGACGATCTGGAGATGTGCCGCTGGAGAAGAATGCTCGGAGTGTCGTGGACCGAGTTCCGCACAAATGTCTCGATACTCTAAGAACTCCACATCAAGCAGCGTCTGTCCACAATAGTACAGTCCCGAATACTCACTTTCTTCGGATACGTTTCAAGGCGAAACAGTCAGTCCATAGAGCGTTTAGTCGTCCAAGGAAAAGTGGAAGGCACTAGACCGTGTGGTAGGTCACCCATGCGTTGGACCGACCAGATCAAGTCTGCTGTGGGCGGTCCCGTGCACGAATGTACCCGGATGACTTTTAATCGGGCAAGGTGGCGAGACATTGTGAGACGCATTACGTCTGCCCCATATACTAGCAATACTTCATGACGACCACGACCGCTCTGTCAAGAGCGTAACGACTAAGAATAAGAAGAATAAAAGAAGATAATACAAGTGAATCGCCACTTTTACAATGGATCCCAAACCTGTTATTTGGTTTTACCAATCAGCAGTTAAGCTCTCCTGTAAATAAAGCAAGTAATCTTAACAATCCTTAACAGCCATTTTACATACATTTACCTTATTATATATTAACATTACATACGATTCGTTTCCTATCACGGTAACTTGTTTTGTTCTCGCAAAAGGAAAAACAAGATATTGTGCGTGTACACTGGATCAGAAAAATATTTTTTTTTTAAGTGTTGTCGTTTATGTGTCCATTAAGCGTGTATGTTCAGAACTGGTAACCAGGCTCAGTATTGTCTTATTGGCATCTTCATTATAATTTGCCAGGTGTATAGGCTGTGGCCCTTCTCGCTTCTCGCCGGCCAGAGCAATCGGGCAAACCGCACCGACTAGATGATTAATTAAATCGGTAATTCTGTAAGAAAATACTTTATTAAATAAAGTTTCTTATACTCTGCATCAGAATACAAAGTAGCTTGTAGAAGATTACGATTTAAAAACAACGCAATACACGATAATTCTGGGCCTTTTGGTAGTTTACTTGAAATAATACACAAAGAATAACTTTCTGCTTGAGGCAAGCAAGATAAACCTATTATTTTCTTGGAACACTCGATATAGGGTCAACAACGACTTGTAACACAATAAAATTAAAGCAACCAGTCTGACCGAGTAGAGTTTATTCACGTTAAGATCTGGAATATTCTGCGAAGATTTTTCCTGCCACACTTAGGTCTTTATTTTATGGCTCTGCCAGTTCCGGCAATCCAGTGAATCATTGGATTAAATGATCCGTGAATACATTATGAAATATCGTTGGGTAAGTAGCGATTGCATTGCTTGGCTGTTTTTATTGATGTTGTTAGTTAAGAAACCAATGAAGAAAGCTGATTTGAAATGCATACCTAGTATATCATGGTTTCGTTAATGTTAGTTATTTTATGTCTAAGAGCTTTTGCATAAACCACAGCATTTTTATAAGAGCAATCATTTACAAATGAAACATAATCTGGTTAGGAAAATCACATTAGCAGTGCACATTTGAAAAGATTAGGATTCTAAACGGTATTACTCTGTACAGCGTAATAATTTTGGTCTTTGGAGAGACCAATTATATTATTATCAACGGTGGACTGCGATAGACTATATAAAATATTTGTTTATTTACTGAGGGCGTGTCGTCCTATAAATAAACACCTATTAGTACTATCGAAAAACTGATTGAACTGGTCTTAATTACGCAGCACGTATTATACTATTGTTGTTGAGTCCAACCTTATCTAACAGCAAATGTTGACTGGGCTGGTCTGTGACGAAACGATTACGATAGCTCGCATGGGACTAATTGCGTGGATCACGTAAACTCCATGTTTTTTCGCACACATTCGCCGCGTCGTGCGTGCAACCGATGCACGATTTCATACACAAATATAGTACAAACTTGAGGCCATGTTGTAATTCAGTAATTATTACACAATGGTTATAATGACGTGAGCGGTATTGCAGCTAATTAGCCAGTCTGCTCACAAATTAAGTTTTCGAGCAGATAAAGGATCCTCAGCTTCAGATGAAAAAACGTGACAATGCACTCACGTAATAGCCTCTTTTTCTCGTAATACGGAAGCTCTTATTAGTTGGCTTATTTTTCTTTTGGTACGTGAAGTGGATTTAATTTAAGTAACCTACTTACTTTGAATTATCTACGTAATAACTTGTATGTTATTATGACTACGTTCGTTCGTTATAAAAAAAGTAGTTCAATGTGCTAGTGCTGAAAATGTACGCAGTAAAGTTTTGCAGATAATATGGTTACACGGTTGCACCGTATCTCACCAATGTTATAAGACAGTAAAGACTCGGAACATGGAACGTTACGTATATGTCTCACCAAAGCCAAACTTCTTCGCCACCCAGAAGTTGGCTTTTCGATGCGCAAGGCACGGATTGGTGCTGTTTTTGTATGAGATTTATTACTGCGCAGCCATTGTAGCCAACTTCAGTGCGGCCAAGAAGTTTGCCGAGAACTATAAGTATTATGAGGAAGCAAGTCATAATTTGTAGTCGTACGAGCAGTGGTAGCCCAGTAGTAACGGACCCAATTTGTGTTATAGCCGTTATAGATCGAGGGTTCGAACCCAGGCAGTTTACTTTGTGTAAGTTCTATACTTCATCACTACTGCTCTAAAAACGGTGAAGGAAAACATCGTAAGGAAGCCGGCATGTCCTAGAACCAAAAATTCGAGAACAATATGTGACATCCACCAACCCGCAATGGGCCCGCGCGGTGGATTAAGGCCCATCCCCTCTCTCACAGAGAGAAGGCCTGCGTCCAGCAGTGGGAACATTAATAGGCTGATGATGATGATGAAGACATAATTTCGGCAAAGCCCTAGGAAAGGAACACGGTTTATTTGGCTACGCAGTGCAGCAGGAAACAGAGAAACAAGCTTCCTGATATACCAAATACGAACACAAGCACCTATTGAAAGTATCGCTGGCCTCAGTTGGCCTTTCATCTTTTTTATTATTAATCCATTATGAATGTGGACAAGCAACGAGAACCCGGCAGTAATCAGGAGGTCACCAGCGTCGTCTCGAGGCAATCGTTTAGCTGCCCTTTACAAACTGCCGATACACCATACAGGGAGTGGCGTAGGGCTGGCTACTCTGCTCATATAAGGAAGGCCAGGTTGAAGACCCTATGACGTTTAGAGCCTCCTTGTACATCGATGTCTTCATCTGCAAATGTACCTAATTTGGAATTCATACATATGTCATGATATGTCCAACAAATCGCACGTCGTATTCGCTGGGATGGGTCATATTATTTAGTGATTCAAGTGCCTATAACTGGCTTTTGCAATTCTACAATTTATAACGTTCTGAGGCCTTAGTGCGAGTTTTTACTCACGCTCACTCGTGATACGTAAACATCATTTTGTATTGAAACTGGATAAGCGCCGTCTGGTGTCGGTAAGGAGAAACCACTTTTTTTGTATACGTTTTGACATAAGAGATCGTTTACGTATCATGAGTGAGCGTGAGTAAAAACTCGCACTAAGGCCTCTGCACGGTTTACAGGTATAAGTTGCATATTTTTTGGTTTATTTATCGTCCTTTTCGTTTATAAATAAACCTTGTAGATTCCAGTCTATGAGACAAAAAAAAGGAAATGAAACCTGTAATGAAACGGTAGTAGAGTCTTTGGCCAACCGGACCCACTCGAAATGGACCCGCGGGATCACTCAACTCAATCACAGTTTTGTTAGCGGCAATAATCTGCGAAATTCACCACAAAGTAACATTTTGTTCGCTCGGTGCTAATAAATGATTGAAGTGATATCATACACGTTAATAGTGCAAGGAAGTCTGAAGAACACGCACCGCCCCACGTGTCTTGGAACAATAAGCTTATATTGCAACTCCATCAGAAGTGAATTAATTTGTAGCGTTCATTTGGCGCAAACTCACCTGTTGCTCATGAAACGCGTTGTGTCATCATGCATATTCCTTTGTTTTATAAGGGATTTCGGGCACAGCTTCTCGGGTTTTGTTTTTCCAGGTGACTTCATTAGTAATTGATATTCCCCAAGGAATATTCTCTTCTCTGCACAATAAAATTCACACCTGAAAAAATGAACTGTGTAAAGATAATAGAAGAGATACAAGAAGAACTGGCCTATAAGCTCAGCTAGGTAACAACAGATGTTTGTCGAAAAGGAGGTACAGGCTTTTGTCCTGAAGCGGACGTTATTAGGTGCAGGAAAACTTTAAAAAAAATGTAGTTACCTCTATCTACCACATTTTTTGCGCAAAAGCCAGGATTCTACCTTTATCTACATTACTTTAACTTCGTCGGAATACAAAAAGAAAAGCGAAACAATTCCTGATTTCTTCTCAGAACGCACATCGTACGCAAGACCCTGATTAGATCTAGTAAACGAGTGTTCACGGACCGTTGCCGGAAAACATTAGCGATTCAGCACATAATCACGGCGATGTGTTCCGGCAACGTAAAGCCAGCACACTGCCCAAATCTGGCAAGAAGCTTCACTACTTAGATATTCATCAAATGGGCAATATTCGTCCTTATCATAATTTTATGAAACATGACGAAAAATATCTTATATGTAGGTATACGGACAACAGGGCCTGCCATTGAAGATAGCAATCCTAGTATTGTAGACAAAGAAAAAAAATCGTTTGTTATCGCTGCGCTACATGTTGTTAATCCTACAAGGATAATTATTAATATCCAAGCAATTTTTGAAACGCAGTAGATATTAGTTAGTAGTTTTCATTCACGGTTTAGTCAACAAATTTTCATTATTATTTCAAACAAAAGACGTCGACTGCTAGACATAAACCTTCCCAAAGAGATCCGTTCTGTGATTCGCGTATCCAGCGGCCCTCACCAGGACATTTGTCTACCTTGTGGGTGGGTATACAACGCTCTTTGTCTCAACAGAACCTTTCTACCCCATTGGACTCGCGTTCTGCGAGCAATGCCGACTACCATTTAAGTTACCATTTGGGTTATATCAGTTACCTTAGTGCCCGTGCAAATCTCTTCATAACTATCTGGTTCGATCACGCAGGGAAACTCCAAGTTCCAAGCTATGTCAACAAACAAGATTAATTCTTATACATAATATAATTTATCACTTGCAAATGCTTATTTACAAATGTGTTAAAGTTGATTGCGCTATTTGTTATGTTAGGTTCATTACATAATTATGTAAAACAATAATTACTATCGGGTATCGCTCTGAATTGCACACTGCAATGCTTTCGATGATAAGGACGTCGCGCCCGCATATTGTTTCATACAATGTTGAAAACATTACACAGTTACTACGAGCGTGTTATGTTAGGGTGAACTCAATTGCACACGAATTAGACAATAGGTGCTTAGTTCAAATGTGATGATAAGACTACATTTGCTGTAAGTAGTTCGTATTGAGTTTTAATTACGTAGGTGCAACTCTAAACTACCATAGAGCTCGTAGATACTTCAGTCTACGCCAATGTTTACGTCATACGGCAATAACATTTGTTCTGCGCAACTTCCATGCAATCCCACTCCATTAGAACGTACGTTAAGAAAACCACGCAGCTTGAAATGACGAGCGTCAATTGCGCAATTCGTAATTGAAAAATTACACAAATCGTCAAACATTATGAGCACCACTTCTCAAAGTAATACTTGAATGCATGAGTAATTCAGATATCGATGTAATATTAATTGCAAACCATCGTCATCAAATTGAATTACAGATTTGTTGTAAGATTATATCTATCATAGAACCTTGACGTCACATCGACGTCGGTTTTAATACTTTATTCTACAATATCTAACTCTATGCATAGAACAATCATGAAACAGCACAATGGAATCTCTGTTAACCATTTGAAATTAAATTGGTAAGTATTTATTTTTAATGAGGGGCAATTCGATACAGCTAATCATTAAGCTAGACTGATTTTAATATTAAAGTAGATAATTATAGGGCATAGAATAGTGCCTATACTTTGTTACGAAGCTACTAGAATCACCTAAAAGGTCGGTTAGTTATAAGTGACCCTGGCTGCTGTCACTCCGGTGGAGCATCGCGTCTATGGTTGCATGGCGGCTGTCTTCTGATGACAGATCATATCAGAGATCATGGCAGGAGAGTTTCTGTTTTAACCACGTCCAGGGCGAACTGCTTAGTATATTCTAGCACAATCCTGACGATATTGAAGCTTTTAAACCACTTATATCCATGGCCATAACAATAAGATTCTAACTTACGATCAAAAATCTGTTATCATCTTCATTGTGTGGTTGGTTGTGAGTGTAAACCACCTGAGACTTCCCGTTGGTTTCGTAAGAGGAAATAATGATATCTGGAGGAAGGGCACCAGCTTCCACTTTCGTTACTAACACCATTATGTGATTGCTATCTGCATGCCAAGCGTGGTGTTTATTGGTGGAGCCTGCCGTGAATTGTGCATTGCTTTCGTGGCGGGAAAACTACATCAGATGCTGGACCATAGACTATAGAAAATTGCTGGATCTACCAAAGTTCGTAGCTGATTTAAGTTTCTACAAATTTTCGTCGCCGTTTTCTATTTCTACTAATTTTCGTAGTCCTTTCGTAACAAGCTGGTGAGCTAGCTGGTGTTCGTGTGATATTTAAGGTGAATAGAAACGAATTCTATACACCGTTTCTAAACGAAATTACTCGCAAAACAATGGTATTTTTGCTTAGCGAAAACATACGAAATCTATGGGTCTTTCAAGTTTGATTGTTACAAAAAACAAGTGAAAATTCTTGGTATGCAGGTGGACCATCATTGTAATAAAATAAAGTCATAAAATAGCAATAAATTGGGTCGTAAATTAAAATGGTGGTGTATGTAGGATAACAGGTAAACATGAATGACAATGTCACCTTTGTTCTTTATCGCGGGACTAAAACATTAATGTTGTAATTATCGGTAAGTGTGAACTGACAAATCGATATTCTGAATCCATTGATAATTTTAAGTAGGTACATTTTCAGTCGAATAATTACTTGCGTAGTATAGTTACTAGGTGGTATAATAAAGAGTGAGGCCTTATTCAAGGCGATATCGATTTCGTCTTAATTTCAGTGTTAAACCTATTAAGCAAGAATTTAAAATGCACTTGACAAGCAAAACGAATTTATTGAGGATTAATTGCAGGTTATATATTTATAAGTACACGCTATAATTTATGGCAACATCATGAATATGAACTATCAATGGAACAGTATGCAGACAGAGATAGACAGATACAATTTTCAAATTTCGAAGTACTACGAGTTCGAAATACTAGGTTCTCACTCCAAAACTAAGTTATCTGATGTCGCTCAAAAGGCTGTCATTGCCGTCAACTTGAATATGACTGTACAGGTAACAGGGTTTATAGGTGGGCTTAGCTATGACCCTTTAAGTAACATCGGTAAAAAATATAATAAATAAATAAAAAATATATATATATACAAATTTGTCATGAAAAACTGTAGGCCAAAGTAACACAGAGCAAGTGAGCAACATACAATTAACACTATATCTACCTACCAGTAAAATTCAAAGCCAAATAAAATACCTATTAAATACTCAATAATATACACAGTTCCGACCATCAAATGAAGTTACATTGAAGTCAACGAGATGCATCTGCAATGAGCACAAACCGAGCAATAAATATACCGATTCCGCGGGCTATGCATCTGAGGCCCAGCAAAAGCTATTATGATTTAGATAAAATAGCTTTATTTTCTTAATACAGAGTACAGACTGGCTTTTCTTTCCTTTTATTCTGCTGCAAATATTTATTAGCACATTTACTACAGAATATAAACGCCAGTGAATTTCTTTGTTCTCTTACTGATATTATCCCAAAGTGTCCTACTACCGGGCTAAAAATAATTATTTTATGTTTATTTAGGTATAACCTCTATTAATACAATATAATTCTTTTACTATCTTTAAGCCAATTTCATCCACACCCGTTCAGCAGTTTTTGTGTGAAAGAGTAGCAAGCATCCATCCATTCATCATCACAAACTATCGCGTTTTTTATTATAAACCTATGGGCGAAGAATACTACTATCGCGTTTATTATTATAAACCTAAGGGCGAAGGAAACTACTATCGCGTTTATTATTATAAACCTAAGGGCGAAGGAAACTACTATCGCGTTTATTATTATAAACCTAAGGGCGAAGGATATTACTATCGCTTTTAATATTATAAACCTAAGGGCGAAGGATACTACTATCGCGTTTATTATTATAAACCAAAGGGCTAAGGATACTACTATCGCGTTTATTATTATAAACCTAAGGGCGAAGGATACTACTATCGCGATTATTATTATAAACCTAAGGGCGAAGAATACTACTATCGCGTTTATTATTATAAACCTAAGGGCGAAGGATACTACTATCGCGATTATTATTATAAACCTAAGGGCGAAGAATACTACTATCGCGTTTATTATTATAAACCTAAGGGCGAAGGATACTACTATCGCGTTTATTATTATAAACCTAAGGGAGAAGAACACTACTATCGCGTTTATTATTATAAAACTAAGGGCGAAGGATACTACTATCGCGTTTCTTATTATAAACCTAAGGGAGAAGAACACTACTATCGCGTTTCTTATTATAAACCTAAGGGCGAAGGATACTACTATCGCGTTTATTATTATAAACCTAAGGGCGAAGGATACTACTATCGCGTTTATTATTATAAACCTAAGGGCGAAGGATACTACTATCGCGTTTATTATTATAAACCTAAGGGCGAAGGATACTACTATCGCGTTTCTTATTATAAACCTAAGGGAGAAGAACACTACTATCGCGTTTATTATTATAAACCTAAGGGCGAAGGATACTACTATCGCGTTTCTTATTATAAACCTAAGGGAGAAGAACACTACTATCGCGTTTATTATTATAAACCTATGGGTGAAGGATACTACTATCGCGTTTATTATTTTAAACCTAAGGGCGAAGGATACTACTATCGCGTTTATTATTATAAACCTAAGGGCGAAGGATACTACTATCGCGTTTATTATTATAAACCTAAGGGCGAAGGATACTACTATCGCGTTTATTATTATAAACCTAAGGGCGAAGGATACTACTATCGCGTTTATTATTATAAACCTAAGGGCGAAGGATACTACTATCGCGTTTCTTATTATAAACCTAAGGGCGAAGGATACTACTATCGCGTTTATTATTATAAACCTAAGGGCGAAGGATACTACTATCGCGTTTATTATTATAAACCTAAGGGCGAAGGATACTACTATCGCGTTTATTATTATAAACCTAAGGGCGAAGGATACTACTATCGCGTTTCTTATTATAAACCTAAGGGAGAAGAACACTACTATCGCGTTTATTATTATAAACCTAAGGGCGAAGGATACTACTATCGCGTTTCTTATTATAAACCTAAGGGAGAAGAACACTACTATCGCGTTTATTATTATAAACCTAAGTGCGAAGGATACTACTATCGCGTTTATTGTTATAAACCTAAGGGCGAAGGATACTACTATCGCGTTTATTATTATAAACCTAAGGGCGAAGGATACTACTATCGCGTTTCTTATTATAAACCTAAGGGAGAAGAACACTACTATCGCGTTTATTATTATAAACCTAAGGGCGAAGGATACTACTATCGCGTTTCTTATTATAAACCTAAGGGAGAAGAACACTACTATCGCGTTTATTATTATAAACCTAAGGGCGAAGGATACTACTATCGCGTTTATTATTATAAACCTAAGGGCGAAGGATACTACTATCGCGTTTATTATTATAAACCTAAGGGCGAAGGATACTACTATCGCGTTTCTTTTTATAAACCTAAGGGAGAAGAACACTACTATCGCGTTTATTATTATAAACCTATGGGTGAAGGATACTACTATCGCGTTTATTATTTTAAACCTAAGGGCGAAGGATACTACTATCGCGTTTATTATTATAAACCTAAGGGCGAAGGATACTACTATCGCGTTTATTATTATAAACCTAAGGGCGAAGGATACTACTATCGCGTGTATTATTATAAACCTAAGGGCGAAGGATACTACTATCGCGTTTATTATTATAAACCTAAGGGCGAAGAATACTACTATCGCGTTTATTATTATAAACCTAGGGGCGAAGGATACTACTATCGCGATTATTATTATAAACCTAAGGGCGAAGAATACTACTATCGCGTTTATTATTATAAACCTAGGGGCGAAGGATACTACTATCGCGATTATTATTATAAACCTAAGGGCGAAGAATACTACTATCGCGTTTATTATTATAAACCTAAGGGCGAAGGATACTACTATCGCGATTATTATTATAAACCTAAGGGCGAAGAATACTACTATCGCGTTTATTATTATAAACCTAGGGGCGAAGGATACTACTATCGCGATTATTATTATAAACCTAAGGGCGAAGAATACTACTATCGCGTTTATTATTATAAACCTAAGGGCGGAGGACACTACTATCGCGTTTATTATTATGAACCTAAGGGCGAAGGACACTACTATCGCGTTTATTATTATAAACCTAAAGGCGAACTATTACTATTGTTCTACTATCCTACTATTGTAGTAGGATAATAGTATCCTTGGCCCTTAGGTCTTACAACAAAACAAAAAAATATTTAGTGTCTCTATTTTTGTAAAAAAAGAAACTTTACAAGCCTATTGTTTAAAAATGAGTTCCCTTCATTATGTAAAAATAATACGAAAGTTGCTGTTGGGTCAAAGGAAATTGTAATGTTAAATACGGGACCGTTTTACGAGGTAACATTTTGTAAGTTTTATTATTTGCCTTAGAGGAAGTGATTGTTTGAATATTCAGGACCGTCCCTTGGTTTTTTGTCCCCAATAAGTCTTTGTTGTCAATACAACAAAGACCTCTCGGTAACGAAATAAATGTTTTACGGCAAGTTTTAGAACTGCAGGGACGACTAAAGAGAAACCTCCCTCAACACGAAAACCCAGCCTCAAACAATATAAGTAGTTATCAAGACAAAGAGTACCAGCTTGATAAAGAGAGTAGTGGAAATTTTGTTAGTATTTCTGCTCCATAGTTCTTTTCTAATTATTTCGTTGAAGGATCCAAGACAGTTGAATTGTTTCGCCGGGATCCATCGAGCTTCATTGCTATACTGGTGGTCACTACTGTTGATGCTGGCTTTATGGAGATGCAGTGATTAGAAACAGTCTGGCGAAGGCCAAAAACCTTATTGCTATTACTCGTAAAACATCTAAAGAGTAGCAGAGGCACCGAGCGAAGCGAGAAGTGAATTCAAAGTCTCTGTGGGCACCAAAGTCAAGACGTTTATTTTTACTATTCCAAAGATAAACTAGTTTTGAAAATAAAATTAGTTCAGTGTGTGAGTGGTTTGAGATTACCATTTTAATTGCGGAACGTTACTTATGAAACGAATACAAATACTTCTCGACCTATCAAAAGTATTACGTATGCATATTAATGGTTCTCTAAATTATATGCTGTCCGTTCGGATCTTAATTCTAAAAACAAATGAGGAGATTGTGTCATTGATTAATTCCAAGGTTCAATATGAAATAATAGTGGGGTGCTGATTCACTAATGTTGGTACGTATAGATGCTTTGTCAACAGTGCTATCGCCTAGTGTTTGCACACAATGTATTGTATTACCAAGCGCCATAAGTTTAGGAGTAAGCACTACGTGACCGACACATGACACTGACCCATAACGTATAAAGACGGTGGCACAACAAATGTTTGTTGACGTTGGGTTCCGTGAATAATTTAGATTGAATATTTTGAATATGCAGTTCGGTAAAATATTGCTTTGATACCTCTTCTTGATCTGTGCGTAGTTATGAAGTAATATGTGCTGTAAACCCTTTTACAGACCTGTCCGATAGCAAATGTGACTGCAGTGTCCAAAACTTGACCCACTTCTTGTACTACTACTACACTACTTGTAGTACTTCATTTTTCCATAAACCTGCACCATTGAGGCTTTAATGAACGTTATTGATACCGGTTTATGATGTTGCCATCTAATGGTCCCAAACTATAAGGGTAAACAATCTAGTAAAAATAAGACGTGTTATTAAAGAGACTAGGGGATTTTGTCCAGAAGATTGTCAGAAATAAGCCAACAATTAACTTACCCAATATTGAGATCATCGCTTCTTACGGAAGCATAAACCAATCATGACTAATAATATATTTCATACTTATAATTCACCTATGTAAATCAGTTTATTGCAGCAACAGAACTAATTCTCTTCAATTTTAGACAACGACATGACCCGTAAGTATCTAGACGTCATCAATAAGCCTAAAATGACGAAAATGTAAGTATCTAGACGTCATCAAAAAGCCTATAATGACGAAAACGTAAGTATCTAGACGTCATCAAAAAGCCTGATGGGACGAAAATGATGATTTGTTTTTGCGACACATTGTGTAATTAGTTAACGAATTCCTGTACTTATTATCACAAACATAACATTATAGAGGAAGCCAATTCGCGCAATGTAATCATAATATTGCGATGTTGGTGTCGTAAGGTTTCAAAATTTAATTTTGTAGTTATTAAACATTTATCAGAGGAGTTTCAGAAAAGGTACTTAATAAGCCCGTACCTCCTTGTGGGATTACTTATGATCAAGAGACCCCTAATACATCGCTTTAGTTTATATTTCAGCTCGCCTTTCAAAATATTTCCCGTGAGACACTGCCAGCCTGCAGCCAGCAATATCATATTTGAAGGAATATTATATTTCTTTCTTTTCCTTACGTCTCAGCCGATCTACTTTTATGAGTCATCAATTTATTTTTTTAACATACAAAACTTAAAAATACAGAAAAGGAATACATGCATTAATTAAAATTCTTACAGGAAGTTAGATTGCGGGTCGCGTTAATAATGTAAGCAGATTAAAAATATAAGCTAGTTAGGTGCGTTGTTATTTTGTCGGCATATATGTATTTCCTGTGATAAGCTCCAGTTAGTTTATTAACTTAATTATAATAAGTGTAACGGTTTCCTTTCTCGCCACTGAGTTTTATTTATGGAGGAATTGTTTTAAATTGAACAAGAAGCATCCACGTGGTCCTCTGTTTAGAACAGACATCCCCCATCCATTGTCGTAGGTGTCATAATAGCTGATTAGATATGTCTATAGGACAATGGGCAGTAGCACCCACCTTTTCACTGATAGCATCGGATTGCGAAAACTTGGGTCTTACATTTTAGCAGCCACTAAAATGTAGCTGAGAATCCTGTTGGTTTGAAAGACAATTTGCTTTTATAGGTAGCATGAAGGAATACGGTGTGGAAAAACAGAGAAACCCTATATCATCGATAAAGATGGAAGGACAGGCTCAGGGACAACCTCCTAAGTCAAGACCTGATCAAGAAAAGCAACAATAAATAGACACCAAGAGCCCTAACGCACCACAACAGGCCAAGGATCGTCACAAACTAAGAAAGATCTCGATGGTCTGCAGAGGACATTATGTTAGCAAATAAAATACTGAAAGAGGAGATAAACAATATAAACAATAGTCTAATGATCTTCTAGGATATCACCCCACAGCAAACGTCAGTAAACAAACAAACAAGTCTATTTCACACCTCGTACGAAGCGTATCGCCATCGCAATAACGTGCTATATAGTTTCATTCTCTCAACAATGTAAGGGCTTACACTCAGGGCTTGATTCCGATTTCTTAGCCTGGTGTGTGCAACATAGCGCATAACACTAAAACCGTCAAACGGGTTTGCAACCAACGAATGCAATAATAAAAAGTTGTTCCAGAGACGCGGTCGCGGGCCGGTAAGGGTTTGGCTACGTTGTTGAGAATCAGCGAGCAGCGAGCTTGCATTCAAGTTCTTACAGAAAACGTAAACTCTAGTCAATCATAACATGGCGGAAAGGTCTTTTCACCTTTGTGAAGTTTTCAGAAACTCATCATAATGTAATAGAAAATTAAAGAGACCTACCTACAAGAAGTCAGAGGAGTCCAAATGCGGTTTAAAATTCCGTAGTCCGTTTTTCGTATTCCGTGTGATTGCTTTTTCAGAAGTAATTGGGTCGGGTACTTCGATCAATCAGTCATTAGCACTCCACTGTTGACCACACTCAGGTTTCGCCCAAGTTTCGTCACAACACCCACGTGGAGTACTAGGTACTCGGTACTAGGTACCTGGTACTGTCAGTCAGCCTGTGTCCAGGACTAGTGGGGACCATAATTAGCTATTAATTTAACAAGTCCGTATCGACTTGAAGATTATTTCTCCGCTAATGTCTATGGTCGCTACTTGCCCAGTGACTGGCAGACATCTCGATTGGTGGAACCAGCATTAAAATCACAAGTTTTTCTGCAGGGCTTCAACCACTCATTTTTACTAGTATCCGCTCAGATTTCCTCCCTAAAAAGCTAAAATTGACATGTAATTAAAGTGTTTCGAAATTAATTATAACGGTTGGTAAAGTTACCTATAAGTACATAATTAGGAAAGTAATTTCTAAGTAGGTATAGGTAGGTACCACTTAAGTAATATACTACATTCCACTTAGAAATCCTAATTTGTTCTAAAAAAACTTTTCAAAACCACTAATCAAACTTGCACTTCTGGTTCAGGTTTTCATTATTATTAGTATTTTTTATTATAATAATGTAAATATCGAAGAGATCCTATGTCCTATCCTATGCTTATAAAAAAGTATTCTCCATGTGGAGTTGGGGTCTCCACATGGAGAATCCAGGCAAGCTCAGAAGTTGAATGGTGACCAGATGTCTACGTAAAACTAAAAATGGTTGCAGGTTGCATAATTATTGGAGATAATCAAGATATGGAATAAATAATGGACATAACTTCATCGAAGGTTCCTTGTTCCAGATAAATTAATAGAAACTAAATAGATATACCTAATAGGTACCCGCCTTATTAGTTGTCTAGGTACAGCCATAGTTCTTTGTCAAAATTCTAAACTGTCCAGTTAAGTAAGTACTAAAATTTATATTTCATTTTCATCCGATTTTATTAGATACTTTTAAAATACTTTTACTGTTACCTCAAATAAGTAAACTACGTTCATGGTTGTCTTAGGATATCTAGGTTTCTATTCAAATTAATCAGGTATAATATCTAGATTAATCTAGAAGTTATAAGGAAGACTGACAAAGTTTTTGTCTGATGGCGCGGCGGGAGGGGTGGCATGGCGGGCGAACTTTGCCGTCGCGGACTGGCTGGCTGGCAGAGCAACAACAAAACACATAGCCGAATATAGCCGAACTCACCCGAACGAAAAACGAATCTCGCTCCAAAACGTGATCGCAGTGTTGTTTGAATTGAAAACAAAATTCACCCGCCCGCTGCCGGCGTTTCACGGGCGAAGGCGAAAACAACAAGAGCTCAGTCAGTTCAGTGCGCGAGCGAGCGTTATACGGAATGTACGTGTGGTGCGTCTTGCGCGGACGTTAACTCGGCGATTTATTTTTTTATCTTACGATTTATACGGCCAGAATTAAAAAGTTTTGGAGTATACAGTCGATAAACTAAAAAGAGTTTTTATCATAAAAGTTGACTTCGTGATAGTTCGCGCAGAATTTGACCAAAATCTGTGAATTTCCGTATAGACGCGAAAAAAGTGAAGGAGATATTTCGAAACAAAGGACTGTTTTGTACATTTTCGCAACGATTGCGAAATTGTGTTCAAAAATACTGATCTGGCTCAATCGTGGAGGGCATAATAAAAAATAAACTGCCCCTGGCCAACTAGTTCGGACACAATCTGTGGTCACCGAACGACAAAACAAAAACGCAGCGATTTTACTAGATTACTACAAGGACCATATTTATAAAGGTTTTCATAAAATTCTCGTCAAAAGTATCGTGAACTTTTCATCGGCTAACCTAAAAATTACAGTGAGTTCGACGACCTTACAAATTCGTGCTTCAGTGGATCAGTCAGTTTGCAGATTTTTGATACGAGAAATAGCACTAAAACCTGGATTAAGTGTCGAGTTGCATGATGTCTACTGCCATAATGCATCAGTCTGCGCTGTACGACTTTGGTGATCTGTTCTTGAAGGTATGTTTGATTTATTTATTTCTAAGACTATCTTAGAATAAGATACGTATTTGTGCTATTAGCTGATTACAGTATTTGTGTATTCTATCAGTATTTTATTAATTTAATGCTAGTGATGCCTGTAGGTACGCATGGTTGGTATTGTTGGTACCTACCCTACCTATTTTTGTGCCTACCTACCTACCAGTCCTACCACAACATAATTCACACCAGCGGCAGTTTGGTTTGCTTAGTTCAAAAACTTGGCTGTAAATCTGTAAAGTACCACTTGCCCACTTACTTTTAGGACTCCATGTAACTTTTAACCATACAAAAATGTATAAAAATTAAAACTGTTGATTGATACACGAGGGATCAGATTCCTTAAAAACCAAAGTAATACATATTTCCGGAAGAAAATTCCCTTTAAAAATTTATTAAAAATATCTATCGTTCAAAACATTTGTTGCTTATCTCTCAAAGTTAATAACTATCAGATTATGACAGCAAAAATAATCAGCAGTTTCTTAACAAGTAGGTACTAGTGTAACATACCTTCGTTATTATTTTATAAAACCTCTCTAGTAAATAACTTGTAATGGTAATGCCACTGAACCTGTTATTTAATTAACTATACGAAGAAAATCTGCTTCAGAGAATATTTACCTAGGTACCTACTGCAATAAGTAATCACTATATCAACCTTATGGTAAACGTGGTTTATGAACCAACCTACCTTCTTATTTCAAACTATCTGAGGCTATTCATTCAAAATTGTAGAATACCTACGAAAAAAATACAACACTTTTATTTTAACAAACAAGTAGGTATCCATACAGCAATAAATCAGATAACGGATTTATCTACTAGGTATTAAACGTAAAATACCTAGTAACGAACTTGCCTATAAATACAGTCAACACAAAAACAATAACATTATTTAATATTATGACTGTGTCTGTGTAGCATAGCATTGTATCGTTGTTTGTTTTTCTTTTTTTATTAGACTTTCAATCTGAACAGTATTTCCATTTTGATACCTAGAAATTAGAGGAGGTACACGTTGTTTGGGTACCTAGTTATGGCACCCTGATTTACCAAGTAAAAAAATATGCACGCGTAACTTTTAGGTTCCTTTTCTAGGAGTTTAAAACTATACAGTGAAGACAAAGGCTAGTAGGTAGTTTGCCTGCCTCAATCAGCCTTTAGGGGGTCACAAAATTCATAAATTATAATTTATGACTGGGATAATGGGGATAATTGTCACAATGTTTATTCTGAGAACTCAACTATTATCCACGTTTATGCTTTATTGTTGATAGCAATAATTTTTCGTAACTATTTTCCATTTGTTTCTGGCGTAGTGATCAAAAGAACGGTTTATTTCCCGCCTAAGTCAATGTTCTTGTCACCATAATTACAAGATACGGAAAATAAGTAAAACCAGTTGCTGTGACTTGCGTGTATCCGCATGATGTCGCTACTAAAGTTGCAAGACGGGGGCTTATTCTCGAAACCGATAAAATGTACATGACCAACCGTACCTACAAGTTATTTACGATACCAAGTCCAATGTAATCAAGTCATTCCAGTTCTTTGTTTGAAATAGTTTAGTTAAACATAACTACCAACTCGGTAAATAAAATTAAGTAAGTACATTTATCTTGCCTAACAAACATTATCGATTTAAGATGCGGCCAAATGAACGTAATTTTTTCAGCTGTGAGTCGAGAAAAATGAGTCACGGAATTTTCGGTTTCGTACTAAAGTCCTGTTTGTACCACTCGGCGGCGACGCAAAATGAGTGAAATATTTCAGTGGAATATAATTTACGCGACTCAAAAAACTCAACTCACAACTCATAAAATAACGTTCGTTTGGCCTCACCCTTATGCCATTTATTTTGGATAGACATCGATTTATTTAAAAGATTATCATACTGATTATAAATGATCGAGGTAAAGACAGAATAAGTCCTCAAGCTGTGCGGTAGTCTACCCGAGAATCTAACACGAGTCGACTCGCAGTAGGCAGTTTCCGTAGGAAAGTAAAAGTAACTAATATAAGGTTACGTTTGATTACCGCACTGCAGCGGTAATCATTAGTTTAACTTCACATTTATCTATTATCCTGCATTGCAACATTATAAATACCTTTATAATACAAAAAGTCGATGATGAACTGATGATATCACTGCATTGAATGCAATCGCGAGGGTTCTAAAATCAAATTAGATGACAATTCCATATTCAAATCAGTCAAAATCGTGTAATGAATCAGTTTAAATATAGGAAGGTAAACGAAAATCGTAATTCCAGCAAACAGGTAGATAGGAAAATAATAATATTCGCAGGAACCCCTGAAGCGTACCTGTCAGGATTCTGATTCAAATAAACTTGTTTTCATCTTGGTCATATTTCAGTTAAGATTTTAATATAATAGTCATGCCTATCTGGCATGTTTAAATAAATGCTCGATCCTTTTCAAATCTCGGCAGGGGTGAGTTACAGACGAAGCTAAGTGGCCTGGCATGCTCGTCGATTCCATGAAACGTGTCTAAAGCTACCCTGATAGGGATCAAAATCGACTAACGAAGCCTGTTTTGGAAGCTATTCGTAATGATGAAGAAAAACCGGTCGTATTGGATACTCGGTATGGTTATAAATGGTTTGGCCCTCGCTTAAGCTACCTGCTCGAAGTTTTTGTGGTCTTTTACTTTGCGTAAAAGACACTTGTTGCTCGGGGATATTCTGTTTCGTGTTGGGTTGTATGGCCGTAGCACATAAGACCACGTGAAAAGGGACGAGGGTGGGTTGTACATAATATACTTCGAACAAGTGATTTTTAAATCTGTCATGTTTTTTTACGTAGGTAAATTAATGAAGTTACTCACCAAATGTGGTCAGGTTTAAAATATTGCCTATATTTGCTTTTCTTGTTAACTTCTGCGAAATGGCAATACCTGCAGTATTTTCAAAATCGCTTTTAAACCGCAAACTACATTCATTTTACTTAGGTAATTGAAGTTGCAGTTAATGTTGTTATTAAAACCTTGTAAACTTAAAAGATACTTTACTAAATAATGCCAATTTGCATGGTGAAATGACGTCGTTAAATTTGCTTTTGCAATACCTACAAGCAATTGCTTGCAATTTGTAATGCAATAAAATCTAGCGTATAGAATTGCAGTGGGAATTTTGAAAGGTGCATCGTGTGGCATTTTTTTTCACGTGCTTATAGGTTCGTTTCCAAAAAAATCTTTTTAAACCGTTGAATACACCTACAACCTTCTACCTGCCGTCTATTTACGAATACAACCGCTGCTTTTTTTTGTGCCACTTTGAGATTCAGATAAAGGGCTTTTTGTACCATCTCTCCCCTTTGTCCCAAAACTGCTGGTGGGAAGGCCCTGATAATATTTTATTTTCGGAGATTTTGTCTGCAACTGCCAAACGTGAATTATTTTTACATTTATGCTAAACCTAATGGATTTCTGTGTTATTTTCCTTATTCATTAATATTTGTCGATGACCTATTATTTTTATACGATTTACTCGTACAATTATTTATCAAAATCTATTTATTAAAAGACCTTATGAAAAACCCATTTGTGTAAATTTTAATACATACTCTATTCTCTATTGTTAAGTATAGAAGCTAGAAGCACACCAATTGGTTATCCTTATCTGCGCCCTAAAGAACTCAATTTTGTATTTCTCCCAAACTTCCTAATCCGGACGAAAGGTTGCTTAAACCAGTGTACAGTGTTACAATACAACTAAGTCCCAGTGTTTTTATCCGTAGTTAACTTAGGCTTCAAATTTCGTCAAAACGAGTTTATTCATCAGTTGTAAGTCTTAACAACTCTCCAACATCTGTGAAGCTAATAATTTTAAACCTAAGTAAGCACATTTAAAAAAACGGGCCCTAAGTCTACATTCGATAATCAACACTATAATATTGTATAGCTGTTGGAAGACTTTCTTCACAGTTTCCTGGATGCACTACTTTGACCTTCCTTCACCTAGTAGGCACATGACAGACCATTTGTGTTGTTGGCAGGTCTTTGACATTTTCAATGGACTAGGTAAAAAAATACATGTTGTGTTTATAATGCCAGAGACTATTAAGTATTTCGCTAGTAGTTAGTTGGTCAGTAAGCCGTGTAATCACGTGGGGCGGCGGACCGTGCTCGGCTGTTCGTGTCCGTGCCACGCTCTCAACTCGCACGCAACTACCCGATATTGTTCGCAAAATCGCAACACTACCTCACCTTACCTTTTTACTTATGTGCACCTTTTTCTGAACGTCTGTATACGATTGGCAGAACATATAGAGCGGTTTACATGCGCTTGAGCATGTATAAATTCGTAAATAACTTATATATATTCGTACTTTAACGCTATTACGTTTGGCGTTGCCTATATAGGTACTTTTATTTAGTCTTCAAGATGTTATCTTGAGTTGCGATCTAAATCCAAGCCATCAAAACAGAATATGTTTAATTGCAGCCAAAATAAACAAAAATTGCGTTGGTAGTTAGTGAGTGGAGGCCGTCACGCGACGCGATTAGCTCTCCACGTGTGCTGAATTGCTGATAAAGGCTGATTGTATAGCAAATGGCAACTTGCTGTATAACTGAAATGATGTCTGACGTCATACGGTAACTCCCACCAATTTTTTGAGCTGGGGACGATCAAAGGCCTTGCCTCTCCTAACATTTGCTTATGCAAAATCTCAAGATTTCAGCCAAATGTTTGGTCATGCCTTACTAGACAATTTCTGTATAATTCTATGCAAGTAAATACAAGCTTTCCACGCTTTTCGCAATCTAAACTCGAAAGGTTTCTCAAACAGCCGGTTTTAACCTCAAAGTCGACACCTCCGCCGTTTCCCAACACTAGACGTTGCAGAAATCTTTGAGTGCAACGCAAACAATAAGTGTCGATCGTGGGAGTTCAGTAGTGCTAGCGCAGCATTCGTTTGTACACAATAACTTACTTAAAACGATTTCCTCGCATGCTCTATTGGCGAAATGCGATGCCGCGCCGCGTGGGCCATGTGACCGCATGCCTTGTTTGTTATCTTGCTTTTAGATTCACTATTCATTCATGGTCTTTATTTATGGTCGTCTAAATGATTTAGAAAGCAGTTTTCAATCTGAATGTAAAGGTTCCAGACTGCCAGGATTTATGGTCCTGTTAGATGGCCAACCATTTCCAATTCAATTAAAAGTCTGCCTTAAGATTAATGATTGTTGCATGTGTTAAGCCGTGGCTTGATAATTGGGTGGCCAGTGTCAGGGCAAGAAAGAGTATAAGACACGATCTGCGTAGGCCAGGTCCAACGGCCGCACTCGTAACTGCCAGCGTACTATTTTTAGCCCGGCTCCTTTCTCCGCGGGCTGGGGCCCGGACGTGAGTCAACCCTTTGTTCCCCCGAAGCGCAACGGCCTGAAGTCAACTGAGTACGCCTTGCCGTTTACTTCACCACACGTCCCTCTGATGTGGTCAACACGCGTCAAGGTGTCGCTTTCCAAACATGCCTCAATATTGTTTAGACTTTTAATATGTAGCTCGCCTTGAACGTTCCGTTGCTCAATGTGGAGATGCCATTATGTTCCAATGCTCATATAAACACTGGACTCTAATTTGACGTAAAGATTAGAGGTTTCAAACTACAGACTGTCATTGAAGTTGCGACAACTAACCGCTCGCTGCCCACACGTTTTGAATCCAATTAGAATATTTATGAGACTTTGCACCTTTTTGTTATAAAATCTGCTCACTATGCAATAAACTTAATAATGTCACTGTTAAACAAACCTATTGCTAAGTATTGACAAGGCTTTACAGTAACTTCAGCGTCAGTTGAATATAACTTTAAAGTAACTTGAAAACAGTATATATCTGTGCTCAACTTCATGTAACCATAATCTTGAGAATAGCATTATTAAGTCCCCTTCGTAACCAATTGTTTAGACAAGGAAAAGTGAATGCTGTATACTTCACACGACATCTATTCAATTTGTTAGACACTTCTGACAATACAGCCAAGAATTTATATTTTTAAAGAATAATAAACACGGAAACAGTCTATCAATTTAAACTTATGTAATAATCATGTTAGCTATGTGAGCGTATATTAATTAAAAACGCAACAGAATCATTGTTTGTAAATAATATGGATAAACTGGACATAATAATGCTTCCAAGTAGGCCGCATTTTGAAATACACATTTTGTAACAAAGTCACTGCATAGAGCAAGGTAAACATATAAATAAAGAGGTCACACACACAATTAACATCTAAACGATTAACTTTTGACCGTTAATAACCAGTTATGTGCACAGTACTGATGAATCTGTTGCGAGCACGATTGTCTAGACTCCATAACATCACACAACTCATAAGATGTGTCTGCCTTTAGAAATAACATGTTTTATTGCTAAGTTATTGTTTTCCATTAGTCCTACGGTGTTGGCATTTGCCGTAGTGTGTCTTGACAATGTCGTGAAGACGTTGCTGTGTAAATAGTCTCGTTATATTCGCGACTCGTCGCTAATTGTTTCAGCAGATCAAATGCGAGAGTTCATTGCCGGTTCAATCGACATTGTTGTAGCCTGCCCACGGCCGACGCTGTGTATCTCCAAACAAGTCGTTGATGAGTTTTATTTAATGTGTTTTTAGTTAACATGTAAAATAAAACAATCCTTGATTTCTGGATAGTGCTTTTTACGATTCTGTTGAGCCTAAACAACACCCTAGTCGGGGTAATCTAATCCAATACATGTCTGAATCCTGAAATATTGTGTAACTTTGGCGACTGTATCCAAAATTCCTTTGCATTTGTAAATTTTTATAATCATTCAGGTAGAAAATCATTTGACTCTAGTGATATAGGAAATTGTAAAAAGGCATTCTGGACTTCCTAAATAAAGAACTGCATTATTAACATTGCATACATGCAAATGCAACTCCGGCTTCAAACAAGGTTCAGGAGTCAGAAGCAATTTTATGCTTCTGATTCCTGAACCTTGACCGACATTCGGACTGCGGCGACTTTGTGGGTCAAGGTAGAGAGGTAACCAAAGTAGAAAGTGATTCTTCACTTTTACTATACAAACTGAAACGTACAAACCGGTTTGCAATCTTATTGTGTAACTATAATACCTGTTATTTTAGTTAACAACGTTACCTAATTTAATTTGAGTATTCAATCATCGCAGGAAACTGTTGTATTGTATATCTGCATGTGGAGCTACATTATTGTATCTTTGATAAGAATCGTAATGGTAACAGTTATTAGTTAGTAGCTTTACTTTTCTTTGAAATAGATAAGAAATGTCTTGAACTGATTAGTTAATGATAAGTACATATTATGAATAATACGCCCAATATTTTCAAGCCATCATTTCTTGCTACATTGTAAGAATTTTGTTATAACTTTACAAGTCCTTGTCAAGTTCCATAATACTTAAAATAACACCTAATATTTATTTGTGTTATTTTTTGATGGAACATTAACATACTAGGT
Source organism: Orthosia cruda (assembly GCA_964057195.1). Lineage (NCBI taxonomy): Eukaryota > Metazoa > Arthropoda > Insecta > Lepidoptera > Noctuidae > Orthosia > Orthosia cruda. The sequence goes on from OZ059846.1 coordinate 8,250,163, forward strand.
TTAAGTTATTTAGCTGACCTTACCTTGATCCGCGACCTCTGATGATCAATATAAATATAGAGTTGTTTAAAATTTAATTTTGAAATCCATATTATGCCTCTTTTCAATGATGCCAGATATTTTTCTTTTTTTTTTAATGTTGTACCTACATTCCCAGACAAAGAATACTCGTAGACGTAAGCGTCGAGTGAGTAAGCAAATAATTAGTTACTGTTCTTATGTAGATAATGCATTATCTAAGGTCTTATGCTGGAGTGCAGCGCATAAACAAAGGGTACTGTACTGTATCTTATCACGGCGCTGATAAACGGCTGGAAACATTTATTAGCGCTGTGTGAGAAAACAACATGCTATTTAAAGTCTTAAAAAATAACAACTTCTAATTAATTTTCCTTTTACTTTTCAACGTAACTTAAATGTCGAACTGAAGGTGACTTTACGCGGTTTATCAAAACCGGTACCTATTAGCTACCTACCTAACAAAATGCACATGGTGTTGCTATTATTTTGCTGGCCTACTTTTATTCATAACCTACTAATAAATCTAGTCATAATCCCAGTTCGTATCCTGGCATTCTAGCAAGTTCGAAATTTTCCTGCAACACTGCAGCATCCAGAAATGGGTCAATCATTCTAAACAAACATTTATTTGACGCTAAGATCTTACCGTGCAGATTGTAGTTGTAGGTAAGAAGACATGTGTTTCATCTCGCCAGCTAATATCGAAGGTTTGACTGCACTTTTGGCATACATTCGCTCGGCGTTGCGTCACCGGCGCGCGCGCAGAATCGAGCACAGCCGTAACACTTTTACCATTACCTTACCGCCGGCAACCTCTCGCCTACCTACTTGTGCTCGACTCGATCCACTGCTTTACATAATTGCTCGTAAAGAACACATCAACTTATGCAATAGCAAAACATTTTGATATTCTGGTTAAGTTTAAGAGGGTCAGTTTTCTAGGTCGAAGAACTAGGTTTTGCACAATTCAGTTAACAGGCTTTATGCAATTGTATTCTGTTACTGAAATCCAGTTAGACGTTGGTTGTATTTGGTAAATAGCGTCGTATCCGTGTTGCTGGATTATTATTTAATCTGTTCCAATTTATAGTAAGTGGTACACAGCTCATACCAAATGACTAAAGCTGCTGTGATTGTAATCTTGCCGGATATGAACTTGTTATCGCGTCTTCCCTGAAATAGGGTACATGTATCATTTCTTCATTAGCTATCCAATCAGTGACATGATTGTGAACAAGAACTCTACCTAGGAAGACATCATAAATTATAAATTTCATAATAGTAATAAACTAAAGCATTCTAATGAGATGCTGTGCTCAATTTGAATGGAGAACGAGTCGAGGTGTGCTCGTTACTCGGTAAACAAACAAAAAAGTGCAAGTTGTCGTAAAGCCGCGATTGCGTCACGAGCGGAGCGGGGACAGCGAGGATGTAATATGGCACAACACTGCAGTGCTGGCTGCGAGCCCACTGGAGCTACATTCTCTCGGCCGAAACGATCTTAACTTTCTTTTCTTGTGTCGTAATAACACGGCCGAGCGGAGAGGAGCTGTCTCGGACCAGCGCCGCGCCACTCTGTCGCTGGAAACATCAACATTGGCGCCGCTGCCACCAATATCCACCCCACAACAACTTTTTCATTTATTCACCATCAAATATTTTGTTATTTCACGGTAGGAAAGCAACTTCTTTCAAAATTAGGGACCCAGATCGTGCCTTTCGAGCGGAACTAAATAAATCGGTCACCGTGTCATTTCATGGTCTCCCATCCCTTTGTCAGGCAGCATCTTTACCGACGTTGTCCGTCTGTAGTGCTCTGAAATGGTGAGCAGTGAAGCAGCAACCGTAATTGTAATGTATTGCGCATGTTTCGCGCGATTGCAGTTTGCATAAGCGTGTTGCACAAACTTGGAGTTAGGTACCGCGTTGTGATTATAATCCGTGCGTGCCGCTGTATCTTATGCACTCGCCTTGCAGGAAGTGAACTTTCGAACTCTTTCACTTTTTATGGTATCATAATCCCCGACCTACTCTAACGTTACTTCATGCTGCGTCTACGTTTATTGTTAATCAATATTTAATTTCAAGCACGGTACTTTAAAATGTATTTTGCATCCTCTGTATCTTAATACCTCCTTTAGGTACATTTTAGCAGCTATTCAATATTCAACACGTATCTTTGTTTATTAAGTAATTAGGTGTGTACATGTAGAATAATTATGTGGCACAACTCATTGCTCTGTGTATTGTATGTATTCGGATTAACATTTAAGTATAACATTAGCTGCGCAACCGGGTTGCTATCGGACGACCTTACGAGGTACTACGTTCAGGATGCGTCATCGACCTGATATATTATTGTATTGTAAGCTAACTATGTGTCCGGGTTCCACTAACCTTACTAAGTGTTTAGTCATTGCACAGGCTCATTTGAATTTAACAGCTCCAGTATAATCAGCTGAACATTGGTCTGCTCGACTCAAGTAGCTCTAGGGCACCTGGCCTTACCTCCTGAATATTTATTCAATTCGATATGGAACCACAAAGTGATTGTTGTTGCTCGTACAATTTGCGGACGCAATAAATAGTATTTGTATCCGCTATCGTGTCCAGATAAGTGTATGACCGTTTGCTGGTATGGCGTGAATGATACGATATTGTGGCAATAGTATTTTATCGTAAAGGATAAGCAGATAGTGCTGAATATCCCCCGAAGCGTAGATATAGGCGCGGATACAGGGGGTGCACCGGGGCCAATTGCCCCTAGGCCTCGATCAAACTAGACGTATGAATAGTCAATAGAAAATTTATCGCCGATGCAGGGCGCTAAAATTTTCGAGCTCGCTCTCGCAATCGATTGTCTACATTCTGATACTTTTGAAGTTTTGAAGAAATTTTCGAGTACGCTTCGCTCGCTCTTAACCACAATGGTTTTCAAGTTTACATTTCATCAAAAATCCTACTGGAAAGCAAAATCAACGAGTTTATTAATATGATCCGAAAAGCAGGAACACCATTTTTTTCAGTGACACCTAGAGAGCCATTTGCACTGCCTGAGCGAAATTCTGGATCCGCGCCTGCGTAGAAGTGTCGTTCACACACGTTGCGTTGTATCAAACGGCTGCAATACTCATTACGTTGGACGTCACGTCACTTATAATTGCTGTGTAACATTTCGCAACACTCGAAGACTCGCCACCCGCAGACTAAGATTGTTTGCCTTGTAAAAACAACGATCAATAAAACACGATACAAACATTGGATACGGCATTGTTTATTTTTCACAAATTCGTTAAGTGTAAACTTGGGTTAAGCTTCACCCAAACCAAAATCACACATCCGTTGTATACTTGTAAATATTATCCAACATGGCGAGCAAACGCGATTTTACGTGTTTTTGGACCGCATCCATTTTTTGTGCACAATGGCGTTCGCGTTGGTCGTGTTTATATCGGCAATCACGTAGCTAAGCTTTGCGATAGTGGTTGTCCGTTTGTCCGTTTATAGATAGTGTGTCAATAATGAAAGGAAAGTAGCGCGGCCGCTGTCGACGGTAGGTCAGTGTCGGTCCACTCGCTTTTACGTAACCCGTGTCATACCGCACATCCATCGTGCCAATTTCAGACATAATGATTGGTCTCAGTTCATTGCTAACTTCACTCCATTGCTTATAACGGAATACATAACAAATCAAAGTAGGTGGTGTTATCGATTGCATAAATGTTACCGGCCAACCGATTGCAGCAATTTCAAGCTTACCAGTATTTAATATTCACATGACTGAGTTGACTCTGTCACCTCAATTTGATGCAATTTATTAATTTAAATGTTAAGCAGTCAAATACTTACGTAAGTAATTACTATATTTAGTTTTAAATAAACCGTATTTCAAGAAACAAAATTTTACAAAAAAAAAAATAACATCTAACTTTCAAAAATTATTTAAGGCGTATATATTCCCCAAAGTAAACGCAGTACTAGCCGTGCCCCCGCTCTAAGTTAGAATATCAATATTGAAATTCCTTTTGGACAGTTTTGTTTACAATTTTTCTTTGATTTACATATGCTATTTCAGTTATGAAGAAATTCTAGCCATCAGTTTTTCTGTGATAAAATATTTTTAAACATCCAAGTCCTTTTGGTGGAGTAAACAAAACTAGGTAAAAAATATCGTGTTGTTAAATGATTTTTATAAATCAAAACTTTTAGTTACACGAAAACACCATTTTTCACAAATAATTTACATGAATCAATAATAAATGTATATTTTTTTCAAACATTTTAACTTAGCCGTTACTAAGCAGGAGGTTTTACGGCATTAAAGCGGTGGAAGGCCCTTAAGCAGGTTGTGTAAATCCATCTATACACACTCATGCTGACTAATTTACAAATTTTTCAAAACATTGTGCAAGTAAGGGTCTTGCAAGCTAGTCACAGTACTTGCATAATGCAGGGATTCTCAAACGTTTGATTGCAACATGCAGCAAGGTTCATAGGTCAGTTTTCTCTTGTAGCGGAAGCGAATATAAAATGTGTTGCCTCAGTGCTGGGTGCGTGGGTCTTGTCATCGCAGGCGTTGAACTTCGCAAGGTCTGCCACAACACTTCCTGCTCGGAGCACGAACCGAAACGTCTATTTAGGCGGAGTCTACACTATAATCTTGACGCCTCGAAATTATACTTAATGAAATCATTTGAGGTTGGGCCTTTTTGTTCGTGTTTTCTTGATATTAATGAAACATGAAGAAATAATTAAAGATTACTTTAGGTACTGTTACTTTATTGCTTAATATAACGTCTGGCCTGCTTATCATTTCTTAATACAGGGTGATTTTAAGGTAACCCACTTACAAATATTGTAAAAAAAGCTAACCTAACTATAGTTCTCGCCAAACTTTTGGCCCTGAAGATGGCTTTCCAATGCGCAAGGCACGGATCGGTGCTGTTTTTGTATGAGATATACTACTGCGCAGCCATTGTAGCCAACTTCAGGGCGGCCAAGAAGTTTGCTGAGTACTATACCCGTCTAGTGGCTACCTGTATACATACAGCTTTATTAAAACTCCAAGTTACAATAGGCAACGCATGACTTAATCCGCATTTCGATAGATGATATAAAAAGCTTCACAAAACCTAATTACGTAATGTGGTTACTATCCGAGCTTACAGATGCTTCGTCCGATACGAGAACGAGCTGGGGCTAGCGTGCCGTAACACTTCTAAGCCAAGATTATTCAATTCTGGCCAGTCATGCATGTCTATCAATCATATACCGGCCACCAATTGATTGCTATTCAACATTTACGTTTATTCATTTAACTTTGAACCTATTATTAATTAGACTAGTACTATGCAAAGGTGAAATTGTCCGAATCACAAATTAGTGCTGTCATTATTTAGGTCTCTTTGTCCTTCGAACTCATTTCCTCAGTTCTAAACTAAATATATATTTGCTTCTTGCATTAATAAACCTGTTGAGTAATCTAGAATGCTTGCTAATCGTCAAATTAAGTCTAGAATACTAGACATTCAACTGTAGACGATGTTTTTGTGTTATTTAAGTAAGTAATGTTTTATTCATTGAACATAAGTAATAGTGCAGTGAGCGTGATATTTTGAATAACAGGTTCGGAACAGGTGGAACTTGCCCTAGCTGCATTCTGCGTAACAATACTGTGCATTATCGAATCGGTGCGTCCGCGCATCGGTGCTCCCTGCCCGTGGAACGTACCTGCGTGCTCGAGGGCCCGTGAAATGCACCAGTTTTACCTACCTCACTACAATGCCCCGCCCCCAAATCATAAATTAACCTACTACCTGCCATTTTATTACTAGGATAGCACTATTAAGACGACGACGGCAGTCGCCAACGACCGTGAGGTGAGGGAACAAAACGCGCGCTCGTTTCACACCCGCGCGACCTAATATTCTGTAGTTTATTGTACTTTCCTTATTATTCTATGACTTAAAAAAAAACCTTAGATCAAAATGTAGATAATTAAATTGTCTTTGAGATGGTGAAAATTTCATTAAAATACGCCTTGCGGTTTTGGTGCGATTGTCTTTTTTATGTCCGTGTTAGACATAACTTTACAAATTAATTACACTATGTTGTACGAATAAAACTCAAAATTTTCTTTAATCTAATTATTAAGAAAATGGTCTAATATGACATATATTTTACCAAAAAATTACGACTAGCCGTTTAGACGTGATTTTCATTTTAAAATCAGCTACTCAGTGGTATCTGCGCCTTAAGCTCATTGCAACAAATGCGATTTCTTGATTCTTCGACATAATTACCAGCATGATGCAAATTGCCTCCATGTATCTACACACACATTAATATGTAAATAACACGTGTAATTTCAAAAACTCGTAGATAAATGCAAAAACTCGCATCCAACAGAAACTGCTGATCGTAAGCATTGTTAAATGATTGTGTAACCCATACGAAGCTGCAGACCTTGCCGAGTGGATAGAACAGACACAGAGGCATCACCGTGACAAATGGGGTGGTCTATGCCATGGCGTGGAAAGCCATGCTTCGATGTACGTCCCCCGTGGAAAACTGTTGCGATAACGAAGTACCTTACAAGTTTCACGAATATTAAAACAAAAACCTGTACAAAAATGTAGGCTAGCTTTTAAAAATAATCGTATTGTGACGCACATTGATAACTTATCCGAAACTAGTACAGTCGGTTCAGAAGTTATCTGCGTTGACCCGGCGACGGACGGCCCATATCTACTCCGAGAGCTTACTTTATGACAGTTTGTTCAACTTATGTTGCGTTTCATCACAATGTTTTTTGTTTACTGTTTGTTATGGCTAACTCAAGACCAGTCGAATGTCTCACCTAGAAAGACTTGTAAAGTTCAACTTTTTTTACTACTTCTGCGAATACGCCAACAAAAATGCAGTTAACAAATAGCTACTGGGCAAACGTCTAACTATCATCACCACACCAGAGTATCATTATTTATTGTTACAATAAATAATAGTGTAAATTAATAATTATTGCCGTGTCAATAGTAAATTAGTATTATTCAAGTTAAATAGTGAGTGCACGCAATGTGAACGCAACTCGAGGCCACCGGGCGGCGGCGTGCGCGGGCGGCGGCGGCCTGCGCAGGCGCATCGATGCACTGCGCTGACCCGCATGCGCCTCGAACGAAAGTGAAACTAGATGTAATCGCCCGCTTGTTGTCTATTTTTGTTTGTAATAGAACCGCCCGCTATTACTACTTGCCTGCCTAGCCAGCTATTTGTTCATCTACGTTCTTTTTGAACCACTACCCACCTATATCCCGATCTGCTAAGTATGCTCTCCGGTTCACTGTACCTGTATCTTTACCATTCCTTATTTTTTTGTAGTCATCCAAGCTTAACATGAACAACATGCGACTAAAACCTTTGATAAACTGCTTTCCATATTTCATAGACGACTGCAACCGCCGCCATCTTGAATTAAACGCCATAAATAATTTGATTTAAACGCGCTTCGGAATGAATTACATTGCAAACCGTATGATTTAACACCAATAAGTATTGAGCCATTTAAACTTTATTTTTGTTTTCCTCAAGTGACGGAAGCCCTTATGAGTCAGATCATTGCCCATAGCGAATTATGACTATGAAGACATTGTAATGAATTTGCGCTGAAAAAAGACTAAAGCGCGTTAGGAACGGATGTCGCACATCTGTTGTTGGAGACATAATAACAAGTAATTAGCAAGGGAAGACGTCCAGCGAAGGCGGCCATGTTCGCACAATGTGTCCCGCACGTTGGACCGCTTCCGTCGCCCCCCTGTCATCTCTTACCCCTCACACACCAGCACCAAGACCCCTAAACGAACTGAATTATTATTGTGCGCTCAATTCATCAATTGATGAACACCACTTGAGACGAGGGTCTCAGGCCGGAACAAAAAACAACTAATTGTAACCAAAACACACCCAAATAATTTAAAAATGTATGTTCAAGATATTCTCACATAACAATAAAAACAGAAGGTATCGCCTTACATTTAATATAAGTTAACATAAAAATGGTATTAATTAAAGCCATTTTTAACGTAGAGTGGTGGAGCGGTGTTGATGAGCCCACTCGCCTGCTCCTCCTGCCAAGGTCACCCGCTCACACACCTACTTACCTTACCACGACGCGGCCGACCGTTGATTGTGTTCAACTTATATATTATTTCTGTTGCTGATTGCGATATTGTAATAAATTAGCGTTTTAATTTTTAATATTGTGTGTGTAGATGGAGGTAATTTAATAATGTCAGATTCAAATACCAGTCTTGGCGTTTTATATATAAAAATCTTAAGACTTCACGCTCATGTTTTTATTCAGTTTGTTGTTCTTCAAGTTTATCTGCCTACAGTGTGTTTGCTCATTAACTATTATGACTTGACTTAATTTACGAGTACATACAATTATATACGTGGCTCTTAAGTACTGAAAATTTATTGTAGTGCTGATTATTGTATGCCGGAGCGCGAGGAGCAACTGTTTCTTTTTCTTGTATCATTGAATGATGCCAAAATGTTGAAAACTCGTGGGTTAAGAAAATATGGATGGGCTCTGAAGTATGATATTTCTAGAAAGGGGACTGCGATGACTAACGACTAATAGAGAAGATTGGAATAAGACAAGTTGCGCTGAATAGATTGGGCAAAGGGCAAAATAATGATGATTGAATGAAGCCAAATAAGTGATGTGGCCATAACGTTATTGGCGATATATCCTTTTCACATTATAATTTAAATGTTACGCCACTAAGTCCGCAACGTAGTGGGCGTATCGGCTGCGTAGCAAATGTGGCTAATCCACTATTTCAGTCAATTGTGAAAATGTTGCTTAACGACGGCGGTTGGTGGCGCGGCACGTTACCTGCCTACCGCTAACATTTGCCGAAACTAGCTTGCAACGCCACCATTGCGTCGTAAGATAACCTTCGATTTCTCCCATTTTAACACAACATAGCGTTTGTTCGTCAAAACCAATTTCGATCACCACTTCTGGCAGGTTTTACGTAAATCACGGTTTACGCTCTTTGGCAATTTCACACTTGCCTAGATGTTGCCGACTGTGGTTAGTTACATAAGAGGCCTATATTTTTGTGGCCGCATTTAATGTTATTAGTATTCAAATTGCTGTAGCCTGCTCGCCATTGTCGCGCCGCTATCAACTGCATTCAAATCAACGCTCTATTATCCCTCTCGGACCTCGGACACGCGCTCTTGTGCCACAGATGATTGACTCTTGAGATCTCCTTTGAAGAAAGACGCTCTGCTAAAATACCTTGGATTGTGCCAGTCTTCCATAGACGATGCTCCAATCAGTGTCAAATATGAAGAGTAATTTCATTACAATATCTAATTATATAATAAACTTTTTGCAATTAAAGTGAACGGCAAGAATTTCAAGTTTTCAACTCAAACTGTTGTGCAGTAAGTTATCTTGTTTATAAACAACCTTTTCACAATGAGCCTGTTATTTTAAAACCGGTTTGCAACTTCACAATGAGATAATTAGATTCAATCAAACTCAATTATGGTGAAATAGGTTAAGTGTTGATATCTAAGTAATATAAGTGGCTATCGAAACCAAACTTTTGTTCATTTAGAGATGTATATATGATGGTTTTGGGCACGAGCAAATTACCCGCGGATGGAAAACTTTTTATGTAAGCGTGGAACCTTCCAAATCTTGGTGTAGATAAATGTTTACATGATACGCATATTGTTACGAAACAGTGTGGGTCATAATTATTATGGAAAGAGAATGTCTCGTCACAGTTGGAGACCAAGGCTTCGTTTATTAACAAAGCTGCTGAAGATACCAACGCTAATGTAATCTGAATTGTCCTCGCATTGTCCCCGTATAGAAACGCAGTAATTTTGGGTGATTATGTCAGCTGTTCCAAAGAATGCGTCGGCGTAACAGAGCTTGTGGTACATGTATTGTTTTGTGGTGTATACGTAACGCACGTGGGCTCTTGATCTGCAGCGGAGAAAGTGGCACAGCCGGCGGCAAGGCCGTCTCGTCTCGTCCGGACCCGACCTTCCAATATGCATTTCCGGGGCCGGACCATTCAAATTGATCACTCACTACACAACTATCTGATTATACCTTTCATTCTATATACTATCACGGTTGTGGAACATTCATAGACAATTCGAAGGTCTTCCATCGACAAGCCCTTATCCGCTTAATAGCTTTGCGTAAACGGCATCGTTCCACAAGTCTTTAATTACAAATGAAATCGAATAATAATTATACTCGTCTTTCTAACCGCTTTCGACCTCTGCATGTAGCAATTAGCCGATACTTTCCTTATAGATGTTTTATTAAAACTGCAAATATGAAGCAATTAAACAAAAAGTTAAAAAAATAATCAAACGTGTAGCTGTTGTGTGTAATTCTGCTTCATCCTATCAAATTGCTGCCTTGTCTCTAACCTTTACATCTTCCCCGCCTAGTGTCAAGGTCCGCTTTGGTTGAGGACACTGGTCGTGCACTCATTAACAAAAACACGTCACGAGGCTCTCTATATCCAGAAACCCTTACAAGTGGCTTTACAAAATTGCCGTTCACTTAAAACAAACCGCTTATAAAACCTTATATGTATTTGGCATTTGTAGAGCACGATAATGATGATATTCTCGATTGAATGCTATGGGTGTTCTATAGTGTAAAAACAGGTCGAGGGAATCTAACATTCATAACGATGATTAGATCGGTTGCTAAACAGAGGTCGCGTGACAGTGTCTACTCTACCTGTGATTGCAACATCAACAGTCGCGTGCATCACGCTGTAGTAACCGTACCGTAGATCCGCGTAATCTAATGTCTCAGTAACATTGTTTTTGACGCATCGGAAGTCTCATCTCTAGCCTCTCTCTACTCTCAACTAAGCATTTATTTAGTAGTCCACCAATAGACATAGGCCCCGCAACATTCAGTGCTTCTTCATGTTCTATCTCTGCAAAATTTTAATAAAGAATTTGCGAAATATTTGCGCCTTCCTTACTTCCAGTCCAGACTTCCCATTGCGAAAATTGACAGGATACGGCCTACTTTTAATTGTATCGTGTTCATGACTGCAGGCTTTGTTAAAAGCAATTAACTTTTCAAACGTCAGCTATTCACAAACATTGATGATGACAGATGAGCATAGACAGTATAGGCACATAGTTTAAAAGCATAGTGTTGTCGATTCTATATTATTGATCAGTGTCCGGATCTTAATGTGGAGTGGAGAATCAACACGCAAGCCACGGACTGGCCAAACGAGTTATGTTATAAATAATTAATTAATATTTGGACGGCGAACTCTTTGTAGCTTCAAGGTCGTGGCAGCTGATCTTCAATATTATTCAATTGGCTTTCAAGTTTTTTTGTAGATTCATTCTTATTTGAATACCAATTTGTGTCAAATGCTTTGGTGTTTGAACTTGAAATATTTTATTATAATTAGCAATCTGTTTTAGGTTATTTTTTATTATCGGCATTCTAGATCTTGCCGTTCATTAAAGTGATGTTTTTATTTCAATTATCTGTCTTGTGTGTTCTGTTCTCTTTTGCGGTCGTTTTATTTCTAGAAGGTACTATGGGCCAAAGTTATATCTGACCACTTTGAAAACAAAATCCCGTGCACAAGATGACCACAGCTGCGTCCGCCCTTTTTGCGTCGACCATAAACAAATTACTTGTTTGTTTCTTTGCAGTCTTTTTTTATTACTAAACAAGGGGCTGACAGGTACTAGAGAAATAGTCACCCGATGCTGCGATGCTATTGGTTGATGAGTATAAGTCGGCGTTAATTTAGCGGGCGAGCCCTGCAAGCAGAAATATTCGTTACGGTGGTCAGATGTAGCGTTGGCCGATTGTACTTAATGTTCATTTGTATTAACTTTATGATGTTTATGTTGGTCACTAGTAAATGTTACACCATTAGGGCCACGGGTTAAGGTTGCACCATGAGCAATAAATGTATGGAACCATCGCTTATTTGCTATTTTATTGTCACTTCACCAGTCACCTGCGTGAATATATTAAATGATCGAATTAAGTATTAATCAAGTTCAACAAATAAATTCGTTATTATTATAATACAGGCTAACAAATGCCAGCAATGTAAGTACCAGGTACCAGCATCAACAAATTCATTTTACCGGCGATCTAGTAACAATTCGTTATTTGTGTAAACTTGGATTATAATGGAACTTCGGTTGCTACAAGGCGAACCTGTCAGCGATAATCTCGTAATAAATTAGATAATGTTCAATAATTGTGAACATAGCTTTATGCAACTGACTTACTATTAGTCTATTATTTATCGCTCGTGAATTGATCACTTAAAGCAGATAATAGTTTAGCAAGTTCATATCCCTTCCCTTGGTTGAGCTGAGTGATGCCGATCCATGTGTCATGTTCGTGAACGGGAGCCATCAGTTGGGATTGTTCATAACTTAGCTGCCTCGGCCTGTTTTAATTACGTATTTATTGAATTTTTTTATTGTTTGTTTTTCTCTAGACGTTTTTACGTGTACGTCTTTTTACATCGTTCTCACATATTATATGTATTTTCCAACAAGAATACTATAACCAAATAATTGTAAAACTCATTGTTTTTTTTAAAGAGTAATTGTGGAGTTTCTTGCCCGTTCTTCTCCATAATAAGATACATTTCCGGATGGATCACATTTTTTTGACGTTCAAGAGTGCCGCTTAGTGGCTTAATGAATAAAATAAATTTTGATTTTGAATATGGATCGATATTAGTTAGTTAGTTAGTCTTAAGTACCTTCAAGATATTAAATACCAAAGAATTACACTGTTGATATTGCACTAATATTCAACTCAGTAAAAATTTTCACCAAATATAATGCTGCCTCGAAATTATAATTGAAACTCGGCCTCCATTTGCACAAAAGACGTTAAATTTAAATACAGAAGTGATTTCTGCCACTGCGGCCTTGTTGGCGAGTTCATTGTCTTACTTCACCTAATCTCACGTCTTATTAACACTGAATGTGTGAAGCAACAACTTATTAAACAGAATGCAATGGATTCATTCTAATAAAAAAACCGGCCAAGTGCAAGGCGGACCCGCGCACGAAGGGTTCCGTACCATTATCGCAAAAAAAAACACGTTTGTTGTATGGGAGCCTCACTTAAATATTTATTTTGTTCCGTTTGTTGTTGTAGCGGCAACAGAAATACATCATCTGTGAAAATTTCAACTGTCTAGCTATCACGGTTTATGAGATACAGCCTGGTGACAGACAGACGGACAGTGGAGTCTTAGTAATAGGATCCCGTTTTTACCCTTTGGATACGGAACCCTAAAAAAAGCTTTCGTAGAAGACGGCAAAGTAAAACGCTACAGTTAAACTAAACACAAAACTAATTTTACTTTGACAATGTAGCGATGATATCATGAAAGCTCCCACAAAGGATATTTATTTAGTTCATCATCCATTTAAATATTATAGTTAACTAAATATTGTTTTACATTTCTTATATTTAAACAAGACAGAATAAACCGAGTGACTAAAGTAAAACACTTAACTGTCTGTCTCAACTCTCAGTACTTTTCCATGTGCAATGCAGAACTATTTTTATTTAGTACCAATGTAAACAGCAGCGCGATACGCCTGCTGAATTAATGTCCCCAATTCAATTGAAGTGTTTCATTAGCACAAGTGGCCCCGATTGCTTCGTTGATCGAGCCCGTTGCCCGACGATCGTCGCAAAACTGAGGCGCCATGAATACTTGCTGCTAACAGAACCAGACACGAGACGATGTGTGTTTGTAATAAGGACGTCCGATAAAGTAAGCCTACAACGAATTATGACAAGCAAGAGATAATAATTCATCATATAAAATAATTTCCGTTGAAGTCTTTTGTCTTTTGTCTCACACACAAATTTAGGCAATAAACCAATCTTTTATGGAAGAGTCTAAACCACCACATACTTGTAACTTTATACTTCTACACAAAGAACGCGTCGTCAAATCGCTGTCGACCCGATTATGACTCGCAGCCAATATGGCGACGCCTTGAGGACGATCAATTAGGGTCTACAAGGCGACAGTTTAAATAATATTGTGTTATGAAATTGAGTGTAGGTACATTTATTTGTTAAAACTTCATACAACATACAGGTACAGTGCCATCAAGATGTGACTTGACACACCACGTGGTTTGGCTTGCGCAGTAGATGATCTATAGGTCTCTTTAGCCGGTATGACGTCTGAGTGCGGGAAAAAGCTGGGTGTCATCGGGACGGCGGACAAAGCGCGGGAGGCGCGGTCAAGTCGTTATCTTTTGTGGTACGCACTGTACATAGGCCGACTTAATGCCTGAAGCATTCTCTACCAGTCAGCCAAAGGTAGTGGAGAGATAACATGGCGGTGATTACAAAAAAAAAGCAATAATCAACAAGCAACTGAAGAAAAAGCAGATGAAAGAACCGAAAGTAAAAAAACCCGGAAAAGCAAACAAATCACAATGAAATTCTCCAGCTTTTACAAATTCTATGCTCTTTACAATTAGTTCCTCTTACGTAATGCTGAAGTAAAATCCATTCATTGCACAAAAATCTCGCTAACAACAGCTCATTCGGTCAATAAGATTGTGTTGCTAAGTTCGTGATCCGCACAAGACCTTCGCGCGCTGCCGGGTTCAATTAGAGATCACCCAGTTGCGTTAGAAACGAAGTCTCCCATTACCGGCTCGGGTCGTGACACCGCACGTATTAAACTCGGTGGCGTAATATCACCATTGTTGTCACTCATTTTCACGAACTTAGAACTTAATTGTGTGGAATGAACACAACTATACTTATTACAACTTAACTAGGAGCGGAAAATGTGGGCATTATCGCATTCAATGGCTACGTGTGAAGGACAAACACAAATTAAAGCTATGTGTACTATCGAAATTTCATTGTTCAATACACATTGGATCGAGACAAGAAAAATAAATTCACACTGTATTTTATAGGCACATTCTACTGTTGTTGTTAAAACTCGTAGAATTATATCACCTACAAATCTTTTGTTCATAATCAACCAACGTGAACTATTAAAACCATACAAATAGATAGTTAACAACTTAATAATAAATTCACATAAACAGCCTAATGTCGATACCGAACGTAATAGTTTCATAACTGATTTATTGGACGCTTGTGTAACACTTCTGATGGCTAATAACTATGTAGTCAGTTGCAATAAAAACATCATAAAACGACAGTAAAGCAGTAATTGCTGTATTACTCTCGCAATTATTTTCAATTATAAGCAGGCCATCGCTTTGGCGAACGTCGAGAAGTGTATTCCGTCTAATAAAATCAGTTCAGTTATATCGGGCCGTCTGTGTAAGTTTTCCGGACGACTAGCGGAGTACGTTTTACTTTCGTATAGGAAGTGCTGTCGCTTTCAACGGAGACCGGTTGGGAGTATCTACTCGCTTGATACTATTTGCTTGTAAACAAATATTGTTACTTACTGTATTACCTTTTGCAGTCACTGTCGATTCTTCTTGATTTGTAACCGGTGTGCAAATCGTATTTGTGGTTTTGGTCTTTCTCAAGCCTAGCCTCCAGTTTTACAATTAAAAAGGCTCTGTAATACTTACTCACATTTACATAAACGCAAATACCGAAGCTAAACAATCAGACAGTAAAGCAATCGTTGCTGATTGCGCTTTGGTAATTAAGAAACTTTGAACATTCCAGCTAAATGCGACTTTAACCAATACTTGACGCCCGCATTCCTATGTTGGGGTAGATAAGTTTTGTTATGTTTTAGTTTTAATAACTTTCTACGTTTACTTATTTCTGTTTTCTATTTTTCCAGGTGAGTCCTGATTACGAGTTGGATGCAATGACAATCATTGTAAGTTTCTTTAATCATCATATTAATCAAAAGTCTACCTAATCTGTTCGTTTCGTTTTCTCTTCTCAATAATTCGTCTGGTTTATTTGACCAGAGAGCAATGAAATCAATACCACAATATTCCCCAAAAAGAACCACTAGCGGTGATACCCTACCTATCACCCCAAGGGTACTGAGACAGAGTTCAAGAAGTATGATAAATTTTAAAAACAAATGCGAAGTTTTACAGAACAATATTAACAAACCCTACTGACAGGCGTTTGTTAGAGCTATGATTAATCTTGTCAATGTAGTTTAGAATTTATGTTCGCAATTATTGCCTAACCCGTTGGTAGGCATGGCAATGTTCTGAACAGTTTCATTCTTTACTTTGTATAAAGCTGCCAAGAAAATATCTTGAAATCGAGTTCTTCTATTCGAGCACTTCACAATTTGTATATCAAGACAATTAGAATAATTAATAATTTTTCGGGATATCGCCAAGCGGTTGGTCGACTCTTCACGAGACCAGAGGGCTGGCCTTTTTTTTGGCCAAAGAATCAGCATTGCCATCCAACGTGGCAATGCTGCCAGCCTTCTGGGCACTTTTCCTGTTGACAGCGATGTAGACGAATTTTTTGACGCCCCGTAATTGTACATATTTTTATTCTTTTTAAGTTTTAATATTAGTTTGTAAATATTATTGTACTTATATAGAACAGAAACAAATAAATTGTTATTTATAGACAATTAGACAGTAGACACCCAAGTTTCATAACTTTCGAAGTACATTCCAAATAATAGACTGGTCTCGCCCACAGCCATACTTGTCGAAACTTAACAGTGACTCAAAAAGGGCCAAAGATGCATTAGTCACAGAAAATGTTTATCTATGTTATTACCTCTGCGTGAGTCATACATGTCGAACGATTTGCGGGGAAAGTATAACCCGGTAGTGACGCAACAATAAAAATTACACGGACAAAGGAATTGCTGCAACTAGACCCGCGAGTGACGTAAGGGCCAACAGCTTGTCACTAATGACCGCTACACAATGATCCGATGCTTCAGCTAGCCACGCCATAGATATCTTTATAAGACAAGCGACATTCTATATTTTTCAAATCCTGTTCAACTGCGATCATCACGGACATATTGTTTACCTGTCCGGTTTTGCAAATCAACCCCGAGACGGCGTTGTCTTGTTGCATCTATAAATAAGGAGGTGTTAAAAGCGGCCCGACCGGGGGACGTGCTTCCTCCGCTTTGAGCGGCCGGGAGGTAAACATACTCGAGTTGAACGAAGCCCTTTGTTGACATTTGCTTTACGGCCGCCTCACCTCGAGTCGCGGGCTTTATGGCGCGCGCGCAATAAACACAGCACCCGTTGCGACGTCAGCGCCGAACGGAGAGGTGAACGTCTGTATGCAAGCGGCACGCAGCCCACCCGCCATCGCCGTAACAACACACATCACGTATCGCTAACTAGTCACTACTACGACTTAATAAAACCAATATCTTCAGAGCTTAACACCAGGTACTATTTCGGTAAGCAGAGTGTTTTCAATTTCTGGCAAAAGCCTTTACAAAAACTCTGTGAACGGGTAATCTAAACGAACCGGTTTCCCTTCAACTCCAATCATAATAATGTATTGTCAACTGATTAGCAGGTAAACCCCTTAAAACCTAACACTTATGAGGGTAACCTTTATCCAATGAACCGGATACTAAATCCTATAAAACCTCTATATTCTGAGAAAGGGTTTTTAGTGTCTCAATGGTGGCTAAACTACCCAATACTAAAGCTAACCCATTTAAAGTAAAATTGAAGGTTGAAAGGGTGTAACATGCTCCGCAAGGTTATTGGAATGAACGACTCTACTCATGGGTTGTACATATCTAAAACTACCAGAACCTTCTTCACGACCATCGTTTTAATATCCACGCATATAATTTACATTAAGCTTACCAGGAAAATAATACAAACAGGCGATTTTACAAATTCTCAAAACTCGTCTCCGGCACTACGTGATTTCCTTTTCGCTATGTTAATGATTACCTACTTACTTCTTCAAATACATTACCATTGTTTCGTCTAATATAATAAACCAGTAGACAATCGTTTGGTAGGTGTTCGTAATATAAATAAAGAGGAGCGGTTGACATGTGATGGCATTTATACCTTAGCCGGTGTGTTCTCGCATTGCAATCACGGCGTTGTGCCCATCTGCATGCGTGCGGTACGCCCGGCGTCCGGTCTTACTCATCTAACAGTCCCTAACTATGTGAACTGTGTGGGTACGTTTACCATATTCATATGCTGTACAAACACAAGCTGGGCAACGATAAATAAGGATATTATTGTTAGCATATCATTTTATATTATTATTTCATCGTCTAATTTTGGCTAATTAGCATCCACCTGTAGCCAAGTTGACAATCTACAGTCGATAACGCTAGTAGAATATGAATCAATGTATTGGAATGACACTTCTGAACTTGTCATATGGCCAGACTATACAGATAGAAGGCGTTAACGATTGTAGAGAGGGATTTGATACGAAACATTTGTAACTTGCTAGGGGGAGCTGTACGCTTTTTTGCTTCGTTTTCTTTGAGGGTAGTTTCAGCTAGTATAAAAAAAGTTCTCCAAGAGCAATTGGCATCGTTATTTACTCTCTTTATTTAATGAATGCGTGGTGATAAATAAATGTAATAATAACTTTTAATATGAATAATCAAACGACACAATTTATCGGTCTGTTTCAAATCATATGGTAACTGTTTAAACGGATGTCTGGACTATGTGGGAGAGCATTGAATCGCGTTGTTATTTGTTGCGCTTGCGTCGCTATTTTAATGTGTTTCATAATTATATCGGCGTAAAATGTGCCTCGTAGACAAGTCTAATTGTGGTAAAATGCGCCACTTAAATAACCATAAGTAAGCAGTCACTACGCAGTGACACCGCGTGAATCATATACGTATCCATTGTTCACAATTTCGCGTGACCGCTCGCTAAGCGGTAATTTCTTTATTTCAATGATTTGAGTGCAATCTCTATCATGTCCATTATTTTAACAACAGGAAAATGAATGAGGGGGAAAAATATTCTCAGACTTATATGCAAACTGAAATAAACGACTTTCATGTGCATCAGGGGCCACGGCGTCAGTCACTGAAAGGTTAATGACTACTCTGGTCATTATTGGGAGATTGTTGTTAAGTCTCTGTCAGAGGGGACCACAGCATCTCGACTGTGATCGTTTTCGCGCAATCATTCAATAAACGTGATGGGATCAATCGCCAAGACCCTCGCTTGACTCCTCAAAGAAATGTACCACTTCTAATAGTTGATACTACAATGCACAACGGTCGTTTGTAGTTTGAACTCATTGTCTTGAATTAATTTTACTATGTATTATAATTTTGTGACTAACTACCTAGGTACTTGTTTTTGTCATGGTTGCTTGCTGATGAGAGCATTGTGACTGTCCGAGAGTTTTAATTCGTTAAAAGTTCATTTAAATATAGAACGCATTTGATTAGAACCAATTAACGTTCAATTAAGCAGTTCTCTTGTTTGAGTTTTGTTGTATCAATTGTCGCGGGGCAGTCTTAATGATTCGAATTCATGTTCGTTAGGTTACTAGCGACGGTTACGACCTAGCAGAATGACCACAAAGAAACTCTTCACTCAATAGATAATTATAATGATTGCAATAAAGGTCAGGTTAAGTCATTATGGTTCTGTGAATGTGCAGCCAAAGGTTAAGGTTTTAAGCCGTGTAGAAACCAGGGACGTAGGTGCAACCCCGGAGTTAAGTCAACCTTGTCGAGTATATAACCCTTTCAAACCCAACTAAATCATAACGAAAGGTTTAGCCTTATATTGCTAATGACTGACTTGGCGGCTAACCCTATTGAGAATTAAAAACCCCTTGAACCAAAAGGTTTATTGGATATGGGATACCCGTATTTAATATCTAATTGATTTAAAGTTGAAGTTTTAAAAAAAGAACCTATCGGCTGTTCTGAATTTAAAAATCTGAACAGCCGGTTCGGCTGACCGAAATAGTCACAGATAGAAACAGCCTATGACAAGCAGTTGATAGTTTTTATTCACAATAGCAAGTCATTTGAATTGTTAAGTTCGAACTCTTTGAATTTGCTGGAAATAAGTAACCTAAATTCGCGTTCTTTGTTGTACGATGCCGTTGCCCTCGGAGGTTATCTGGAAAGAGAATATATTTAGCGAGACCTCGAGTTCGAAAAGCATCGCCAGTAAACTAGAGGTGTAAATTTTCAGTGATTGCCAACGTAAATACGCGAGCACACGCGTAGCGATGCTCCGAGTTCGATAACCTTACTGACTAAACAATTTTTCAATTTACAAATCATCTCGAAGGAAATTGTCCAAGCTCCGTAGAGTCAAAATTACTGGGGGGTAGTATCGAAAAGATGTCAATAAACTTAAATTCACTGGCTACAATTTTGTGTTGTGAAAATTGACACGAAGTGACAACAATTTTCTGTTTATTAGTCAGAAAGTCGTTGCCCTCTGTACGTTCTGGTATTAACATCTGAATATTCGACACTAATGTTTACTCTTTCAATATTTTACGACTGTAAATTGAAATGCTTATTGTCATTCCTTAGCAACGAAATTCTCTTTGAATTGAACCTTGCTTTCGTCCGACTGGAGCCATAAGCGTTTGGACTTCCTTGTATTTTAATTTTCCGCCTAAATGGGTATGTAATCGGTACTTTGAGCTAGACTTAAAATAGTCTCGCTGTAGAACATTATGCAACCTGCTGCTACCTTAATAATGAGAAGCACAAACACTTTGGCTCGAGCGGTCGGCGTGTTTGTCACGTTGACAACATTGCACGCTAACCAGAACTGTACACATCGAAGCATGAGGCGCGGAGTCGCGACCTGTGCCCGCCGGATCTTTGGAAACGTTCATTACACCATCCTTTACCCAAAATTATATTTACCAAACAAACACCCGTTACAGTGTTATGGATTAGTTTGTTGGCTCGAACGTGTAAACTGTTGACGTAGATCCAGTGTCTAAACATGTGTTATTATAATACGCGAGCAGTCGTGGCGTACGCGCTGCCTGCCGGCTGATTACCCTCGGCTTCGGACGCAACGACCGCTGCCATTTGAAATCGACAGTGATTACAATTTTCCCTGGAGCTCGGTTGCGCGAGCGCAACGTCCGATGGAAAGCAGCGTTTAACCAATGTTCCGCTCTGATAACTCTCTAATTACGCCTCGACCGTTTTCCGTCGACACTTGGCCGCCACCAACTTAACCCCTGGCTTTTCACTGCAACATTTCACCCGCGATTGTGCTGACACGCTCATTTGTTTGCTTCACTTTCGCCTTTGACGTTACTCTATGGTCATATTGTTTTATTAAGCAGAAATATATTGCAAACGATAAATTCCTCACAAAACAGTTTGCTTTTCGACATTTTTGGAGTAGGACAAAGGCAACTTTCCTTTGTTATTGATACGTCTGTCAGTTTTCCAACGTTTGCCTTTTGGTAATGTGAACAGGGCAGAAAACAATCTCTCATGAAGGACAAATAGCTACTGCGCAGACGCAGCCTTAAGAGTAGTCGGTTATTGCCCACATAGCGAACAATAGGTGCTCATACACCACTAAAAGCATTCGTGTGTAATTGTTTACCTACCGTTTGCTGCTAACCGCAAGACTTAACGTCTACTATAGACTTTGTCGGCATGAGCCATTAATACAAGGCTTTATCGACTAAACTCCGTGGTAGTAGTAATTAATTTTGAGATACAGGAAATAAAATTATAGATGGGGTAGGTCAGGAAAAATCTATTACGCATCGTGCAAACAAAGAGCGCAGTATCATATAATAATTTGTCCGTTGTATTCCAAAACACAAGTGTTTGCGTGTTTACGATCCCCGGACGAGGCGGAGGCGAATAGAATATACAATGACGTGTCATTCACATCGATTGAGGCCGCATACAAGATGCGGCGTATCATACATTATGTATGGAGCTCGTGTTCCGCGTCCAACGCCGATCCCATCCGATCTTCATGCTGCTCTGGTCTTGCCAAAGATTTGCCAAGCCTTAACACCACATCCAACAGCAAGAAACCGCTTGCCTTTCTTCAGCATACTAGCGAGTCTTCGTTTGTTCAGTCAATACCAAAGTGCAGCATTATAGTAACATGCCAGCCGATCAAAATACTAGGCCTCGAATAGATCAGTATGGGATGGGAATACTGTTATCCAACTCGCCACGCGCCGACCGTTGCCCCTCGCACAGAGAAGTGTCGTCAAATAGCTCGGCGACAATTATTCGTCATAGTGGCGAGGCGACAAGCGATGCCTGAACAATAGTGCACAATCACCGCGATTGTGGCCGCCGCGCCCGTGTCAACTGCCTCTCGCGTGAACACCAGCATTGTTATGGTGATGCTCTGTAGCTTCAGGTTCGACGCTCTGTGAAAACAAAAGATGCGCAACACATTTGCATCTCTAAACGTTACTCCTCTAGAAAGGGAATATTGATGGGAATTGGGAAATTTACCCAAATAAATAATTCATGGTAGGGTTCCGGACGACCGTTGGTCGTTAAAAACTTAACATTAAAATTCGACTCACCCTCGGGCATCAAAAACACCATTTTGAAGTTCGGTTAATTGGTGGCATTAACCATTTCAACATGTAGACCATTAGTGAAAACGAGATGAATCTGAGCAGGTAGACGACCCAACCAGCTCTCGGGGTAGTTATTTTTTTGTTACCTTGAGCAGGTACCCGACCCTTCTAGACAGTGTACATTTTTTCCACTTCACAAATACATTTTTATTGTAATATAACGTTTACTTTAAGTCTAAACCTTTTGGCAGTATTTTTATTATTGTGGACGATCCCTGTTTGCATGTCTAAATAGAGGCGCAAGAAGTCTATGTGTATAAATGGAGGCCTGAAAAACTTTTATTAACAAACTATTTTGTCACTTTTCAGAACCAATCTCGGCCAGTGCAGACAATGAACGCCACATTGAGTGCGACCCTTGGGCCGGTGGGAGCCGGAGCAGTCACAGGCGCCGTCAACTGGGAGCAGCACCCCGTGCTGGCCCGTGCCGCGTCCGTGCCCGCACACCGCGCGCTCGCCGGCCTGCTGGACCGCCTGGGCCACCGCCGGCTCGAGCGTACCACCAGCGAGCCCGCGCCGCCCCCGCCCGCCACCAGCAGATACAAGACCGAACTCTGCAGACCCTTCGAGGAAGCCGGCGTCTGCAAATACGGCGACAAGTGTCAATTTGCGCACGGCATGCGCGAGCTGCGCAACTTGCAACGCCACCCTAAGTACAAGACGGAGCTGTGCCGCACGTTCCACTCGGTGGGATTCTGCCCGTACGGGCCGCGCTGCCACTTCGTGCACAACGCGGAGGAGGCGCGCCGCCGCGAGCCGCCGTCCCCCGGCGGGTCCGTGGCGTCGCTGTCGTCGGGCTCGGGCTCCGGCTCTGGCTCGGGCTCGGGCTCCATGGCGTCGTACATGAGTGACGGGTCGCGCTCGCCGCGCTCGCCCCACTCTCCGATGACGCCGCAGTCGCCCCTGGCGCCGCACTCGCCGCCTGCTATGTCTCCTCCCGCGCACGTGACCGCGTTCGCGTTCCGCCGCGCGCAGTCTCCCGACCCTGAAGAAGAGCGGCTCCCCGTGTTCAACCGTCTATCATCGGCGTTTGGGGACCTCGTGATCGCCTAGAGCCCGCGACCGCCTAGTCTAAGTTAACTTATACCGAACATAGCTTAAGGATCGTCCGTCACCTACGTGCCTACTCGACGTCTTCCAGCCAGCGCCCGAGCGGCGTCCGCTCGCAGCGCCTCGCGCACACGCACACCCGCTCAACAAATGATCTCCAGTTTGTCGATGCTATTTTGCTACTTCGCCTTGTAATTTATAAAGTTAACGAAACGAAGTGTTTTCTGGCGTCTCGAAAGTTTGCGGTGTGAAGTATAGTGGTTTCGTACCTACATACATGTTTTAGTTATCGGCACGCACTTGTAAATGGCACCTTATAATATTAGATATTTATTGTGTAGCTCGCGGATGTCTTCCCGATGATCCTCCGCCGAGCGGTGGTCTCTGTAAAGTTAGCATAGAACATTTTATTTATTTCGTACTGCCTATCCGCGCTCGGTACTGTGCCGCGAGAAGGCGCTCGTGATCTATTTTTAAGGGTTTAAGATAATAATTTATTATTTATTTTGAGTCTCTTTAACTGTAATATTATTTTATTTTGTAGCTAGCAGCTGCGATGCCGCACCGCATACGGACGAGGCCCGCGTCGACGGGACGTGGCTCGTTACCATACACAAACTCGACTGATTCTGGACCTGAACACAAATTATAATATTTCAATACAGTCACCGATAAACACGCTACGGACAGAATCAGTCAGTCTACAACTCGGGAGCTCGATGGGCTTGCGGTTCAAAGTATTCTAGTTTCATTAATCTCGAATATTATAGTCGACCTCGGCAGACAAAAACCGAAAGTGCTCATTTGTGGCTGCGTGCCTTACGATAATCTCTGGCTAGCCGACACCGCTAGCGATCTCCTCCGCGGCCCATCTGAGAACTATCTGCACGACCGCTCCTCCGCGCTCGACTAGTCTGCCAAGGAGTTTTTTTTTCGTTTTACCTCGTGCGAGGAGGACGCGATGCGGCCCGAAACCGGTTCGAAGTTTTGGTGATTATTTTTGTAGTGGTCGCGCTGAGTCCCTCTCGGCGCTCGCGTCCGCCTCGCAAAAACCGCCGGGAGCGAGCCTCCCGAGCGCAGGCCCGCCGAGCTCCCCAGTGCCCAGCTCTCGCACATAAACCTGTATAAAGATATGACACAATAATATATGAAACATGTTTGTACAATTGTAGTGGCGAGCGCGAGCGGCCGCCGCGCGGGGTGCGGGCGGAGCCAGCTCGCCAGCGCTCGCCCGCGCTCCGCCTAAAGTGTGCCTTTTACTTTATAACGCGAGATAAATCGATTTATTTAATTTTTAGTTGATCGAAATAGATTATTGTTTATTTATTGTCTCCTTTTGAATATAATATTCAAATTGGCACAGTTTAACGTTAGTCCTACTTTGACAGAGCTAAGTGATTAGTTTCCAAGTAGCATAGTTTTCTTTTGAATTTAAAGTGTGATATTTTATAATATTTATATAAAACAAAGTTTAAACTTTTAATTAAGGGACCAATGTAAGTGATTAGGAGAAATTCTGATAGAACCGTCGTATGCTATCGAATATTACCAAGAGACTGTATCCTCGCGCCACATATTGATGATATTTTTGTTACATGTCTGATCTACGAGTTCTTATATCTAATATATTACAATAAAACGACATTTGACCAATACTGGTTTTGTGTTTAATTATTATTCAGCTTTATAGAACCGAGATGGTATTTTTTTATTTTGTTTTACTATTTTTAGTTTCAGTTTTTCTCCCTTTCTAAGAGAGTCATTGCATGGTGACCACATGATAATAATTTTGTACCTAATGTTAAGGAAATTTAGTTGTAAGCGTTCATAAAGATCACGATTATTATTTATTATCAGTTCATTACAAATTATAAACCATTAAAAACTGATTTATTTAATTTCTTTTGTATTTAAACAGACATTTAAGTTGTACGATTTCTTGTAACTTAATGTTAGTAATATATCATGAGTCATATAATATAACAGGTTAGTTTAGTATTTACGACACTTGTAATTAAGTATTTAATTTTTTTAATTTAATTCAAATTTAAGTTAATCTTCCAAAAAATGACTACTACCTACGTATTCTTTTTTTCTTATGGACAAACAAAATTAAGTATAAAGCTTAATTATGACATTTTTTTCTTGTAAGTTTTCTTATTTCCATCTGCATTTTTATTGAATTATAGTCAAAATAATGTTTATTTTTGTTTTTATTTTTTGTTTTCCTTGGTTACATCCCTATCCTTATTCTGTTATTTCATACAGCATTGCTGTATACCTACACACAGAATGAATACATCAATAATTACACATAACACATACAGGACATAAATAGAACACAGAATTACTTTGTAAGCTACTTCAAGAAACAATTATCAAAAGTTAGGTATTCAAACGAAATAATAGTCGCAAAGACTTTTTTTAAAGTATTGATACCTCACCAGGGGGGGTGACCATAAGCTCTTAGAGTAAGGTTATTTTGAGTGTGTGTAAGGGACAGATGTATATGACAATACAAATCATATACATCTGTCCCTTACACACACTCAAAATAACCTTACTCTAAGAGCTTATGGTGATGTGGTCGACGGTGAAGCACGCTTGCTTAGAAGTAACATCTTCACTCTTGACTAGTAGACCCCCAGGTTATAGCTATCGGGAAACAGTCTCCGGCAGGGAATTCCACTCAGCTGTACGCATAATGAAAGTATTTCCAAAAGTTTAGTGCATATGGGTGGGATGTCTACCATGCACTGACGACGCATCGCCATACATAAACATACACATACGATAAAAAACCGACAAGCTGGAAACTGCGACGATGTTCAAGGCTCAGGAGACTGTGTCGACTTCATGACATTTTGCCGACTCTAGAAAAATTCAAAAATCCATTATGATCCTTTGGAATTTTTTGCAAGTTGAATCACCAACAGATTTAATCAATGAATGGATTCAGAGATAATGGGAAAACCCGCATTAACAAATTAGACAGACACGGAAATTGCTAATGAATAAACATTAGCTTAGTCAATGGCGTAATTTTTGTATGAAGTAGGTAGGTAAACAATAAAAAAATGTGTAGACTTTGGCAGATGTCTAGGTTCCTATTATACCTAAGATTATAAGAGAATAGGCTTTATTACTAGCTGTGCCCGCGGCATCGATCCCGTCAACTGCCTACCCTACCGGGATATTTTTTTTTTCTAG
Organism: Orthosia cruda; assembly: GCA_964057195.1. Classification (NCBI taxonomy): domain Eukaryota; kingdom Metazoa; phylum Arthropoda; class Insecta; order Lepidoptera; family Noctuidae; genus Orthosia; species Orthosia cruda. The sequence goes on from OZ059846.1 coordinate 8,277,059, forward strand.
GTATATTCTACCGCGGAGAGTCGCACCGCCATTCAGAAAACGACGTCAAATGCACAACGCCATGTATCGAATATGAAGTTAAAATGTAGTGATATTTCTTTAAAATGTAGTGTTACTTCTTGAACACCTTAACCTTTTGAGCGCCACGGTCTTCTATAGAAGACAACCGTTTCCGTGCCCCCCACGCCACGTCTTTATTAGAAGACAATATATAATCTTATCGTTTATTACATTAAAATACATGAACAAATGCTTTGTGCGTATTGCTACTATTGCCTAAAACCCTAAACTTAATGTTTTATTTTAATAGTGGTCTTTGTTTATATTAAAAACAGAAAAATAATACCAGCCAAAATTTTTGCCGTGTCCCAGGCGCCGTAGTCTTTATAGGAAGACGCCTAGTGCTGTGGTTACTTGATTAAGTTTCTAAAGTGTCGATATACACAAAAAATTAAAAAAACACTTTTATTTTGAATCAAAATGTTGAGTTTTGAAATAAATGCGATCCTTATGGAGAATGTACGTAATTTTGCTAGCCCTTACACATATATCTACTTAGATCTTTTAATACACACAAAGCCGGACTTTGGTTAATACTGATATCGATATTAAAAGATCCCGCCACTACGAAACTAATAGATATCGGTGCCTCGTGCGCCATGGACATCAATAGAAGACAACTTGTGACGTCATAGACGTAAGTGCATCAAGGTCAGTTTGAGATAGTGCAGCGCTGTTATGGATCGTTATCGATAAAAAAAAAATGTGAAGCTAATGAATTACGTTCTGAAGAACTTTTAAAAATCGTACAAGGTGTGGATTAGGAAGCTGAATCCGATAAATACGAGAGTACATCAAACGAAGATTTTGAGTGTAGTGTAAATTAGTTAACGGTAAGAAAAATAAAATAAAATATTTTCGTTTAATAACTTCATTAGATTGGCGTAAGTAGGTACCTACATTCGAAATTAGTATGATATCTCAGAATACAGAACATACCAAGAATTGCGTTCTTACTTTGAATGTGATACGCCGAATCCAGAAACGAAGCGCGTAACATGGCCAAGCAAAATCGATAATAATAATATTAATATGTGTTTAGCATAAACACAAACATCGATACACGAAAAAAAAAAAGAAAATTGAACATACACATCCCTATGAAAATTGAAATTTTACGTGCTCCGGGCGCCACGGTCTTGATTAGAAGACTACTGGATGACGCCAAAAGACAATAGGGATGTAGCCAACTTCTTATGGCTAAATTGAGTTATGTATCTGTTTGGTCATTATCTATAGTGTATTCTGCTTTTTCGTATCACAACTATTGTTAATAAAACAAGGTATCGAAATGTGTCATTATTTTATTTATTGTTTTATCGAAATACGTCATTATTACAATTTTTCTGGTACATTTATAAAAAAAAAACATGTGTGTAACATTTATCGATACTATAATTACCCACATCACTACTTTTGACTATATATTCGTTATACATTTATAGCTTGGCGCTGGGGGACACATCGCATTCGGTACCGCTTGGCGCTCAAAAGGTCATATATAGTTGTTATCTTTAGATAGAGTGAACCGATTGCGATGAAACAAAAACTAATACTTCAAGTAACCCACAATTTGTATGTATACAAGTTATCTACATTGGTTTCATACATTTTACGAGATGCGTGCACAACTAAATAGACAAAACTGCTGGAAATGGGTTCTGTTGGATATCCTTTTTAACACACTGGCAATATTTTTGATATGTAAAAACGACTTTTCTACAGATTTATAATATGTATTGATACTTGATGAAGAAATAGGTACTGCTCAACGAAGACTGCCATATTGGTGTAGAGGCTGCAAGCTGCTGCTGTGCTGAGCATGAGGTTCTGGGTGGGGAAAAGTTATGTTCCATCTGGAATTCCTCAGTAATATCCTGGCGTGTGAACTAGTGCCCGGGTGATGGTAATTCGTTCGCCCCCTGCTTACATGAGACTAAGATAGCGAACTGGCAAAAATATGTAAAGTGTATTATCCTTTTGAGCGCCACGGTCTTCTATAGAAGACAACCGTTTCCGTGCCCCCCACGCCACGTCTTTATTAGAAGACAACATATAATCTTATCGTTTATTACATTAAAATACATGAACAAATGCTCAATACTCAATTCGTTTATTGCATTCCACAATGTGAACTTAGGTGGTAGGTACATAAAGATACATACAATAGTTTTGGAGCATTGTGGGCCCTGTCGGGCATAACAACATAAAAATTAGGAGGAGGGCTATTATAAATATTTGTTCACAACTTCAATTAATATAATGTAGGTAGGTGGGCTTATAATTAAATGTATCACATAATTTTTGCGACTTAAATATTGAATCTATGCATCAATAACTATTTAATTTATACATGTTTTATTATTATTTGTATTATAGATTATTATTGCGTTTTTCGGTATTATTATTTATTTATTAAATTTATCATTGAAATATTCATATACATTATAATAACATTTACGGATTAGAAATTGTTTTAATTTATTTATAAAGATATTAAATTTTTGTTCATTTTTAATGTCATCTGGTAATTTATTAAATATTTTAACTGACATTACTAAAGTGCTTGTGGAGTTTGCTTGGATGCTTTGAGCGTATTGCTACTATTGCCTAAAACCCTAAACTAAATGTTTTATTTAAATAGTGGTCTTTGTTTATATAAAAAACAGAAAAATAATACCAGCCAAATTTTTTGCCGTGTCCCTGGCGTCGTAGTCTTTATAGGAAGAGGCCTAGTGCTGTGGTTACTTGATTAAGTTACTAAAGTGTCGATATACACATACGTTTAAAAAAACACTTTTATTTTGAATCAAAATGTTAAGTTTTGAAATAAATGCGATCCTTATGGAGAATGTACGTAATTTTGCTAGCCCTTACACATATATTTACTCAAATCTTTTAATACACACAAAGCCGGACTTTGGTTTATACTGATATCGATATTGAACGATCCCGTCACTACGAAACTAATAGATATCGGTGCCTCGTGCGCCATGGACATCAATAGAAGACAACCTGTGACGTCATAGACGTAAGTGAATCAAGGTCAGTGTGAGATAGTGCAGCGCTGTTATGGATTGATAACGATATAAAAAATAATAAGTGAAGGTAATGAATTACGTCCTGAAGAACTTAAAAATCCTACAAGGTGTGGACTAGGCAGCTGAATCCGATAAATACGAGAGTACATCAGACGAAGATTTTGAGTTAGTGTAAATTACTTAACGGTATGAAAAAATAAATAAATAATAATAATAATCTTTATTCAAACTTGAAATTGGTAAAATATACTAATTATTATTTTTTTTTTTTTATTCGTTTATTATTATATTAATTTACTTTAATAAAATATTTTCGTTCAATAACCTAATTAGATTGGCGTAAGTAGGTACCTACATTCGAAATTAGTATGATATCTTAGAATACAGAATATACCAAAAATTGCGTTCCTACTTTGAATGGGATACGCCGTATCCCATTCAAAGTAGGTATATGTTTAGCATAAAAAAAAATTGAACATACCTATCCCTTATAACAAATGAAATTTTACGTGCTACGGGCGCCACGGTCTTGATAAGAAGACAACTAGATGACGCCAAAACAAAATAGGGATGTAGCCAACTTCTTATGGCTGAATTGAGTTATGTATCTGTTTGGTCATTTTCTGTAGTGTATCCTGCTTTTTCTTATCACAACTATTGTTAATAAAACAAGATATCGAAATTTGTAAATATTTTATTTAATGAGTTATCGAAATACGTCATTAATTCTATTTTTCTGGTACATTTATAAAAAAAAAAACATGTACGTAACATTTATCCATACTAAAATTACCCTCATCACTACTTTTTACTATATATTCGTTATACATTTGTGACTTGGCGCTGGGGGACACATCCCGTTTGGTACCGCTTGGCGCTCAAAAGGTTAAGGAAGACTGGGGAGACTTGGTACCGTACCTAAAAATTATAATGCTTCTCTATGCCCCTAAACATTTTCGGTTAATTTAAAAAATCAAACCTAACTCTAATATTAGTTCTACTTCCCCGGCATTATTACTTCAGTAGACTTGGAATTACCATTTCATTAAAAAAAATGACAAAAAGACAAAACCGACTTCTGCTAGCTTAATCCTATAATTATAATAATTAATCACTTACTTTATTACCGACTTCAAAAAAACGGAGGCCAATTCGACACGTATGTACACACATATGTAATATACATATGTTACTCTTTATATCTTCTAAACACGTGTGCCAAATTTCATGAGTGTATGTTTTACCACGCATTTCGCCGAAACTACTTATCGGATCGTGACCATTCTTTTTTTATTGGATTAGGTATCTCTTAACTTAGGGAATAGTGCAAGTTTCATCAAAATCGGATCAGCAGTTTTCCAGATATGGAACATACAACCGATCTCCTTAGCGACAAACAGCACGAAAATCGGTTTATTTTTTTGTGAAAAAGTTTTATTATAGCCGGGTTCGTTCTGGCTAACTCAATAAATAAGGAGTTTACGATAGAGATTTTAAAATACGCCCATATGTTTTACACCGGTTTTACCTATAAACCGGTTAACCCTTCAATTCAAGCCAATCATACAATACTATAGATCGCTAATGGGCTAACAAACCCGAACAGAGCTGTATAAGGATGGGTATCCCTAACCCCATTTACGGGTAAGTAAAACCCTTAAACTATGAAGGGTAAATAGGTACTAGTAAACCTAGCGGGTTATTTTAAATTTCCTTGGGAAAAGGTAAAGTGTCTGTGGGTTAGCCTGTCAATAATTTACCTTTTAGGGTTCCGTACCCAAAGCGTAAAAACGGGACTCTATTTGTTAAGACTCCACTGTGCGTCTGTCTGTCTATATGTCACCAGGCTGTATCTCATGAACCGTGGTAGCTATACAGTTGAATACACAGATTATGTATTTCTGTTGCCGCTTTAACAACAAATTCTATAATAGGGAGTTTGCAGATTGTAGACAATAAACACATTGGCTGTCTAATACCGGTCTGGACACTCCAAAAAATTCAAAAAATCAGAATAAAATAACTGATATTTTTTTGTCGTTTTTTTGCGATAATGGTACGGAACCCTTCGTGCGCGAGACCGTCTGGCACTTGTTAAATAAGGTATTCCAAGAATTAAATTAGCTAGTACTTAACTCATCTGAATTCAACTCTACCTACATCACAGAATAATTAATACTAAGTATCTAAGAGGAAAATATAGTGCCTACCTACATACCTACGCAGCGAAATTACAGAACGCCATTAATTTATTTGTGTTACCTATTTATTCAGTGGAAACCTAGTAAAAGAATATTTTGTACCGAGTCTGCCAGTACGTAGTACCTGCATTGTATTAACAGACAACAGTTGCGATAAAATAAAGGAAATGTCGGACAAAAAAATACTACCTACGTCGCAATACCTGTTATTGTTTAGGTTTGCAATGTACGATTGGATCAGCTCACTGCGCAGTACATACTTGAGGGTAGATAATAATTTAAATTGTAGGTGGCTGATACGTGATTATCAAATGCACTGCCTAGCCTAAAGTTGAGTATGATTCATGATTGTCATTATTCTGTCCCATTCAAAATCCTGTTTATGTATAAAGATAAAAAATGTTCAATACTAGCCACTAAAAATACTTATTAAGGATTCATTCCAACAATACCGAGATACGCGATGTCATACATATTATTGGCAAACAAGGAACTTCAACACAATGTCTTAAAGTTCAAGATCAAGCTATATGGATGAGCATAATATATTATGTGGGTACATTACTTCCTATACTATACAACATTAATTTTGTCTCCGAACTCCGGCCACCTTAGGCGACAAACAACAGAATAAATATGTAAGTATATACTTATATGCTTTTGTATTATTGTAGTAGGTGTCGTGGTGGTCCAGTGGCAGTTCGAATTCGAGCAAGTACCAATGTGACTTTTTCAATTCATATGTACTTAAGTTTATCTTGGACATCGCTGTGACAACGGTGAACGAAAACATCGTGGGGAAACACTTATAGTGAGTTTTTTACAAGATTGTGATCCGTTAATGTGCGTTGTGTGTGCGTCGTGCCTGGCGCAAATAAACAATTTTTCTTTCTTTCTTTCTTTTAATGTAATTGCTCAAGGCTTTCCAGTGCGAAGATAAACACATAAATTAAATTGGTTTTATGACTTACTGTGTACTTAAGTAAAAGTAAATCGTATCATTTTGGCATATAGTAGAGTCGAGAAGAAATAAATTCATAGAATACTACAATTTACCATTGGCAAATGGGGCGGCTATCACTGCATTTAAATAAAGGAAGAAAAATATTTATTTGTGACCCGCAAAGGAGACACGTGATAATATTAGCCGGGACCGACGATTTTGTGCGTAAGAAAGTCTTCCTGAGGCTGGATGGAGCGCTCATCTTCCTAGGGCGGTCAGGTTAAATCACGTGTTATTGGAGAGCCTTATGCAAGAGATTCAATAGGTTGGTAGATCGTACAATATCTACACGTGGATATAATTCATCATCATCATCATCATTTCAGCCGAAAGACGTCCACTGCTGGACATAGGCCTCCCCCAGGCGTCGCTACATTGACCGATCCCGTACGTCTCGCATCCAGCGCCTTCCCGTAACCTTAACCAGGTCATCTGTCCACCTAGTGGGAGGCCTTCCAACGCAACGTCTTCCGGTTCGCGGTCGCCACTCCAGAACATTTCTGCCCCATCGGCCATCCGTTCTGCGAGCAATGTGCCCTGCCCACTGCCACTAAAGTTTGGCAATTCTTCGGGCTATGTCGGTAACCCTGGTTCTCTTGCGGATCTCTACATTTCTGATTCGATCACGCAAGGAAACTCCGAGCATAGCCCTCTCCATCTCTACACGTGGATATAATTATATTTTAATACATATAAAACGAAGCATGCGCAACTTTCAAGTACAGAGGTTCGTTTCGTAGTAAGCAAGTAAATTGATCCTGTTTAAAACGAAGCCTGGCGTCGAGTTCTCTGGCTGAGTCGGCGACTCTTGTAACCCAACACGAAGATAAGGACTGGCCTTGACAAAACCGTTTACACTAACGACAGCCAATAGTCATTTCACGAATTTGAACACTACTTTATGTGAACCAGATAAGGTTTAGAATCCCATAGAATAATTACCACAAACGCAACGATAGAGTTGTTAGTAATGTATAACGGATGTTATAATCTGGTGCTCGACGAACAAAATAATGAACGGGCTTGTGCAGGGGTCGTAAGATCAGTCTCTTAATTAGGTAGCTAGCTCAATAATAAAGCTACCTTAGCATTATGCTAAACTACGGAGGAACAGTGACGCATTGTTGCCGGAAGCTAATTATTTAGTTTAATAAGTGCAGAAGAAATAATACCACGTGGTGTTGAATTATCAGAATTAATTATTATAATTGCTTAGTAACTAGCTGGAAACATTAATACGTGAATAGACAAAAAAAAATTTTTATATAAAATTTGTTACCTTCGTTTTATAAATGCTTAATAATAATAATTTCTCATTGTAATTCATCTCTCAGTGACTCCTGAAGTCCTAGTTACTCTGCTGGGACCATAAGATTACTTAGAATTAGACCCTTAGGAAAGAACACGCTTGGTATTCAAATTTAAAAACAGAAGACGCTAAATCAGAGAATTCAGGGTCCAGGTAGAACGTAGCTTGAACTATTTTCTTAAAAATAGAATGCAGTGGCACGAGCAATAGAGTATGTTTGTTTTGTTCCACAACTGCAATGTAAAACCTGCAATAATCGCAACACGTGGCGTTTGGATCATGCGACATTAATTGACACCTTCCTATTGTCAACAAAACAATACCGTTTGCAGTTTTGTATGGCCCATAACAAAACGATCATGGAACCTTAAGGTTGCACTAGTCGATCATTCTTCCATACAAACGTAGTTCGGTACTCGAACGGTTGACGAAGTATCTACGTTCAAAATAAAAATGATATCAATAATTTGTCTCATCATTATCTAGCCCTGTATGGAATAAAAAAGTAAAAAAATAAATGTTATGTTCGTCGAAAGTTCCATATTTTTCAACACAAAGTTTAACGCATCTTTAGGTGGAAATAAATACCATAAGAAGTATATACATTTAGTCTTATTTCATGATATCCATACTACCAAAGGTCTGCTCTCGCGCTCGTTTTCGTTCTAAATCATCATCCGTTTACTGCTCATCACAGCATCAATCTCTTTCGCACGTGTTGTCGGATGAGATAGCATACATTTTAACCCCGCGCACAAAATAGTTCGTGCAGACGACTAGGGCAACCTTAAGGAATGTAGGCCTGCATTGCATAATATTTTTTTTACAGCTGGGACACAGAGTTCTCTGCAAGAGGGATTGGGCTCTGGGTTGTATTGTAATCCATCACGTGGCACAGTTGGCCCAATGTGGATTGGTGGATTTCTCAATAGTTTCTTCGAATTTAAATTTCTGGGACATGCCTGTTTGTTTCCTCACGATGTTTTCTTTTACAATTGGGTATAACATGTTCCAAAACTAGTGAAATGTAACCATGCATTCGCTGGTATATCAACCGACATTATCGCGTCTTAGAAAGTAAATACTTAACTCTATGTTAGTTCAGCGATAATAATAATTAGGTACTGCTGGATGTGTGAGGGCGAGCATTATCTAATATTTGTACAGAACGCTGATAAGATAACGCGGGAGATGTATAAATAGACATCACCGAGGAGTCACTAAACCGATTAAAATTGATGGCAATTTGAGAAGGCACTTTGTTCGAAACAATGTAGGACAGTAAAATAAAGAATTCTTAACCATCACGAAACACCATTCAAGATATTCTACCCGATTTGCATCTTATGACCGATAATATGTATTTTAATAAATTACGCTGTTGTAATGACTTATTACTTTTAATGACTCGAACGACTCAGAAGCTTTATCTTCCGCGTTATTTTCATTACAGAATTAACTGGAAGTAATATTATGCATAATTGAGTGGACCTCTTGCGGAGTAATAAATAATATGCGTAATTATAAAAGGCTGAAGAAAAATGAAGCTTAAAACTGTAAGAGAGCAGCCACGTAACCGCATCCACAGTAAATACACGCGGACGGATTAAACTGAAAGTTATTTATATTGATATAAAGCAGATAGTGGTGTAACTGAATGACGGACGCCTCACCGCTGCACGTCCGCTTCCTGCCCTGTTAATACCGCGAAATATTTGGAAAGTCACGTTTTCAAGGGTAGTTGTAAAAAAGGAAATCATAAGATTTGCATTCCGCTACGTCAAGCGGCCGGCCCGTTCCGTGTTTATTTAAGGGATTAACAGAAGGGCAAACGGACGTGATAAGAGAAGATTTTGAGGGTACTCTTGTATCCACAAATATACAGGCTTCGGGTAATGTGAAGGTAACTGATAAACTGAGTAAATTGAACAGGACACTTGAGAGGTTTATACATACATTGATAAACATATCTGTCACTGCGATTGCTTTACAAAATTGAACTGTAAGTAGGTATGCTCTGCTGTCTTAAAGGCATTCCATCGTTAAATGCACAATATCGACGAACATAAATGCTCACAAAATTAAAAGTTTACGAGTTCGTCTCACAATTACACAACGCCACTGCCCACTGTTTTCTCTCGAAACAAAATTAAAGATCTGCCTCGACAATGAAGTGAAATTTTTAAACGATTTCATTAAGCGAAATAATCTTAGATTTTACAGTTGAATTAGCGTGGAGATTTTTTCATTAGAGTTACGTTGAACAAATCGTGGGTTTTGGTAGCCCTAGGGAAATCGAAGAGCTCGTTTTTAGATGAGTAAAACAGTTATTACAATATCCAATTTGTAGGCAACCTATCCACGTACTTAGGAAAAGATTGGATCCGATTTAGTTAAATCGGAGGTCCAACCGCTCTACTTCCTAAGTTGTCTACGATTTAGGACAGTGTAATCGCGACGCTGCGATTTAGAACGACTAGTCGGCGTCAGTGTTACCAAATTAGTGTAGTTTCAACCTCCTATTTAGTGGCCAAATATTTATTTTAGTGGCTGGTGGATTTTTCTAGCGGTTTACTCTAATTCTTTTTACACTTAAAATTACACAAAATGCGATTATAAATATTTTAATTTCTATATTAAAGATCCTTTATAATGTCGGGCAAATCCAGACTAATCCCGACCATCTTGCAATCCTAGGTCTGTACGATTTAGAAACCAATTTAGTGTATGTGATCACTAGCTAACAATTTAGGTTTCTAACTGTTTCTAACTAGGTTTCCAATAAATTGAATAGTGTTATAGATCTTTAAGATTATACAACCCTTGCCGAATTCGGTCAGTGGATGGGCGACCATGACCATCCACTGACCGAATTTACAAACCGAGACTCCTCCGTGCCTCGGAAAGCACGTTAAGCCGTTGGTCCCGGCTGTCATTTGTAAATCTTTGACAGTGGTTACAAGTGGTCAGAGGGCAGAACGTCTGATCCCAGGGAATATCGTGTTACTAGGTTGTGGAGGTCAGATAGACAGTCACTCCATGTAAATGTCTTGGTGGTCCAGTGGCTAATTAAGATTCCTCTCTTGCTTGAGGTTGTGGATTTTAATCCGGGCAGGACCGGCCGGCTGACCTTTTCAAGTTCACATGTACTTTCTAAGATTATCTTGGAAATCACAGGCAACGGTGAAGACATCGTGAGGAAACCTGGACTGAAATAGTTAATGTAAGTCTGAAATAGCCAATTCAGAGGCCTATGGGGCTCCCAGAGGCAGCATAATTAACTCTGACACCAGAGGTGGCCACATAATCACACGAAAAGTAGAAGACTCCATGTAAAATACTGTTAGACTAGAATAGACCCTAACACAATGGTAATAAGGCTAGACGGATTGCTTGGTAGCCCTAGGGGCGTTGCGGCGCGTATTCTATTACAATAAGCCTAGCGTACAGAATGCTGTATCAACGGTTAGGCACGACGACAAGTGACCCGCTACCGGGTGAACGCAATATAAATTTTACTGCTCGATGCCTGTACTAACGAGTACACAAGTGTTATCGCCATAAAAAAACCTAATCTAACAATTTTTTTTCAAGAAAACCCACTAGGTTTTCTTGAAAAAAAATTGTTAGATTAGGTTTGGTAAGATTCAAAAGGAAATAGTATATCGGATGTGGTTAGATTCAAAAGGAAATAGTATATCCTAGAATTTATTAAGGAAAAAATATCGCGTAAGTCCGTAGGTACCGTATTTGGTTTTAATATTTTTGTTATTTTGAAACATGCAAATTATTACCTAAAGCGTAGAATGATTGTAGCTAGCTTGATCTTTGTTGATTATTTGTTTAGCGCCGCCTCAAAATGCTATGACTAAAAGTTTATTTTTTGCTTTTCAGTTCGTTATTTCGTCGGTTGTTTTTTTTTGTTAAAATGGGTTTTTGTTCCTCTTTTCGGTTTACTTAATTTCAACGGAATGGGTACACAATTAAAATTCAGTGGGAAAATTATCAATCAATCCTTTTTTCTACCTACCTTAGGGGTGGTTTTTATTAAAAAAATAGAATGGGTACCTACAACTTTGAGGTATACTCTTACCAATAAAAAAATATATTTTTAAATCGGATCACTCTATAAAAAAGTTATGCGTGGTCATACATAAAAAAATACATGTTGAATTGAGAACTTCCTCCTTTTTTCGTCGGTTAAAAACAAAAGTTGCTTCTAAGCCCATGGCATCATTCGGCTAAAATCAAAAGAATTTGTACGGTAATTATTTAATCAAGTAATTGTTGTTTAAATCCGCAGTAATCTAAAATACAAATGTGCAAATTCATTTTCATGCTCAGGCCTGGGAATCTGATAGAAAGGGTCAAGTGTGAGCTTGAATTAATTAATCATCTGGTCATTTCCACATACCGTAGATTCTTGGTATTAATCGCCTTGTATTGATTAATATTAAGATTATTTGATTAATATCCTGGAGTACTGAATATCCCACAACAATTTCAGGTTTCATCACAGAAACGGAACCCTACAGATGTGGAAAGTAGCAAGCTGTTAACTCCAACACATCATCACACTGCACGAAAAAACGTTAAAAAGAAAAACCCAAAAAAATGTTCATAATATTTTAGTTAATTGAATATTTTGTTGGCGAGTATACTCGAGCAATACGGTTGGCAGGAATCGAGACAAAGGCTCGTAAAGATACGCGACGTATCGTTCGCTTTACGTAACTCAGGCACTCACCTCGCACTCGTACTCACTCACACTCACTCACTCACATATGCACCGAGCACGCACTTAGCTCTGAGTTCATGAACTTTTTGTTTGGTCTTAATTGCCCGTTATGAAGCATTGTTTCGGGTGTTGATGTTGAGTTCGAACCTTAACAATCAGAAGTAACCTAGATTTCGAAACAATTCTCAGAGCTTTTCTCTGAAAGAAGTGATTATTTGATTAAGAAATTTGTACCTATCAAAAACTGCTGAAACTCTTATGCATTCGGCCTTTTTTTTCTAAAAGAATGTCATTCATAGTAAATTTATGACTTTGAAATCTTCAACCAAATTATTGATATTTTTTATAGCAGCTGTTAAAAGCGTCGATATTATTTGAAATAGCGAGCAGGATGGCCAGACAGGTCTAGTCATAACACCAGTTTCTCTGGGCAAAGTGCAACCTCTCGTTTAAAAAAGGCTGGTGACAACTAAAGCGTTTTATTATAATATCTGGTATGTCTCGAGGTGTCTTCCTAATTACTATTTGGAGTTTCATTTACTCTGTCATCTGAGGCTCTTTTTGTAACGTGGATTTGATTAGTAATATCTTTGTCTGTAGATACCAGTTATTATAGAAGCCGACTCCGGCTCCACCGTACGGGCAGAGCACTAGAGCCCATGTGAGCCAGCAAACTTCTTGATTCCGTACTTACATACATCGTACGGGCTAGGGGAGTGAGCCTTTGTGTAACTGCCGGGTCCGAAAGTTCTGAAAGTCGCTGCGTTCTGGGTTCTGCTTCGAGATTTGCTGCTCTGTTGCTGCCCTTAATCCAGCACTGAAGCGATGCTACTGGCAGCGAATCGTTTCGTCAGACGCAGAGTTCCATCGAATGGCTGACGAATCATTTTTTTATTTTGTGTTAGAATTAACTAAATATAGTTTTTGTTTTGTTGTTTGTATAATCTTATTTTTAAATTCCACGGATTAAATCTTAGCTTTATGTCGTTATGGATTCGTTTCCACCTGAACGCTTGTCAGAATTTAACTGGTTAAAATTGCATTGAAGATGTGGGTTCAGTTTAGTGTAATACTTTCTGTGCGGGACGGACGTGATCGATCAAGGCCCCAGGCTGACTGAAGGTTGTAAGGCTTCAGCTTGAACGCGTTGACGCCCCTTGCACCTATTGTTCATTTGTCTTCGAGCAAATACCGACCCTGCAGTGGTTGGAAGGCTGCCAAGGATGTTGAGGGGAAGGCGTGATGTCCAGTTCAGAAAAAGAGTCAGGTTTTCATGTCCAAAAGCGAAGCAGATAGTGGTGTAACTGAATGACGGACGCCTCACCGCTGCACGTCCGCTTCCTGCCCTGTTAATACCGCGAAATATTTGGAAAGTCACGTTTTCAAGGGTAGTTGTAAAAAAGGAAATCATAAGATTTGCATTCCGCTACGTCAAGCGGCCGGCCCGTTCCGTGTTTATTTAAGGGATTAACAGAAGGGCAAACGGACGTGATAAGAGAAGATTTTGAGGGTACTCTTGTATCCACAAATATACAGGCTTCGGGTAATGTGAAGGTAACTGATAAACTGAGTAAATTGAACAGGACACTTGAGAGGTTTATACATACATTGATAAACATATCTGTCACTGCGATTGCTTTACAAAATTGAACTGTAAGTAGGTATGCTCTGCTGTCTTAAAGGCATTCCATCGTTAAATGCACAATATCGACGAACATAAATGCTCACAAAATTAAAAGTTTACGAGTTCGTCTCACAATTACACAACGCCACTGCCCACTGTTTTCTCTCGAAACAAAATTAAAGATCTGCCTCGACAATGAAGTGAAATTTTTAAACGATTTCATTAAGCGAAATATTCTTAGATTTTACAGTTGAATTAGCGTGGAGATTTTTTCATTAGAGTTACGTTGAACAAATCGTGGGTTTTGGTAGCCCTAGGGAAATCGAAGAGCTCGTTTTTAGATGAGTAAAACAGTTATTACAATATCCAATTTGTAGGCAACCTATCCACGTACTTAGGAAAAGATTGGATCCGATTTAGTTAAATCGGAGGTCCAACCGCTCTACTTCCTAAGTTGTCTACGATTTAGGACAGTGTAATCGCGACGCTGCGATTTAGAACGACTAGTCGGCGTCAGTGTTACCAAATTAGTGTAGTTTCAACCTCCTATTTAGTGGCCAAATATTTATTTTAGTGGCTGGTGGATTTTTCTAGCGGTTTACTCTAATTCTTTTTACACTTAAAATTACACAAAATGCGATTATAAATATTTTAATTTCTATATTAAAGATCCTTTATAATGTCGGGCAAATCCAGACTAATCCCGACCATCTTGCAATCCTAGGTCTGTACGATTTAGAAACCAATTTAGTGTATGTGATCACTAGCTAACAATTTAGGTTCCTAACTGTTTCTAACTAGGTTTCCAATAAATTGAATAGTGTTATAGATCTTTAAGATTATACAACCCTTGCCGAATTCGGTCAGTGGATGGGCGACCATGACCATCCATTGACCGAATTTACAAACCGAGACTCCTCCGTGCCTCGGAAAGCACGTGAAGCCGTTGGTCCCGGCTGTCATTTGTAAATCTTTGACAGTGGTTACAAGTGGTCAGAGGGCAGAACGTCTGATCCCAGGGAATATCGTGTTACTAGGTTGTGGAGGTCAGATAGACAGTCACTCCATGTAAATGTCTTGGTGGTCCAGTGGCTAATTAAGATTCCTCTCTTGCTTGAGGTTGTGGATTTTAATCCGGGCAGGACCGGCCGGCTGACCTTTTCAAGTTCACATGTACTTTCTAAGATTATCTTGGAAATCACAGGCAACGGTGAAGACATCGTGAGGAAACCTGGACTGAAATAGTTAATGTAAGTCTGAAATAGCCAATTCAGAGGCCTATGGGGCTCCCAGAGGCAGCATAATTAACTCTGACACCAGAGGTGGCCACATAAATCACACGAAAAGTAGAAGACTCCATGTAAAATACTGTTAGACTAGAATAGACCCTAACACAATGGTAATAAGGCTAGACGGATTGCTTGGTAGCCCTAGGGGCGTTGCGGCGCGTATTCTATTACAATAAGCCTAGCGTACAGAATGCTGTATCAACGGTTAGGCACGACGACAAGTGACCCGCTACCGGGTGAACGCAATATAAATTTTACTGCTCGATGCCTGTACTAACGAGTACACAAGTGTTATCGCCATAAAAAAACCTAATCTAACAATTTTTTTTCAAGAAAACCCACTAGGTTTTCTTGAAAAAAAATTGTTAGATTAGGTTTGGTAAGATTCAAAAGGAAATAGTATATCGGATGTGGTTAGATTCAAAAGGAATATATCCTAGAAGTATATCCTAGAATTTATTAAGGAAAAAATATCGCGTAAGTCTAAGAATTTGTACGGTAATTATTTAATCAAGTAATTGTTGTTTAAATCCGCAGTAATCTAAAATACAAATGTGCAAATTCATTTTCATGCTCAGGCCTGGGAATCTGATAGAAAGGGTCAAGTGTGAGCTTGAATTAATTAATCATCTGGTCATTTCCACATACCGTAGATTCTTGGTATTAATCGCCTTGTATTGATTAATATTAAGATTATTTGATTAATATCCTGGAGTACTGAATATCCCACAACAATTTCAGGTTTCATCACAGAAACGGAACCCTACAGATGTGGAAAGTAGCAAGCTGTTAACTCCAACACATCATCACACTGCACGAAAAAACGTTAAAAAGAAAAACCCAAAAAAATGTTCATAATATTTTAGTTAATTGAATATTTTGTTGGCGAGTATACTCGAGCAATACGGTTGGCAGGAATCGAGACAAAGGCTCGTAAAGATACGCGACGTATCGTTCGCTTTACGTAACTCAGGCACTCACCTCGCACTCGTACTCACTCACACTCACTCACTCACATATGCACCGAGCACGCACTTAGCTCTGAGTTCATGAACTTTTTGTTTGGTCTTAATTGCCCGTTATGAAGCATTGTTTCGGGTGTTGATGTTGAGTTCGAACCTTAACAATCAGAAGTAACCTAGATTTCGAAACAATTCTCAGAGCTTTTCTCTGAAAGAAGTGATTATTTGATTAAGAAATTTGTACCTATCAAAAACTGCTGAAACTCTTATGCATTCGGCCTTTTTTTTCTAAAAGAATGTCATTCATAGTAAATTTATGACTTTGAAATCTTCAACCAAATTATTGATATTTTTTATAGCAGCTGTTAAAAGCGTCGATATTATTTGAAATAGCGAGCAGGATGGCCAGACAGGTCTAGTCATAACACCAGTTTCTCTGGGCAAAGTGCAACCTCTCGTTTAAAAAAGGCTGGTGACAACTAAAGCGTTTTATTATAATATCTGGTATGTCTCGAGGTGTCTTCCTAATTACTATTTGGAGTTTCATTTACTCTGTCATCTGAGGCTCTTTTTGTAACGTGGATTTGATTAGTAATATCTTTGTCTGTAGATACCAGTTATTATAGAAGCCGACTCCGGCTCCACCGTACGGGCAGGGCACTAGAGCCCATGCATGTGAGCCAGCAGACTTCTTGATTCCGTAATTACATCGTACGGGCTAGGGGCGTGAGGCTTTGTGTACCTGCTGGGTCCGTAAGTTCTGATAGTCGCTGCGGTCTGGAATCTGCTTCGAGATTTGCTGGTCTGTTTCTGCCCGTAATCCAGCACTGAGGCTATGCTACTGGCAGCGAATCGTTTCGTCAGACGCAGAGTTCCATCGAATGAAAAAATCTGTCCGATTTGACCTTAAGCCTTGTCTCCCAGTGGGGTGATGACAATCTGGTCTCCTTTAACGCCACCAAAACACAGGCGTGTCTTTTTACCGCTAAAAGGAGTCTTTTCGATCGGGCGCCTACTTCTCGGGGTGCGTCTGTTCCAGTGACTGATCGGCTTGAGCTCCTAGGCATGGAGTTGACATCCAGTCTCAACTTCGGCGCCTCCATTGAGTACAAAGCCCAAATTGCGGAGAAGAAAAACTGGGCATCCTAAATAAGGTGAAGCGATACTTTACGCCTGGACAGCTTTTAACCCTGTACAAAGCGCAAGTCCAATCCTGCATGGAGTATTGCAGCTACCTTTGGGATGGCTCAGCAAAGTATCAGCTTGCCGCACTTGACTCGGTGGAACGCAGAGCCAAGAGGCTCATCGGCGACATTGAACTGGTGGATACCAAGCTTCACAGCTTGGCTCATCGCCGCAAGGTTGCCTGCTTGTCAGTCTTCTACAGACTGTATTTCGGTGAGTGTGCTCAAGAACTCCACGACCTCATCCCACCAGCCCCCTTCTACCACCGGACATCTAGACGCACTGCAAGTTGCCATCCTTGTTGCCATTCCACCAATTCGCACCAAGCGCTTCCAAACATCCTTCATAATGCGCACAGCGAATGAATGGAACTCACTACCTGCGTCTGTGTTTCCGAACGCATTCAACCCGAATCTCTTCGAAGTTAGAGTGAACAGGCTTCTTCTGGGTAAGCTCACTCCATCGTCGACTCTGTCTCTGTCACCTATGACTCAGACTAGAGTCAAGAGCAAATAAAAAAATAATAAAAAAAACAACTCTGTCTGAGTAAATCTTTGCTTTAGAAAAATAAGTCAATGCTTGGCAAGCTAAATTCCTTGGGTTTGACTTCCAGTCTGCTAAATTACCTTAAAGAGGTATACGTCAGTATTTAACACGTGGTAAAAGATAACAGTCCTTTTTATTCTAAATCCCAAATCAGTCCAAATACAATTTCTATTCCATTTTGTTCATGCAAAAGGTACAAATCAAAGGCTGAAATACCGTAAATGAATTCTAAAATGTGCCAACGACACTGTGTGCCCGTTAGCCATTAAATATTTATAAGTTAGGAAGAAATCAAGTTATTATCATCGAAATTATGGGTTTCTGAAGGGACAATAAACAATAAAAAAAAATTGTATGCCTTGAGTTAACAATTAACACTTGATTCCAGACAACGAGGCAGGTTTAACACTATAAAATTACTTTACAATTTGCTGATGTGATCACCGGATGAGGCATTTAATAAAAGGTCAGATTCTCAGCGATCGTCAAGAGAAGAATACAAGTATTAACCATTGCTAACTTGAGTATAAATCAAGCGAAGTGTGTGGGCCGTGTTGTTAGCGATAACCCGCGATTTTACAACACTATCGATGATGTCACCTTCTCTCGTCCCTCAGGCTGTCAGTTTTAACATTTAGGTGCAATTTTCTTATTGACAATGAGAATGATAAGATGTTAGGTTTCTGGACATCTCAGATTACTTAGCTTGTTCAATAAATCCCCTGTATAATTTGCTACCGAAGGTATTTCCCTGCTACACTGCAATCAAATTCTCTACATAGAC
Source organism: Orthosia cruda (assembly GCA_964057195.1). NCBI lineage: Eukaryota > Metazoa > Arthropoda > Insecta > Lepidoptera > Noctuidae > Orthosia > Orthosia cruda. The sequence goes on from OZ059846.1 coordinate 8,295,801, forward strand.
ATAAATGCGAAGTTGCGGAATTCTACTGTTTGCGTTGCGATTTCAGTTTGAATTATTTTATGAATGACTAGCTTCTGCTAGCGGCTTCGCCCGCGTGATAAGTGTTTTCTATGGTGTTTTCTTATCGCAAGCGAACATTATACCGGGATGAAAAGTAGCCTATGTGCTATTTCAGACTATAATCTATCTCTGTGCCAAATTTCATCCAGATCCGTTCATCCATTCTGGCGTGACTGAGTAATAAACATACATCCATCCATCCAAACTTTCACATTTATAATATTAGTAAGACTAGCTTCTGCCAGCGGCTTCGTCCGCGTGATCGTCGAAAATTATACCGAGGGGACATATTCTCGGGATAAAAAGTCTAACCTATATATATCTGAGCCAAATTTCATCCAGATCCGTTCAGCCGTTCCGGAGTGATTCATCCAAACTTTCGCATTTATAACATTAAGTGAGATTTACAACAAGCTTTTGATAATGGCTTCGGTATACCTGGATAAAATTTTCTATTGTGTTAATCTAGGTTATAAACTATCTAGGGTATGCCCAATTTCAACCAAATCGGTTCAAAAGATTTTGCGTGAAAGAGTAACAAACATCCCCATCCATCCTCACAAACTTTATCATCCTCGTAAACCTTTATTTGTAAAAAAATATGTTTATTCCGAATTTTCCATTAGCCTTGTTCGCACTGCAGCTACAGCAAATGTCACACCGCGGTCATAACTCCAGTTTAATAATAAAGAAGACTGATACAAAGTTAGCATTTTACATAACAATACCCGATTATACATAGGTAATGCCTACAAACTGTTTACACTGAAATAATCGCTGTCCCGATCCATTAATACCGGTTTAATATATTGCCAGCGAACAATTAATATGATAAAAAAGCGGTTGAAATACAACAGTAAGTAACCGATAAACATTTTTTTATATTTACTGATAAAGAGGTCGGCTAGCCGGAATTAAACGGAAAAATCTTGAGTTGTCTGTAGAGTCGGCTCCAAAGAGTCTTTATTGAATTTGAACACAATATGATGCGCAATGATATTCAAATAAATAGATACGTTATACACTCACAAAACAATTGAAAAAAGTGTGCCGCATATAGCGGCAGCACACATACACACTTTTCATTCATCTAACATTAAAAAATATTTATTTTAATCAATAAATAAATAAATTACAAATACACACGATGGCATTTATTTTATTTTGTTTTTTTTTCAACAAAGCCGCATATCGCCATATCACTCTTCGCCATGCGTGACATAAACTAAAGATTAAAGGTCACAATTGTGACCTATTCGTGTCTTCAAAATCCGCGCGCTCATAACATATCTGTTTATTTGAATATCATTGATGATGCGTCAATCAGTAGCTGTTGGTTGGTAATTTTAATACATTTCTGAAAGATAACTGAAATTATATTATCTACAGGAAAATTCTTCATGAAACTCTGTTTGCTTCAGCAATTATGTAATGCGCTACTACGCTGTTTTCATTGAAGCATAAAACGGTAAGCCATATAGAATCTGAGCAGTCTTTTTATATTCAACAAAGCATTAAAAACGAAGTCCAAAACTGAATCTAAACTGAAATAAACGTTCTAAAATACACAATAACGACAATATAACTCCTAACAACTGCATTAAAAGTGTAGTTATCGGCTAGTTTATAGCTTAACGTACGTAATCGTCACCGAGTTAGATCACTACAGTTAAGCAACACATTAACTACAGTAGCCACCTAGCCATACAGTGGTTGCATGATCATTTACGTGGCTCGCGATAAGTGGGGAACGCAATGAACGCATTATATACGTGTGCTCGGGCCGCTGTTAACATATCGACTGTTACGCTTACGACGAGCAGTGTTGCCAGTGACACATAGTCAAATGTTACATGATACATCTCAAAAAGTTACATTTTCATGAGAAAAGTTACATTACTTTAATTTATGTGGACAATGACACTAAGGCTTAACATGCATTGCGATTTTCGGATTTTAATCGCGCGAATTTTTGTCCGCGTACTGAATGTAACTGATAAAATTCCTCGCGATTTTTGTATCTTTCTACATGTTCCTAGAGTTCAAAATGTTCGCGCGAATTTAATCTGCGCCGCGTTCGGTAGATTCTGTGGAAAAACACGGATTTCTTGCGGTATTATTGTCGCGTGCATTTTTACCGCAAGCTTCATAAAATTCCATAGGTCGTATACAGAAAAAAATCGCAGTGCGTGCTAAGCTTAATACGCTCACTCGCTCGCCGGAGTAAGCGGAATGGAAGATATAAAAATATACGAGAGTGAGTGAGTGAATAAGCAAAACGTCATTTTGTGTGTCATAAAATCAAATGCGACAACACGACGAACGAAAACTTCCTTAGATGCGTTCTGTTTCACGTTTAGTTTTTGTTTGATGGAAAATATTTCAATATTTTTGTCCAAAAAGTTACGTAAAAGTTACATTTTGGGTCATGTTACATGGACGTTACATGAGAAGGTCAAAAGATACGTAAAAACAAAAGTTAACGTAACAAAAGTTACGTTCTGGCAACGCTGACGACGAGTGAATGCTTGATTGAGTGCGTTGGCGCGAAAAAACAAGGAGGCTTGATAACCGATGCCAGTAACTGGCTGCTGTGGTGTGGTAATGAGAACGGAGAATGTTTTGTAGCTCTGTGTGGGTTTTAAAACTGGATAATGACTGTGTTTCTGGTTCTGGAGAGGTGAGTTTTGGGAAAGAGGTTTAGATAGCCTGAAATTGACTTTCATAACACCACACTCACATTTATGAGATTATGAGAGGTCGCCTTTTCAGGACTGGGACAATTCAAGCTAACAAAAATCTACATCAAACTCAATCGGAGTACTGCCCTTACTTCGTAGAAGCACTCTCAAAGTATCTTGTCGGTTTTTATCGGTTACATTTCGGGGAGTGTGCGATGCAATTGCACGATCTAATTCCACCTAGCCCGTTTCATCATCGGACTACCAGACGTACGGCCGGCGATGCGCCATCGATACATGGTGGGCATCCCAGCCATACGCACAAAACGTTTTGGGAACACTTTTATTATGCGTACAGCTAAGGAGTGGAATTCCCTGCCGGTGTCTGTGTATCCCGATAGCTAATCTGGGGGTCTTGTGTGAATAGGTTATTTCTAGGCTAGCGTGTTTCACCGTCGACCACATCATCGCTTACCATCAGGTGAGGTAGTGGTCAATTGATAACTATCGCTTGTTATTTATAGAAATTAATCAAGGGGTTTTCCGTTGTCATAGCGATTTAGTCGAATGGAGGTCCGTCACTTGGAGTAAAGGACCTTAGACTAAAGTTGATAACGGAAACTGAAATGAGTTAATTCCATATTAGTCACTAGCAACAGATCTGGTAAAGTTAGTTACACGAGAAGAACTTTGTAACCGCTAAGTGGCTTCAACATGTTCAAGCAAAAACCGTGCAAAACAAATACAACAACGCCAATATGTCTCACAGCGATTTGTCAGCGATTGAATAGTATGCTTTTTCTTGTAAATATTTTGGTAACTTTGTGGTCAGAAGGCGTGGTAGGAATTTTATGACATCCAAGCAGTAAAAACCAGCGGTAAAAAACCATCGAATATTGTTTCTGGCTCTTAGTAATCACTTATCTCAAAATTACTGAGAACAGTATTTTATACTGACTTATATTGGAATACAGGTAAGGTACTTTAAAATTATGTCTACTGAAACACTATTTTACTACAGAATTTCTCAATCAAAGGACCCCACGTAGCGACTTTAGATATAGTTTCATCTAATACGCGAGCCTACGAAAGGTCTACGTAAGCGTAGCATTTGCTACGCGACAGCTACGACATTTTTATCGAAGGAAGAATATTAAAGTAGTCACAGCTCACAGCGGATCTTTGTGTCTCGGAAGTTGGCTGCAAGACCCTGCGCAGTGCTATTTTTGTGTCAATGTTGAAGTAGAAGATAACATTGTGTAATTGCCTCTTTCACTCAATTAAGTTTGTCGCATCGTCCTATCTCGCTTACTGTAAGCAGTATACTCGATGACAAACTATTTCTTGCGCAATGGTTCGCAGAGCTTACTTCAGGGACACAAAGATCCGCTGTGTCTACTGTACTTTATTTTATATGACTACATATTTGCTAGATGACCATGTGTGGTTGCCAAGATTATGGAACAGATTACTGCTAAATTGAGCCTCTTCTAGTCCTACGACTAATATTATAATACCATTAATAATACCTCATTCCATCATTCATTACCGACTAATATTAAAATACCTCATTCTTCTATAATTCTCTATTATAGAAGAATGAGTCCGTTTCAGACAGTGACATAACAATGACAACGTTTCAGAATTCAGAGGTTCCCAAAGTTTTTTTTACCACGCCTCCCTACTGCCTAAAATTACTTGCCCACGCCCCCCACCTTTTTTGTATTTAGCTAACCAACAGTAATATACAAAAAATCTTAAGTTAAAGAAGGGTAAGGAAAACATTAAGAAAGGAAGGTTGGAGATTGTTTTAGAGCAAGTTTACTGTGACCCCACATGTACGCCTAAACCTAAAATCTATTGTAGAACTGTTGTACAAATTGGAACAAGATAACAATAAGTCCGAAAATCAACTGAAGGTTGATTCAAATGATTAAAAAAAAAAATAAGTATCTACAGGCAATCTGATAGAGAACTTGCATATTTTTGACAAGATGCCCAATTCTGGCTTAAATAGAAGAACATATATAACGTAAATCACAAGCAATATCGATTTTGCTCCTGTTCTTCGTAAACTACAACTGCTGAAAATAACTTTTGTAACAAATAAGTAGATTCCAACCTGTAAACAATAAAAACAGTATATTGAGATACAATTTTAAATATTTACCCAAAATAAAGGCTTCTTTATCTTTTCAAAATCATATGTGGCAGCAGAAAATGATTTAATTTCCAAAGCTTTCCGTGAGACGGAATACTAGCCAATTATCCATTAACCCCCCGGACTCACGCCCCCCTTTTTATGTTGTCGCGCCCCCCAGTTTGAAAGTCACTGCTATTAGTCATCAATTTTATAGTCTCTCCCTTTCTTCTAGCCATATCATATCTCATATAGTCCATAGATTCTTTGATTATCCTGATCAGGGTCTTCTACCTCATCTTTATTCGTATCTCCTAATTATCAAAATATTTAAATGTTACTGGTTGCTCGATTTTATTTGCAAGGATACCGGGCACTTTCGTTTTTGCATGAAGCAAAACCACAGGATATACAAAAGCTAACAGGTGTTTCAACGAGTATCGAATGTTCGTCAAATGCTATTATTTCGCACTTCATGTTTCAAAACAACGACGGCCAGCAAAAAAGGAATTGCATTTTCGTAACTATTTTCCGTCAATGTTGTAATTCTGTAATTCTTGGCAAAAATACCTACATGTCCATAGACCATACTAATATTATAAATGAAAAGTAACTCTGTCTGTTTGCTTCACATCTTAACGGCTGAATTGGGCTGAATGGATTTGTATGAAACCATGACAATGTCCTGAATTGTTCTGGATAAGGACATAAGTACATAGGGTATTTTTTATTAGTACCTATGTTTCCTTGAAATTGTTTTCAGAGTGGCTTCGCCCCTACTGGCAGAAGTTAGTAAGTTATAATATACCTTTTTATCACATCTATTCAAAAAAAGCTAGTTTATTCTTCGTAAACAGGGACTAAAATAGGTCATTAATCCCTAGGAACTAGTGATTTGAATTTGAATGTGGATATTGTTAGTAAATGTTTCAATCAGGAAAGAGATGAATCACAAAACATACGGTCCAAAATAGGATTTCATCGTTAAAATCGATTACGACGAATGTATAAGGTGAATGGCTAATGATAAATAGTAATTTTATATCGGACCGCATGGGAACATTGTATAGAACTAGTGACTGGCTGGAAAATCACGCGCTAGCCAAATTAAAAATAAATCTACAACTGTAACGTATGGTACTTATAAAATTGTTACGATGCACTTTCATAATTGTTCAAATATAAATATTAGCCTCTAATTATTTCTATGTTATGTCTTATGGTTTCTAATTGTATGTAAATAAATAAACGTAACGTTCTTCTTCATAAGTTGCACCTACTTTTTCTTCTCATAGAGGGTAATAAAAGTAGAGTGTCCACCTCGGGAGCAACACTATTTTAAGCTCGAGTGACGTACTTTGAATACCTCGTTGCGCTCAGGATTCTACTTTAGAATCCTTCGCTCCGCTCTGGATTAAAAAAAGCATTCTCGCCTTTAAAATAGTTGTTCGCTTCCTAGATAAACAATCTATTATTGTTTATCTGGTTGTCATATTACAGGGTACTGGTTCATGAAATGATAGAGAATGTTGTCTGAAGTGGAATGGTCCTGACGTGAGTTACTTTTTGCCCAGCTTTTTTAAATAGTATCATTTGCGAAGTGTAACTGATGAAGAAGACCACAGATGACCACTGAAACTCCCTAATAATAAGTACGTCACGGGTATAAGATAATATCTCGAATAGTTAACCGACTATGATGAAGCAAATACTTATACTCGTAAATAAATGATACCGATGAAAATGTTACCATCGAACTGATATAATGATGAAGCCGAAAGGTAGGCACTGGAAATCCAAAATAAAACAATGTATCCTAGTCGTATTTTGGCTTATTGGCATCATCATGAGATTTACTTTGGCTATAAATAATTTTCATGGTAATTTGAGGTGTGAGAACATAATTTAAAAAAAAAAAAAACTTTTTAACAAAAACGTACTTCGTCTTACCTGTTGTTTTTCGGTTTTCGACACCGACTTCGGAAAAGAAAGTTACCTATTTTTCGCTTTGGTGTTTTTTTTATTTTTTATTTTAATGTTTTTTGGTGTTTCATTTCACGATGTTAATTGGCAGACCAGCTATGGACACATTTACAAAAACGTTAAATATTATTAACAGGCTCGCCTTGGACCACTATCTCACCTGATGGTAAGCGATGATGTGGTCGACGATGACGCTTGCATAGAAGTAACCGTATCCCACTAGAATTCCCACAATATAGGAGTGCAGCTACCCTTTGAAAATTTCAAGGAAATGGCTTATCTGAGCATAAACACAAATTATCAAAGTAAACACCAATACTAAAATCTCCAATTTCGGCCTCAAATTGGGTCATGTTTATTAATAATCCTGTGCGGTGTCAGATAACGCAGTTTATCATTAAATGCCTACTTTATATTATTATGTTATTGTGAATTATGGACCGAATAGTTTCAGTTACAATATCAATGTGAATAAATGTTTCAAATGGTTTATCGCTGTTTATTACTTTGAATAATGTATTCGTAATATTGACCTACTTACGGCACTGTTATCAAGTAGCAAAAAACGAATAACAAAATTGTTTTTTTAATATAACTAGAAATTGAACATGTGTATTACAAAAATGTCTTCTTCTTAGCAATTGTCGACTAAACTTCAGCAATTTCTTCTATAATAAAAGTATATATATTAATCAAGAAATTAAAAAATCCGACTGCCAAACGCTTTGGCCGATTTTAATGATTCTTACGTCAATCGATTCGTCTTAAGTTTGTGAGTGTCACTGGCTACATTAAAATTGAAAAATAGAAAAATAAAGTGAAAAATAAAAATAAGATAATAAAAGAGAAAAAAAAAAGGTAATTCTGTAGTCTTTTTTTGTAAAAATGTTTTCACTTTTTAGTTGTATCTATCTAATAGGCAAGTTGTTTAGTGAGGTATTTAAAACGCCAGAACAGATTACTCGAATATCATGAAACTTGAATATACCAGTGAAGTGAGAGATCTGCCTACCCCTTAAGAGCATACTGGCGTGATGTTATGTTATGAAATGGTATAAACAATAAACAGAAATGCGAATGCCGCAATCTCGAGAGAGTACCCGTTATTTATTGAAGAGTTCTGTTGTATATCTTGTAGCGTAACGTAAGCTCCGGAGAGCTAACGTTAGCCACGTTAGTAAAAATAAAAGGGAATATAAATTAAAACTAAGAAAAAGGATAAAGATAATAAAAACTATGGTCCGGCTTCGCACGACGTGGGCAGCTAACCAGGCAGGAAGACGTGGTAGGCCCTGGGTAGGCAGATGAGCAGGCACCACGACGGCAATCGGATAGGCAGGCTGTAGAGTAGGACAGGCAATCGGATAGGCAGGATGTAGAGTAGACAGCAGGACGGATAGGCAGGCACACAGATAGATGGTCGAAGGCAGCTGAACTAATAGTCAGGCTAACGAGCAGGTAGGCAGTAGCACAGGTGCAGGCACATGCAGCAAGGAGTGCAGGCACAGGCAGCAAGGGGTGTGGAGGCCGGGCTGTGGTTTCATACGCCGATCAAACGCTCCCTTTTAGATGAAGCGGTGACCGACGAGGTTAATGACGCAGTAAAAATGCTCACATTTAAGTTTCACACTCAATAAAATATATTTATTGCACTCAAAGATTGATAACATTCACAGCCGTATAAGTTATAGTTTTAAAGAGTCTTCAGATACAATAGTACACTTGGTAGTATTAAGAATTCAACCGTCTTTCGGCGTTTCAGTCCAGAACCAAAACTAAAAAGCTGACGCCCATTTTTCATTGTTCTGTGTCATATATCTACATTTCAAATTCAAATTTTCAATTAAGAAATAAAGACCAGAACGAATAAAAACGGTTCACAAAGGGGTCAGTCTACGCTACCCTTATAATAGTGTACACCTAGCTTAAAGGAGGTCTAGTCTATGGTACCTATGTTACGGTCTATGGTTTAAGAAAAATAAAATAGACAGACAGATGTCATGTCAGATGAAAATGTCACAGTAGAAAAATATTGCAAGAATTACAAATTATCAATATTATTTAAGTTTCAGATATTAAAACAATCAGATATAACTAAAAGTATGCTTTTCAGATGATAAAATAGAAAGAAAACATAAAAATGAACTACAAAAGTTGATAAAATATCAAAAGATATGAAGGTATGGTTTGTGTAGTGTTATGAATTGTAAATAGAGTAAAAAAATAAGGATCTGTAAATCACAACACCACAATCTTCGAAGTTCTTCACCAAATTAAAATGGGACCTATTTCGTAACATAATTTATCAACAAAAAAAAAACATAATTATTCAGTCCACAATTGAAGGAGATAATCGGTTCCATAGTGTGGGGGCCCAATACGGCCCAGTCGAGTAAAAAACATTATCTATGAAATACCTAAACTACATATCTACATAAGTGCAGTAATCTCCTGCAACTGGATTCATCATCATCATTAGTCTACAGCAGTCAGTCCACTGCTGGACAAAGATCTCTTCGACGGACGCCTATCATTTCGATTCTCAGCAACCCTCATTCAGCTGCTGCCAGCCACCCTGCGAAAATCATCGTTCCAACTGCATTAGACGAAATACCATTTATTATTTCAAAACTTTTGCTTCTATCTGTACACAACGCCATTGAAGCCTTGAGCACAAATTGTCCCTGGAGTTATGTATGGCAAATTGATCACAGCTGCTGTTGCATGGAATGAAAATTAACATTAAACGTACACTTTATTATTTTCCTGTTTACCGCGATTGCTATAATAAACGTACGAGGAACACAACAATTGGCAAGTTATCACGATTTACGAACTTAATGCATCATACGATACTGCGTATTTGTAACTCTAACTTCAAATAGGTACCAATGACAGGCATTTAATGTCCATTTCTTCATCTGTAGGTACGTGTTATCACTATAATTGTTTATCTTATTTTATTTTATTAATCGCGACATAGCACACGAAACCGGTCCAAACCAACGTCGATTCCCTCTCCATTATCGCAACAAATAATTATAAGAAATGGTAAAATAACCAACTTGAAAATAACTATTTTATGAAATACTAAATATTGCCTATATGTTGTGCATTACAGAGAATTAAAACTCATTAAGTATAATTAAAGACAATTAAATCCCTTGGCTACGGCTATATCTGTCTTTCGAGAAGCTCAAAGGAAAGTTAAATCAATAAACAATGTATTTATTACCTACTGCGTATTAAATTGTGTGTTTTTTCCTTCTTACCGACCGAGCAAGAGGTAGGTTCATTACTAAAAATAAAAATTTAATGGAGTGAACCAGTTCTGTGCGACCGCAGCGCAGTCGACGGGCCTACCAGTCTGTGTGGCTGCCTCTTACTCATCCCTCAACTTGACTCAGCTTACTATTGTTCATTACTTGCAATCCTATTACTGCGACTGCACTTTGTATTACATTGGACCTTTGTATTCTTAATGCCTTGCTTTTTAGGGTTCCGTACCCGAAGGGTAAAAACGGGCCCCTATTACTAAGACTCCGCGGTCCGTCTGTCTGTCTGTCTGTCCGTCTGTATGTCTGTCTGTCACCAGGCTGTATCTAATGAACCGAGCTAGACAGTTGAAATTTTCATAGATGATGTATTTCTGCTGCCGCTATAACAACAAATACAAACAGAATAAAATAAATATTTAAGTGGGGCTCCCATACAACAATCGTGATTTTTTTGCCGTTTTTTTGCGATAATGGCGAGTCCGACTCGCACTTGGTCCGTTTTTTATTATTCTTGCCATCAACTTCTCAAGTTATTAGTCATAAAAGGTCCATTTCTGTCAATTATATCATGTTCTCATTAATTGTTGTAGTAGACGCGTAGCCGTTGGCAGTCGCGGTGAACTGCAGGGCCGTTCAAATCCTGTGCGACACACCAACACTTGACTACTAACCTTCAGGTGAAACATTAATAATTTCTTTTCATTAATTTAATTTCCTTTTTGCGTTTATTTCGACAGTTTCGACGTTGTGAGTAATTGAAATTGTGTAAGTTCCAAGTACAAACGCATTAAAATTTGCACACGGAGTTCAAAGAAATAATTGCTATCGTATTTTCTTTGATAGCCCAAATTAATTATAATATTTGACTGTTTATATTATTATAACTAGATATCTTCTTAATGAATTTTGGGAGTAGGTACATGATCACTGAGCAACAAGATGTATTTTTATTCAAATAGAAACAGACATAGGTACAGTCAAGGATCAAAAGTGCAGTCTTGCTCGCCCAAAATTCAAATGGCTAGTTTTTGTAGAAGAAATTTAATTATCTACAAATGGTTTAATATGTTGTAAATAAATTAAAGTATAGATTATATCTACTAACCGTCCGTAATGTCGTGGTGGCCCAGTGGCTAAGACCTCGCCTCTCGTGGTTGAGGCCTTGGGTTCAAATCTGGGCACGTACCAATGTGACTTATTCAAATTCATATGTGCTTTCTAAGTTTATCTTGGATATCAAAAGCAACGGTGAAGGACAAACATCGTGAGGAAACCTAGACATATATAGTTAATGTGTGTCTGATAAAGCCAAGTCAGAGGCCTGTGGGCCAGTAGCACGACTTTTTTTACAACTTATGCCCGCGGCTTCTCTCCCGACAACTGGCTACCTACTTACACTACCTTTTTTTTAAACCATTCCTGTATTCTGTCACCTATGAGATGACAGAATACAGGATATACCTCAGAGATGACACTGAGTTCGCAAAACGTATGGGAAAATGAACAAAAAAAATAAAAAGATTGTGAATTTTTCCGATGTTTTAATAGTTATTCGGGACGGAAATAAATCGAACCAATTAAAATTATGAAAATCGGTCTAGCCGTTGTCGAGTTATAAATGGAGTAACTAACCCGACTTTGTTTTATATATAAAAGATTATTACTAAATATGACATTCTATTAATTATTTTGATGTGTATTCTTTTTAGGGTTCCGTACCCAAAAGGTAAAACGAGACCCTATTACTAAGACTCCACTGTCCGTCTGTCTGTCTGTCTATCACCAGACTGTATCTCATGAACCGTGATAGCTAGACAGTTGAAATTTTCGAAGATCATGTATTTCTGTTGCCGCTTTAAATACTAAAAACAGAATAAAATAAGTATTTAAGTGGGGCTCCCATACAACGAACGTGATTTTCTTGCCGATTTTTTGCGATAATGGTACAGAACCCCTCGTGCGCGAGTGCGACTCGCACTTGGCCGGTATTTTTTATATTTGCATGCCATTTTCCAAGGCAAACATGACGTCTATTATTTTGTATTCCAACATCATTTCATGCTGTCAATTTTTTGTGTATGTATGGTACTCATGTTTGAGCAAATAAAAATGATTAGATTTGATTTGATTTGTGGCATTCCCAGAGGCGACATCCACACACGGATAAAGAAGAAAACCGTGAAAAGTTGAAATTCTTCTGCCTAAAAAGTACCGAAAAAAAATGCCGCTCCTGTTTTTGTAGTGTGGCTGCACTTTTAACCTTTAACTGATCCTACCTAACATCACAAAGTACGTAAGCGGCGGTGCGCGGCAGACAGAGTGGTCACTACGAACAAAGCACCATTTTGCACACACACATTGACATTGCGATTTTACAGGGAATATTGAACAATATTCCCGGGACCGGGTCGTTCGCGGCTGTCACGAGTGCTTTGTGTGGGCGTTTATCACGTCATTCATACATAAAGTACTGTAACGATGTTGCATTGGCTGCGTTACCTTTATTAATTGTTACAGACCGAATATACTTTAAATTCGTTATTTCATTGATTTTTAAGTTTTAAAGGTCATTAAATTTTTCAAGATGTCAAGTTAGACATTCAAAATTTATCTACGAATATAATAAATTATTTTTAAGTCCATATACGAAATTGGAAAGGCTATGAAACTTGTCATAATAATACGGTTTAAGTTATCCAGCTCACAAATCCGTCTTTGTACCCGTAGAAATAAGTATTAATGTATAAGTAGATCTGTAACTTAATTTTTTGGTATAAAGTATATTCTATTCTATTCTAAATATGTTTCCTCCAACTGCACAGCATAATTTTCCTCTCGTTTAGGTACATATTTTTAGTTCGCTTCCAAGCAGTCGGGATTTTCGATTTTATTAACTTTTTTTTCACATTTATATTTTTGTCGTTCTTGGTGCTTTTCACATTATAATGATTTTAGTGGGATCATTATATGTCTTGTTACCCTCCAATCTTCGTCGTATGTGGCGTCGTGATATTTAATGGATATTGGATGCTCTGTCTAAGGCATGTAACATGGTATGATGTATGTTTAGACGAATCGTTGTATTTATGTTTGTAACTTGAACAACCTATTATTTTTTAAATTCGGAATCAATATAGTAGCAACCTTAGTGAATCTGTCAAGTGTAGCAGTCAATTTTTGAAATGGCGGGAGTGGCCCTTCTGTATACTTTCTATTTTGTGCTAACATTACCGTTTTATTTTATAGCATTACAAAAAGAAATACTGGGATTGGTAATTCATTTTCATATCGCATAAAGGCTGATTACTTCCGAAGTTCTGAAGCGTTTAAGCTCTTAGTAATTGATTTTCACTCGTTAAACATATTATTTGTAGTAAACTGTAGATTATCAAATAAATAGCTATAAATTTTGTAAATCTTTTTTGAATCTTTATTATTGGTGGTATTAGTGAGCAATTTGTTAGGTTTTATACCTATTTTCAACGGACTTCAAAAATGATGTATGTTTTAGGGGTTCCGTACATAAAAGATAAAAACGGGACCCTATTACTAAGACTCCACGATCCGTCTGTCTGTCTGTCTGTCACGGACACCAGGCTGTGTCACATGAACGATCGTAGCTAGACAGTTGAAATTTTCACTGATGATGTATTTCTGTTGCTGCTATAACAACAAATACTAAAAATATAATAAAATTAATATTTAAGTGTGGCCCCATACAACAAACGTGATTTCTTTTTTTTGCGATAATGGTACGGAACCCTTAGTGCGCGATTCCGACTCGCACTTGGCCAGTTTTTGTATGTTTGTTACGCGATTTCTCTGCCTATTATGAACCGACTTTGATGTTTTTTTTTTTATTTGATATCTGGTGCTTCTGATATTGACCTCTTTCTCAAATTTGACCTAACCTAACTGGATCGTTTGTCCCAGGTAGCCATAATCGTCTACAACTTCGAGTGTTGAGTCTCCGATCTTGATAGGAGTGGGTGCAACTTGGGTATTATAGGTACCTTACAATTGAACTTGCTCATTATGGACCACAACAAAAAAGTGAAAAATAAAAACCTGTCTGTTGACGTGAATAGAGATTTACATAAAAACAAAAAGATACATATTGCAATTCCCCTAATATAAAATTTAATCTGGCAACTTCTTATCATCGAATTTAAGGATGATTGTTTTTTTGAAATTACATTTTATTTTTCCGTTATTTATTTTGACTTGACACTGACCTGCAATAGATAAGCATAAAAGGGCAGTGATACAGGGTATATATATATATATATATAAATGTTCTGTGCAGTGATAAGGCGGAAACAAACTTACGCGACGGATATGATGTAGGCTTGAATAGATTCGTATGATTGGTGTTGCCACGACACGCAGCTATATGAGTTGGTATAAATACTAAGTTCGTCTTTGTTAATTATCGTTCGACAAAGTCTGGCACAATGGCTTAATTTATAAGCTATACAAACTTGGCGTGCCCGATCGTCTCGTGCTCATCTTACGAGACTGGTTGTCGGACAGAACTTTCCACTATCGTGTCAAGGGAGAACTCTCCTCCCCTCACCCCATACGAGCCGGAGTCCCTCAAGGCTGCGTACTATCCCCTTTATCTTTCACGCTGTACACCAGCGATATCCCAAAAACTAAAGAAAGCCAGTTGACATTATTCGCTGACGACACGGCCCTCTATTGCACAGGCACAGTACCCAATGCCATAGCCCTAAAACTCCAGAGAGCCGCCAACGCTTTGGCTAAATGGTTCCGCCTCTGGAGAATAGAAGTCAATCTCGATAAGAGCCAGGCTGTCCTCTTCTCGAGGCCTGACCGAAAGTATAATTATAGATTTAAAGACCCCCAAACCCATCACAATGTACGGCATGCCGATCCCTTGGGAGAAGCGAGCCAAGTACCTAGGTGTCACCCTTGATAACCACCTCACTTTCGCCAAGCACATTAAGGCGGCGCGCTCGCGAGCCGCCTTCGCTTTGGGCAGACTCCATGGGATGGTGAACGCAAGCAGCAGCTTGTCACTTAGGTACAAGATGCGCATTTTCACTGCGGTCATTCGTCCCATCATGACCTATGCTTGCGCTGTCTTCGCACACGCAAAGCCCCACCACATTCATAATATATACAAAACCGATTCCTCCGTAAGATCACGGGAGCCCCCTTGTACGCTCGTAATCAGGAACTCCACGCCGATCTGAGAATCCCCACAATCCCACAATTCATGAAACGCCAAGAGTTTCTTCGACTCTGCTGTCAATCACAGCAACCCTAAATTCAAATTCAAAATCTAATTCAAGCGGTCTCCCGCTATGAACCCTCCCAAATCTCTAGAATTCGCCGACCAAGGCTCACTCTCCCTATCCCCGATGACGCCACTACCCTGCTCCAAGAGAGCAAAAAAGAGACAAGCACAATTCGCAGACAAAGACCGCCTTCGTTCCGTCCTCGCCGCCGAGGCCCGCCGCGACGTCCCCGTCAGGATATGCAAGCCAGCCCGCGAAATGCTGTACCTTATTTAAATTCTAGTTAGTTAATTGGAGTTTCTTATTCGTTCCTCTCCTTCGCTTTTCCGAACGAATGGTAGAATCACTTAAATAAGATCCAGCCCTAGTGTTGTCCCCCCAGCGACGCCCTGTGCCGAGGTTCGACCCCACCTGGGGTAGCCCTCAGTGTTGTCGCTTAGGTTTAGAATTTTGTGCCTGGCTGGAGGCTATATAGCTTAGTCTCCACAGGGAAGTCCGGTTCACGGAAGACGGTCACTCTGGCCGAATTGCGAGAAGCCAAGTAGAAAAAAAAAAAAAACAAAATGTTAATTATTACTTTACAGAAGAATTCATCAAGCTACCTTATCAAATACGAAGACGTAACTTATAAAATTATTAACTAGTTATGTCCATCAATGTTGGCAAATAGACGACACGGCTGGCGTAGTGGTTGAGCGATCGGCTGCTGCGCTGCGTGTCGCGGATTCGCTTTTTTGTTACGTAGTTACGTACGGCGGCTACTATCAATGCCATATTTCACTATAGGTTACTTGTATATCAACAGCTGCTTCCTATGTCATCAGTAAACTGCCTGACTCTGGTTTTCAAAAGGACCTTTAGTTGTGATGATTGTCACGCATGAAAATTAGTTTTCAACGGCACGAACAATTTTTAGTAATTGTTTCTTTGCAACTGTGTTGAAAATATTGTTACGTTTGGGCATTTATCATGGCTCTCTCTCGGCTTCATAACTGGCTACAATGACAAAGTTACATTTTTTTTTATCACATCTATTGAAAAAGTAGTTTATTCTTCTACAGGGACTAAAAGTAGTTTGAATTTGTAATGTGGATATTGTTAGTAAATGTTCCAATCAGTAAAGAGGTGCATCACAAACCATCGCTAAAATCGATTACGACGAATTTCTGAGGTGAATGGGTAATGAGCGATTGTAATTATACTTCGGACCGCACGGGAACATTGTAATGAACAAGTGACTGGCTGGAATACCGCGCGAGCCAAATTAAAAATAAATCTACAACTGTAACGTATGGTACTAATAAAATCGTTAAAATGCACTTACATAATTGTTCAAATATAAACATTAGCCTCTAATTATTTCTATATTATGTGTCCATAACACATACGTCCTAATTGTATGTAAATAAATAAACGTAACATTCTTGTTCATAAGTTGCATTTATTTATTCTCTCATAGAGGGTGATAAAAAGTAGAGTGGGCACCTCGGGAGCAACACTATTTTAAGGTCGTAACGTACTCTGAATCCCTCGCTGTGCTCTGGATTCTACTCTAGGATCCTTCGCTCCGATCTGTTTTAAAAAACACTCGCCTTTTAAATATTTTATTGCTGCCTAGATAAACAATCTACTATTATTTCACTCAATATAATCTAGTTTTCCTTTGTTACAGTAGTCATCATTTCAGCCGAAAGACGTCCACTGCTGGACATAGGCCTGCCTCAGGCGTCGCCACATTGACCGATCCCGTGCGTCTCGCATCCAGCGCCTTCCCGCAACCTTAAGTAGGTCATCAGTCCATCTAGTGGGAGGCCTTCCAACGTATCGTCTTTCGGTTCGCGGTCGCCATTCCAGAACTTTTCGGCCCTATCGGCCATCCGTTCTGCGAGCAATGTGCCCTGCCCACTGCCACTTAAGTTTGGCAATTCTTCGGGCTATGTCGGTAACTTTGGTTCTCCTGCGGATATCATAATTTCTGACGTGATCACGCAAGGAAATACCGAGCATAGCCCTCTCCATTATCCTTTGGGTGACTTTGAGCTTTCTGATAAGGCCCATTGTTAGCGACCACGTCTCGGTCCCATAGGTGCTGATCACTGGCAACACACACTGGTCATAGACTTTTGTCTTGAGACACTGCGGTAAATTGGACGAGAAG
Organism: Orthosia cruda; assembly: GCA_964057195.1. NCBI lineage: Eukaryota > Metazoa > Arthropoda > Insecta > Lepidoptera > Noctuidae > Orthosia > Orthosia cruda. The sequence goes on from OZ059846.1 coordinate 8,313,365, forward strand.
ATACCATGCAACTTCCCGAACGCCGCCCAGCCGAGTCGGATTCGACGGTTGACCTCTTTCTCGAAATTGGACCTACCCAACTGGACCGTTTGTCCCAGGTAGACATAATCGTCTACAACTTCGAGTGTAGTGTCTCCGACCTTGATAGGAGTGGGTGCAACATGGGCATTCACCATGACCTTGGTTTTGTCCATGTTCATTTTAAGACCCACTCTTTCGGAAGCTTTACTGAGGTCATCCAGCATTTTACTGATGCTCTCCATGGTCTCAGCCATGACCACTATGTCGTCGGCAAACCGAAGGTGAGTGATGTACTCGCCATTAACGTTGATGCCAAGCCCCCTCCAGTCCAGAACCTTGAAGACATCCTCCACCGCAGCAGTGGACAGTTTCGGAGAAATGACGTCTCCCTGTCTCACGCCGCGCTGGAGAAGGATTGGTTTCTAAATCTGATCCTGAAGACGGACTGACATGGTGGCGTTTTTGTACAAACACTTCAACACCTCAATGTACCGGTAGTCGATCTGGCACCGTTGGAGAGACTGCAGTACAGCCCAAGTCTCTCTCTCGTAGTCCACAAACGCTAAACAGAGAGGCAGGTTATACTCTTCGGTCTTCTGTATAACCTGCCGCAGCGTATGTATGTGGTCTACAGTGCTAAAGCCTTTTCGGAATCCGGCTTGTTCGGGGGGCTGGAAATCGTCAAACCTGCGCGCGAGACGATTCGTGATGACTCTTGAAAATAACTTGTAGACATGGCTAAGAAGTGATATGGGTCTATAGTTCTTCACCCGCATTGTCGCTCTTCTTGAAGAAGAGTACCACCACACCCCTGCACCATGCCTGTGGCATTTTGCCCTCGAGTATGACGGAATCAAACAGCTTCTGAAGGGCCTTAAGGACCGGTTTTCCACCCGCCTTTAGGAGTTCGGCCGTAATTCCGTCATCACCTTGTTGTTTTTGAGCTGTTTCAGAGCCATCCTAATCTCGTACAGGCTGACGTCCGGGATATCTTCGGTATAGTGCCGGGTCAATCTAGCTCTTGGGTCGTTTGCTAGACTCGCAACGGGCTTGCTGATTGATGTGTTCAACTGCCCACAGAATGTCTCGATCTCCCTCAGATGCTCCGGTTTGGCGGAAACGATCCTGCCATCCTCGGTCTTCAGTTTCGTGAGTTGGCTCTGCCTAATAGCCAGATCCCTTGAAAACACCTTGGAGCCTTTATTTCGCTCGATCGCGTCTTTAATACGCTCGGTATTAAAGCGGCGGAGGTTTCTTTTCAAGGATTTTCTATTGAGCTGCCGGTATTTGCACGCCTCATCTGAAGACTGCAGGATCATCTCACGCCTCTCCTTCATGCTTGAGGGTAGGATCAGAGAGCTTTTTGTTTCTATCTGTACGACGGGTCCACGAACCCGTTGCTGTATTCATCCACGGAGCTCCCTAGGCACTCGAAACGATTCTGGAGTTCGAGCAGAAAGCTCTCGGGGTTTTGGACCTGGATCTGTGCTGGACGGAGCGTGGACTTCATCAGTCGAGACCTTTCATTTTGACATTAATGTTCAATGTGCCTCTTACCATGCGGTGATCGCTCCGGGTTTTTACCCAATTGATCACAGAGACATCATTGAACATTTGCTTCTTGGTTGACATGATGAAGTCGATCTCATTTTTTATTGCACCATCGGGGCTCTGCCAGGTCCACTTCCTGTGTTCACGCTTTTTGAACAAGGAGTTCATCTTATAGAGGCCCTCCTTCTCCATAAAACTGGCCAGTAGGGGACCCCGGTGGTTCCGTCGTCCAACTCCAAATTGCCCCACTTGCAGCTCATCCTAGTCTCGTTTGCCCAGTTTCGCGTTGATGTCCCCCATGACAACAGTGAAGTAAGTTTTGGAACCATGCATGGCTCTAGAGATATCCTCATACATGGTCTCTACCTCGTCGTCGGGGCGTGCCGAGGTCGGGGCGTAGACCTGTATGACCTTCAGCGAATATCTTGCGGGTATTCTGAGTATAAGGTACGCCACCCTGGTCGACACACTCTCGATCTTCACCACGTTGTTTACAAGGGACTTGTGGACGATAAACCCGACACCACCCTGGGACTGCCGGTCACCCTCTCGGAAATAGAGCAGATTACCGGATTTGAGGATTATCGAGTCCTCCCCCTCTCTTCGGACTTCAGATAACCCTATAATATACTCCATCGCAACCTGCTCAATTCCTCTTCGAGTTCGGTGATCTTCTCGTCGGTCCGAAGTGTGCGCGTGTTGTACGTTGCCAGGTCCAGTCGTTGGTGATTGTTGGGGTAGCCGGATCTCGTCCGGAGATTCTTAGCACCCCTTGCCATGCCGTGGCCTCGACCGCTACCGTAGTCGAGGTTTGGCAAGCTGCCGGGTACTTGGGGCCATTTTTTATTTGTGCTATTCATTGGGGGGGTTTTGCCATAATCGCCATTCTTGGCAGGTGGGTTGGCGATCGCAGTATGGTTATAGGTACCATGTCTTTCGTAGGTACCATTTTTTTGCGTTATGGACACCGACTTCAAAAAATTAAGTTATTTTTCACTTTGTAGTTTTGTATTTGGAAGTCGGTAGTATTTTTTTGCAAAAAGTTTTTTTATTTTTCACTTTTTAGTTGTACGTACCTAATAGGCAAGTTAGTAAGGGAACTATTTCGACAGAATAGATTTCATGAAACTTGAACATAACCGGTGAAATGAGAGATCTGCTTACCCCTTAAGAGCGAACTGGCGTGATGTTATGTTATGAAATGTTATAAACAACAAACAGACATGCGATTGCAGCAATCCCGATAGATTTGCCGTTATTTATTGAAGAGTTCTGTTGTATATCTCCGAAGTTCTTCATCAGATCTTCACAAAATTAAAGTGGGACCAATTTCGGCCCATACTTTTTAAAACAAAAAAAGAATTTTCAAAATCGGTCCACAATTGACGAAGATATCGGTGAATATAAACAAAAAATAAAAATACAAACTTGAAGTCGAACATAGAACCTCCTCCTTTTTAGGAAGTCGGTTAAAAATGGTACCTATGAAAGACACCGACTTCAAAAAATTAAGTTATGTTTCACTTTGTAGTTTTGTATTTGGAAGTCGGTAGTATTTTTTTGCAAAAAGTTTTTTTTTACAATGCATTTTGTTAATACAGACAGAATAAACTTCATGTAGAATAAATGAAAAGTTCATAATATCTATAACTCCTTGAAAATTTAATTTATGTTACATTGGGTCCTAAAACAGGCTTTTGGTCTAGTTTAGGAGGCAGAGTACAAAGTTATTTTTGTAACTGAGTTATTCATTATTTTAATGAATAACTCAGTTACAAAATAATATAAATAATAAAACGAATCATTATAATTGTTTATTTTACTGCACTTATGGTGCAGTAAAATAAACAATTATAATGATTCGTTAATTTCTGAATGATTAATTAGCATTTATATTTTACAGTGTGACCCCTTTGAAATAGGAGGAGAGTGTTGCAGTGGTTACAACTTGAAGTGTCGTCCTACTTTTAAACAAAGAGGGGATTATGAGTGTGATTTTTACTAAATTAAACTTATATTGTATTGTAAGTGAACAAAATAAAATCTTTATAATTCTTTATCTAATAAAATATTTATTTAACATTCAGAAGGTGTGAGATGGACACACAAAACACTGTTTTATGGCAATGAAATAGTTGCCAGGAATAAAAATATAAAGGATACTGAATTGAACTGCTGGAGCTAATTATAATCCACAATGTTAACTACGGACATACGATAACCTATCTGACACAGTTTTTTAGGTTGCTCATGCCGAAAATGAAGTCCAATTCGAAGCCACATCAAAAGCAACATTTCTTGTCTGCTTTTTTGTGGCAAAAGCGATAAGTGTTGCAATGTTGTTACTTGTAGAGTTGGACACAGTTTCACTGTTGTTGTTCAACTTAAAATTAAAAGGAAAATAACTGCAATGGAAACCATTCAAATGAACTAAACTGTTGTGTTTTGTGGTTTCAGTTTACGATTATTATTATAGATATAAGAACGTCCCCTGACTCCTTCATTATGCCGTTCGATGGAAATTTTGCCCTGTATCACTACTAGTAATTGCTAATTACTGACCGCATCATATCAGGCTATCTTCCTTCGAGACTGGTAAGATTGGATGCATGTAAGGGGACAGGTTACTTAATGGTGCTAGTATGCAATGAGCTGCAAGCCGTCACTTGTGCAGTATTGCGTGAAGTGATTGCTATTCATGTCTCAAGCGGTATTAACCCACCTTGCGAGACAGACGGTAGTACACACCTCTGCTTTGCCATTTAGAAAAAATTCGTGATTGATGTATAACTCAGAACACACACTCCGATACCGAAAAAAATAACACTAATTATTTTCTGAAACTTACTTCTTCAACATTCAAATGTTTCAACACTGTTCCTAAACGTACTTTATGTTCGTGTTTCCTAGCTATTTATATTAAAACACTTACACAATACACCAACGTACTCGTATTTATGTGACAAGTACACAGTGTTAACAGTTCGTAGCGAATGTTGGGTTAAATATAGTTTATATGTTCATGTGACCCATGGACACCAATTTCAATAATTTAATGTAATAAAGTACATGGATTTATATGTAACTGTAGTCGTATCATGTTGTTTCAAAAGCAGCAAACTTGGAGATGTTTCAAGCAGTTTGGTGCGAATCATACACGTACGGGTTTTGCCGTCTGATTCCCAACCAAACTGGTTCCTTGTCCGTAACGCCCGCCAGTCTGCCTCGCCCAAACAATAATGGCGTTTGGCGTGCAAAAAATACAAAACGCACGTATAATAAACACACCAATGGCTGAACTTAACGAGGACCAAATAGTAAAAGAGAACAACTAAAAAGTAATATTTCAAACTAGTTGCAAGTAAGACATGTTTTACTTTTAATCTAAAGACTAATGATAACGAGCAATTAAAGATAGAGAGAAAACCTTGAGTTTTTGAAAAAAAACTTTAACAAAAAATACAACCGACTTCCAAATAAAAAACTACAATTTCGAAACACGTTTTTTTTTTTGACACCGACTTCCGAAATTGAAGTTATTTTTCACTTTGTAGTGTTTTATTTGGAAGTCGGTTGTATTTTCTGTAAAAAGTTTTTTTTCTTGTTCCTATTCAAATTAAAAAAATATCTACAGTTATATTTCAAGTATCAATAATCTTAGCAAAAGTGAAAAACAATAATTTGTTATAAAGCTCCCGACAGTTTTCTAACAATGTCGGGGTTTGTCTGTCTCAAAGATTTTTGGGAATGCTTTCGATATGTTCCTTCTCGTCTTAAAATTGAGGTTCCTATAAAAGCTTTATTAAGTTCAACACGGTCTCTTAGATCGCTATCATTTATAATTGAATGTACTGGAAGGAGGAAAACATTAATGTACATTACATCTGTCTGTCATCTGTCTTTAGTAGGTACTTAGTTTACCGATTATCCAATCAGTGTTTAGTTAAAAGTATTTGTTTTTCTAGCTTAATTCGATTTGTTCCGTCGGATCACCCCGATCTGATCCCCTGGGGGATCAGTTTTATTTTATAATATTTGCTATTCCGGTCTGATGAGCTCGTGGCTCGTGGCTAAATAATAACAGCCGCACGGGTCGATCTTCATGGTTAAGCAACGCTTGACGAGGTCGGTCCGTGGATGGGTGACCATTTCAACATACCGAGTTTCCTCCGTGCCTCGGAAAGCACATTAAGCCCTTGGTGCCGGCTGTCATTTGAAGATCTTTAACAGTCGTTACAGGTAGTCAGAAGCCTGAGATCTGACACCAGTCTTGCCAAGAGGTATCGTGTTACCCAGTTACTGGGTTGTGGAGGTCAGATAGGCAGTCCCTCCATGTAAAACACTGGTACTCAGCTGAATCCGGTAAAACTGGAAGCTGACCCCATTAATTATAAATGGGATAAAGGCTAGGCAGATGATGGTGATGCTATTTCGGTCTTATCCACCGTGTATTCACAAATAAATTTTCTGCGATGAGGTTTATGTCATAAAACTTATTATACAAGAAGCATAATCAATTGAAATACTATAATAGCTATTTATGCAACTGTTACGTTATGGACGGTCTTTTAATACGAGTGCCATTTTTCGGTACAAGCGTAGCGCGTACCGAAATAGGTGGGCACGAGTTATTAAAAGACCAATAACGTACAGTTGCATACAATATTTTATCTACGAAGGAAGGAATAAAACACAGATATAGACAAATAAGTATTTCAGGAAGTGTGTTTAATTATTTCATATCTCATATACATGTCTTGATTTTTCTGGTAGTAAATTATTTGTAGCCGCAACTGCTCTATTCGTTATATCTGGTGGAGTATTTTAACACTTTTCACTTGATGTTGAAGACATTTTTAATAGAATTTGAAATAAAATTTCACTCAGAAAAAATTTCGCGCGTCCACTTTATTATTTATTCTTTATTAGGTATAAGGCCAACATCTTGTAGCCGCCGCAACAGCCAAATAGTATACGATCCTTTTGTTCTAAACTTGTTCCATTTTTAAAAACATCATTTACATTGTCTCGATTTCGAAGTAATATTATAGGTACCTGGCTGTATGTTCAGAATGTCTTTGCTTGTGTTTTAGAATTTATGACGATTCGCATAATGCAACCCGATGTCGTTATGGGTATCATAATGAAACCGCTGTCAATTTTGTAATTCGAATATAACGAAACCGAAGTAGATAAAATTTATATAATATACACAGATATATATTTAGTATCTAGTGTTACCACCGAGTGGAGTCTGGACTGGTCTTTAGATACTGAATAGATCACATGATTGAGCTTATTATTGTTCAAGACAATATCTGATTAGCGTTGCGGTAAATGCGTTTAACGTTAAAGTGGCAGAAATATATTGCATATATAAATTACCGTAATTAGTATTGATTGTCGATATTGTTAGTAAGAGTATTTAGTACTTGCTAGTTTGCTTCATAATTCCTTTATCGCTGTGAAACTTGCATTAGGGCGCTATGCCTATCAAATTTGTTGTACGGTTGAAGAATTGATTATGCTTCTTGGACGCCTTCTCATTTTCAATTATTTTGTCAAACGTGTACCTATCTTTTTCAAAACCGATTCAGCAGCTAAAATTGAGATCTAGAACAGCACCCTCCTTATTTCCAACATGGTTCAATAACATGGTGTTTTACTACACTGTATTACATTCTTAGGTCACTGATGGCTATCTACGAGGTAGTGGAAAAACGCATTCACCCGCAATAAGTGTTCAGCGTAAACATCAATGTTCTATCAGGCAAGCCCAGCTTTGCCTCAGGTATTACTGTCAGTCAAAACTGTATGTGCTTCTATTATTTCTACCATACAATTGGCTTGTCAATGGTATTTGTGATATCCACGTAACAATATTTAGTAATAAGTACATTAATTTGGTTCCTAATAATAACAAATAAGTGGTATATTGGCATACTAAGTGCAGAGCCCTTGACGCGTAATGATTTTAGAATTTATTGAATTTTTCTATAGCTTCTTGTATACTAGGCTTGTTGAAAATTTATATTCGTTGGGGTGCGCCGTGCGGGTGATTTTGTATTGACAAGTCGATATTGGTTAAAATTATTACATTAGCACTTAGGGGGCGTCCATAAATTACGTGAGGTGTTTTTTTAAATTTTATGTCCCTCTCTCCCCCCTGGTGAGATGTCGTGAGATTTTATTCAACCCCCTCCCCCATCCCCCAATCTCACGTGAGATTTTTTTAAATGTGGGTTTCTTACGTAAACGCGTTGGATTGTTATTGTAAAAAGAAAAAAAAAATGTATATTGTTATTTGAATTTGTAAATACCGTATATTCAGATTAAATGGAGCTAGTTGGTATAAAACAAATATGGTGGTTTGACAGTCAGTAGATGTATAACGTCGAAGTATGAATGAAATTATTTTCTTTCGAACGAATTAGTGAATGATCTTAATCGTATTACGATGCATGTACAATCTGGATTAAATGGACCAAAATAGTATAACTTTTTTATGTTTCAATCAGAAAAATAATTGCGTGATATATGCCGAGACCACCCCTCTCTCCAACGTAAGATTAGATGAGATTTGACTCGACCCCCTCCCCCCCTTAAACACCTCACGTAATTTATGGACGCCCCCTTACAATCGTCACTCACAATTTATATTTGTGTTTTTCTAGACGTGTATAAAAATATGGTCGGTCATATTCTCCTATCAAATGTTCTATTTGGGGAAAAGTTTAAATGTTTACTTACGAAAAATTCAAACGTAAATGTTAATAAAACTTATTGTCAAATAAATTAAACAGACTTTAAAAAAAAAAAGCACTACAGCCGATTATTTTTTTTCGAATTCGTTGTCTTTGGTACCTTGGTACCAATTGTTTTTATTTTTTCGACACCGGCTTCGGTAAAGAACGTTATTTTTCACTTTGTAGTGTTTTTTTTGGAAGTCGTTTTTGTTAAAAAAAATATATACAGAATCTTTGTTTTCATTCGTTCTTTCTTATTTTTAGTCGACTATCTTTATATTTCAACATCATCATCCAACTTTGCCCACAGCTGGGCACATGCCCTCGCTTTGCTTGTGCCATTGAAAGGTACTGGACAATAGCTGTTCTTTGTAGCAGTGTGTAAAGTACTATGGTCACGTTTTAGAATCGGCCAGGGACGAGTGCTGCGCAAAAATACGTAGACGTGTCATCACGTAGACCCTAGCCATTGACTTGGCAACCCGTCGTCACTCGTGTAATAGTATTAATATTCATAATACATCATATTTTTATCATATAACATTGAATTGTGACATTACTAAAACAACGTTATTTGATACTTGGAACTATTCAATGTGTTTTTATAGTTGACCGTTAATTTATGTTTGTCGTATCGTATTTTTCCATAGGGGTGTAGTAGAATTCTAAGTGCTGACACGTTTATGTCAGTATTGTTCGTATTGTCAATAAATACATAGGTACTAGGAAAATAAAAAAATGTGTCTGTTTGTGATGTTAGAATAACAAAAAGAAAAAAAAAACTCTCTGTCTGTTTGCTCCGGCTAATCTCTGAAACGAGTTACTTAAGCCCAGTTTTTTGATCCGTAGTTAACCTTACCAAAGGTTAAATATGCTAATGAATGGTTTCAACGAGTATCTATTTATTTATTTATTTAAGGATCACCAACGAGTGTGGTGCGGGACAAACAGAAAAGACGTAAGACGAGGACGCGTCGCAGACGCGGCGCCCCGTCAATAATTTTTCATACAAAATGTATAGAAGCATCGCGACACAAAATAAACAGAAAAGACAGAGCGCGGACGAGACGCGGTCTATTCTTACGTCTTTTCTGTGTGTCCCCAAACTATAAAATTTATACAATATATAAAAATTGGTACACATCATCATTATCCTGTAATTCACACTCAATTACAGGTAACCACAGCTTTTACATAGCCGAACATACACAGCTTAATATATAATTGACTAAGAATAATAAAAGTAACTATATAGTTAACATTTATTGACATGCGATATGAATAAGAAATACAATAAAAATAGTAGATTATTGCATCGAGCACAAAGTAATTTATTATTGCACCGAGTGCCTGATTTAGAGCCCGAGCGTTAGCGAGGGCTCTAATCTAACAGGCACGAGAGCAATATAAATTACTTAAGGCGAGGTGCATAATCTGCTTTTCTTTCAACTATTACCTATAGGAATAGTAGATAAAAGAAACTCATATCAAACAGTTAAAATAGAAGTTTAATTATTGAAATTAAAATATTTTCTATAACACTGTCGGCTTCATTTAGAATGTTTTCCGGCGTTAATGTGTCGCTAGATGATTCCATTTTAATTCGAAGCCGAAGCACTCAAAATCAGATAGTATCACACTTTATCGTTTCCATAAATATTGTCAAGCAAAATTAACAAAGTTCCCGCCAAATCACTTTTTTAAATTTCTTTCATTTTTAAATCAGAGTTAGCAGCAATCATTTTATAAATTTGGAACAAGTAGAATAGAAACAAATAATAAGTACGTAAAAAAAAAGTATTGATATCGGCTGGCTGAATAGAGCTAATCCATTGAGATTGGCACCTTTTGGTGCGATTAAAAAATAAACTGTGCAATAATGAAATTTCATACATTTTTATTGCTCTAGAGCATTAAAGACTCGCTTTGTACTGAGTTTTTAGTGTGATTGTGATGAAATTAAAGCATAGTTGGAAGAAAAAAACATTAAAACATAGTATTACTTGAATGTTAAATAATAATGTCAATAATTAAAATTCATTATCATTCGTAAACATCACGTTTAATTATTAAGTATTTTTATAGCTGTCAAATCCGACTTCTTAGATTGTCACAACTATAGCTTGGAACTTCTGTATTTTTTACTTGTCTTTTTAGGGTTCCGTACCCAAACGGAGCCCTATTGCTGTCACTCACGTATCTGTCTGTCTGTCCATTGTCTGTCACATAGGTTTTACGGCCAAACGGTTGGAGCTACAGTCTTCAAACAGTTTGCACATTATAGGCATCTTGTTGACCCAAAGCCATACATATTGTCAAATAATATTTATAACATGTTTAAGGGGGGCTCCAATAAAAAAATCCAGGAAGGGTCCGGTGACGGACAGTCGCGGCGGGTTCACGGACGAGTGCTAACGCATGCCCGTGTACAGGAGGACACCGTGGAGTTTTAGTGGGTTGGAGTCGCACATAACTGCGCTATCTCCCCGTGGTAGCGCATTATGTAATTGTATGAGCATTTCACCAAGCAAAAAAAAAAAGAAAAAAGTTATGTCAAAAAATCAAAAAAGCCGAACGAAAAAGGCGTAAACAAGAAGAAAATCATGCTGTGCATTGGGAGGATACATATTCGCGAGCTGGCTGACCAAAACCAGATGTGACCAACTAGTGGGCTATGTATACTGTAAATTTTGTTTTAAAATATATTGGAAATCAAAGGAATGAGAAGCCACCAAAGAACCTTGTTCCGAAGAATTTTTTGATCTATGAACTTCAAATTTGGTGATAATGTTTAATTATACTAACAAATACCAATATATTGATAAATCAGATTTTTCTTTGAAATGCCCTCATTTTTCTATTACAACCAACTTGATTTTGTGGTTTGGTACGGAACCCTAAATGTGTGAAGTCCGACACGTACTTGGCCGTTTATTTTGGTTACGTTATATGTTTATAAAATGATAAAAAATACTGCAGTCATAAGATGGTTCATATTGTTCAAAAGTTATATTGAAATGATTGAAATTTTATTATCAATCAATCTACCTAACCTTTTCTTAACTATGTTGTTGGGTCGGGCTCTTTTTTTTGCTTGTAGCAATGTTCATGCATATTGCACTACCACGTGGAGATAGTGCAGTTATGTGGGACTCCGAGACTCCAACCCACTAAATCTCCACGGTGTCCTCATGTGCCGCGAACCCCCAATACCTGCGCACCAGAACACACAGCACACTGTACGCCGTGACCACCCCACGAATCAAACCAGCACATAGGTGCCAGACGTGGTACGGGTTCTAGTCTAACCCGATGTATCTGATTACCAGTATTTTACATAAAGTGACTTTAACTTTGAACTCCACAACCCAGTAACTGGGTAACACAATATTCCTTGACAAGACTGGTGTCAGATTATCTGGCTTCTGACAACCCCCTAACGACATTCAATGATGTACAACTAACATCCAAGACCAATTTTAATGACCAAGTTGAATGTACAGGCTGCATCTGAAGTTTACTATACGGACCTTGTGGAAACTAGAACTAATTTCCGTGCGTTCAAACGTCTTTGCCATATCTATTATTGGAATCAAATATAACAACTCACAATGTTAGGACCAATATTAATGCTAATTTTTATCCGTGGAGCTAGGCAACTGGGCTCATCCCAGTTGTAAACGACCCTTTGTGACTATTGGCCTTGTTTGTTCTGTCTTCTGCTTGGTATGGAGGACAGTGGAAATTTGTATGTTTTCCTACTCCTCCGTTATTCTTTTCTGACTAATTTCGTTGCGGGATCCAAGACAATTACATTAATTCTGCGGGACTTCGTCGAGCTTCATAGCCTCGGCGCGTTTCTCGTGGTCGCCACTGTTGATTGATTGATTGATTGATTTTGATTTTTGAAGATCTTTATTGACATAAAGGTATAAAAAGTTAACAAAAAAGATCTTATTCTAAATGTAAACTAACATACATCAAATAATGTTAAGTAGGCTAGATCGCCTTTTTTAACATACACACATCAACACGGTCTAGGGATATTTCATACTCAATTAAATAACTCGAAAAGTACTGGCCGCATTGGAATCTTTTATACACCGATTTGTTTGTAATTTATCTCAGACTAATTCCAAATTCAAATTTTTGAAAATTCTTTTGTTTCGGTGGCATAAAAATGTCTTGATGTGTAGGAGAGGGAATTTTCATTTGTGCGAAATTTAGAAAACAATACGAATTACGTTTAGTTACAGTTTTTTTTCATTTTTAAACGAAAGATAAAGTTAAAATTGAGGTATTGTAGCCATGCAACGCCAACATTTGACGAGGGCGGAGATGTTACGAGCTGTGGGAATGCTGGAAGCTGGGTCTGTTCAGCGTAATGTTGCTGAGGCCATAGGGACCCACCAAAATGTAATTTCAAGATTGTGGACACGCTATCGTGCCACAGGTGAAGTAGCGGAGAGGCACCGGGGGCCAAGTCGCATCACTACCCCCAGACAAGAACAATTTTTGCAAATTACTGCGCGAGCTCAACCAAATGCAACGGCGACTCAATTGGTCCAAAGGCTGTGAGTGGAACACCAAGTGCTTGTGAGTGACCAAACTGTAAGAAGGCGACTGCATGAAAGCAATCTACGCTCTCGTAGACCACTCCGGGTCCCACCTTTACGGAGAGGCAATCGTGGACGACGATTAGAATGGGTTCGGAACCACGTGGACTGGGGCCGTGAGCAATGGTCCAATGTGCTGTTCACGGATGAATCCAGGTTCGGCTTCCATCCCGATTCACGAAGGACGCGTGTTTGGCGAGTTCCTGGACGATGGAGCCGTCTTCAGAACCCTCAGGAAGTTCACCCATACCAAGGAGGAACAATTATGGTTTGGGCAGGAATTCGTCTTGGAGGACGGACGGATCTCGTTTGGGTGCGGGGCAATATGACGGCAGAACGATACTTCCAACAGGTGCTGGGGCCCGTAATCTTGCCCCACAAAACACAAATGGGGCAAGATTTCCTGCTCATGCACGGCAATGCCCGGGCACACACGGCGAGAACGGTAGCAGCTTGGTTACATACACACAATGTTAGGGCCTTAGACTGGCCTGCTCAATCGCCAGATCTAAATCCCATTGAGCATGCGTGGGATATGCTGCAAAGAAGAGCTCTGAAGGAAGTTCCTGAAAATCTGGCTACAGAAGATCAACTTTTTGCGCACCTCTGAAGGACATGGGACAATATTCCGCAGCAAGACATTGACAACCTTGTTCTGAGCATGCCGAATCGTTGCCGATGTGTTATGAACATCATGGGCGCTTTCTCAGACTACTAACTTCAAGTTTATAAACACAAATTAAATGATTGTTCTATTTTTTTCAGTTTTTACTCATAAATTAAAAGTTAATTCATATACGGTTTCCGTCTATGCTTCATTTTTTTTCCATAAAATCCTTCAATTTTAATCGAAGTACCTTAACCATTATTAAAAAATGGTAGAATATTAAATAACGTATCTTTTAAATATATACATGTCATATAAATAATTAACACATTGATAGTAATTCGCTTTTTTAAAAAAACTTTTTAACAAAAAATCAAACCGACTTCCAGAACAAAAAACTACAAAGCAAAAAATAAATTTCTTTTCCGAAGTCGGTGTCTTTTGTGCCTACCCATTCTTTCCCGTTTTTCGACACCGACTTCGGAAAAGAAATTTATTTTTTGCTTTGTAGTTTTTTGTTCTGGAAGTCGGTTTGATTTTTTGTTAAAAAGTTTTTATTTTTCTGTTTTTAGTTTTGGTAGGTACCTCCAATTAACATGATTATCATTTATAGCCAAAGTACATCTCATGGCGATTCCAATAAGCCCAAACACGACTAGGATACATTGTTTTATATTAGAGTTCCAGTTCTTCCTACCTTCCGGCTTCATCATCAGATCAGTTCGATGGTGTCATTTTCACCAGTACCATTTATTTATAAGTATTTGCTTCATTATAGTCGGTTAACTATTCGAGATATCTTATGCCCGTGACATATTTAGCATTTAGAAGATCCAGTGGCCATCTGTGGTCTTCCTCATCAGTTCCACTTCACCAAATGATACTTTCTGAGTGCAAATGATTGCATTGTTGATGAAAATACCAAAATCACTATATGTTTGCCTATAATATTTGAGGAGTTCCCTCGATTTCTCTAGGATTCCATCATCAGATCCTGACTTGATGATTATGGGACTAACTAGGAAGTATACCCTTTTAAACAAAAGAAGAATTTTTGAAATTGGTCCAGGCGTCTTTGAGTAATCGGGGAACATACATAAAAAAAAAAAAAGATGACGACGAATTGAAAATCCTTTTTTTGAAATCGGTTAAAAATATCCCTAGACCGTGTTGATGTGTTTATAACATTAATAATTCATATGTTGACAGTTCCTGATTAACAACAATATATTAAAGTAAGTAAATTATATAGGGTTTGCAGACCCACATTTTGAATTAAAGTTTCACACCCACCCCCCAATTTTTATTTTTTATTTTATACAAAGAAAGCGAATACCTAATAATATTCATTTTTAGGTCTAATAACTGATATTTAACAATTTCAATATTATCAATACAAAACAATGTACACATAAGCACGGTAACAGCAATTAATTACGATAGTAAGTGAGCTAGCGTCAAGCCACTAGTAAATGTTTAGACGCTAGCTCACTTACCACCAGTGTTGATTATGGCTATCAGGAGTTGCAGTGGTTTGGGAATAGTGTGGTGGGATTCTCCTAACAAAAATAAAGGCACGGATCAACCGGGCATGGTCATGGATCCACGGGTCAACTTCAGCAAGCGTTGCTTAATAGCCTTGAAGATCGTGTGGCTGTAATTATTCGTAATATGTAATTATATACAATGAATATGTATTAAAAAGATGGTTCTAGAAAATGTTGCGGTTAATAATAATTTGAATCCTCAAATTAATTTATGACATATCTTAAACATTAAGTGAATCACTCTCAATAAGGATACATAAGGAAAGGTCAAAATGTTATTAGATTGACTTGACTCATCAGTTCTTAATGTTACAGTATTGCAATTTTTACATCATTCACACGCTTCGAGATAATTGCTTTAGTTACACAAAAAAAAAAAAATCGATCGTGAGTCCGTGTGACGTCACATCAATACGAGAATACATGATGTTCGCAGAAAAAAAACATTCATAATAGTGAACAAACCAGTCATTCAATTTAATAATGTTGGAGTAGGGAAAATCTTATTCACTTTTATTTTGTTAGATCTTGGAATTATACGGAAGAACATATTGTACATATCTATATCTATGTATTTATCAGTGATCTAAGCAGGAAAAACATGAATCACGGCCTTCAGTTTTTATTTGAGACGCTTGACAGACTCCTTGTAACATATTCGTAATATGAAGGAGCGTCCTCACTGAGAGCATTCACTTGTAATGAGCATTCGAACTTCGAATATTCGAGTGGTGTGGGCGTTGAGCCGAGCGTTACAAAGCTTACACGAAAGCGCGAACTTCGGCCGGTGTGGACGTGAATCTTTGCAGATTTACGCGGAAACGGCTCGTTGGCACGTTGCACGGCAATGTTGAAACTGAATCATAATTAAGCAAAATTGTTAAGTAATTCTGTTGCAATTGAAAATCAGTTAATTCTTCTGAAAATCATCATCAGACTTTTAACGTTCCCACTGCTGGGCCACAGGCATCCTCTACGCGGGCCCAGTGCGGTTTGGTGGATGTCACATGTCTTCGATTTTTTTTTGTTCTAGGATATGACGGTTTCCTCACGATGTTTTTCTTCACCGTTTTTAGAGCAGTGGTGATGAAATAATTTACACAAAGTAATGCGCCTGCCTGGGTTCGAACCCACGACCTACGACACGTAAGTTGGGCTGTTATCACTGGGCCACCACTGCTCTCTGAAAATGCCAATACGTACAAATTAATATACTGTTTGGAACACGGACAAGGTCAAAAGTTAAAGTATTAAGCTTATTGCAGGAATTTACATTTGTTTATTAACAAAAGCGCAGTATTCACTTCACAGCTTACCGTGTTGTAGTAAGCTACGAGTATAACTTATGGCTTATAATGCTCATGAAAATGCTAGCAGAAAATGCACAAAATTGCTCAAGAAACTAATTCTAAACCGAAATAGTACTTAAAGCTACATTATCGTCGGCTTGACAGTTATCATCGACAACAGTAACCCACATAGCGAGTTATCAGATATATGCCGCTAAAAATAATGAACAAGTATCACTTGTGAAAATGTGATTGTTACAATCTAATGTAAGTATTAGGTGACATAATTTCAGAGGCCCACTTCAAGATAGAAAATTAGAAACCTAACGCCTAAGCGTTAGGTTTCTAATTTTCTATCTTGTCTGATAAGTACCTAAGTACTTATCAGACATGCGGGTGGTGGAAAAACCGGCAAAGCAAGAACAGATTTCGTACATTTCATGACTTTATGAGAGTTCAAATCACAAGTTCGACGGTTCGACGCGACGGACGGAGCGATTGAAGGTAGCGTTATTGGCTCCAGGCTAAGTTTAAACAGCCGCGTGTCAATCGGAAAGTCATCAGGATAAAGCAACGCTTGTCAATTTCAGATCGTAAATGGGTGACTATCCATACCCATGACGCGTGATTTGCACACCATTGGTGCATAAGCTATTGTTTGTCTATTGTCTCTGTAATTATCCGCGCAATGGGTTAAATACGAAATGTACATCATAAAGCCATTGCAACGCTTGGAAACCGGAAAAAATCGAACCGGTTATCACCTAAGTACATAGGGAACTTTTTCTTTCGGTTTTGTTCTACCTTTAACCATAATTAAACGGTTTTAGGTAACAAAAGTTGGTAAATAGGTTTTGTGGAATTAACCAGTTATTAACGGTTTTTGTCGCCTACCTTGTAAAGTACAAAAACGGTAATACGCAACCGTGCTGAAGTAGAAAACCGATTAATTTTAGGCACGCGCCCCGCCTAAACCGGTTAATTAGGAATTTCGATAACATTGTAGGCCTTCTAGATGTTAGTTAACATTTGTTAACTTTGTTATATATTATATAAACTTTTTTTTTTTTAGTTTCTTACGACTTATTGTCGGGCCTACGTTGTCCCCCCATAGTATTAATGCTGTAACATGGAAATATTGTAAAACCAAACCATTTTTTAAAAGAGTAACCATGGAGTTTCTTGCCGGTTCTTCTCCATAGGAAACGACCAACCCGAACCGTGTACCTTTTGTCGACGTTTTATAAGTGCCCATGTAGGCCTATGTAAAATAAAATAAAAATGATTTTGATTTTGATAACGCACTTTTATCGTTTAGACTCCGAACATAATAAACGATAATACCGGTTAGGTATAACATATGATAACCGGTTATTTTAATACCGGTTATATCCTGCCCGTTGGACTCGGCTGTCATTTGTAAATCTTTGACAGTCGTTACTATCCTCAGAAGCAGGAAAGTCCAGTCTTACAATGGAATATTATCTTTATCATTACGCAATAAGTTCGTGTTAGAGTGGAGGTCATTGCAATCGTTTCATGTAAAATACTTATATTCAGCTGCATCCAGTTAAACTCAAAGCCGACCCAAACAAAATTGAGAAATTAGTTGGCAGAAACTGCAAGACAACTTGATATAGGAGGCCCTTACTCCGCTTAATGGCGTAAACCGGTTTCTTTCCAAAGCCTACTCCTTAGTAACGGCTAGGCTTAGGTTTGAATAAATATATATTTATTATAGCTACATGTACATTGTTTGTGAAACAAGGTTTTTACGTGCAACTAATAGTTATACTTTAAAAAATAATTAATAACACTATATTTTTTCGCTTCTTTTGCCTACTGCTCCAAAACGGCTTGGAAGTTTAAAAATTATTTAGACAGAATAATTTATTGTTAGAATTTCTTCTTAACCTACAAAGGTTATGTAAAATCAAAAAATATTATGTAAACAAAACTGTACAAACGGAGGTCCAATATTGATATTCCGGCTCCGAGAGGGCGCACGGCCGCGTTACCATTGGGGAATATATACGCCGTTTCCAGGATCAACAGATACATACAAAGGCTTGAAGTAAAAGTTGTGGGGAAACATTATTTTCCAATTCCAAATGATATCTTCAATGAATCAGCAATCACCAGATGCGTGAAGGAAAATTTGTTGTAGGTAGGTATGCTTTTATTGATAATGATAATATTATTTATAGCCGTTAGCGATAATCTCGATATTAGTGTAATCGAATCGTCTCAATACCTATTTCCTTCCATTAACATGGTTATTGGGGACTTACAGTCTGGTGATACCGCAAAAACTAGATCTTCTACGACTTTATTTACGAAACATGACTCAAATTCCATACTGGCAGTATGAGTAGTTTATGCGGCCTACCCGAATGTCCTTTCTTTGGTATTGTTCGTCGAATCGTTGAGCTCCTTAAATTCTGAGTTGAGCTGCTCGGTTATTGACAAATGCGTGCACTGACTGGACAGGTCCACTCAATCTGGCTGGTACTATCCTCAAAGGACCATTTCAGACATCAGTCTACGTGGTCTTCAAATGATCTAACGAAGATTTTGTATGGACTTTAAAAGAGACTGTGACATCTGGGTTTGTTTTGGCCTTTCTTCTCAGAGTAGTCAGATAGGAAACGCCGAACTCATCTAGTTTTAAAATATGATCGACATGTAAAATTGTTTGTACAACTCAACTAACAGAAATAAAATAATTTATCATTAAAATTCTGTTACTAGCTTAAGCCAGCGCCTTCGGCCACATTAAAGTCGGAAGTTATCACAAGGAAACGTTTAATGTACTTGCAGAATAAGAAGTATCCTATGTGCTTCTCCAGGGTCCTCTGCTACTAAAATTCATCAACTCTGTTGCAGCAGTTTAGGCGTGAAAAACTAAAAGGGTAACAAACAGACAGACAGACAGTTATTTCTCATTTTTTGTATTAGAAGGTATGGAAGTACGGATGTATTAAGTACTATTTCCGGTGACTCTATTTATTTCGTTAATCGTTGCTGTGTTTTGCATTGTTCCGTGGTCCCCTGCGCACACGCAACTAAGATATCAACAAGTAGACACGCAATAATCGTTAATTACGATTATATCGTGTAATGATAGTTGTAATTGCAACAGTCATCACTATTTAGTTACACAATATTATGAAATTGAAACAATTTATCTGCAATTTCAGTGTAAGTTTATCCGTTGCGTTAGGTCATTCATTGTTAGATTAGAACGAACGCGGTGTGACGATATCTTTTGATTCGATCACCAAGTTGAAAGTTCGAACCCCTTTGTAACAAAGAATCATACGTACATTTGTTTAGTCATAATTGTCTACTGATAAGATAGCACGACTTTTTTCGATGATTTATCCATTAAAAGATTATTGTTCGAGTCATGATAATGGTGACTTTATCGTTGAGTAAATAACAAGGGGTCAATAACGATGACTTTCAAGTTCTTTTTTTAGTTATTCAAATTCTAGAAACTTCAGTTTTAACTTGCAAGGTTATGTACTAAAATGACGAATTCAATGTGTTATGGTAATTTCTACAGAAGTCAATGATGATTCAGTGTGTACGCAGTAAGGAATGAGGAAATATATTAGTATGTAGAGAAAGAAATGAATTTGTACGAGAATTCCCGTAGAACAAACGACACCAAATGTCAGGATGACATAATAAAATGTGTAGGTGTTTGTTCGTCGCAAACATGGCAACATTTGAAAATGGAATGCAGTGTCTAAATAGAAGGAACACCTGTGTCACTTCATTTATGTAAGTAAACACACAAACCCTTTGATTGAGCACAATAATAGTCAATTGTGGTGTGGGGCCTATATACCCACTGCTTGATTTCTGAAGTATTTAACAATGATAAATTAAACGAAGAAAAAAGTTATCAAGACATTGACTAGTACTAATAGACTCCATGTTCTAAAGCTTACAACTCGATTAATGCCTTAAGGTTCCCCTAGTCGACGGCACGAACTATTTTGTGCGCGAGGTTAAAATGCATGCTATCTCATCCGACAACACGTGCGAAAGAGATAGATGCTGTGATGAGCAGTAAGAAAGTAGTTCGATTTAGGACGAAACTGAGAGCTCGAAATTTTATAAACAGACCTCTGGGAGTCTGGATATCATGAAAACACGACTAAATATATATTTTCAAAATAAAATTATTTGCATTGTTGAATTACTAATCTATCCCTGTATGGTGGCTGTTTTGCAATTATAATAATAATAAATCCATTTATTGCAGACTAATTACATGTCCATAGTTGTTAGTAACAAAGGTCTTAAAACTATGTTAGTTAACTTATTGTATCATCTCGTCACGTGAAGCTGGATGAATCTTCCCAACATCTCAGAGTCTGGCCTCTCAGAAAACATCCTTAGGATTCCGTTGTCGCTCCCCCGAATCCGACGCATCAGAGAAGCAGTTTTCTTGCGCATCATGGCATAAAAGTCATCGACTCTAGCGTCAGCAAACATGCCCGACGCGCTGCAGAATCGGGGGAGCCTCACCAGAATCCTAAAGGCGTCATTGTATTGTACACGAAGAGCTCTGTAGGCCCGCTGGGTGTAGTTGAACCATAAAGCGCTGGAGTAAAAGTTTTGGCAGTAGGCTCTGAACAGTGTCACTTTCACGTCTACTGAACACCTTGAGAATCTATGAACCAACATGTTAGCACGCACCGACAGCGCTCTTCGTTCTCGCTCTACATCCGCATCATCTTTCAGGGTCCCTGTCACAAAGTGCCCTAGATACTTAAACTGAGCGACACGTTCTAAAGGTACTCCGTTCAGATAGACAGGTGGTACATGCTCCGGTTGTTTAATACCACCTCTTATGACCATACACACACTCTTCTTCTCGTTGTACCTCAGACCGTGGGCCGCAGCATATGACTCACAAACATCGAGCAGTTTTCTTATTTTTTATCCTTATTATATTTATTATCCTTCTTCTTATGGTATTTATTGCCGCCCAAAGATGCGTTAAAATTAGTGTTGAAATATGGAGGTTTCAACGCTCATAACTTTCAAATATATATATTTTTTTACTTTTTTGTTTCCATACAGGGCTAGATAATGATGAGATAAATTGATATCATTTTTATTTTGAACGCACATCGTCAAACAGTGGAGTAATCGCCAGACTACGTTTGTATGGAAGAATGATCGACTAGTGCAACCTTAAGTTCTTGTTCGACGGGTCCCACCAAATTTAAATTTCACTAAACGGCGCCAATTTACCGGTTTCTGATATCAGAAGGCGCTAAAAAAAGCAGGTGCTTTAGGTATATTTCCGAAATCGACTGGCCGCGCCAGGTTTAGGAATGCATTGTGAAAAAAAGTATTGAATTAACGTATGGCACCATGTTTTTTTCGTCTAATGAATGCAGTAGATAACGAAGAACAGGCACAAGTGGCAGCCAGGTATCGAAATGAGGACAATACGGATATTTATTCAAGTGTATGCCATTTGTTCTAGCACTTGTATTAACTTTATAATATGAATAATGAATTATGTGCCACAACAACGTAAGAGCCGTACCGTACCTACACGGTCCAAAGTGTTGTTTTTTTACAACAACTAAATAAGTTGTTATCGGTCAACATTTGTTGCTTCCGTCATCGGCTTTATAATCTCTTATTATTTTGAATTCAAATTTCTTTTGAAGATACTGATAACGAGGTCGACTGAGGCTAGTTTTGTTTTTGATAAGCTTCGCCTATCTAGTAGGTTTTTAATTGTGATATACCTAACTGGTTACCGGATGTTTTTGTAGCTTATCTTGCACGCGTTGTTCGTGGATTTAATCAAGAGGAAGGGGATACAATTTGGCAGGAATTCTGTTTATGAATACAATATTGTACATATTTATGGCTTTTCGAAGAAAATTACTTAGCTTCACTTTTTAGGATGCATTCATCATCATCGTTTCAGCCAAAAGACGTCCATTGCTGGACATAGACCTCCCCCAAGCGTCTCGCATTGCATCCACCGGAGTCAATATAGGTGGCTTCTTCACAACTTTTCGGCCCAGACGGCCATCCGTTCTGCGAGCGTTGTGCCCTGCCCACTGCCATAATAAATATAAAATAGATACCTATTTAAAATGACGACATGGGATAGCCATACAGACATTTCGACTATGTTTTCATTGTTAAAAAAATATCTCTCTATTTTTATATTAATAATCTCTGTACAGGTATAAAAATCAGCAAGTACACACTTGGACCAGAAGATGCGAGAACTGTCTCCACGTGACGTCATAGCATTTTGATCTAAAATCGAGTCTAACTCAAGGATATTTGTGTGTAATTATTCTTAAATACCTATCCTTTAAAAATAGTTAGTACTTAGGTATATACCAACACTAAAATTTAATTTAAATGCCCATTAAAAGTTAATGGTATTGTGTGAGCTCAATCTAAGTGCGTTCTGAAACTACCATGTGTTTTGCGGTTAGTGTAGGCAGTGTAGTGTTGGTGATTTTAATGTCGCTCAGCGCCATTGTGTTGTGCGTTCGATAAACTTTGTTTATGGCTAAATGAGCGATACGCCGTGCGTTGACCTAGCTCTCAAATAGAGAACGTACTGCGTTTAGATAGGGGTGGGCAAACTTTTATTATCATCCAGAAAAATATGTCTCGTATTTTTTTTCGGAGAGGCAGAATAAAAGATGGGTTTTGTTGTTCATGTTACAATTTAACAAGAAACTTCAGACGCTAAAATGATACACCTTTACGAAACAATAATTGTGTTAATAGTTTTGGGACACCTGAGAGCGCAATTGTTTTTGACGCCCGATGGAAACTTTGACGTGTGTTCCTATGTATTTGTGTATGTTTGTATATGTTTATTTGAGTATCTGTATGTGGCATCATAGCTCCTAAACGAATGAACCGATTTTGATTTCGTTTCATTTTTTATTTGGAAGGTGGCTCCATCGAGAGTGTTCTTATCTATGCTTGATGAAAATCGGTTCAGCTATTCAAAAGTTATGGGCGTTTTACTGTTTGAATCGGGCTGTTTCCGCAAGATATCGTGTCATAATTACGTGTTCAATAGATTGTCGATCGAAGCGCGTCTACTACTAGATAAATTATGTAGTATGCAATCAAAAATTGTCGGGGGTTATTCATATTTATAAATTTTACTTGTGATTTTTACCTATTTGTGTCGATGAAAAACATTGAGAATGCCTAAACAAATCGTGGGCCATATATAATATACCCCGATCTCTGATTTTCTGAAGTAAGAATGTGATGTTGAGTCAATCAAATTACTGCTTTAGTCTGAAAACCTTTAAACTTTGGCTTGAGGGGTTCGAAACGTTCACTCAATTCAGAAACCGGCGAGTCTTATTGGCAAAATAACGTTGGCGGGCCGGACTGAAACTTTTTGCGGGCTGGATTTTGCCCGTAGATCGCACTTTGGCCATCCCTAGTTTAGATTGCGCGTCGATATGCGTTCGCGCACCAATTACGAGATTGCTCTGCGGGATAACTGCTGAATGCTGTGACGTTTACATTTTATGTTAATTTAAAAACGTGAAATACGGCAGTACGGGTAATATCCGATTGTTAGAAGAGAGATACCGCGTTTGCTGGGCCTTAGATCTATCCTTTTACACTTGCCAGAGCTGAAAAATTGCTTTGTGCGACTCCTACAGCTATATATTTCTTCTATAGTTATTTCCACTGACTAAAGTATAGTCTTATAACAGGAAGACTCATAATTTGCATCGAACACATTACACAGTGCAATGTATGAATCATTCGGTTCTCGGAAATCTCAACGACTGACTAGATCGTGTTCAAATAATAAATCATTTTGTTGTAACAATTACTGTATTCCTTTTTTAATCATTTGTTTTATACAAACACATTTGAGGTCCTGCCTGGTTTTACCATGAGGTGCCGGATGAGAAGCGCAGATTCTGTTACCCCATCCCACAGCATAATGTGGAATCGATTTTTGTCCCATCGGGGTCGGCGCAAAACGTTTTCTTCTTCCATATCGTCCTGCCCCCGTCACGCCATCACTGACTCCCTTTTCCTTCATATCACTTCTCATACAGTTCATCCATCTTTTCTTTGGCCGTCCCCTCCCTCGCCATCTATCCACATTTAAATTCATAACTCTTTTATTAACATACGTTTCATCCCTCCTCATGACAATACCAAGACAAACGGTCAGTATTAGGTATTTTTATTAGACTGTTATTTGACTTACCTATACTCCATTTGAAAAAATATTAGACATGTTTCCATATCTTTTTACAGTCTGTTCAACCGATTTTGAGTTCTATCACGTAAGCATAAGGATGACATAAAAAGCATAAACCTGTTACCAAAACCAACTGTTTACTACAGCTACCTTTTGTCGTATCACCAACGTAATAGAAGTCAAAATCGGTTGAACGGGCTGTAAAATGGGCTAATTTAAATGTCTAATATTATCGCAAATGGAGTTTAATTTATCGAACAATTCAAAGTTT
This sequence comes from Orthosia cruda, assembly GCA_964057195.1. Lineage (NCBI taxonomy): Eukaryota > Metazoa > Arthropoda > Insecta > Lepidoptera > Noctuidae > Orthosia > Orthosia cruda. The sequence goes on from OZ059846.1 coordinate 8,338,270, forward strand.
GTAGACTGTGGACCTATCCTAAGAAGAATCTATCCGTGAGTTACCTTTTTTTGTTTACGAGGGGGACACTTCGATAAAGCGCCTGGAATTTTGGGAAAAAGACCAGGAAGTGTGGGATTTTTACCTCACTAAAATCACACCGGTGATCACCATCAGCACGTAGAAGGTACCCCGTGACCTCTCAGAAGACCTAAAGTTACCTAATGGGGAACCATCAAAACTAATAAAATAACTAAATACCTAGCTATCAATGTAAAGCTTGCTGCTAATTTTATTATTGCCACGTGGATCATTAATTTAAGATAAAAGCCAGACCAATCTCAAACCAAAGAAACCTTAGCTTAGTCCTTAGATAATAATTATCTTCATAAAACCTCTCAATATTGTTACTTTATGAAAACAGCTGATCATTAACAAAATACCACCTATAGAATCATTTGAATAGGTATTCATACGGAGTTAATATTATTTTAAATTCCTAAAACTTGTTCGATATATCAACACGAGAAATTGTCAGCTGTGCAAACTGAACGAGCATGGTTCACAGAAATTTCGCGAACAATTGTTTCATGAACGTAATTAAATCGAGCTGCCTAGTCTTTTGCTGACTATGGTGGGGAAGGGGGAGAGGCCCTTCCAGTTTAACGAGGTAATTTAAATCAAATCAAATATTCTTTATTGACATAATAATTGTTTACAGCAATGTTGAAGCCTCTGGCTCCCGAACTAGGCAGACCTGTATGACAGGAGTCAGCGCCCTCCCCATTTTATTTCATCTTAATAACTAGTTATGTCAAATCAAATTAATATTAAATTTGGAGGAAAATTTATAATAAATATTATTAATAATAATTGTTATTAGGTATAATATCCAATGTCAAATCAAATTAAAATCAATATAAAATTTTGAAAAAAAAATAACAATTAATAATAATATAAAATTTTGGATTAACATACAATTCAACAATAATAACTAAAAATATATATATATATTTATATGGAGCGACTAACTGCCTGGCCTCCTCAACCCAGTAATTGGGTAAGAGGATACCCCTTGGGACCAGAAAAACAGACAGAGACAATTATTGTCTATGTCTGAAGGCTGTTTTTCTGGTTATTATGTACTGGTCGCTTGTCCAAGGGAATGGCGAGGTAGACCGAGACGTAACACACCGGATCAATTCAGGATGGATGAAATGGCGACAGGTCACTGGAACAACTTGCGACCCATGGATGTCCTCAAGTTAAAGGGGAATATCTGAAAGTCCGTGATGAGACCTGTCATACTGTATGGATCAGAATATTGGGCTGTGAAAAAGATGGATGAAAAGAGATTGCATGTAGCAGAGATGAGAATGTTGACATGGATGTGCGGTGTGACGAGATTGGATAAAGTGAGAAATGAGTCTATTAGAGGAAGTTTGAAACTGGCGGCAGTGACAGAAAAGTTAAAAGGAAATCGTTTGTGCTGGTATGGTCATGTGATGAGAAGGGATGAAACGCATGTTACTAAAAGAATTATGAATATAAATGTGGGTAGATGGAGAGGGAGAGGAAGGCCAAAAAAAGATGGATGGACTGTGTGAGGAGTGATATGAAAGAAAAGGGAATCAGTAATAGCGTGACGGGGGACAGGACGGTATGGAAGAAGAAAACGTATTGCGCCGATCCCAAGTAACATGGGACATGGACAGGAAGATGATGACTGCCATGACATCTCTCTAAGACAAAAATCGATTCCACATTATGCTGTGGGGTGGGGTATAATCTGCGCTTCTCATCCGGCACCTCATGGTAAAACCAGGCAGGACCTCCAATGTGTTTGTATAGAACAAATGATTAAAAAAGAATACAGTAATAGTTACAACAAAATGATTTATTATTTGAACACGATCTATAGTCAGTCGTTGAGATTTCCGAGAACCGAATACGGTATGGAAGACGGTATGGAAAGTGTTGCGCCGATCCCAAGTAACATGGAATAAGCGCAGGAAGATGATGATGATGAATTTTTTATATGACATAGCCCTTAGAAGAATATAAAGTAAGATCTTAAGTAGAGTCGTTTTTTTACAGTTTAATATAACATTACTTTTAAGTTTTTGGGATTGAAATAAAGGAATGTTCAATTGTCAAGCGTTATTATTGTAGATTAGGTAAAGATTCAACAATATGTTTTTATTTCACATACCTAGTTGACAATTAAACTACAAGCAAAATTTCAAAATTTAAAAAACCCCCCGACACCTTTATCTTGCGAAAACATCCCGATTCAAACAGTAAAACGCCCATAACTTTTGAACGGCTGAACCGATTTGATTCAAACATAGCTAAGAACACTCTCGACACAATCACCTTTCAAACAAAAAAAAACTAAATCATAATTGGTTCATCCGTTGAGGCGTTATGATGCCACAGACAGACACAAAGATACACAGATACACAGATACACAGAAACACAGACACACAGATACACAGCAACACATGGCACCTCAAACTTATAACACCCCTTTTTTTCCGTCGGGGGTTAAAAATGTAAAGTAACAGTCAGAACGTAACCGTAGCAACGGTAGATATAGCCAATGAAGATTGACATACATCACAATTACTTACAACTTTTTTTGTTCCACATAAACAAAAAAAAACTTTTGTTTCTTAAGAGCTTAATACTTTAATCAATTAACCCATTCACAGAAGACTTCGGCAAGCGTTGCTTAAGGCGCAGATACCCCTGAGTACCTGATTACAAAATGAGAATCACGTCTAAACGGCTAGTCGAAATTTTTTGGAAAAAATATTTGTTAGACTAGACCATTTTATTAACAAATTAATCCAAAAAAGAATGAGTTTTATTCGTATAACATGGTGTAATTAATTTGTAAAGTTATGTCTAACACGTACAAAAAAAAACGACAATCGCACCAAAGCTCCCGGGTTTATTTTAATGAAATTGTCACCATCTTAACGACAATTTAATAATCAACATTTTGATCTAAAACTTTTTTTAAAGTCATAGAATAATAAGGAAAGTACAAAAAGCTACTGAATTTTGGTCGCGCGGGCGTGAAACGAGTGCGCGTTTCATTCATTCAAGGTCGTTGCCGACCATTGTCGTCTTAAGCTTGAAGATCGCGGTTGTAATAACTAAGCCACGAGCTCTCATACACACACTTACCTCTCCTACTACTACCTAATCCATATGAAACATTTCGGTATGTCTTACAAAATGCGCGAGTTCTGTAGATAACGCCGTATCATCTCATTACTAGGCACTTGAGGCTTGACTGATACCGTTCTTGTCAGACATTTTGATAACATTGTTTTAAATAAACAATAAACATACGTATCCGCTTCTTAACTAAATTAATGTTGCATTTTCACTGTAAGTGCTCGTATGACTTTCGAGAATTTTCTTTAAGCCGTTGGCGGGATTACTATATTATTTATACTATATAAAAAGGCATTTTTCTTAGGCCCTTCTCAGAATAGCGGCCCACAGACAGACTCCGCGTGTCAAAACACGGAGTAAAATTACGATCAATGATCCTAATTTGACATTTTCATTTAGCATTATCGACATCGGATATCCACTGAAATCTAGAAAAATGCCTTGTTATGCCATATTGAGCTGTAAATACTGTATAGAAAAAGTTGACCGAGACATTGGAAATGTTTTCTTTCATTGGTAAGTATATTTTTAATCCAAGAACCTATTATAATATAATTATAACCTAAATTGTTCGTTAGTTGATGCATCATTTCTGTTTAAATTTATATAATCATCTATTGAATAAAAACATCTGTACCAAAGCAAATTGTTTAAAGTTCTATTAAATTCTAAGTTATTAATTTTCTTATTTTTTTTCCGGTAGTTTATTATAAATTTTATATCTTTATTTTGTGTATATTATTTCATCACTACTTCTCTCAAAAACGGTGAAGGAAAACATCGTGAGGAAACCGGCATGTCCTAGAACCAAAAATTCGAAGACACCAACCCGCATTGGGCCCGCGTGGTGGACGGTTACGGGCTACGGCCCATCCTCTCTCACAGAGAGGTGGCCTGTGTCTCAGCAGTGGGAACATGATGATGATTATGATGGTGTAGCAGTTTCCGTCACATATCTTTAATCTGCTTCGAGAGACCAACAGAGGTTTGTGTACTATTTACCATTAAATTGGGCCTTATAATCCTGCTCAAAAAGTGTTTTCTAACGAATTTACATATTTCAAAAACATACGTAAAGGGTGTCTCAGAATGTTTTTCTTTTTTGATACTTAAAAAAAAGATACTAGAATTAGTTAAAACTCGGTTTATTTACTGTTGAATTAATGAGCAGTTTTTCAATTTTGTTTATTAAAAACATTGTTTAGTAAATGTGCATCCTCCACTTCCTGACACTCAATTTTCCTGTAACTAAAATCTTCAATCACACGCAAAAAAGTGAGGGACCGACAATTCCTTGACGTGATATGGCAGCCCAAATAGCCCAGATTAAACTTTTGCTGATGTTCTCCTATGGGGCTACTTAAAAAGCAAAGTTTACAAACCATTGCCACCCAACCTGAATGTTTAAAAGCAAGCAAAGACTCACAGATAAAATAAATAATGAAAATTTTAGTTCCAGGCCAAATGAGTCTCAGGCAATGGAGGGTGCGAATTTACTTAATTTCGTTTTGTACAAATAAAATTGAAAAACTGCTAATTAATTCAACAGTAAATAAAAAGAGATTTAACTAATTCTAGTATTTTTTTTTTAAGTATCGAAAAAGAAAAACATTCTGAGACACCCTTTACTACAGGGATGGGAATGTAAGTAAACGTTTTTCAGTGAATACTTGTCGGCACGAATCAGTCCACTTGAGACCATAAATATACCTTCTGGGCTATAAAAGCTCTCTGGGCCTCTTTTTTGGGACAATCCTACCGCACTTTTCCCAAACCAATGCATCTTCTGAAAGCCATAATCAACAGTGGCGACCACCAGAAAATCTCTGGCGTCTCTGGGCGTCTGTAGAGTTTCCCCATATGATTATCCCATATCTCAATACTGAACGTACATGACTGTGGTATACCATGTTTGCATTGAGCCTCCATGATAGAAAAACTCCTTCTACTTTTGCATTCGGGGCTGTAATAACAAATATGTAGGTATTGACAAATACTCAGGTAATCTTGAAACACTGATGGTCTTAAAAAATCAGCCATGTGCGAGTCGCGCACAAAGGGTTCTGTACCATTATCGCAAAACGGCAAAAAAAATACGTTTGTTGCTTGGGAGCCTCACTTAAATTTATTTTATTCTGTTCTTAGTATTTGTTGTTATAGCGGCAACAGAAATACATCATTTGTGAAAATTTCATCTGTCTAGCTATCACGGTTCATGAGAGACAGACGCACAGACAGACAGACGGACCACGGAGTCTCAGTAATAGGGCCCCGTTTTTACCCATTAGGTACGTCCCATAAAAAATGCGTCTTCGAGAAAATCTCAGGATTTTCAATAGAAATCAAAAACCAAGCCTAGCATTATTGGAGAAAGGCTAGACAGAACGAGGTATGTACGTCTATCAATACTCTGGAATCGGTCAAAATATTTGATGACATTGGTTTGTTCGTATTTAATATTTATTTTTGTAGACAAAGACTTTCATTTAAACCTACTATCGTTGGAGATAATGCGACGTTTCGTCACAAACAATTACATTGCAAGTTAATATTTTTATGATTTATATCTCTGTCGCCTGCAGCTAAATTATAAATGGCATTATTAATTTATGCAAAACAATCTGATGTTATGACGCCTCAATAAACATAATAATGAAGCAAGTCGCCTTGGCAACACTAAAGGTCATTCATCTTTACATACCTACCTACCTCTTTATCGAAAACGAATGTTCTTTCTTTTCTAATCGTACACAAAGTTGAAACAAATTGATTTTATCTATTTTAAGCTGATAGTATGATAAAGTAAATAACATACCTAATAGATTGCAATTACCTAGCTTATGTAAAAGGCGAGTTCAAACGAATAAATACCTTTTCATTTTTTCGTGGATCGCTCATGCAAACTGCTCTACCATGGAGAGATAGCGCAGTTATGTGGGACTCCAACCCACTAAAACTCCACAGTGTCCTCCTGTGCCGCTTATGGCGGGAACACGGGCACGCGTTAGCACTCACCGCGAACCCACCGCGGCTTACCGTCACCGGACCCTCCTCTGGAAACGAAAACCTACTATTTATCATCATCATTTCAGCCGAAAGACGTCCACTGCTGGACATAGGCCTCCCCCAAGAGTCGTCACACTGATCAGTCCTGTGCGTTTTGCATCCACCGGACGCCCGCAGCCTTGACTAGGTCATCGCTCCACCTAGACGGAGGCCTTCCAACGCTGCGTCTGCCGGTACGCGGTCGCCGTTCTAGAACTTTTCGGCCCCAACGGCCATCTGTTCTGAGAGCAATATATGTGCCCTGCCCATTGCCACTTAAGTGTGGAAATTCTTCGGGCTATATCGGTAACTTTGGTTCTCTTGCGGATGTCTTCATTTCTGATTCGATCAGGCAAGGAAACTCCGAGCATAGCCCTCTCCATTGCTCTTTAGGTGACTTTAAGCTTTCTGACGAGGCCCATTGTGAGCGACCACGTCTCTGTCCCGCAAGTAATCACTGGCAACACACACTGGTCACAGACTTTCGTCTTGAGAAACTGTGCCTGTGGTAAGTTGGACGAAAAGATACCGCGTAACTTCCCGAACGCTGCCCAGCCGAGTCGGATTCGACGGTTGATCTCTTTCTCGAAGTTTGACCTACCTAACTGGACCGTTTGTCCCAGGTAGACATAATCGTCCACAACTTCGAATGTAGAGTCTCCGACTTTGATAGGAGTGGGTGCAACATGGGCAACAAACATCTCCTTGGTTTTGTCATGTTAATTTTTAGACCCACTCTTTCGGAAGGTCTACTGAGGTCATCAAGCATTGTACTGAGGTCCTCTATAGTCTCAGCCATGACCACTATATCGTCGGCAAACCGAAGGTGAGTGATGTACTCGCCATTGACGATACCTATTATTAAGTATATAAAAATGATCGTCAAAATCGAATTGGTCCTTTTTAAGACTTGTACTTAAGAGTTGTATTCTGAAAACTCCAGGCAAGCCATCACATCACAATGGTAGTCGAGAGAACTATCGAAACAGTAACAAAAAGGAACCAAAAAAAATTGAAAACAGTTTATGAAGTATACATATATAATACTACCAGGTAGGACTGAAACATGAAATTCGCGGTCTACGTATGATGGATGAGTAAAATTGAACGTGACCATAGTCATCTTCTCATTTTTCTCTGAAAAACGTACACCCTCGTAAATTCGTAATACGCAGTAGCTGCGAAACGTAAGCAAGCCCATATGTATATTGTATACCTAATCACTATCACAGACATGACGCTATACTTAAAAATAAGGCACAACAACAAAAGCTGTTGATTCAAACATACGACGTTTTATCTTATATACAGTTATGTACATATATACAGTGAAATATTTGCATGATAATCGTGATCAATCGAGTCTGCACACTCTTGTATGAATTGAAAGTACCTTCAGACCAGACGGGAGAGGTTATCTCCTTGACCTAACTTTATCCTGTGACTCCTTTACAATGCTGTCGAGAAAATCATTATTCTAATGAGGTAATAATTTGTTGTAGACGTAGAGATACAAGTTTTAAACAAAGTAGGTACTGGCAGCGGTCTGTCTACTGACGATTTGTGAATTCTGAGACGTGTTATTATTGGCACTTAAAATATGTTTTGACTCATTGAATACTAATTTAAATGTAATTTTCAAAGTAGGTACTTCTACATAGATGAATCAAGAAAAAGGTTACCTATTGAAAGAAGTCAGAAGTGGGATCTGACTAGAGAATACAATCCCGAGCATGTTTTTCAATCCCGAGATCTCGGGATACCGGGCCTATCCCGGGATTAGACTATGTGGTTTCTAATTGGGCTCAAATGAAAAAAAAATTAGAGACTAAAAAAAAAAAAAATATCTTTGCACAACACAAATCACAATATAATAAGAAAAGAAAAACCGGCCAAGAGCGAGTCGGACTCGCGCACGAAGGTTTTCGTACCATTATCGCAAAAGACGGCAAAAAGCGACGGGTCCAATAGGGTCCCGTTTTTACCCTTTGGGTACGGGACCCTAAAACAGACAAAACAAAATAAACTATACTTTTGCAAGAAATCAAAAAGACAACAGAATAATACTATTTACAATTTAGACAATATAATCGCAGAAATATCAAAACATCCAATGTTGACTTCCAAGCCTGCTTCTTAGTTTATTGCCAACATAAGCGCTGGAAACGCTCGCTCAGGTTCTACGCTGGTTGGAGTACGTCGTATCTAAGAGTTGCTTTTTGTCGTTATATAATAAATGCTATTAATATAATCTAGCCAAGGTTATTGTCAAGGCGCAACGGACTACGGAATAAAAATTAGACTTGTTTGTGGCAATCCCGAAAATCCCGAGATTAGCCAAGTACAGTCCCGGGATTTTCGGTGCCAGTAAACGTTCGGGATCCCGAACGTTGTATTATCTAGATCTGACTGAAAGTCTTCATATCGCATCCAAGGCACATGCCTTGATTATCAGATTAATACGTCACACAAAAAACAAACTAACATAAAAATCAATTGCCAATGACATTATTGTATATAAATAGGCGATTATCAATTACATACAAGTATAACAACTACGTAGAAGCTGTGTTTACGTGATATTTCACAAACATTGTCGTTTATAGCAATTTGTACTTGCGCAATAAAAGTGCATAAAGTATATTCATTACAGCATTGATTCCCTTATCGGGGGATATAGATATACCAGTCACATCTATTTACAATGCGACCATGTGTACCTATGTACTAAAGCTTAATGAAACGTGTTATAATTAAAAACATACCATTGAAATGTAGTATGGATTTCCCAACCGCATTTATACTTTTTCCCACTACATCCCTACTAATATTATAAATGGGAAAGTAACTCTGTCTGTCTGTCTGTCTGTCTTTCTGTCTGTCTGTCTGTCTGTCTGTCTTTGCTTCACGCCTAAACTACTGAACCGATTTGTGTGAAATTTGGTACAGACATAGTTTGGAACTTGAGAATGGACATAGGATAGTTTTTATTACAAAAAATAAAATATAAAATAAAATTTATTCCGGACATACAGCGCCATCTATTGGTCAAGAGTCGGCATCAGAAGTCACTATTCCACGCGAACGAAGTCGCGGGCAAAAGCTAGTACTCTATAAATGCTTTCAGCATTGTTGTAGGTACGGCCTTAACCTTCCCTAAGCTATTATTGGAAAGATAAACATTGTTATATTTTCCTTTAATAATTTTCTGTTGGCGAATATTTCTGGGTTTGGCCGGAGGTCTTATTTCCTTCAATCTAACATTCTTTACTTTGTAGATTACATTACGTGTACACGTGCATTGGTAAATTAACTAGAAATGACGAGATATACACGTGGAGACTGTCGTTTCTGACCTCTGTAGCTTCAGTGGGAATACCTGTAACCTAAGAAAAGATAATTATTACATGAGATTTTCTGGTTTTGTCTTAAGTTATTATCCTTATAATTCTACTGCAAGTCTACACCGGCAGTGCCACTACACTTGGTGATACATGGTCAATTAAACACGTCGATTCGGCAGGCTATTTGACTCTTGCGGCTAGCTTGCAGTATTTTATTCGTATCTTCTTAATTTCTAGAGAAAATCTAAATTTTTTTATGCTTGGAGATCTGCTCATGCATACTTCGCTACCAAGGGCAGATAGCGCAGTTATGTGGGACTCGAACCCACTAAAACTCCATGGTGACCTCCAGTGCCGCTTATGGCAGGAACACGGGCACGCGTTAGCACTCACCGCGAACCCGCCGCAGCTGTCCGTTACCGGACCTTCCTCTGGGGTGTACCCCCCATCACCGGCGCACCAGAACACATTGTACGCCGTGACCGCCCCAGAGACCAAACCAGTACATGGGTGCCAGACGACCCCGTGTATGGCACCCTTGTTCCCCCTGTGACGGGCCTGGTCAGAGTCCCCGCCACCTACAACTTTTCGGCCTCAGGGGATAGGGACCTCCCCTGCGGCCCCACCGCGTCCGCCATCAGACGTTGGCGACCCCGTCCAGGCTGCGGAAGGTAGGGAGTACCGGCGCACGGTAATACCGGCACTCCTCTCCCGTCACAGCCTCCAACCCTTAGCCGCGGGACCTGGGATGCTCCATACGACAACGCGGCCCGCCTCAGTTGCGAAGTCACCTCTGCTACCAAGCGGCACCGCAACCTAGGTACTTGTTGGCCGCTACGTCGTCGGCTTAATCGGCAAAAGCCCCGACGAGCGACCTCTCCTCGGGTTCCTCTTCGCATCACCGTGACCAAGCCACGGCTACTGAGCCTCCCCGCCTCGACAATGCGGGAACCCACCGGGGGGGAGAGAAAGGTCTACCCCAAACATAATGGTAGTGTAGTAATGGGAAATTTAGCAGCAGGATTCTCAACGTTCTACCCAGTAGATAGATATCATATCTGCCTGCCTTAAAGCTAAGCTCGTAACCATTTTAATATGCCTTGCGTCTAAATTGATTTACAGCCGTGAAATAATAAAGTGAGATAAAATAGTTTATGTTCAGCTTAAGTAGCGAGACCAATCCAGCGCAACAGCATTGCTGATTGTTAGATTTACGCGCGCAGCATGTATGTACGTATCAACCTATTTTACTTCAAACACAATGGAGAATCAAATCCCATGCTTCCGTACTACCAATAATAATATCGAAAGTCTGTTTAGAAACAATTTTGATGAGTTTTGGTAAGTATTTAGATGGATATAGAACCTTGGCAAAGCACATAGCTTAGGTACTTTTTACCTCAAGAGTAAGGGATGATGACGGGGTACGAAACAGCAAATTCTATTAGTCCCGGTTAAAATTTAAAAAAAATATTGGACACGTATTTTTTTGCTTATTTATATCAATTAGAAATCATCAAGATAAAGCGCATCAAATTTCGGGTTTGGGGGCTTGTGACATAACTTCTATGCAATGATATTCAAATAAACAGATTCGTTATACACTCACAAAACAATTGAAAAAAGTGTTCCGCACTCACACTTTTCATTCATCTGACATTTCACTACAAGTCGAAAGGGATGGCTTGATAAAACCAACAAGAAAAAAGGAGACAGCTAGTGTTTGTCACTTGCATGTGAATGTAAACAAACATTATTCTGACCACCAATGTTGTTATCTTTTTCTAACCTCAAAATATCAGAATATTAGGAAAAAAATGAAATAAAAAAAAAGTCGTGTGGCACTCGGGGACTGCCGCGGTAAAGCTATTGCATAGCATTTATTCTAGATCCAGTCCTGGAAAATGCGTCAAAAAAATTAAAAACTCGAAAACGTAGCGAGCCAAACCCGCATTTATTTACGATTAATAAAACTCTAAAAAACAAAACAAAAATACCCTTATTCACATTGAAATAAGGTCGCTTTTCTTTGACAAGCAAAAGTGACCCTTATTCTCATTAGCATAAGGTCCACATTGATCACCATTGTCACAGAAACAGCTCAGAGAGACCGATAAAATGCAAAAAAATTACGACCAACAATAATTTTAAAACCCTCATATCTCAGAAACGGTTGGAGTTAGCGCATTTCTGACAAAAAATTTGCCCCTCTGCCCTCCGCTACTTCATCCCGGAGAACAAGATAGGATTCCCCCCTCCCCCTTAAACGTTTACCTCCCCCCGCAAAAAAATTTTTCATTCTATAAATACCAACACGGAAATCGAAAACACGTGCAACAAACCTCTCCCCCCCCACCCCCCTGCCCCTCACCACTCAGATTCCACAGAATTCAAAAACCTTATTAAAAGTCAAAGTATCACCGCCGTGCCCGTCGGAGTGGGGAGCGTGAGGTTTTTTCGTTACGGAATTTCTGGATTCGGTCCCCGCGCTCAAGGCCCGCGATAGAAGCTATGCAATAGCTTAATTAGTAAATTGAGGCGTATTGCGTACTTACATATGGTATGAGATCCCTTCTGTTTTATGTACTTTGGTATCATAATTGGTACAATTTCTAAATACACACGCTGGCATTTTTTTATTTTGTTTTTGTTTCAACAAAGCGTATCGCTCTTCGCCATGCGTGACATAAACTAAAGACTAAAGTTCACAATTGTGACCTATTCGTGTCTTCACTATGCGAACGCTCATAACATATCTGTTTATTTGAATATCATTGCTTCTATGTAAATAGTGTACCGATGCATGACATCATTTTTGTTAAAGGGACAAAAGAAAAAATAAATAAATAAAAAGTTTTTATTCACAGAAAGAAATTGTAACAATTTAAATATTACCTCTGCCAAACTGCAAAGCAGTTTGTTGGTAGACGTGGCTGCTTTTTTTTGTATATAATATTAATATATTTTTAATTTAACAATGAAAAAAACACTTTTTTAATCGTCATCCCTACCGACTATACGAGTAATTAACCTAACATAAGCATATTTTAAGAATGATTTCATGTTTAAAGTTAAACTATCTATCTATCTACGGATTAATCTATTTCTCAGTCAACACCAACCGAGGATAGTTCAAAAGAAGACTAACCGCAAAGTTTATTTGATTCGTATTTGGACCACGCTTTGATTTTCTGTAATGAGGTATTGTTTTATTGATTTAAAAATAGGTGTTCTTGTTTACGGAAAGTTGGGTTTCTTACTACTCAAATGGGTATTGAATAGTCAATTTTTTTTCCTTTGAAGCGTAGTTTCATGCATTTTCTTTATGATTTACACGGACGTTGCTCTTTGTTTTAGTTTCAAAATGTATTTTTTTCTTTGTCTAGTCACAAGCTGGACATGAATCATACATACTTACATAGTTACGCAGCTCCATACGTTTCTAATGAGTTTTTATTTCGAATCTGTGTAACGTTGGCAATTTTATCACGGCCATAAGCCGCGAATGGAAACTGCTTTGCGATATTAAATTTTCATCCGCATTTTCAATCACTCATTTCACTTACAGCACATGTGTGTGTAGACTCATTCGCTCCGGTGAGTCGTTGTGTGCATGACCGATAGGCCGGTCGTTGACCCTCTTATCAGCCACCTCGCCTCCGCGTTGCACTGTATGATCTTTTCCACTGGAAAACCTAGACATTTACATGATTATTTTCATAGTGTTTCTATATTCGCGACATTAGCAATTAAATCTTCCTTCCTACGTACCTCTGCAAACGTAGCTATTGGATGAATGAATATTGATAATTTGATACGCGTTATCAGTTAATTTCGGGTCAACAGAGAATTGATTTGAAACAAAATCTGTAGCTGTATTATTTTTGTTCTATGTGTAATGTAGTTATGTCGATGAATAAAATAATTCTCGTTTTTATGGTGTGGTGTCTAGTTCCTTATGCTTACACGCTACAGGCTCCGAAAGAGATGGTGGATTGTGAGCTGGACTTCTTCGTCCCAAAATCGCTGGTCACCGAGAGCAGTTGAAATAGCGAAGGGCCTACCTTCCTTCTATTGCATTGGGACAATTCCTACAGGCTCGTACATGAATATTATTAAGACAACAAAATAAATTATTTTACTCTTTTTCAACTCTCAAGACTCAACAAACGTTGAACTGGCAATCCCTACAAACTAATCCATTTTAATATACCTTCTAATTTAATTAGGGTTGCTACCTTTGTTTTGATGGAATATAGTTACCTAGGATTTTTTTCAAAATTTTCAATATATATAGATAGTATTTTAAGAAAAATCAGGCAAATATAGTCCAATCTTTTTACGCTTTCATTTATTTTGCCAGGTGTATCTACTTGTTATTTATTTTTGGCTTTAACCATCAAAGTTTTTCTTTTCTTTCTTTTCAAAGTTTCTGAACAATTTAGGTCTATATTAAAATAAATCAATATTTCGTTCTAATCTAATTAACTGATTCTGTATTCCTATATCCTCTCTAGTTTGTATTATTTACCTACTGATAAAAAATTAAAAATATCCTTATAATAAAAGCGGAGGTACCGAAAATGGAGAAAAGAAAGTAAATGATTAAATATATAAACATATTTGGTAAAAGCAATTTTCAGCAGTATTTTTTTTTAGTTTGGAAGCTGACTTTTGAAATAATATCATTGACTTCATTATTTCTGAATAGGTAGGTACACATCATTAACATTATTGATTGAATTTGAAGTTAATTATAAATATATATATATATGTTTTTCGTACTATATTATTTTTCTATACTATATTATTTCGTACTATATTATTGTAGTACCTACAATTTACGAAAATATAATACAGTACTATAATTATGTTACAGTAGGTACGGGTGGCAACCCTACTTCTAATACATGCGAAAATAACTCTGTTTGTAGTTGTACCCTTTTCACGTCGTAACGGTTAAATGGATTTGGATGTAATCTGGCACACCGCACAAGGGTAGTCCATATCCTAGACTAGGACATAGGATACCCGGGACTATGTTCCATTGGTATAATTTCCAACTTTCTCGCGAGTTAAGCCGCTCGCAGAAGCTGGTACAAAAAAAATTGTAGCTACTATTAGGTACTTACCTAATTTTAGTAGATACTACTGTGGCTTTTACCTAATAATTATATGAAGAAGGTAGTTTGTTGATAAATTAGGTAGGTACCTACTTACTTGCTTACCTTATTTCTGGAATCTGTAACTGATGCAGCAGGTTAGACGTATCTACCAACATTATGTGATACTAGTTACTGTCATAAGAATGTATGTAGAAAATATATATATAATACATAAATACCTCGTACAGAAGAGTTACTATGTCTCTGTTTGATCAAGTGTCGGCTTATCAACACAGTGGTACGCTGTGCTCCAGCCAGCCATCAACGGGGTCTTTGTGGCCACCCTGGCAACCCCACCGGATGCAAAACGCGCTTCTGAAATAACATCAATATTATACATGTCGCAACATGTCTTTATGGCCTTTGTTGAATTTTGTTACACCCTACTTTGTGACCTAACCCCTATCTAACTACATCCTATAGATATCCTCCTGATAATGAATGAGCCAGCAAAATACGGTTTGAAAATAACATATATGTTGTTGTTTAGTTTTCTAAGTACTATCGCTGGTTTTCATTTTATTTTTGCGTTTTGACTTATATTATGGTAAGTTGTGGGTAAGGTAAACAAAAAGTTGTTTTTGCATTACAATTTGGTACTAGCAGCGCCCTCTGTTAATGACCGGGATAATTAATTTCCGTATGTATCGGCAGAGTTGCTAGTATTATACATCAGTTACAAAAATATTTAACATGAACGTAACTGTATATTATTTGATATAATTATGTTAATTTTCAATTAATTATTTTATAAAATGGAGATCAATTCTGGTAGCACCATTATGTAATGTCACTAATGTCAGTTTTACAAATGTCATTGTCAAAGTCAACAAGAAAAGTTGCGTTCCATTGCACGTGAAAAGTTTTATTGCTTTTCATACACTTTTTATATTCATAATTTACTGCATGCATGTTAAAACTAGTTTTGGAAATAAACATGAACCTTATTTTACTAAAAATCATTAACGAATGCATGTTTTAAGCTTACTTTTTTAAAAATCTTGCTTAAAAAGGTCCGGTTTCACGTTATAACCAATTAAAAAGGAGCGTTGCGTTGATGTCAATTTATTTAACCGAACCGAAAATCAAAACAAATCAAATGCGATGCATGACGACAAATGAAATTCAAGTTTATCAATTCAAGGCCAGATATAAATATGTATTTTAATCAGTTGGCTTTGCCCCCTTCACGTCTAAGGGCCGCTCACAAATCTGGCTGTTTATTTTTAGCACAATAAAATAAAAAAAACACCATGGCCTCTGCAATGCTGAAGTTATTGAAAACTGAAGTAAGTTTAATATTTGTTTTTATTCATAGATATAATAATTCAACATTTTTATTATACGCCGCACGTTGTGCGCAGTCACGTTATCGCCTTATAAATATTTAAACAAGAACTGCTCTGACCAGTATAATACATTATGGGAAGGGAATTACAGTACCAGTATTCATAACTAAAAAATAAAAGTGTTTAGCAATATGCACATAATATCGTACTGTGTTCATGGCAATTACATTTGAGTATCAGCTATTAATGTAGGTTGAATGCTTGTATTACATCTTTATTGGATTTTTGCTTTTTTTTGCATTTCTGAAATGTCTGGCACATATTCTGTGTTAAGTATATATATTAAAATATATATTAATATGATACCAAAATAGTTTCAGTATGTCATACGAGATTTTTCTTTTCCCTTTTACTGACAGTAAGTAGCTGTTTTATAGACAAACAAAGGTGGTTTATACATTCACATAATTTGGTATTTAAACGCACTACATTATTTATAACTGATACCGATAGGCTCTTGCGCAGTTGAATGTTGATGTTCTAGTTTCAACATGTCTTTCTTTTATTCATTTTTGAAAATTTCATTGAGTTATCGCAATATTGATGTGTAAGTATGTCAAGAGGATGAGCAGAAGCATAAATTATATGTTGTAAATACGAGTAACTTACCAACTGCATAAGCAATAAGTTGACAAGTGTTAAAATATTTCATTGCTTTACTTCATAAAACATCAGTGACCCAGGCAGGTGCTTTACTTTTTGTAAATTATTTCATCTCTACTACTCTCAAAACCGTGAAGGAATACATTGTGAGGAAGGAAACCGGCATGTCTTGTACATGTGAAATCCACCAACATGCACTGGTGCGCATGGTGGATCACGGCCCATTCTCTTTCACAGAGCGGAGGCCTGCACGCAAAACGGACCAAATGCAAGTCTAAGTGCGGAAAAGGGGTCCATCTAACCTATCCTAACATCTTGACAAGTCCTTTGGTTCAGCAGAAGAAGCTTTATGATAACTATGCTTATCACTAAGTTTGAACCTTCGACAACCAACTTTTTTTAATTGTTAAAGTGATATTTTTATGTTTTCTGAAATGTATTCTTTGTAGTGTTATTAGGAGAACTATTTGCAAAATGTTGTTTTGAAAGAGAGAATAATAAACTTTAAAACTACAGTGCTCGCCAAACTTCTGAAGTTTGTTTTCCGATGCGCAAGGTACGAAACCATGCTGTTTTTGTATGAGATTTACCACTGCGCAGCCATTGTAGCTAGCTTCAGGGCGGCCAAGAAGTTTGGCGAGAACTATACATACTTCTCATAAGATTTGGTGGCATTATGTTGCAAGCATGTAAGCCACAACTACTTAATGTGTGTGCTATGTAAATTGCATTTAGGAAATTGAGTAAATAGAAAAAATATTAGTAGTATCAACTACATTCTATATAGTTTATTTCTTTGTTTAGTCTCAGCTGGTTCTGCGTAGAAGCTACAGCAGTGCTGCCCCCACCACAAAGCTCTTCATTGATGGACAGTATGTAGAGTCTAAGACTACCAACTGGATTGACCTCACAAACCCAGCTACCAATGAAGTTATTGGCAGGTAATTTAAATGTACAACTTATAGTTTAACGAGGAGTCTAAATAAGATATCGGGATTGCTCATTATTGGTGCGAGACTAACGGGAGTCCTGTATTGCTTTGTGTAACCTAATAGCCTCTTTCTTAAACATCTCTCTGTTTAACCTAGTGACTCTGCATTAGTTGCTTAAGGTAGTGTAGTCTGTCTTGGACATCATTTATTGTTAGTAATTCTTTTTCCTTTGTAATTATATATTCTGCTCTGGATGACTTTGTAAAATAGGTATTTCAAATATTACTTTTGTCTTAAAAGAAGAAAGTTTTCCTTTACTTTTTCTATGTTCATAGTCTTGTTTGTTTAGTTCATCTAGATACAAAATATGGCTAGCCACACCATAAAGGGAACATGTAACAATTTTTTGATGTTGCATAAAAACAACAATAAAAAGTTGCACCCTCACATTGAAGGCTTAATCGTTTTCAATACCAGTAGTTTTGACTTTTTTTCTTTTACTTAATTTTCAATTTCAGTAGTTTTAACTTTTTTATGGTTCTATGGAGTGTCAGAGGCCTGGTAATGGTACAACTAAGTCACTGATGAATGAAGATATTTAGTTAACATTCTGAAGAAATAAAATTATTGTATAATGACAGGCAATCAATGTTAACTGTGCCATCTTCAATATTCATTCTGATGCTTCAATTATCTAAATTATAATATGATAATTATTTACTCCATTCAAATTCATCAATACAAAGGTTTATGTTGAAAATAAAAAACAGGCATTTGCATTATTCACTACCCCACCTTAATGAATTCCTGGAAAAAGTTTGAATGAACTAGAATATTCAGAATATGTAATTACAATATCAACTTCATTGGATTGTTTGCCTACTTTTCGTTAATTGTGACATGGCGACACACCTTAATCACAGTTTGCCCACTAAGTTCTTATCACGACCGCCAAATCTGGCCTCATGAGTGACTTGATTACTGATAAAACAGTGTTTTTAGTTGCTATCTCATATTATTTGCCTCCATGAAGCATTACGTGTGTAATTGCTTATCTTAAGTAGTTATGTAACGGCAAACATAATAAGACTTCTTTTTAGTCAATATACTAATAGGTATCATACAAGGTCTATAATAATATGGCGACACTCGGGGGAGGCCTATGTTTGGCAATGATACAAGATCTTGTATTGATGTTTCTAGTACATTTTAAACCTAGCTAACTAAAACTAAAGGTTCATGGGCTAAATCAACCACAACGTGGGTCCCGGACAAAGTCGGGCGTCATCGTGGCAGACCCTGGCTAATCTTTGTCCTGCAGAGAGACAGAACAGGTGGAAAGTAAACTAAAATTAATAAACTTTTACTGGGAGTTGAGAGAAAACAAAACTTCCTGATATTTCCATAAGCAGAATATGTTCTGATTGCGTTTCTGATTTGTCGCTGAGACATTAGAAAATTTCTTTACCAACATTCCGTTAGAGGTTACGAAGTCTCTTCCCTCCTCATCGAAATTAGCTGAAGCTCTTCTTAAAGGAAACTTTACTAAAGACATACCAACCTTTAAATTTAAACCAATATGTCTTGATAGAATTAAAAACGCGTTCAAAAGTCTCAATATAAAAAATACTGAAGACTTATGGGGGATATCCGTTAGGGTTCTTGTAGATATTATTGATTCGATTGCTCCTGTCCTTACAGGCATATTCAATCAATGTTTGGACAGCGGCACGTTTCCTGACTTAATGAAGCACAGTAAAGTAGTACCAATTTTCAAATCAGGCTGTAAGGGTGATCCCTGTAATTATAGACCTATATCCGTGCTTCCAGCATTGAGTAAAATCTATGAAAAAATCATGCTGGACCAGATGTTGTCTCACTTCAATTCTAATGGGATCCTGCATAGTCAGCAGTTTGGTTTCACGAAAGGTAGGTCGACAACGGACGCGGGTGTAAAACTCATCAGCCACATCTTAGAATCTTGGGCGAAGTCCCAGGATGCCATTGGCGTTTTCTGTGATCTCTCAAAAGCGTTCGACTGCGTCGACCACAACACACTGATCTGTAAATTACATCACTACGGAATTCGAGGACAAGCTGCTGATCTCGTACTTTCCTATTTATCAAACAGACAGCAAAAAGTAAATGTTAATGGGGCGACGTCCTCCGGGTCTCTAGTAAAGATGGGCGTCCCCTAAGGTTCAATTCTCGGCCCTTTCCTCTTTCTTGTTTACATTAATGATCTCCTCTTTATGATGGCCAAATTATCGGATGTAATTCTATTTGCTGATGATACTTCGATAATTTTTAAAATAGATAGGAAAGATACGGATGTCTTACATGTCAACGAAAGTCTAATTATTCTCTCAAAATGGTTCGCAGCTAACAATCTCTTACTGAATGCGAAAAAAACAAAATGTCTTAAGTTCTCCTTACCAAATGTACCACAACGTGACCTAAACTTAAATCTTGATGGCAAAAATCTTGAAGTTGTAACGGAAACTGTATTCTTAGGGATTACTATCGATTCAAAATTGCAGTGGGGCGCGCACATTAGAACTCTTTCGGGAAGGTTAAGTTCAGCTGCATATGCAGTAAGGAAAATAAGGCAGTTAACCGATGTAGCCACAGCTAGGTTAGTATACTATGCTTATTTCCACAGTATTATGTCTTATGGCATTCTGCTGTGGGGATCAGCAGCAGATGTTGACTCAGTTTTCATATTACAATAGAGGGCAATCCGTGCGATCTTTAAAATGGGTCCTCGCGAGTCCCTCAAGAGATAAATTTAAAGAGATCGTTATACTGACTCTACCTTCACTTTTTATTTTGGAATGTATTTTGTATGTCCGCAAAAACCGAGGGCTTAATACACGCAGTAAGCACGAAATTGTAATACCCAAATTCAGATTAATTAAAACTAGCAAGTATTTTCTTATAAACAGTATACGCTTTTATAGATAGATAGATAGATTAAGACGAGCTGGTGTCCGCAACTCCACGTCCAAGCGCGTATTTTGCGTACGGATACGCTTTTATAACAAGTTGCCAAAGTCAGTTATAGAACTGACCGATGGAAAGTTCAAAAATCACATCAAACGTGTCCTTATAAAAAAAGCATATTATAAAATCAAGGACTACGTTGAAGATAAAAATTTTGGCTTTAGCTCCTTCTGCGCATGTGGCTTCCCTGGTAACGAAAACTAAAAACGGCACAAATATGTGGATGTCTCTAACTATTCTCAATCTCATTTTTTCTTTCCTTCTTTTAATTGGACTTTTTACAATAGTTCGCAATCATCTTATAGCCATTTGTAAAGAATAGTTACAGCACTGATAACATTTGTGCCACATGTTAAATTTAGTCTTGTTATATATATATCTTTTTTTTAACTTTGTATAGATACTTTTACCGATTATTTTGTGAATGTGTGAATATTGTAGGCCTTCTAGATGTTAGCTAACATTTGTTAACTTTGTTATATATTATATAAATCTTTTTATTTAGTTTCTTACGACTTATTGTCGGGCCTACGTTGTTCCCCCATAGTACTAATGCTGTAACATGGAAATATTGTAAAACAAAAACCATTTTTTAAAAGAGTAACCATGGAGTGGCTGCTGGCATTGTAATATTTACTTTTTAGGGTTCCGTACTCAAAGGGTAAAATCGGGACCCTATTACTAAGATTCCAGCGTCCGTCTGTCTGTCTGTTTGTCACCAGGCTGTATCTCATGAACCGTGATAACTAGGCAGTTGAAATTTTCACAAATGATGTATTTATGTTGCCGCTATAACAAAAATTACTAAAAACAGAATAAACTTAATATTTAAGTGGGGCTCCAATACAACAAACGTGTTTTTTTTCCGTTAGTTGCTATAATTTGGGACTGGGCCGGTTTATTCTATTAAAACCAACTTGTTTTTGCGGTTTGGTACGAAACCCTAAATGTCCGAAGTCCGACAAGCACTTGGCCCGTTTTTCCTTAATGAACTTAAAGCCAAGAAAACTACATCCCTTCACCAGTATCAATGAATATTTCAAAAGTGATCTTAATATTTTTTTTACTCATATTTGACTTATAATTTTTGTCGTTTCTTGTATTTGTGATAACTTTGAGATTAAAGGCCAAATGTTAAAACTGCATACCCATTCACTATCAAACAATGACGAATATGATGATGTTCAATGTATTAGCACATATATTTTCGTATCGATTGACTCAAATTTTGGCTCAACTATTCAAATTTCCAATTTTCTCCGACCAGTATTTATCTACCTGGAGAGACCTGTCATACGCCACGTTCAGAGCCCGACAGATTAGTACATAATTATTATTTTCTACTTCCAGGGTACCAGAAGCCACTCAAGATGAGCTGAACTCTGCGTTGGAATCAGCCAAGAAGGCGTACAAATCATGGAGCCAGAGCACCATCATGACCAGACAACAGCTCATGTTTAGGTTGGTACTAACTCATTGATTCGATTCCCGCACGGAACAAATATTTGTATGGCCTACAGATAATTATTCCGGATCTGGGTGTCTTGTGGATGTGAGTTTAGATGTTTGTAAACGCACCCACGATACAGGAAGAAATCTGAGCATCTTAAGGAAAAATAGACGCATCATAAAATAAGTTTCAGAGGTAAAATCCTAGTCGGTTGTGTTCTGTCTGTCCAATTACTGATTGGGCCGGAAAGCCCTAAAGTGGCAACCGCTTTGGGTCAGGTGAAGCGTGTGTAGGCAGGCCCGATGGTGAAGTGAATTCAAAATCAATTCCTGCTCATTTTAGTATGCAATAAAAACATTGATGAGAATCACATTCGAATATGACTATATTTACAGATTCGCCCGTCTGTTGAGAGAGAACCAGAGCAAACTGGCCGCCAAGATTACTGAAGAGCAAGGCAAGACCCTTGCTGATGCTGAGGGCGATGTTCTCAGAGGCATTCGTAAGTATACCAGATGATATTAATCTTTATCCAATTATCACTGCATATTATAAAATAAAGTCCCCCGTCGCGTCTGTACGCGATAAACTCAAAAACTACTGAACGGATTTTCATGCAGTTTTCACCAATAGAAAGAGTGAGAAACGAGGAAGGTTTTTGTGTATAATTTGTCACGGGTGAAGCCGGGGCGGGTCGCTAGTAGTCTATTGTTGAGAAAAAGTCTTTATTGAACGTGCAGTTTACCTAAGACGAGGTGCATATTGAGATGCGCCCTGAAGTGAAGTTGTCCTCAAAAATCACGAAAACAATTTAAAACAGCAAAACACTGCTGTCATTTTTTTTTAAGTATCTTGAGACCTACATTTGGCCAATATGTAAGTACTTAGTATTTCATACTACAAGGCTTTATTTCTAACATATTCAGAGTCAGTGGAGAACAGCTGCAGCATCACAACTCTTCAGCTGGGCGACTGCATCCAGAACATTGCTAAGGACATGGACACACACAGCTACAAAGTACCCTTGGGCGTTGTCGGAGGTTAGTGATACACTGCAACACTCCCTTGTAGTGTGGGGTCAACAAATAATTAAAAAACCGGCCAAGTGCGAATCGGACTCGCGCACGAATGGTTCTCGACCATTATCGCGTAAAACGGCAAAATAATCACGTTGTTTGCGAGCCCCACTTTATTTATTTTATTCTTGTTTTTAATATGTGTTGTTATAGTGGCAACAGAAATACGTCTTCTGTGAAAATTTCAACTGCTTAGCTATCACGGTACATAAGATACAGCCAGGTGACAGACGGACAGACAGACGGATCGCGGAGTCTTAGTAATAGTGTCCCGTTTATCGCCTTTGGGTTCGGAACCCTACAAAAGTACTGTTTATTACAAAAATAGAGAAGGCAATAATAAATTTCCTAAACAATGAAAATAAGCATACATTTTTATTTAGGTGCCTTCCTGACTGAATCGTTTTGGTACTAATTCTTTACCGGGCGTATACGCGTATATCTGTACTTATTCGGTATAGAAACAAAAACACATCGACCCGGTGTTTTAGGGAATCAAAATTCATGCTTTTCAGGGTTTGAATAGCAGACACCAATTTATTCTGGTATGTTGTCAACGTACTTAATGTCTATCTAAAATGCAAAAAAGTAGCTCATCAAATGGAAAGTAGCGAATTATGCCCTCAAAGCTATTTTAATATATGGAAAAGATATTTTATTAGAAAGATAAAACTGATTTTAGATTCATGTAATAATCATAATGTGATTAATAGAGATACCATAATAGGCACATAACTGCTATGAAAAACAAAATAATAAATATCACACACAAGATAACATAACATGTGATTAATAAATACGTATATCTATTACATAGATGAATATTATTTATTTGACAATGACAATACGTCACAAATATAATCTTATTTGTATTAAACTATTGCAAGTATGATACAGTTTAAAAATAACTATGCATGTGACCTCGCATTATGGTAACACAATACATAATACAGTACGCTTGCATACAGCACATATACATACAAAACCAAGACATGCAGTGTTGGAAAGTCTCCAAGGTGAACCAATGACCTCGCTCCATCTTCCTATGGCCCGACCAACTTTTCTTTTAAGGAACGTCCTCATTGGGAGCATTCTTTCGTGAGCATTTGTAAACAAGCAATCGTAGGCTAGCAACAAATGTTTCCCAGCGAGCCCAGAATTCACTTCAAAATCAAAATTTCTTTATTCAATTAGGCCATTAAGCGGCACTTTCGAACGTCAAAAATAAAAATTAAATGTAATAATAATTGATTCTACCGTCCATTCGGAAATGTAGCTTGTTATGGAGAAGAACGGACAAGAAACTCCAAACTTACTCTTTTAAAAAAACATAAATGTGTTTTACAAGTATTTGGTTACAATAATCTTGTAGGAAAAATACATATATGTGAGAACGATGTAAAAAAAAAAAAAAAACGCACTTAAAAGCGTCTAGAGTAAAACAAACAATTAAAAATACAATAAATAGGTAATTAAAAACATGCGGAGGCAGCTAAGATATGACCAATCCCAACTGACGGCGCCCGTTCACGAACATGACACATGGATCGGCACCACTCAGCTCAACCATCATGAAGGGAACCGAATGATCCAACACATGTGGCACCATCAGAGAGACATTAGAGAGAGCATGACACACTCAACTGCCGGGGCACACTGAAGTCAACGAACGACACATAGGTACAGTAAATGGTAGATTTACAGTTAGTACATAGTACTCACATATGTGCTGTGCAGTTATATAATCCAAAAAATAAATTGAGTTTATACAACACAAATATACATTATAATTATTCGTACAGTCTTCAGCAGGTCCAACAATACTTCAGAACTTTTCTGCTTATCACTTGTTTTTGTGCCCTAGTGGCTGTGGAGCTGGAATAGCGTTGGGCCAAGCATTTTTATCAGCGATGTAATCCCCCAACCTATAATATGCCTGCCTGCATAGTGTGCGTTTTATACAAGTTTTAAATTTCGTCTCATTCAATTCTAGAATGTGTGGCGGTATTTTATTGTAACATTTTATACAGTACCCCCTAAAAGATGACGCTACTTTAGCCAGCCTGAAACCTGGTTGAATTAATTGGTCCCTATTTCTAGTAACATAACTATGTCTATCGCTGTTTTTACTAAAAAGATGTAAATTCTTTCTAACGTACATGATGTTTTCGTAAATATACTGACAAGGTACCGTCATGATGTTAATGTCTTTAAACAGTTCCCTTAGAGAATCGCGCCGGCGAAGATTGTATATCGCTCTGATGGCTCGTTTTTGTAGAACAAAAATTGACTGAATGTCTGCAGGCCTTCCCCATAGTAATATGCCGTAAGACATTATACTATGAAAGTAACTAAAATAGACCAGCCTCGCGGTATCTACATCAGTAAATTGACGAATTTTTCTAACAGCATAAGCCGCCGAACTTAACCGCCCCGCAAGTGATATTAAATGAGGACCCCATTGTAACCTTGAGTCTAGCGTGATACCCAGGAAAACGGTTTTGTCGACGAATTCTAGCTTCTCGTTGTTTAATATAATGTCACAATCATAACTTTTGACATTCGGCAAGGCAAATTTTACACAATTAGTTTTTTTAGCATTCAAAACTAAATTATTAGCAGTGAACCAATTTAGAACTTGCCGCAATGCATTATTTACGTCGGCAACGTTACTCGTACGTCTATTTATGTTAAAAATCAAAGAAGTGTCATCAGCAAATAACACCATGTTCAGTTTGTTTTTCAATAGATGGGGTAAATCGTTAATGTATACTAAAAATAAAAAAGGACCTAAAATTGAGCCCTGGGGTACCCCCATTTTCACGTTCAACCCCGACGAATTGACACCGTTTATTTGAACTAATTGCTGTCTATCATTCTAATAGGATTTTACTAAATTTAATGCTGTTTGGCCTAGCCCGTAATGCTCAAGTTTCAAAAGCAATGTTTCATGATCAACGCAATCAAACGCCTTCGACAGGTCGCAGAAGATACCTATTTTATTAAGGTGACACCAGCGTCGGTTGTACAACGTCCTTTGGTGAAACCATATTGTTTCTCGTGTAGGATGTTTTTCGTATTAAAATAAATGAGCATTTGATTTAGCATTATCTTTTCAAATATCTTGCTGAAAACCGGCAACACGGATACTGGTCTATAATTATTTGTGTCTTTACTGTCCCCGGATTTAAAAAGTGGTATAACCTTACTATATTTCATTAGATCCGGAAAGACTCCCTGATCTATACACAAATTAAAAATTAAAGCTAAGTACGGCGCTATAGTCTGAATAATGGAGGTACAAACTTTGATGGACATTCCCCATAGATCTTCTGTCAGTTTTATCTTTATTTGCTTAAAAGCTTTTATCACTGTTATTGGGTTTATATGTGAAAAGTTAAATTCAGTCGGGCATGCTGAAACGTTAGCGTGTAATAAACCATAAGCGAGCGACGGCGAAGAATTTAAGGTTTCAGTAGTTTTAATTGGGATGCTGGTAAAGAAATTTACAAACTCTTGAGCAACCTCTTTGCTATCTCTAACAAGTCCATGTGTAGTCTCAAGCGTGTAATCAGTATTATTTCTTTTGTTCCTGTTTGTTTCATTGTTAATAATTTTCCAAACCGTCCTAATTTTATTTTCTGCGAATTTAACCTTATTGCTAATGTATAAAGCCTTAGCTAGTTTACATGAATTTTTAAAAATTCTTGAGTAAGTAGCAACATACTTATTAAAAGTTTCAGTGTTTACATAAGGCTTAAGGCCATACAGCTCGTAAAGTCTTTCCCTACTTTTCCTGATTCCTTTAGTCGCCCAGTCACTGAATAAAAACTTACGGCATATAGTTTTAGTTTTCTTCTTAAAAGTGTTATTGAATTCTGTTTGAACAACTGAGAAAACCTTTTTGTATAAAATATTACCATCGTTCACTGTGAGGTCCTGACAACTTAACTTACCAATTAAAGCGCTGTTAAATTTATTTAATTTGCCGGATGTTATTGGTCTGGATTGAATCTGCACTTGCTGTATTGGTATGCTGGACTCAAATGTTACCAGTAGCCCACTATGATCTGAAGGCAGACAATTCATAATGGCTTTGTTTAAGTAGTCGCAGCAACAAAAAACATTATCAATACATGTAGCAGTAGTCACAGTTGTTCGGGTTGGTTCCTCAAACACATGCGACAAATTAAATGATTTGAAGAGATTCAATAGTCTACTGCTATCTGAATTATTTTCTAAAATATTTATATTAAAGTCACCACAGATTATGACTAGTTTATTACCAGTTGTAAGTTTTGCCAAAACATCTTCCATCACTGACTCAAATATACAGTAGTTTTTATAATTGGGGGGTCTGTAAACGCACACTATAATATGCTTATCCAGCTCAACACAGGACAGTTCAACACTATGTTCAACTGATAGATCTACAATATCTTTACGAGATTTTGATTTAATACCATTTTTGATTAAAATAAGTGAACCTCCACGTAACATAACATTTCTGTTAAAACAGCTGCCCACAGTATAATTTTCATAATTAATAAGCATTGAATGTTCTTTCAGCCAATGCTCAGTAAAACAAATAATTTCAAACATTGTCTTTTCTAAAAACAGTTCTATTTCCAATTGCTTTGCAGAAAAACCTTGAATGTTTTGATGGAATAATTTTATAGAATTCTGCTTAGCCCCTTTTTTTAAATTAACTATGTGAGAGCAAGAAGGTACCTTCTTGTTGGTGGATGTACTCCTAACTATTTGGTTATTGGTACCCTCCCTTGTCCTACAAACTAGTTTAAACTATACATATTAATAGCAGAATTGCTAACGTTATTAATGTTATTGGATACCTGTAAATTAGTATTACTACTAATATCAACTACAGTACATGACTTCGACATACTATTTATGTCTGAGTTTAAAGTAAAAGATAATAGCCTCGCTATTTGACGTCTTACCCTAATAGGCAGATACACTGTATTGCCTGTCAACTTTAATTTATCAACAAAAATGTTGATGTCAAAAAAAACTAATTTGTCACTGTAATGGCTGACAAGGAAATGAATATGTTTATTCAGCATGTGAATATAATTATTTTGTCTACTAGACAATTTTTCCAAATATGGAAAAGCACACAATATTATTTTATTACAATTTAATTTTAGTAACTTTGTTACACACTCAGTGATGTCGTCTTTTTTACATCCAAACTGTTACCTATAAAGTTCTTTCAGCCAATGCTCAGTAAAACAAATAATTTCAAATATTGTCTTTTCTAAAAACAGTTCTATTTCCAATTGCTTTGCAGAAAAACCTTGAATGTTTTGATGGAATAATTTTATAGAATTCTGCTTAGCCCCTTTTTTTAAATTAACTATGTGAGAGCAAGAAGGTACCTTCTTGTTGGTGGATGTACTCCTATTTGGTTATTGGTACCCTCCCTTGTCCTACAAACTAGTTTAAACTATAAATATTAATAGCAGAATTGCTAACGTTATTAATGTTATTGGATACCTGTAAATTAGTATTACTACTAATATCAACTACAGTACATGACTTCGACATACTATTTATGTCTGAGTTTAAAGTAAAAGATAATAGCCTCGCTATTTGACGTCTTACCCTAATAGGCAGATACACTGTATTGCCTGTCAACTTTAATTTATCAACAAAAATGTTGATGTCAAAAAAAACTAATTTGTCACTGTAATGGCTGACAAGGAAATGAATATGTTTATACAGCATGTGAATATAATTATTTTGTCTACTAGACAATTTTTCCAAATATGGAAAAGCACACAATATTATTTTATTACAATTTAATTTTAGTAACTTTGTTACACACTCAGTGATTTCGTCTTTTTTTACATCCAAACTGTTACCTATAAAGACAGTTACATTGGTGTCTGATTTATATACATTGTTTGTTACAGATTCCATGATATGCTTGTAAGATGACCCAGGCATACAATAATTAATAGTCGAATAACTCTGATTGCTATTTAATAATTTACCTAAACCTCTTCCAACACCATCTGCAAACATAACCGAGCAAAACTATGAACGTTCGAGTCGAACATTCCCTTGTGAGCTTGGAGCATTCGAATACGATCTCGTTAAATGTCATTCATTTCAAAATGTCAGATAGAGCAGTCGTGGCAGCAGCTTTTTTTTTATTGTCCTCGAATGTCACAAACACTTAAGATAAAGAACTGGTTCCTTGCTTTACAAGTGGCCAGGTAATATAGTCCTACATACATAGGTACTCATTCATTTCATCATCTGAGTACTCGCTTTCGAGCATTTTATTTGCGTGAACATTCGAATGCGAGCCGTTTCCGCGAAAATCGCTGCAACGTCCACACGGGCCGAAGTTCGCGCTTGCGTGTAAGCTTTGTAACGCTCGGCTCAACGTCCACACTACTCGAATATTCGACGTCGAATGATCATTGCAAGTGAATGCTCTCAGTGAGGACGCTCCTATACGGGCCGAATCGTGGGACGGCTGCAGACATAGCACCCTTGGAAATCTTATTTTTACGGTCCGCAGGCGTTTTTGAACACTTACAAATTAGCCACGTGTGTCCCTTCAACCTTCTCCCAAAATTGGGTTGGTGAACTTTCACACTACAAAGATGTTTGACTTCGTTGTCGTCCAATGACCTGGTGAAAGTCACCGGATATCGCTGGATGCGGGCAGTACAGTCTAATTGCGCAAGTGTTATTGCATAGACGGAAATCCACATCGCGTCTTTCAACTCGTATGTGATTGGTCGATTGATAGCGGTCAAACCCTTTGCCTTGCCGAATTCATTTGCGCAATTAGGCTGCAGGTCCGGACGATGTGGCACACTTGGGTGAAACCTATGACTGGCAGTGGACTTCTTTCGGTTGAAATTATGTTGACAACATTATTTTACTATTATATTGACTAACCAATAGAAACTCAATTAACGGTAAAAAGGTAAAACACAAGCTGAAAGAATACTACAACTCGATGTTACCTTAATTTGTCAATAGCGCGTTGAGTAATTTCCAGACCATGGCATGCTAGGAAAGGCCCCAGCGTTCTAATAGTGTGCTTTGTTTAAGTCTAAGGACAACAACTTGTTTTTATAAATAAATAAATAATGATAATAAATTGTTGTTGTTCATATATATTAAAAATGCTGTACATGGCCAGCGGCCTAATTGTGTAAGTGAATTCGCAAAGGCAAAGGGTTGCACCCCATCAATCAACCAAACACATACACGGAAATACACATATCGTCTATCATCACGCATATGATTGGTCTATTGGTCCATAACCTCTTAGAGCAAGGTTATTTCCGTGTGCGTAAGAGACAGATGTATATGACTTATATACTTGGTCCCTTTTTCACAGTCGAACCAATATAGTTTTGACACGTCATGGTACGGGGGCTGATGATAGCATCATCCCCTTTTGCCACCGGAACAGGGATGGAAAAAATTATCCTTGTCCCAACCGTACAGTTAGCGAATAGTTGCTAAGATAAAAATTAAATTCTGTTTCCAATTTACCAGGCGTGGCTGCCTTCAACTTCCCCGTGATGATTCCCCTGTGGATGTTCCCGCCCGCACTGGCCACCGGTAACACGTGCATCATCAAGCCTTCGGAACAGGATCCTGGCGCGACCCTCATGATGATGGAACTGCTCAACGAAGCTGGGGCACCTCCCGGTCTCGTTAACGTTAGTATTGCTTGGCTTTTCTATACTTCTATAGTAATATTATAAAGAGGAAAGATTTGTATTTTTGTATGTAACGAATAAACTTAAAAACTACTGGACTTCTTTCACCGTTGGGAAGCTACACTATCCCCGGGTGACATAGGCTTCTTTTTATCCCTGTATTCCCATGGAAACCGGCAATACGCGGGTGAAATCGCGAGGCGTCCGCTAGTCTTCAATATATTGAGATGGAAAGGGATGTTTGGCAGTTTATAACAGTAATATAAAGATAATCTTTTCTTCACACTAGTAAGATGTGACTTAATTTTTATAATGTTCCATTTATAAACTGGGACAGCGTAAACGGGAGAGTTGAATGTTTATGCACGTTTTGCCCAAATATGGTCATTTGCTGTATAGCTGAAGTCTTCAATTTTTTTAAACTTAATTGCTCTCTTTCTTTGAGCTGCCAAGGCCTGTGTTCACTAGTATCACTAGTTAATGTTTGGGGTTTATAGTAAAACAAATAGATTAATCAGTAAGTAGACAGTACTGAATGCTGACTAGCGAAGTAACGTAAATACTCGAAGTGCGGCTACGTTTATTAGATAGCACATCTCTGCTGATTTGTGGTCATTTTGTAAACGACAGTTTTTTGTATGCAGTATGAATATCAGAATCTCGTAATATCGGAATGAAATTACAATTCCGATACTCACCCTCAGTTTCCCACCTTAAAATTATCGGAGAATTAATGTGACAAATTGTCAAGCACGCGTTATCTGCTGTGATTGGCTGTTGAAAATTCATTCGACCAATCACAGCAGATAACGCGTGCTTGACAATTTGTCACATTAATTCTCCGAAAATTTTAAGGTGGGAAACTGAGGGTCAGTGATCCAATATTGGAGTCTCGGAATCAGAAAAAAAACAATATTTGAGCATGGAATAAAGATGGAATAATTATATTTTACCATTGCTTATATTTTAATTAGTTTATTTTGGTTGTTTAACGAAATAAGAAGCAACCCAGGATTAATTTAAATTAATAATAATACTCAAGTAGAACCGACAAAAAACTCAAAAATCAATAATCGTCAATCACTACGTTACCAATCAATATCCCATGGATTTGGCGAGTGATAATTATACTAAATTTATAAATCATTATTACTCACTAATCGGGTTCACTTTCAGATTGATCGACAAACATTTATTTTGTTTATAGTTTTTATGTTTTAAGCATTGTTTTTTTTCAGAAACAAGACTTTTGAATTTTTTAGGTAAATAAGCGCTCTATTATCCAGTCACTGGTGAATAGAAAACCTATTATGTCGCGGCATAAACGTGTTTTTTTATAATACTTAATCCAAACTCATACCAAATTTGTAGAATTAACAAAACAAATTTGCTATATGTAATTAATGTGCGCAATTCCGATATTAATATCGAAATTCCGATATTGAGACCTTATATCGGAATTCAATATCCGAATTGAAAACCCTCCGATATTACATGCCGTATGCAGGTTTAATTACGACTATAATTGGTTAATAGAATTCAGTACTAATTTGATGGTATCGTTTCAGGTGATCCACGGAACCCACGACCCCGTAAACTTCCTGTGCGACCACCCTGACATCAAGGCGGTCTCGTTCGTCGGTGGTGACGCGGCTGGCAAACACATCTACACCAGGGCTTCTGCTAACGGTATGTGTATTATCATACTGCTCTCTGTCCAGCCTATTATTTTAACTTTTGACTGTTGCAAGCCTATGAAAAACTAACAGGCAACCATAGACAATGAAATGCAATACTTCATGGACGTTTCACTACTGAAGCGTCGTGTTTTTTCGCTCCGTTATTTAAAATTCACAGTTTAATCGAATTTACGTAGCAGTTAATACTGCATTGTAAATTGAATATTTGTTTTTGTTACATAATAATAATATAATAATTATAAATAAGACTAGTTGACCCTCGGGGCTTCGCTCCCGTCAACTGGCTATAACCTATCTACCTACCCTGCCTACCCTGCATACCCTGCCTAGCCTGCCTACCCTGGCTACCCTGGCTGCCCTGGCTATCCTGGCTACCCTGCCTACCCTGGCTACTCTGGCTACCCTGGCTGCCCTGGCTATCCTGGCTACCCTGCCTACCCTGGCTACCCTGGCTACCCTGCCCACCCTGGCTACCCTGGCTACCCTGCCCCTACCCTGCCGACCCTGGCTACCCTGCCTACCATGCCTACCCTGCCTACCCTGCCTACCCTACCTACACCTACCTACTATTTTTTATCTATCAAAAATAGTTAACTCAGCGCACGCCAAATAATGTATTTTACAGGCAACATTTTGCTACCTTGGGTTACATTATTGCAATTTTTAAAGGATCTCAAATTTTTTGAAAATATTTTATAGCCTATGACACTCAGGGCAAGTGTAGCTTTCTACTGGTGAAAGAATTTTCAAAATCGGTTCAGTAGATCCAGAGATTACCCCTAACAACGTCACAAACTCACAAACCCACAAACTTTACCTCTTTATGATATTAGTATAAATTTGCAATTAAGGTTCGTACTTCCAATGAAAGATAAATTTAAGAAAAAAAAAAATATATATAAATATAGAAAAACAGCAAATAAAGTAATTGCGATTTTATTATGATCTATCGTTGGATTCTTCTCCATATAAACTGGAGTATTCACTTGAATAAAAACATGTGTTATCGTATATTAAATCGAGTTAAATTTTATCTTGGATCCTATTTATGTTGGAAAGGCGCGTCTACATTGTCTTTCATTTGCAAGACATAGCCTGATGAAGAAGTCTGTTTCTAGAATTCTGCTTAGTCCACGCCACAGGCAGTATCATTCATAGTGTTGTAAAAAACCGGCCAAGTGCGAGTCGGACTCGCGCACGAATTGTTCCGTACCATTATCGCAAAAACGGCAAAAAAATCACGTTTGTCGCCCCACTTAAATATTAATTTTATTCTGTTTTTAGTATTTGTTGTTATAGCGGCAACAGAAATACATCATCTGTGAAAATTTCAACTGTCTGGCTATCGCGGTTCATGAGATACAGACTGGTGACAGACAGACAGACAGACAGATGGACCGTGGAGTCTTAGTAATAGGGTCCCGTTTTTACCTTTTGAGTACGGAGCCCTAAATAGAAACTCTTTTTCTACAGAGTGTTGGGACAGTGTTCCTCAGCCCATTGTTCTATGTCCATCTTCGTTACTGATGGCTTCAGTATTGGGATCTCTTTATACACATTTCATGTAACATTCCCTTTAATTGTTCCAGGCAAGCGCGTCCAAAGCAACATGGGCGCTAAGAACCACGGAGTCATAATGCCCGATGCCAACAAGGAACACACACTCAACCAGTTAGCTGGTGCCGCCTTCGGGGCCGCCGGCCAGAGGTGCATGGCTCTCAGTACTGCGGTGTTTGTGGGTCAGTATAACATTATTACAACATTATGAGTTCTATGTCCAGAAGTGGACGTCTTTTGGCTAATATGATGATATCAGTTTTTAAGCGGGTCACAATCATTAGAATTAATATTTGTTTCGGAACAGTGAACATCGTCTGTCGTGAACAATGTCTAGTAACTAGTGAGAGGAGTTCTGGTAGTAGCGGCATCGTGCGTGAAAAACGAGTGAGGAAGAGGGTAGACAGATATGTCAGCTCGTAAACAACACCCACCCGCAAAGACTTTAGTTCTCGTGATCGTGGCGCTTGTAACGGTGCCGATATATCGAGCTCTCAACCAAAATCAAAATATACCTGGTAAATATCCCGAAACAAATATTAATTCTAATAATATGATGATGATGTAAAATTTATAAGACGTGGAGATCGAAATCAGGAGGTTTCTGACATCGGAAAACGAGTTGCGTAGTCAAATGGAGTTGGGTTAGACACCCGGCAAGGCGCGGGGATGATACGTGAAGTAACACAGTGACCAAGTTGCGTCCAAGGATTGGGAGAAGTTTTGTGCGTCCGGCGTCAAGATGGGCTGATCAGAACCTGGATGAGAATGTGGATGTTTTTTTTTTAAAATTCTTTTTAGGCTCGCGCTTGACCACTATCTCACCTGATGGTAAGCGATCATGTGGTCGACGGTGTAGCACGCTTGCCTAGAAGTAACCTATTCACTCTTGACTTAAAGACCCCGAGGTTGTAGCTATCGGGAAACACAGACTCCGGCATGGAATTCCACTTATATTTATTTATTTATCACAATTATAGGATTACACGTGCAATAAGTCAACAATTTCACTATTAAATATTAATAAAATTCCAATTAGAATGATAAAACAGTAACAACATAATAATCAACAAAACATTACAATTCCTAAATAATCAAATAACATTAACAATAGTTATAATTCAAAAATAAAATAATAATAATTCAACAATAAGTTAATAATAATTCGATAAAAAAACATTTAATAACAATAATTTAACAAAAATATAGTTCCATAATTTAATAATAAAAAACAAACAGCAGATCTAGGTACTAAAACACTCTTTACATCCCTTAAAATGATAACTTGTATAACTGCGTGATATAGAACACATACTAGACCAGTTAGCTAGTGCTGCTATCAGGACTTCCGAGCAGGTGTCCATGGCACTCAGTACAATGGTATTTGCCAGTCAGTATAACAAGAAAACATTATCTGCCTTGCCCTTTCCTAACCTGTAGCGACTGCCAAGCTGAATAGATCTACAAATGAAAGCCGTGCTTCTGAAAACACATCTTCGGGGATTAGTGTGTTTTCCCAGGCACGGAGGCACAGTATAAATATAGACAGTACGAAAACTACTCTTACTAGGGATCTCGTGGATGCGCATGTTTTTTGAGTGTGCCGTTTCGAGCGCTTGTAGGTATTTTCCGTACTGTCCGTCCATATTTATACTGTGACGGAGGTGTCTCGAAATTAATGGGAGACCATTTTGGGTATTTTTTCCTGCCGAGACCCCTCCATCTTCATAAACCACTTTAAGATAAATCTTAGGCAAACGATAAATCTTACGCTTATTTGAAGGACCATACCAAATCATTATTTGCCCTGTCTCTGTGTTCCGTTCTTATATTGTTCTAATTAGTGCATTTGTTCACACAGGTGAAGCCAAGGAATGGATCCCTGACATGGTTGCGCGTGCGCAGGCTCTGAAGGTGAACGCCGGCCACGTGGCCGCCACTGATGTGGGACCCGTCATCTCCGTCAAGGCCAAGCAGAGGATCGAACGACTCGTCGAATCAGGTAAAAGATTATTGCATATTGCTTTTAAAAATATACATAAATTAGGTAGGTTTGTAATCAATTCTATTTAATTCATCAGTGAGATTACCTAAGAAATATTTTACACGTATTTTTCTTTTTTTTTCTCGCAAACAAAAAATAACAATTGATTATTGAAAATTATTTCTCATTTTGTTTGCACTCCGTGTTAAAAATTTCATACTAAGATACTCAAGTACGTTCTGCGTGGGTCGCTCATTTTCCCTGTGCTAAATAATTTCCTTTTAATGATAATTCAGGAATACTCTCTTGACGCTAAGTCACTAAAGTGCTTACGACCGGTTTTTGGAAACCCATTTATTGAGTGTGCAAGACACACTTGCTATTTTAAATAAGTCAGCCAAGGGGCAGAATCCTCACAGTGGTGACCAGTGCACTGTGACCGCCCAAACTCTTGGTTTCCGTATCCTACAATAGTCCTGCACCAACCGGAGAATTATTATTATTATTTATTTATTTATTCATTAACTACAAGTCGAAATCCATGTCCTTGGGTAATCAGTAATTGGTGTTCTGTTTCACGTAAATATATCTAAAGGGTGTCTGCTAGATGGCTTCGGCCCCTCGTATGCTTTGCCAAAGGTCCGGGACGCCAGGGTCCCGAAATCATTTATTTATTGACTCCGTACACAAGTTTTAATAATAAATAAAAATTGTACGCAAAAAACCACCGCATGAGAGTATCTCATTCTCAACCACGGAAGAAAAACACTACCAAACAAAAGAATGAGCTAGTGAGTTTTAATCATAACTTTTTGAAATTGTTATATATTTTATAATAGTCACAGCGGATCTTTGTGTCTCTGAAGTTGGCTCTGCGAACCATTGCGCAAGAAAAAGTTTGTTATCGAGTATACCGCACAGAGTAAACGAGATAGAACGATGCGACAAACGTAAGCGAGTGAAAGAGACAGTTATACAATGCTATCTTCTACTTCAACATTGTCACAAAAATAGCAACTACGCAGGGTCTTGCAGCCAACTTCAGAGACACAAATATGCACCGTGACTTACTGTACTTTTTTATTAATTGATATTGAGATATAATCCAACTTTATTTATTAAAAGCTTATAGAAATAAGTCGATAATAGATAATAGATTTATGTAGAGATAACTTAGGAGTTGAATGAATGTAGATCTCATGTAGAAAATCGTGATAGACATACATACCTTAATATACACGCAACTGTTACCAAAACTAATCACACAATTCTTCCAACAGGCGTAAAGGAAGGAGCCAAGTTAGTTCTCGACGGCCGTGGCGTCAAAGTCCCAGGCTTCGAAAAGGGAAACTTCGTCGGCCCAACCATCCTCACCGATGTAAAGACCAACATGGAATGCTATAAGGAAGAAATCTTCGGGCCCGTTCTTGTGTGTCTCTTCGTCGATACCTTGGATCAGGCTATCCAAATGATTAATTCCAACCCGTATGGAAACGGAACAGCTATCTTCACAACCAATGGAGCAACAGCCAGAAAGTTCGCCAACGAAATTGATGTGGGGCAAGTCGGAGTTAATGTTCCCATCCCTGTACCTCTTTCCATGTTCTCTTTCACCGGTTCCCGAGGCAGCTTCCTGGGCACCAACCACTTCTGCGGCAAACAAGGCATTGATTTCTTCACTGAACTGAAAACTGTTGTGTCTTACTGGAGACAGAGTGATGTATCTCACGCTAAGGCTGCGGTTTCCATGCCTACTCAACAGTAAATACAAAAATAATATTCATTGTATGTGTTCAAAAATGTTAAAGCATTTATTTTTGTACTATCTAAATATTTTTATATCATGCCATGTAATTTAAGTCTTCCATGTTAAATTTAAGCATACTGTTCATTTTATATTTTTATATAAATTATATTAAATATTACTTGTTACAATACTTTGTCGTATTTATTAAATTAATTACACACAAAACAAAATATTCCATGAATCAATCAAGGAAGAACAGAATACTAAAGACAGCAAAAGGTAACTATAACTAAAACTTATTTCTAAACAAATCTCTTCCTGTTTACAAACTTTAAATAAACCGCGTAACGCTTCGCATGCGCGTACGCATCTGATCTAATACGGACCAATCGTCAGTGAGATCATCTGTCATTGGCTGATACAATTTGCAGCTAATAATCACAAAAACGGTTCTTATGTGTTTACAAATAAAGATTATGGAACATCTTATTAGAAGCATTGATCCTTGCTCAAGGATTCCTTTGTCAATGCAACGGTTTGATGTTAAAATGTAACACTTTAAGGAATCATTCAGTTTTTGGCAGTATATGCGTAATAATCGAAGGGAAATAATTGGGAATGTTGTGTAAACAAAGCGATTGTTTAATACATTGCCGGTAGTGATGCGATCGTGTTGAATGACATCATAAACAAACGAGTATCGGAGACTTCCTGCGTGTCTTGTTACTTCGATGTCGTTAGTCGTTGTTCGAACACGCGTCGCGATGTGTTATTATATTGTACTTTTTGTGTTTTTCACTTTTGTGAGTGTTTGTACGGGTTTAACCCCGCAATGTAGGAACGAAAAGGGAGAACCAGTGGATTGGTTAGTATTTATTTTTATTTTGAAGTAAAATATAGTAATAACTTATTGTTATTGAATTACGGTCCATTGTTTACATTTGTACTGTAGTTGTGGTTTTGTGTTTCCTGTTTGAATCGATAAGTAGTTCCCATTAAGTTCATATTTATCTAAGTTTAAATACAAAACATAGCTACTAGTTCATGCAATAGCTTTATTATTATTTAAATGGTTGGGGTTCGAGGGCTTAGGGATCGCAGCAGGTGACATTCTGCCGATGAGAAAAAGGCGTTATAGTCCGGTCAAGTTATTCCGAAAAATAGGGGTCCCTTGCATAAATGCCAAAGAAGTTCAAAATTTACATTTGAACGTTAGGGATACCATTATAATGTAATTATGAAAAACCCTTATCGATTCCATGTGTGCAATTTTTTTTATTCAAGGTCAAAGGGCACAAAAATCTGTTTTTTTGCTTATTTCTCGGAAAATATGATTTTACAGCAATTTATGATAGCGCAAGTTTTTCCTTGTACAATTGTGCACAAAAAAGCATTCATAAAAATTCAATAATGATCATTAGTTTTCGAGATATGAGCCAAAATAATTTTGTTTTGTTTATTTTTGTACTAAATCTGTGCGTGTGGTAATTTAGGCAAGCAAAGTTATATTTTTATACTCAAGAATTCAAGATAGCCGTTCAACATTCAAATTGACGTTTTCTGGTATGTTTCATGTTTTGACAGCAATATTATCAATTTTGGGTACTTAAAAAACGTAAAATCAGAAAGTTAACGGTACTGAAATAAATACAATTGCAGTGCTTGTCACTGACAAAAAAATATATTTTTTCGCATATCTCGAAAAGTAATCAACAAGATCTTTTGTGCACAACTGAACTGAACAAACTTACCCAAGCACAAATTGCAGTAAAATCATAACTTGCCGAGAATTTTGCAAAAAAAAAACTATTATTTTGACCTTGAATATAAAAGTTGCACACATGGAATCGATGAGGATTTTTCACAATTTCATTATAATGGTATTCCTAACGTTCTCGTAAATTTTTAGCTTCTTTGGAATTTATGGAAGGTGTAATGTCTATTTCGACCGGACTATTCCTTTATAGAATGCAAATAAAAATCATTTGTAAACCTTTTGTTATTTTTGTGATTGATTTACCACAACATACTGTAAGCCATCAAATGGCAATAGATTTTAATTAATCAGGCCAACTTACAAGCCACGGGCTAATACAGTGTACAGTCACTTGTAAAAATAAAATAAAAAACACCAGGTAGTAGCGTTTTGGTCCCTGGCTTTTTTTTTGCTTGGGATCTCATCCAGTGACTTCTGAAGCGGAAGGGCTTGTCAGACTTTTACTGACTAAAATCCACCCGTGTTCCTTCAGTTGCTTGAGCCAGGGCCGCGGTAACTCTTTTTCAAATTTATCTGCGACTTTGGTCCCTGGCTAAGTCGGTTGGGTCGAACTACTGCCGTCCCTCACTGGTTTCTTATAGCGGCATCTTCGCGTCTGATTTCTGGTGTATGTGAGACGAGTATGTCGAACATTCGCATCCATCAAAAGGATGTCCGAGGTGCTGCGCAACCTCGACGTGAACAACGCTAGTAGACCCGACGGGATACCGGCAATTGTTCTTAGAACTTGTGTGCCTTAGTCTCCGATCCTGACGCACCTATTTCGCCTTTCGTATGAGACTGAAAAAGTATCGAATGTTTGGAAGCAAGCTAAAGTTCAACCTGTGCTTAAGAAGGACAGTCGGGCTGATACAACCAACTACTGACCCATCTCAGTAACTTCCATCTTCTATAAGAGTATGGAAATGGGTGCTCAACGGTAAGCTCCTGGTATACCTAGAAGCTAACGACGTCTCAGTGACCGCTAATACGGCTCAGGGGTCGGTATTCTCATCAAAATGGTTTTTGATTAATTGAAAACACCTTAGGAGGCTCTCGTTAGGCGGCTGGATCACGGGCGTGATTCAGAAAGCAGTACTTCTGGACGCGGCTTGTATTGTTCGGAGGTTCCTCTCTCTGGAGCCCTGACCGCCGTTAGCTCGGACCCTGTTCTCGATACCGGTAGTCCTCTATTTTTTTAAATGTTTTTCTTTTAATTTATTTTATAAAATTATTTAAATATGTAGGTAATAAGAAAAGAATAAAAAATATAAACATCCGGTTTGAGAACCTGCTCCTTTGGGAAGTCGGTTAAAAAAATATGTAGATCGATAGAATACCTCTTTATAAAAAAAATATTTTTATTTACTTCAGTTGTACAAGAAAACACTTATATAAACACGTTGCGTTACAACTAGGGAAAAGAGTGTTTACGATGAACTCTGGCACCCAATGTAAGATTTAACTTGTGTTTAGGGTTATGTTCGTTTAATTCATTAGCTAAGTCTGTAGTGCATAATATATTACCGAATTCATACGTATTACCTATTTCAATTTAAAATTAAATATCACTTCTGAATTTTGCAAACTGTTTTGAAAAATTCAGAAATGATATTTTTATTTCCGTTGATATTTCAGTCATTAAATTACCGGCATTATACAAGGTATGAATAACGCTTAGAATATTTCCGAGTATGACTGTGTCATTGCATTGGTACAAATACTTTGTCTAACCAGCACAATAGATTATGTAGGTAAACATTCATCTAACAAGATGAAGACTCGTTTATAAACACCCCTCTGTGTTTATATTGATTTCAAACGAAGGTGGTTCTGGTCAGAGACTTACAGGCTCCGGACCCTTATAGCATATGTAAGGGGCCGGGTAACAGAACAAGAAATTCCTGTATTACTTAGATATGCATAGGTACGAATTAGACTTTTAAAGGCAGGAGGAACAAGTTCATACAAAATGTACGCAAATCCTTTTGGAAGCTGTTCCAACATACCCTGGCATAATCGCCACGAGTTGATAGAGGCGATACTTAAGTACGTCTAATCATCGCATCCTAGACAGTGCCCCACTAGACACCTTGCTGGCTCATAGCAGGACAGGAGCCGAATGTAAGCAAACTTTTGTTGTCACTATGATGTCCCTTTACGAGCTGTTAATTGCCACTAAAACTTGTGGAGAGACCTTAACGGAGTAATCCTCTACTTTGCTAAGTTTCGGCAATAACTCGCTAAAGGTAAGACGAGCACGAGACCAGCTCACAAAAGCTGTAAGATGCTTTGTAGCACTATTGACGTTCCTGATGACATCAAACATGTGCTGGTGCGCTTCATTGTCCCGGACAATCACTGCCGGAGAAAAAGCACAGGTCGTTTGCCGTGCCTCGGTGTCGCACCGGTGCACGTGCTAAATCGCCAATCGTTCGCTCTCTGGACGCGGCACGACCATACGACATACGAGGGGTTAATGATCCATAACGATATTTCAGGTTCTATGTCTACAAGCTACCAAGGGAGAAGAACCATTTGAATCCATTGGTTCGTCGAGGGGTTGCGTACATGCATCTAACGCCTTCAAAACTAAGAGGAGGCTGGATTATGTCGGATATGGCCATCAGCGACCCACGTTCCATGGTGGGGAAGACGCTATCACCGCTTTATCAGGTAACATAGTTATCAAAAATGAATGACTGAGTTGTATGGCAAAAAATTATAGATTTCCCTAAAGGTCTATCCACACATATAAGGGCCGTGCCCGGGACGTGGACGGACCGTGCCCCGTCACGTGCTCAAAAAATATCGGTGTGTACATTTTATTTGAACTCGTTCACACACGTCCATGCACGGGCCAGTGACGGAGCTTCAGTCAGTGCCTGGGCCGACGCCGTGACGTGCACGGGTGTGCCGATATTTTCCCAGCACGTTGTCGATTTTTCTTTAAAAAATATGAATGTCGAGTTTTTAATAGAGGCAGAACGTATATATAGAGTTTTATACGTCTTGTACTTCTTCCATTTCCTCTTCATCTAAAGCAAATGCAATCCCAATCAATTCCTTTGTATTAAACAAAGACATGACGTATATTGCGTATTTTAATTTATATTCCACTACACTACACTGAAGCGATACTCTGATACGAAAACAAAATAGTGACCGTGGGGCACAGAAGAAGGGAAGGTCGCGGCCTGTCCACGGTCTTGTCACATCTCTGACGTGTGTGAACAGAAATTCCCTGACGGGACTCGGATGCACGGTCTTAGTACGGCCACGGCCCTTTCACGTTCCGGGCACGGCCCTGATATGTGTGGAAAGACCTTAAATAGGAATACAAATGTTGGCCTGTCATTAAAACTATCACCAAAATCGTAGTGGATTTTATATTACCATGGCACATTATGTCCTTACAGGATAGAAACATAATTTCTCTGATCTACAATGATCAACCACCTTCGTCAGAAAACCAGCCA
Organism: Orthosia cruda; assembly: GCA_964057195.1. Lineage (NCBI taxonomy): Eukaryota > Metazoa > Arthropoda > Insecta > Lepidoptera > Noctuidae > Orthosia > Orthosia cruda. The sequence continues at coordinate 8,381,344 of OZ059846.1, forward strand.
GACATCCTGCAATCGGTTGCTGATATGTACTCCAAAAGCAAAAGAGGTAATCATTCATCCTTAGCAATATTTTATCACAAAGTTTATGCATTTGGTGAAAATAGTCAACAAAAGAATTTTTGCTGATAAAAATCTGACTTAACGCCATCTTCGAAAAACCACTCTAAAATATCGTATTTCCCCTTTCAGGCCAAATGAAGCAACAAGGAATAAAGAAATACAAGAAGTTCAAACTGGGAGACAAGTATTATGACGACTATGATTTGGCCGAGATGTGCAAGATGCACTCCAAGTTCATGAAGACCAGGGTCGAGAGCGGACACACCAAAGGCGTTATACTAGGAGATAAGTTCACCTCGCTGTGGTTGGTGCATTCTGTGCCGAGGTTCCCGCCCCTTCCTGATTGTAAGTATTTTTATTGGCTGTAGAATATTCATGTACTTCTTAGTTGCAAGACTCTTCTTCTAAAGATGGTAATGAAGACTTAACTAAACGAGAAGGCTTCTTCTCGCCTTTACCTTTGCTGTGTCCATTCGACAGACGAAGGTAGTTGAGACCTTATGTTTGCACTGTGCCAGAACTTTGCCTCCGTTTTCTGGTTCGATGAGCCGAATATCCTGGCTAATTAGAAGATCTGTGACAGTCTTCTTTAGGGGTAGTCAGATACCCGAAAAACTGACAAACAGTTTTACCACGGGCTAACGTGTTACCCAGGATTGGGTTGTGATCGGGGACGTCAAATAGGTAGACGTCCATGTAAAATACTGGTATTCAGCGGCGGTCCGGGCTGGACGACGACCCTATAGTAGGTGTGGTGTTCACTAGTATTACTACAACCAGATTTATCAGTAAGTAGAGAGCACTCCGCTCGGGAGTACTTAATACTGAGAGACGTAAGCACTCAAATGCTGCCATGTAGTCACCGCTCGGGACAACTTACATATTACTGAGAAATGTAAGCACTCAAGTGCTGCCATGTAGTCACCGCGCGGGACAAATTACTTAATACCAGACGTAAGCATTCAAGTGCGGGCACATTTATTTAGAGGATACCACACTAGGTAAAAGACTAAGCAAATGATAAACTTAGCTATACTGCTTATGCTATAGTATTTTTTTCTACTTTCTCAACGTCTGATTTTAGTTTAACTAGGTCCCAAAATATCATAAGAGTATTCCATTGACTAGAAAAGAAGACGAACATCTGATTCAACAAGAAATAAGTCCTTGCCTGGGGTAGAGATTTTACTGTATTTAAAATCGAATATTAATATAAAACTTCTTCCCATTCCAGTGGTGAATGGCCTCAACGTCAGTGGCTACGACTATCCGTCCAGCGGCATGAAATACGGCCAGACTTTCCTCTGCGTGTCCGTGCAAACATCCACCTTAAACCAGATCGCAACTCAGCTGAAGTACAACGAGCCTCTGATCGTCTGGTCTCACATCCCCCAGGAGTTTGAGAACGAGCTGCCGAACTTAGTCGATGTTGTCCGAAACAAGACGATCGACGCATCGCCATGGTAAGTTTAGATATAGTGCCCGGCACGTAAATTGGCAAGGTTTTGGCGTAGTGGGGGTACTGACTAACCACCATATAGACCATCCGGAACGTGGACGTGACATGATTGGTCAGTCGGTCCTTGTGTCAACTGACCAATCAAACGCGCGCTCGGAACGGTTCTAAACGTTCCCCGCGCCCCGCTTCACTACCAAAGTTACCTAAAAAAACGACTTCTGCGCATCTAACGACTCTTACCAACTTACGTGCCGGGGATTATACGGATGTTTATAGTACTAGTTTCATTCAATCCGTTCAGCTGTTGTGTTCTCCTGTCTTAAATAGTCTGTCATAAGCACAACAATAATACTTCCTGGACTATTGTATAAAGTGATTCTATAAAGCTATCATTGTTTTGCTGTGAATCAGAGGTGCATTGCATTCTGCATAGCTCCATATCCCCATTGCACATAAACATACCTTTAATACTTCAATATAAGGTTATTGACAGCAATGATATCGCTTGTGTTAGGGAAAATTAAATATAAACTTGACCTTAGCCTTATTGCAATGAAAAAAAACAATTGAAAATAAACTATAACGTGCTTGCCTACATTTCTGTCATTCTATTCAAAACGTTGTTAGAGTGTCTTCGTATTTTGTGTTTGATTACTCAAATCAAAACAGCATCTAACATTAAGCAGCTTTTGTGATGTGATGAATATGGAAACACATAAGTATGGATTTACATATAAGAGTAGGGTTATTCAATGTTATGCCAACTCAAAACTGTTGTCCAGTTCAGTACATGGATCTCCAGTGAAATAAACCAGAGTTTCTCTTGATGAACATGAAATTTGAGAACATGAATTGCTCACAGAATTAGTATCCTACCATCTTTTGCACATTGGGTACTAGGTGACCGGTGACGGACAGCCGCGGCGGGTTCGCGGTGATTGCTAACGCGTGCCCGGGTTCCCGCCATAAGCGGCACTGGTCGAGTTTTAGAGGGTTTGAGTACCACATAACTGCTCTATATTCCCGTGGTGGCGCAGTATGCATGAACAATAATCCACACAAAAATAAAAACAAATAAATGGTGGGGCGAGTTGAACATCATATTTTGAGGTATGGTCTTGGATTCGAATACCGGGTCAGACAATATGTTCTTCCATGTGGAACTTCTCGGCAGCAGCCTGGAGCCTGGGTTGTGATGATGATGGCAATAACCCTCTATGTCATTGGAACTAAACATAAGACGGAATGCGGTTGTACTAGCTAAGCCAAGCTCTTTAGGGAATACATGTGTAATTTCCTTTATGTTATGTAATACTGACTTCAGGAAGTTTGAACGAGGCGCCAGTGACAAAAAAGTTGAAAGGAAACCGTTTGTCCTGGTATGTTCATGTGATGAGGAGGGATGAAACGCAAGTTACTAAAAGAGTTATGAATATAAATGTGGATGGATGGAGAGGGAGGGTAATGCCAAAGAAAAGATGGTAGGGCTGTGTGAGGAGTGATATGAAAGAAAAGGGAGTCAGTGATGGCTCGGAGTGAGTGTGGCGTGGGGGACAGGACGGTATGGATGAAGAAAACGTGTTGCGCCGACCCCCAGTAATATTGGACAAGGGCAGGAACATGATGAATACTGACTTTATGGATACAAACGGCGACAGCGTTGTTTTGCATAACGACCGAAGGAAAATGTGAAAATATTTAAGATACTATTACAATTGACGTCTAAGATTTAACAATACAATTATTTAAATTGTAAACTATAAAACGAATGTATCATTTATTCATTTGATTGCAATACATTAAATTACTGCGTAATATTGCGATCATGTATAAACAAAGGGATCATATATGAATCATCATACAACCGCAACAGTAAACCATATTATGACAGTTTGTTTACAAAATACTTAGTCACACAATAGATCATAAATTCATAACACTTGAGTGTAAAAAGTAGGTTAGATTTTTGTCCGGTTGTTTGATGATCCAGATGTTTAGTCCGGTAATTTTTGCAACTTTTGGAATGATGTGTGGCAGGATGTTGTCTTTTGTCATTATAAACCGACGAAAAAAAAGGAGGAGGTTCTCAATTCAATTTTTTTTACCCGGCCTCCGAAGGAGGGTAATGTGTTTGTCAGTCTATGTATGTATGTATGTTTGTTCCTATGTGGGTTTCTAGAGACCAAACGCGTTGGCCGATTTTGATGATTCTTATGTCAATCGATTCGTCTTAACCTTGCGAGTGTCACTACTACTACATTCAAATTGGAAAATAGAAAAATGGTGGATTTTGGGCGCCATATTGTGGGGGCCCATTTTTTTGTTGTTTCCAATGGGATTATCAAAATGAAGAGTTTTAAGAGGTGATTTAAAAAATATATAAAACTTAAATGTTTGAATGAAAAATGAACCAAATTCGAAAAAAATATTTTAACAAACAAGTTTTAAATAAAAAAATTAAAAATATTCGACAGGCGAGTTTATTTTTTTATTTCAAATTATTATTTTTATTTAAATTTCTGTTAGTTATTTCTGCGTAAGTTTTTGGCATTTTATTATATCGAAAAGCTATATCTTCTTATTAACCGTAATCTATACCAATATTATAAAGAGGAAAGATTTTTTTGTTTGTTTGATTGTTTGTTTGTTTATACCGAATAGGCTCCAAAACTACTGGACCGATTTCAAAAATTCTTTCACCGTTGGGAAGCTACTCTATCCCCGGGTGACATAGGCTACTTTTTATCCCTGTATTCCCACGGGAACGGGAACTACGCGGGTGAAACCGCGAGGCATCTTCTAGTTCAATATATTCGTAATGCAAAACTACTTATCAACGTTTGCCGGTCTTTGTGCTTCGTAGAGCACGTTTTCTAAACTTGGAGAATATTAGTTAGTCATCACGTTCAGTCATCTGACAATTGCTTTGTTCTAAGCCAAGTTAGGTAAATGGGTTATGCGGTCAGTTCAAGTCAGATCATAGCTGCGAATGTTTATAAAGTAACCTGAACTTCACATAATTGAAAAAGGCTTGACTAATGAAGACATGTAAACAGTCCATAATAGCAGTCCATGAGACCTAAATTAATTAGGGGCATCGAGTACAAAATTAAAAACACAGACCATATCTACAAAACTCTTTTGTTCTGATAGAAATAGGACATGCTGACTAATGGATTAAAATGTAATCATCATGTCTGCTATACAGATGGCTTGTAGTCTATATTGGCTGGGAAAGAAGCCTCCTCATAGACAAAGGGCTTAATAACTCAACAACATACATAGAGGTTAGAGGAAACAGGCCGTCGGCCCAGGGTGGATTACTACACGCCAAATTTCTTTGGTGGTACCGTATGGTGTCGGACGTAAAGAATTTCACCATCCCATATCTTCCTTTGGGTGTCGTAAGAGGCGACTAAGGGGCACACCAGAGAATGGGCAACCCGTCTGCCAAGCGTGGCGATTACGGCATACCCCCCAAATCAAGATGAAAAGCACCAAGAAAAATCGGCCCCGAGTGCTCGGCAGCCCGTCTACCCTCGACTACGGTAGCGGTCGAAGCGATGGCGTGGCAAGGGGTGCGAAGAATCCCCGTAGTGGACCCGGCTACCCCAATAAACACCGACGACTGGACCTGGCAACATAACACGCGAACACTCCGGACCGACGAGAAGATATTCGAACTCGAGGAAGAATTGAGCAGGTTACGATGGAGTTTTATAGGATTATCGTAAGTCCGAAGAGACGGGGCGGAATCTATAATCCTCAAATCCGGTAACGTGATCTATTTCGGAGAGGGTGACCGGCAGTCCCAGGGTGGTGTCGGGTTTATCGTCCACAAGTCCCTTGTGAACAACATGGTGAAGATGGAGAGTGTGTTGACCAGGGTGGCCTACCTTATACTCAGAATAGCCGCAAGATATTCCGAGTATACCGAGGACGATGTAGAGACCATGTACGAGGATATCTATCTTATCCTTTTGGCTTAGCTCAACTACTGCTTTTATACCAATATGGTTTCAAAACTCACTTCACCGTTGTCATGGGGGACTTCAATGCTAAACTGGGCAAACGAGACGAGGATCAACTGCAAGTGGGGCAAATTAGAGTTGGACGTCGGAACCACCGGGGTCACCTACTGGCCAGTTTTATGGAGAAGGAGGGCCTCTACATGATGAACTCCTTCTCCAGAAAGAATGAGCACAGGAAGTAGACCTGGCAAAGCCCCGATGGAGCAACTAAAAACGAGATCGACTTCATCATGTCAACCAAGAAGCAAATGTTCAATGGTGTCTCTGTGATCAATTCGGTGTAAACCGGGCGCGTTCACCGCATGGTAAGATGCACATTGAACAATAATATCAAGCTTGAAAGGTCTCAACTGATGAAGTCTACGCTCCGTTAAGCACAGATCCGGATTCTTCAGCTCGAACTCCAGAATCTTTTCTAGTGCTAGGTAGTTCCGTGGAAAAATACAGCGATGGGTTCGTGGAAGCTGTCCATACGGCCGGGTTTTCAAGACCCGCCGCCGCGCCGTACAGATAGAAACAAAAAGCTCTTTGATCCTACTCTTAAGCTCATGAAGGAGAGGCGTGTGATGATCCTGCATTTTTGAGACGAATGCGTTGAAATATCGGCAGCTAAATAGACGGATCTCTAAGTCCTTGAAAAGTGACCTCCGCTGCTTTAATACCGAAAGTATTAAAGACGCGATTGAGCGGAATAAGGGCTCCAAGGTCTTGCAAGAGACCTGTCTATTGTGCAGAGCCAGATCACGAAACTGAAGACAGACGATGGCAGATTCGTATCCGCCAAACCGGAGCTTCTGAGGAAGTTCGAGAGATTCTATGGACAGTTGTTAACCAGTAAACGCTTACGCGAATCTAGCAAATGACCCTAGAACTAGATTGACCCGACACTATACCGAAGACATTCGTTTATTTTATTGTAGGTAGGCTCGCGCTTGACCTCTATCTCACCTGATGCTAAGGGATGATGTTGTCGACGGGGAAGCACGCTTACCTAAAAGTATCCTATTCACTCTTGACTTAAAGACCCCTAGGATATAGCTATCGGGCACACAATAATTTTAAAAAGGAATAAGATGCCCCATACACAAAGTTTATTTCAATTTATAATTCCAAGGAATATCGAACTACTGGCAGTTTAAAGTGATCTGTTTCATAAAACGGCAATTTCATAATTAAAGACCCCAATATATTTTTGGTTTTCAGGTATCACATAGAGAGTTTCGAGACACTGGTAGGACGAAAATTCCTGTCGTTTGCGAAGAGTGCGATGTTCAACGATGATCTATACAGCGGCTTGGTGGCAGAAGTACTACAGTCAGATCTTCTGGTCGAGTCCTGGACGAATGGACCTGGAACACTGGACTCGGAGTGTACTCGAAACTTCCAGTGAGTGTACAAATATATTTATTACTAGCGGATACCTCGCGGTTTCGCCCGCGTAGTTCCCGTACCCGTGGGAATATAGGAATGAATAGTAGCCTATGTCACCCGGGGACAGTGTGGCTTCCCAATAGTGAAAGAATTTTTAAAATCGGTCCAGTCGTTTTTAAGTTTATTCGTTACATACAAAAATACAAATCTTTCCACTTTATAATATTATTAATATATATATTTATTATTGATATTGTGAAGAATGTTTGATATTTATGGCTTTATTTTGCCCCTTGCCTAGTTTATTTTTGTATCCAACTGGCCATGAACCCTAGTTTTTTCGAATGGCGAATCCTACGATAGCCATGCATCTTTTCCATAAAAGTGACCTGAGTTTATTGGTGAAAGAAATTCTACTAGAAATGTAGTACTTATGAAATTAATTGTCTCTTGGACGCTAAAAATCGACAAGGTCTATTTATGTAACAGTTAGTATCAACCTAAGTTTCTATGTACTAGGAATTGTTGTCAAAAGTGATTAAAATTTCCTGTGATGGTGGCAACACCATGATGGTATTGTAAGGTAGCAATAATTGTAATACCATCACTGTTACCACAGTATAGTCTAGTTAATATATACTAGAGCAGAAATTAACTTCCATTATACACTGCCGCCTTTAGAACTGATTAAAATTTCCTGTGATGGTGGCAACACCATGATGGTATTGTAAGGTAGCAATAATTGTAATACCATCACTGTTACCACAGTATAGTCTAGTTAATATATACTAGAGCAGAAATTAACTTCCATTATACACTGCCGCCTTTAGAACTGATTAAAATTTCCTGTGATGGTGGCAACACCATGATGGTATTGTAAGGTAGCAATAATTGTAATACCATCACTGTTACCACAGTATAGTCTAGTTAATATATACTAGAGCAGAAATTAACTTCCATTATACACTGCCGCCTTTAGAACTGATTAAAATTTCCTGTGATGGTGGCAACACCATGATGGTATTGTAAGGTAGCAATAATTGTAATACCATCACTGTTACCACAGTATAGTCTAGTTAATATATACTAGAGCAGAAATTAACTTCCATTATACACTGCCGCCTTTAGAACTGATTAAAATTTTCTGTGATGGTGGCAACACCATGATGGTATTGTAAGGTAGCAATAATTGTAATACCATCACTGTTACCACAGTATAGTCTAGTTAATATATACTAGAGCAGAAATTAACTTCCATTATACACTGCCGCCTTTAGAACTACCATTTGAACTTGAACTAGAAATCCTTTTACTTATGTTCATGTTTTTCTTTTTTCAGAGTACGAAACATTGACCGGCTAAAGTTCCCGATAGCCAAGATGTCTTTTACCTCACATAACGATCACTCGAAGTGGGCCGTAGCAGTAGCGCATAAGATGCACAACAGTCAGGATACGAAGGTTGCAGATTATTGGGTTTGCGTCGGAGATATCAATAGGGCGGTAAGTTAAACATTATTCATTGTCACGTAAGAGTGGTAATTGCTTGGCATAAACCTTGATGGGAGTCAATCAACCCGGATTCAGCTGAGTACCAGTGTTTTACATGGAGCGACTGCCTATCAGACCCCCACAACCCAGTAACTGGGTAACAAGATATCCCTTGGCAAGACTCATGTCAGATTTCAGGATTCTGACTACCCGTAACGACATGTTTTTTTTGGGACAATCCCCCGCACTAATCTCAAACCACTGCAACTCCTGAAACAGTGAATCAACAGTGGCAGCGACCTGAAAAGCAGAGGCAATGAACCTCGACAAAGTCCCGGAGAATTAATTTAACTGTCTTGGATCCCGCAACGAAATTAATCAGGCAAGAATAACGGAGGAAAGATAGAAGAGAAAAAATAAAATTTCCACTGCCCCCCATATCAAACAGGAGACAGAACAAACAAGGCCAATAGGCACAAAGGGTCGTTATAACTGGGATAAGCCCAGTTGCCTAGCAACACGGATAAACATTATCATTAATATTAATGGGTCCTGACATTGTGAGCCATGTTATATTTGATTCCAATGATAGGTATGGCTATTTCTTTTTCTAGTTTCTACTAGGCCCGTATAGTAAACAACTATAGAGGCAGCCTGTATTTTATCCAACATATTATTGCGTTCATGCTAGCAAAGAATACACTCCCATAAGATATGATGTGCAGATTGTACATATTCGTTGTCTGATGTAGACACTGGCATAAAAGCGAGGCAACGAGCTTGAAGGAAAATAATTTACTTGTAAAGTTCCCATGCCCTGTGAGAAATTGGGTAACACATTGATTCACCACCAGCCATGTCCTGGCCAGCCGCTCGCGAACTGATGGAAAGAATTGGTGGAGGTGTCGGCCCTTGATGGAATTATGCCACCTACATTGCCATTCGGATAAAAGTTCCTCCCAGACGTCAATATGCGCGCGATGTCACTCCGCGTTAAAAAGTCCGCGTCCATGGTCTCTTGTGCGGAATAGTACATTACAGCACGTCGCTGCTCTTCAAAATCGACCGGAAGTACACCAGCAAGTACTGGTAAGACCTCAGTACTAACCGTGCTGTATAAAGAATATCAAAGCTAAACGCTGACTTTGAAGTAATTTACGTACGCCCCCATGGTGGCCCTATCAGTCCAAACAGGTACCCCGTAGCACATACTACCCAAGTAAGTAGCCCCATAAATATTCTTTAAAGTTAAAAAAGACAGACCCCACGTAGATTTAGTATTCTCGTTAAGACATAGAAGTACTTTTTCACCGAATATTTTAATATGATCTATAAATGCAAAATTCCTCTCTAACACTAGACCAAGATAACACACGGACTGCTTCCTTTTTACAGGCACGTTATTTAATTTTATAGTAGGACACGATTTAAGATTACCTTTCAAAATGAGTTGATAAGTTTTGAGCGGAACAATGGTCAGACGGTTTCGATCGCCCCACTGAGTTATTAATCGTAGGCAAGTGTCAGCCAAATTCACGAGTCCAGCTCGAGTACTTGACTGAATGAGCAGAACACCGTAGTACGCGTAACCGGTTAATGAACAGCCGCTTGGAAGTGGAATCGCGAGGAAACCATCATAGCCTAAATTCCATAAATGCGGACCAATAACCGAACCCTGAGGACATCCCATGGTAAGAGACTTCGACATGGAATGATGGCCGAGTTTGAGTTTCGCGGAACCATTTAAAAAGTAAGAGTAAACTAGATTATATATTTCTCTACGACAGACGAGACCAACGGCTTAACGTGTTTTCCGATGCACGGATTAAACTCGCTATGTAAAGATAGTCACCCATCCACGGTCCGACCTCAGCAAGCGTTGCTTAACCTTCAACATACCCTATCCAACGATGACGATGAAATCCAACGCAGGAGGTAGGGCTCTCCTAAGTTATTCATAACGCGTTCAGTCTGTCCCAGGCGCCATTTTAAAGTCGTTTCACAAAGGAATTCGGTCTTTTGACTTGGCCGGCCGAATGCCACTTCTAGGGCCGAACAATGACTTGGTAAATGTAATCATGATTTCCGTTGTGAAAAAGAGATCATCATCAGCCTTATAATGTTCCCACTGCTGGGACACAGGCATCCTCTCTGTGAGAGAGCTAATGGGTCTTAAGGCCTTAATACACCACGCGGGCCTAATGCGGTTTGGTGGATGTCTTCGAATTTTTGGTTCTAGGACATGCCGGTTTTCTCACGATATTTTCCTTCACCGTTCTAAGAGCAGTAGTCAAAATTTTAGAAATAATTTACACAAAGTAAACGCCTGCCTGGGTTCGAACTCAAGATCTACGACACGAAAGTCGGGGCCGTTACCACTGCTCTTATCCCGTACTTATCTGTGTTGCTCCGTCTCTCTCTCTTATAGTGATCCAGTAATGGCATTAAAGTGTAGGCCCAGCTTGCTTTCAATGCGAGCTCTTGTTAATAAAAGAATTGATTCTTACCTTTTCGAGTTATAGATAGGGTAAACTAACAAGTTATTGGCACTTTGAAGAGAGTGCCTCCCCTAGCTTCGTAATCAAATGCCTGCAATGCCTATCAAATAAAATTACAAAAATTATAATGATATCGAAGGAAATTTTCTAGTCTTTTTTTTAAATAGTTTTTTCATCCTGTGAAATAGTAATTATACATATATTTTCACTAAATTATATAAAAGTTATATAAAATCCTATTACTAGCATAGAAATGCCAAAATTGCTTAATATATGGTTTCTTATTTTTAGCCATAAACTCAGAAGTGCCAATAACTGGAGGGGTGCCAGCGCTAGGGTGGATTACCCTATTTCACTTTTTGATTTTGACAAAGAATGGGGGAAAACAAGAGTCTGTTTGGATTCATTCTTTGCTAACTTGACGAAAATAATAACTTCTGAACTTCACTGGTCTGCATGCATATTGCCTATCGATTTTTGTTAGTCTCTGGATTCTGGCGAATTAAACCTTAAATGTAATAGGGTAGTTTACTGAAGTTTTGTTTTTTGTCCGTCAGGTAGATTAATAATATATAATAAATATACCCGTATTTATTCTTTTGACACGTAAACACACACAACGATATAATGCGTTGACATATCGTGTGGCATCACGCCGCTAATACACACTTTATAATGCCTCAGTGAAGTCACAAGGCCCCACTGCTGAACTTTGATGCGCTTTAACTTTTTATTGGTTTAGTAAAGCAAAAAGACGTGTGCAATATTACTTGATAATCTCACTGACGGACTAAAAACAATAACCATTTTTCTACCTAGGAAACTTCCCTATTCTCAAATTATGATTTTCTTGTTTCAGTTACCGCAAGAGTCACGAGGCGGCGGGACAGTGTGCACCTCGGGTCCAATCCTATGGGGCAACTTCGCTCATCTCATAGAATCTGTACAGACGTGTAACTAACCCTTAATATTAAGCTCATGTTGGGACCACAACTTCATAATATAGCTGTTACCAATAATGTCCGAAATTCAGGTAATATCTCAATGTTTTTAATTTAGCAAATTTATTTATTTTAGTTGTTGAAATTGCCATAAAATATAGTAATATACACTGACTTAGGGCCGATTTAACCAATCAAACTAATCGCGATTAGTTCAACTAAACTCAGTTTATTCAAATACAGCGTTCTCATTGGTTGAGACCGCTAAAAAACTGTCAATCAGAGCGTTGTATTTGCATAAACTGTCTTTTGTTGAACTAATCGCAATTAATATAATTTTCACACCGGATCTTTGTGTCTCTGCAGTTAGCTCTGTCAACCATTGCGCAAGAAACAGTTTTTCATCGAGAGCAAGCGAGATAGGATGATGCGACAAACGTAAGCGAGTGAAAGAGACAGTTATACAATGCTATCTTCACTTCCAATATTGACACAAAAATAGCTACTGCGCAGGCTCTTGCAGCCAATTCAGAGACACAAAGATCCGTTGTGAATATTATATCATTGGTGAAATCGGCCCTTAGAGGGTGTTGTAGGTACTCTTGTTAACATTCTTTAAAAACGACAACTTCCAACAGTGAGTGTTTATCGCCGGTTTTTGGAAGTCACTGAATGACATTGTTCCTGTCGAATTTATTCAGTATGCTGGTAACAGGGCTGGAACTTTATCAATATTGTATTTTAATAAGCTAATATATTAATATGAGTAATTTTCCAAAATACATTTTGGGTCATACCTTGAGGTTCATAAATTAACGATATTAAGTTGTTCCTTTTTGGAAGCTCAGTACTTAATAGTATGGTAGCCTAATGTGGCCGTTAAAATTAAATCTCCAAGTGTTTTATGTGTAAATATTAGGAATGTTGTGATTTTGTTGTGTTGATTATAACTTGATGAAAGAAGAACTTTTGATATTGTAGCATAAAAAATATAATATTTAATATAATGACCTGATCACTAGGGTCAGAGCAGATACATATAGATTCATAAATAAATTGAAAATGATCGAACTCCAATTGAAATAGAGTTCAAAATAGCTGATGCCTTGACGCGTGTGTTCGCTCATGCTCGCGTATATTTACACTGGTTACTTGACAGCAAAGAACATGTTCGAACATGCTAGGCTGACCCTTGATCAGGTAAATATACTCATTTTTTCATACTGTAGGGATACAACAATTAAACTTATTTTAAACTAGCTTCAGCGAGCGGCTTCGCCCGCGTGAAAGTCGGATGTTGTACCCCGGAAGCCTGTTACCGGAATAAAAATATGCCTATGAGCTATTACAGACTATAATCTCTCCCTGTACTAAATTAATCCAGATCCGTTCAGCCGTTCTGGCGTCATTGAGTCACAAACATACATCCATCCGAACTTTCGCATTTATAATACTAGCTGCAGCCCGCGGGTCTGCCGCGTTGTATTGGTACTTCTCCGAATATCTTTATAAATTATAGCCTATGTGTAATTCTCATGTAGAATCTATATTTCTGTAAAGTTTCATTAAAATCAGTTCAGTAGTTTTTGCGTGAAAGAGTAACAAACATCCATCCACACAAACTTTGACGTTTTTAATAGTATTAGGATTTATAAGAAGTAGATAGATACGATTATATTCGATCGTTTTTATTAATATGACAGTTTGTTGTATGATCGCGTGTTTATAAGAACAAAATTCGCGTAAACTTGCGTAATTGCGTTCTATTAGGGTATCGCCTAACGGTCTGAACTTAGAACTAACCCTATGGTTTATCGCGTATTTTTCTGACTAGGTCGGTATAAGTCTCTTCAATATTTATGACTTGCCTAAACATAAACTTATATTATTCCCTTATGTTTATTATATTATAAGTGAAATAAGTGAAAATGCCAATAAAATATAGTTTTAGTACAAAAGGTGTGTGTTATGATCTGTGATCATGATTACGATTGTAATGTGTTTTTAGTCGTAAGTTGATGTCTTTTATGAAATGTGCCTGGTGAACCTACTCTATGATTAAATTATTATCTAGAAGGAGGCAAAAAGATAGAATAATTAATAATGCCTTCAACGAAATACAAATTTTCTTTTTATCGTCACTGGGTATTTTAATTTTATAGATTTTTATACTTTATATATTTTCATGTTCCAAATATCGCGTACTATAATTATTTTAGCTTATAACTACATAATTTAAGTATTTAAGCTATTTTTTTAATAAAAGGAAGTACTCATAAAAGTTGCATTTTTATTTTATTCTTTGATTTTGTAAAACAGCAACAATACATAACAAATAGTGAATGTGAATTTGTTTTTACGATTCGATAAAGAATTCAATTCAAAATAAATCGATAAAAGATTTAGTGACTAGGTTTCGGTGTTTGTGATTTTAAAATGAAATAATGTTCCACAATTATTTATTGTGTCTTTGTCTGCTGGAGTGTTATTTTTGCTTGCAACGTGCGGAAGGATGGGAATACTTAAATCTACAATGCAGGGATAACGACAATGAGCCTGTAGACTGGTATTTTTTTTTTTTTTGGCAAAATTTGGATGTATTACGGACTTATAAAAAAACTAATCCCGTAGGACGCGTTTTCAGCGTCGAATATTGAGGAAGCAAAGCAAATACAAGTGATGTAGCTGACACAAGTGTCGTGGCGTGGCATAGGATACACCAATCATACGAATATAATCATACCCCACGCAATGGGTTTGGAAGAAAAATAATGGGGCCAGGATAGCCAGGTTAGGCAGGGTAGCCATGGTAGGCAGAGTAGCCACGGTAGGCAGGGTAGCCAGGGTAGGCAGAGTAGCCAGGTTAGCCAGGGTAGCCATAGTAGCCAGGGTAGACTGGGTAGGCAGGGTAGCCAGGGTAGGCAGGCTAGCCAGGGCAGCCAGGGTAGCCAGGGTAGGTAGATAGGTAGCCAGTTGACGGGAGCGAAGCCCCGGGGGTCAGCAAGTATTATATATATACATTTTTTTCATTGGCCAATGTAACGTTGGTAAGAGCTGTTCGGAAAAAAATAAAGCGCCAAATACCAATATATGTTTTTTTTTATATACTTTGCCCCACACTAGGAATTTCTTCCTGTATCGTGGCTGCGTTTACAAACATATAAACTCACATACACAACACCCAGAGCCGGAACATCTATCTGTAGGTCATACAAATATTTGTTCCGTGCTGTAATCGAACCCGCGACACGCAGCGCAGCAATCGCTCAACCAGTGCGCCAACCGTGCGCCCTGTTTTATTCTGCTAATCTCCCCGAAATACGTCACAATAAAAATATATATTTCTCCTTTGCGTCGCGCAGTCGGAGAAAAAAACATTTTCATTTGTTCATTAGACCACCCGTGCGAAGGCGGGGCGGGCAGCTAGATAAATATATATCGTGTGGAATCTTAAGTATAAATTAAACTAGTAGACCATGAACATTTTTCTATTAGGTATATTGTCCCTTTAGCTTTGGGATTGCTAATAAACTTTTGACCCTTGTGCCTGTACATATTATTTTTGACTGTTATTACGAAGGTGGTACTTATACAAGCCTCCGAGAAGCACGGACCCGTACATGGAGGCTGGTACCAACTTCTCCTACATCAGCTACGACACTGTTCAACGATGGAGCCCTGCCGCAGTTGATATTTTATCCGACTCCATGTTGCAATACACGTTAGCTCCTATGTTAAATGTGAGTTTTCTTAATACACTTATTTAGACATTTAATCCATTTTCATGGGGAGAAGTACTCATGAATATTATGAACTACTTTGGCTGTGCGGCCAAAAATACGCCCTACAATGGTGAAAATAAAAATCTGCTATGCCCAACATTTACTACTACTTCATAATTTAGTAAACGTTGTTTATATACAGGAAAGTTGAAAGTTTGATCTGGTATGGTGATGTGATGGGGAGGGATGAAACGCATGTTACTAATAGAGTTATGAATAAAAATGTGGGTAGATGGAGAGGGAGAGGGAGGCCAGAGAAAAGATGTATGGACTGTGTGAGGAGTGTTATGAAAGAAAAGGGAGTCAGTGATAGTGTGACAGGGAACAGGATGGTGTGGAAGAAGAAAACGTGTTGCGCCGACCCCAAGTAACATAGGACAAGGGCAGGAATATGATGAGTAAACGTTGTTTATAAACATGAATATTTCTACCCCTTGCCAACGAAGTAAAATGCATCATTTATCAAGCAATCACTCAATGAGCCTTTTATCCTGAACTTTTAAGATTGTTGTCTAATAGCTATTTATGCAACTGTTACGTTATGGACGGTCTTTTAATACGAGTGCCATTTTTCGGTACAAGCGTAGCGCGTACCGAAATAGGTGGGCACGAGTTATTAAAAGACCAATAACGTACAGTTGCATACAAGATTTTATCTACGAAGGAAGGAATAAAACACAAATATAGACAAATAAATGAGATAAGCATTTCTCTTAAACATATCTTGATTTTTCTGGTAGTAAATTATATGTAGCCGCAACTGCTCTATTTGTTATATCTGGTCAAGTATTTTCATTATCACTTGATGTTGAAGACATTTTTAATAAAATTTCGAATAAAATTTCACTCAGAAAATTTATCCCTCGTCCACTTTTTATTTTATTTAGTCTTTATTAGGTATAAGCAGGTATAAGGCAAAGATCTTGTAGCCGCAACAGCCAAATAGTAGGTATACGATAATTTTGTTCTAAACTTGTTCCATTTTTAAAAACATAATTTACATTGTATCGATATAGAAGTAATATTATAGGTGGCTTACCTGGCTGTATTTTCAGAATGTCTTTGCTTGTGTTTTAGAATTTATGACGATTCGCATAATGCAACCCTATGTTGTTATGGGTATCATAATGAAACCGTTGTCAATTTTGTAATTCGAATATAACGAAACCGAAGTAGATAAAATAATGTAATGTGTTACAGCATGTCTCTCAGTGCAGTATGCCTCTTGGCATAAGCCTCCTCTAACATCTTCGATTGCTTTCTATCTCTAGCCACACTTGTCCAGTTGGGACCTGCTGTTAATTTTTTGCCGTAATCCCATCTCTTCCCTTGCCTCTATTCCTTTTACCATATCCTTTATACCAGAGTTTAAAACCTTTCATAGAATCAGGATATTCTTATCATCTTGCATGGTAACACAAGGCTGAGCATCGACGCCAGCCGAGATTTAAATTGAGAGACTGCATCCTTGATCTTGTGGTCGCAATCGCTACTTACCTACTATTAAGAATGAGGTCCTGGTTACGGTTCTAGGGTCGGTCGAAGTGTTATTTTTTATTAAGCCTACTGCTGTCCCACTGTTGGGCAAAGGCCTCCGCCTCATCTTTCCAGGATACTTTGTCTCCTGCCTTCTCCGGCCAATCCGGCAGGAACGAGTCCAGATCGTCACGCCAGCGTTGTTTAGGCCTGCCTCGGTTACGACGTCCGTCTCCAGGTACCCAATGCGTGGCGATCCTGGCCCACCTGTCCCCCTGCATCCTGCAAACGTGACCCGCCCAATCTACCTGCGTGTTATTGGGTTTATCCATCTCAAAATTTTCTTAGTAGGAATCTGGGTCTTGTGGTAATGGCTCGCTCCTCAATACATGGGGCTGGCGAAATGAGCTGGTGTAGGATAGGTACTCTGCCTAACTCTTAGGCGAATACAGACGAAGATGATGTAATGTTATCGGCAAAATGGCCTCTTTAGTAAACGGCCAAAATGCGTCTTAAGTAAAGCCACAACGCATTGTGGACGCAACTTTTCAACATTCATACGTTCCATTTATAGCCGACAACAGTCTTATTGGTAAGACAATAAAGACCATTGTAAAGCAAAATCAAAGACAAAATAATTGTGAACAGAGTGTAAATACTTTTACAGGAAGAATATGCAGATTATGTGGCGATAGTCGAATATGAAGGGAAAAAGCCCATGGGGAACTTTATGGGATCAGCCTCCCGTGGCCTAATGATGGCCAATTCGATGGGTGGAATTTGGATCGGACATACAGTCCCTGGATTTCCGGATATAACCAGTTTGTACATATTTTTATTTAAGGGCGATGCAGTAGGGTAGGAAAAAAATTTTTGGAGTCCTAGGACGCGGTGGAATCCTTCTGCGGAACAGTCGTCTCGCAGAAGGAGGCTGCGGAGAGGGAGTGGGAGATTTCATCCGCTCTGCCGATCCGCACCAGACGCGCCGGGCGTCGGCGGAGGGCGGACAACGCCCTTCCAGCTGCCCTAAATAGGTCCAGGGACGACGGACTCGGGGACGTCCGTCCTCACATCAGGACCCGAGGTGGCGGCGCGTCGTGTTCCAGGCGCGTCCCTCTTAGACGTCGCGGGGGGAGTCTAACACCTAACTCCCCCTCCAAACCGAGATCGAGGCCCGCAGAAGCGGGCCGGCACTAGCTGAGGGTTGCGGAAGTATCGTTGTTCCCGCGACCACCGGCGTAGGTGTGAGATGGAACACCGGGGTGGTTTTTAGTCAGTACGAGTCTCACAGACCCCTCAGACCCAGACATCCAATACGGATTTTCCACCCTGGAACAAAAAAAAGGAAATATTGTCCGTACGTAACTCCTTTATGTTTTGTTCAACAACTGAGAAGCTTGACATTTTAAAAATTCCTTTAAAAAACTAAGTAAAGTTTATTTCTTGGATTTTGTGTTTTAGATAGTGCCCCAATGTTTCCGACGAAACAGCTAAACGATGGCCATATGATTATGTGCCTTTCATTGGACTTGCCCACTTTGAACGCGTTATCTATGTCTATCATACAGACAGAGCCGTATGTAAAGAGGGTTTTCATACCTCAGAAAATTGTCTCACACCTTCCAGACTGGAGGATGTTCTTGGCCCCACTTCCGAAGTTATTCAGGACCTATGTGTACGTATTAACTTTGGTTTAAACAACTTAGTCCGGATAGATGATTTACGGAGCATTCTAGGGACCAGAAGGGTTCGGGTATCGGAAAGCTCGCAAATGTGTAGATATCAATGTGAGTATTTCAAATTCATAAGGTGCTTTCTTTATCTATGTTGGAAGTCACTGTCTTGTACTGGGACAACAAACTTACTGTAGAGCAGTGGTTGTCCATTAGTAGCCCAGTGTAGCGGGCTTACGAGTCGCAGCTCGTCAGTTCGAAGTTTCGAACCCAAGCAGGCACTTTACGTTGTGTAGGTACTTTAATTCATCACCACTCCTCTCAAAACGGAAAATAAAATCGGTGTGTTCTAGAACCAATAAAATCGAAGCCACCAACACACTCTGGGCCCGTGTGCTGGATAAAGGAACACTCCCTTTTACAGAGAGGAGTCTTGTGTCCCAGCAGTGGGAACATCATGCTGAGAATGCTAATTCTAACTTAACCCAACGAGGCCTTATTTTTTACTGGCTTTGGCCTCGGGTAAGAGGTGAAAGTGAGGGGTTTGACTCCTCCCACGACGTCTAAGAGATGCGCTCGTGAAACACTACGCGCCGCCACCTCGAGTCCTGATGTGTGGGGGGCGACGAACGTCCCTGAGTCTGTCGCCCCTGGACCCATTTAGGGGGCTCGAAGTTGCCCGCCCTCCGCCGACGCGCGACGCCCGGTGCATCTGCTGCAGGTCGGGTGAGTGGACGAGATCTTCCTCTTCCTTTCCGCGTTACCCGAAATGACAGGAGCTGTACCTCGTCTCGAGCCAGCGCTCGAGCACTGGCCTAACTGCCTCGATGAACCCAACCAGGCCTAATGCAACTACACGAATATCACTTAATCAATGTACTTAATATCAACATAATAATCTAAGAAAGTTATTTGTATTTTCAGAAGGAATACCAAAATCATGCACTTTATGACAAGAAGCAAGACTCTACGCGGTATAATGTTCGCCCGAAGCCCCGGGGATTCGCGCTGCTTATACAAGAGTTTTGCTAAGACAAAACAAATCGTCTTGGATGTGTACGGCCACAGGGAACATGATAATGTATTTTGTAGCAAACAATACAGGTGATTTAAATTTGTCTACCTACTTATTTGTACCATATTGGCTAGTGGCAGATTCATTATGGGCGTCCAAGTCAAAAGGGTCCTGCATTTAGTTGCCGAGATATACGCAGTTTTGTAAAGTTGCCCTCATACAAACACAAGTACAGTTTCAACTTCAAATTTCTGATATAAAAAAAATATGCCAGTTTTTGAATATATTTTTAATCCTTATTATCTATTGACTATTATATATACCGAATCTAGTCTTAACTCAATATCCCACTACTGAAACCTTTTTGCTTGGACGTCCACAATTATGTGACCAAGGGTTGGCTACTATGGTTCTTCATTTTCCTGCTCTTATCCCTTCTTCCCCTTATCTATTCGCCGACTTATCAATATTTAATTCCTTTTTAGATATACCTATCATCTTTCACACAATCCAACAATAATTTTCTTTGGTCTGCCTGTTAGTATTAGGTATGCTTCTTACTCCGGTAGTAGACCAAGAGCTACGTTAGTTTAGCTGAGGTTTGTTTATATACCTACTTGCTACACAATTCGCGGTCTACTAGCTTTGAATTGAAAACAAACTAGCTTTAAGCTTATGAAATTTAACCTTGATCGTTTAACACGAGCTAAGCCAGAACTTCGGTAAAATTATATTTTTTTTCAGCATACGCAACATAAACTCAATATCCCTAAAGTTTAAAGATATTATTTACTACATAAATAATTCATCAGATAATATGGGGTTTGCCGTGAGCACAGCGGCAAAATGGCAGAAAACAGGGCTCAGTAAGAATCAATATTGGACTTGTACTGGTAACATAGAAAACCAACATATCAATTCGATGGGAGGAATGATTGCTTGCGTCAATCATTTTAGCGTTTGGCTTGCATTTGATAATTTAAAAGTTAAGGAACCACATTGTAATATAGGTGAAGATATTTAAAATGGTTTGTTCTTTAATTCACACCCTTAATTTACTTATCACACTTTTGATGTGTCTCATTTAGCTACTAAAATAGGCCCAAGAACCCACCCCTGCGGGCACTTTTGAAATAATAGTTGGCTTTTCATTAGTTGTATGAGTTCTACTATATTGTATGAAGAGTAATGTTACGTTAGAAAATAAGGTCTTGAAAAATAAAAGTAAACTATTTATCATTTCAAATACTCTGTAGATTTTCCTGAGGCCAATGTCAAAAGCTTTAGTAAGGTCAAGATCAAAACAAATTGTAAGGCTTTTTTTCCTTTAGTGTTCATAACTGTTCCCATAAATGCTTAGTGAAAATGTGTAAATTAAAATATAGAAATCATATTTATAGACAAAATGTTTATTATACAACACAAACATTATTTACATGATTATGATTCTTATCGCTTTAACACGCAAGTGACGACATAAAAACAAATTATTCAGAAAATCGTACAAACACTACAGAAAATATATATGAAACCATTATTATTATAAACTGGCTTCACTGGATCTATGATATTACAGTGTATAATATACAGTTTCAACACTCATGAAACAAAGAGTTTTCTAATTGGCACCATGTGAGCTTGAAAATACTTATGTACAATTCCCACAAATAAAAAAACTTTATGAATTAAGAATGCTCTGCTAAGCAAAGATTTTCAGTCACCGTGTAAGACAAGGCACTACTCCAAGTAAAACATGAAATATTACTCTTAGAAACATCGTTTATATATTTAAGCACCGCAAAGCGCTTTACCTCCGTCCTCCCGAATCTTCGATATATCTCGGAATAACGGGTCGCTAAAACTTATAACATACGATTATATATTATACTTAAGTACAGATAAATGAGTATAAATTGCAAAATCAGCCCGAATGGCAAACATAATAAAATATAAAATAAAAACTGACTCGATTAAAGCATACGAAATAACATTAAAATGATTAGAATTTCGATGTGACAAAGTTTTAGACCCTTCACCTCAATAATGGTGATCGTGTGTAAAAATCAGACAAGAAATATTCATTCAACATCAATAATTAATTGATTAAATCCTAAACAAAACAACGTAAGCTTAACTACAACATTATTAAAAGGACACGCGTAAAACTTACAAAAATATATGATTTATTGAACTCTCTAGTTAAGCAAACGTTCATGCATTCTGTGCGGACATTATCAGAATATAACTTGGTTGTGACATGCGACCTGAATTGGCAGTGTACAAATTGAAGAGGGCGCTTTTCCTTCAGTGCGCGACTCTCAATGAAGGCATCCTGGTAAACCAGGAGTCTTGCTTGACCTTCAGATAGTAGTCGTCTCTTGGTGAGGGTATTGTGAGGGCGTCTTCTAGAACCTTCAGTGCGCTGGTCGGTAGGACCTTGGCGCTGTATTCAGCTGCTTCTCCTGGCATTGTGACCGCACAGCTGGCGGTGCCGGCGCTTATATCCGAGCTTGGAGTTTCGGGACGACTGAAAGATAAGATAGGGAGTGAATACTGGGTGTCATAGAAGATTTTAGGTACTACAGCGAAAATGTTTCGTCAATATAAATCATCTTTCTTATTTTTTAAGGATGTCAGAAATGCAACCAATATGAACATTTTAGGTATCTACGAGTATTTTCTGGCTGATATAAATATTTACAAGCGCTTATGAGAGCTTTTCAACGAACACAGCTCTATCCATGATTCCAGGAACCAATGATGCGATTCCAGGAGCCAATGCTTTACCTGGCTGGTTGGCTAGGCGGCTGCAGCAGCGCCGGCGGCGAATAAATCTCTTGCGCCGCTAGGTCGGGCGCGTGCAGCAACACGACGTGCAGCCGACGCGCGCGCAGGCTCGAGCGCAGTGCACGCGCAGCGCCCCAAACTCCCCAACGAGCGGCCGCTGCGCCCGCGCTGTTCTCGCCCGTTTCGCCTGCTTCGACGCGGGACAGACTCTCGCAAGCCGTGTCTGATGTTAATCCTAGAAAAGGAGATAAAGTTTTTTGGGATCCTTTAATGGGGATATATAAAATTAAGGAGCAGTTAACAGAGTTTCGTAACATTTATGCATCTCTTCAGTCACTTGTCATCATTCATTCATTTGTCATAATCATAGCGGAGGTACTGATAAACTCCCCCTAAAAGCAGTGCAATCAGAAGAACTATGGTGTTATTGTCTGCTTGCGGACTACGTGAGGTCTAAGATGGTCCTCTTATTGGCATAGGTAGGGTAGGTACCCTAGCTTTTGACCTCAAGTGGGCAGGCAAATCAATTCAGGGGAGTATCGGTTGCATTTCGGGGAGTGCGCGACGGAACTGCACAATTTGATTCCGCCAAGCCCTTTCCATCATCGGACTACAAGACGTACGGCAATGTGCCATCGGTACATGGTGGATATCCCACCCATACGCACAAAGCGTTTTGAAAATACTTTCATTGTGCGTACAGCTAAGGAGTGGAACTCCCTGCCGGCGTCCTTGTTTCCTGATAGCTACAACCTAGGGGTCTTCAAGTCAAGAGTGAATAGGTTACTTTTAGGCAAGCGTGCTCCACCTTCGACCATATCATCGCTTAACATCAGGCGAGATAGTGGTCAAACGCGAGACTATAACGAATAAAAAAAAAAAAAAAAAAACAGGTTTTATAAAACTCTGGTTAGTTCTGATTCTGTTGTAAGTGGGTACTCCTCTCTATTGGATAGGTAGGTAGGTAATATAAAAGTTAAATATTACATACCAATGTAAAACAGCCTGCCAGCATGTGGATGGTCGGCAGCTGCGGCCGCCAGCAGAGGTGAGAAGGTCCTCGCGACCCTTAGGGCTCCGAGCACGTTGCCTCTTAGAGCTCCCTCCCAACACGAAGCCCCGCCACGGCCACTGCTTCCTGCTGTGTTGATCACCGCCCAGATTCCTGGAAAAAAGGGGTAGGTTTATTATAGGTCTATTGCCCATTTTAGGCGCCAATTCTAGTGATGACACCTAAATGTGTTCCTAACTAAAATAAAAGCGTGCTGTTGGATTTTCAACTTTCGTCCCTGAGCTAAGGGTTAAACAGCACGCTTTTAATTAGGTAGGTATTCATTTAGGTGTCAACTTGTGTTCGTGAACACACAGTAGGGTAGGTAGGTACACACCCACCCATCTAATCTAATGTTTTGTGTCAGGTTGTTCTTTTGTTGATGAAATAAATTTTATTATTGAGTTGACTATCGCGTCTCAAGTGGACATTAGCGAATGTTATTGAAAACAATGTAAATTGAAACGATCTCGGGGCTCAAACGGCGATGATAACATCCTCAGGAAATCAGCGTTCATAATAGATAATGACATGAAAAATAACTTCTTTGATTAAATACATATTAAATCAGAAAGTGTCGGGCAGAGATATTTACATCTATCATGTTCTTTGCAATAGCCAATTCGTGGCTCGTAAAGGACCTTTGTACCTAGTTATTGTGTTAACATGCAAAATAATACATTTTACTAACTTACTATTGTATATAAATGAGTACTTCTTTTATTCAGAGTCGTACTAAAACTGCGGAAAAGCGCCACCTATCGAGACACGTGATTACGTCATCCGTCATGGCGTATCATGTTAAGGATCACGTTACCTACACCGTTTGACAGCTGGAAATGTAAGTAGCTATTGTAAACTTCCACAGATGGCGCTAATTTACCCTTTGTACCGTAACTTTGATTCTGCGTATTTTATGTATGACGAGTAAAATGTTTCTTGTATTTGACTCTATATAAATTGAATGTAATAAATGAGCAAGGATTTTGTTTTGTGTTAAACCGTTATTTGGCAACAGTTTCGCAAGCACTGCTGGTGTAGTGGTATCATGCAAGATTCCCATTCTTGCGACCCGGGTTCGATTCCCGGGCAGTGCAGTTTTGACTTTTAATTCTTGTTATTTTTTTACTAACAATTAAATGTAAATTTATTTGTATGAAACTTTTTTGAGTCTTTTATTAGTTAGGTAGTGTTTTTATCATCGTTTTACTTAGTTGATATCTGAAAATTATGTAAATTAAAGCATACTTGTCTTATAAAACGGCCTTTTGCATAACACTTACGTATTAATTTAATCTTAAGCGCAATACCTACTGCAATGCATTTTGCAAAGAAAAAGATAAGTAAGTAGGTAATTTAATTCACTTTTGGTTAGCCAACATCATAAAAAACAAACTGGATTGTAAAGTCTGCATACGAATTTCAGTAAATTACTGATCTGTGTGCTTATTCCGAGTGTTTTACTCTTGACTTATACGATCTCTTATGTAAAAATGTATACAAAAAAATTGGTTTCTTCTTACCGTCACCAGACGGCGCTCATCCAGTTTAAATAAAAAATGACGTATAAGTAAACGCGAATGAGCGCAAAACTCGCACTAAGGCCTCTGCTTTGAGTTACTAAGAGACGATGAAATAATCCTACCCAATTAACAAACTTCGTTTTTAAAAAGTACCTACTACCTTCTGCCACCGGAAACTATTCCACAGGGACTTATCTACTCCCGGAATACAAAATATCATAATATGTAGGACTTTTTTGGAGCGTTTGCCAAATCTCAACCATATCCATTCAACCGTTGAAGGATGATTGATTAAACTACATCCTCAATTCCACATTTATTTCATAGTTGCAATAAACCTCTGCTACATACCATGTTCTCCGGCTGGTAAATGCTGAGCAGTGGCCCTAGCGGCTTCCTCCAGCAGATCTTCCCTAGCAACGTCCAGCTCGAGGGTGACGAGCCTTGGCTTCGGCTGGTCTTCGGGCGTGGAGGCGATGTGGGCTTGAAGCCAGGAGTCGGCCAGACGGGCACCTAGACCTCCTGGTCTGCAGCCAGCGATGACTCGCCATCCTTTACTGCTTAGGTATGTTGCGATCTGAGGAAAGAAGACGATTCTAGAATATTTTGGAAAGAAAGAAAGCTTGTGCTTAGGTTTTCTCATAAAAATATTGATATTTTAATAAAGGCATGGACTACGGATGATGAATTGATGATGCTTATCGGATCCAAGCTTTAAGAAATGTTCGGCTGAAACCCACTAATAGATTCGACTGCGGGAATCAATCAGGGTTTTTGATAAATTTTCATGGGTTTCGTTTGGGACAATCCCGCCGCACTATTCATAAACCACTGCATCTCCTGAAAGCCAGAATCAACAGTGGCGACCACCAAAAAAGAGCCGAGGCAATGAAGCTCGACGAAGCCCGGACAATGAATTTAACTCTCTCTGTCTGTCTCTGTGTCTGTCTTGTCTTGGTCTGTTTTATGGGTTGCCTGGCAATATCTAAATTATATTATGTCTGTCTTCCTTTTAATTTGAGTAAGCGGGAAGTACAGAAATGTCACAATTAAATGTCACCCAAATAAAACATAATGATTATGATTATTTGTTTGTCTTAAATAGGTCGTTGGTTAAGAGGAACTAACAAGTTTCGTCGCGGTGTTGCAAGATATAACATAAATCAGTACAGCGTGAATTGGCTCACTAGGTGCTAACTGCAAGCAATAATATTTTATGATAGTCACAAATCTTAGTGCCAAGTGGAACTATGTATTTTGATCCTCCCACAATATTAGATGTCTGGAGAGGTCAGTTTAGCCACAGATAATATAATGCTAGCATAGTTTAGCTAAGGAGGTTTTCTTTGAAGTAGTCTTTGGTTTTGTGATCCATCTATACATTTTATTATCATTAGCTTTGACGATGTTACGTACAGTTTTTCTCTGAACCTTGATTTTGGGAACTTGTTGGTGAGCTTTGAAGGGAGTTTAGGACTCCCAACATTCCCGAAAATTCTAGGCCTGGAATCATTATAGCATGCATTTCAAACATAATGGGATTTTAGCCAGTAGGAGGAAGCCGACTTAGCCCCTTGTTTTTCGCAAAACACGGGATTCACTTTAGATTTTTTTCAAAGAATATCCTGCATCCTACATAGACGGCATTCCAATTGACGTCTTTCAACTCGCATGCGATTCGTCGATTGATGGCGGTCCAATCCTTTACCTTGCCGAATTGCCCTTACGGAATTAGGCTGCTGTTATCCAATCCACCCTAGAAATACTGCCTATTTGTCAACTTACTTGTAATCCAAGTGCCGTATCAACGGATGTGACAAGCACGGTCTTGGCGCTTTCAACAGGCAGCACCTCGGCTACCCTGACCTTCCTCAACAGGTACAGCAGCAGAGCCCCGACGATGGAGCATAGTGCCGCGAACTGGAGCCCGAGTGACAACCACGTGAGCGCGTCCATTGCAGGCTCAGTGTGCGACCATTATTACTAACTTGATCTGTAACAAGAGAAGGATTTTCATGAGTATGTTATAGTATTTTACAAGCTTTTAATTAACATACAATGTATGGTATGTATGTATGTAAGTGTGTTCGGGCCAAATCTTGCAACTGAATTTTAAAGCAGTCCACTGATTAAGATGAAATTTTGCATACACGTTTAGTTTGGATGACAATGCATATTAGCTAAGTGACATCATTCTAAATCCAATATGGCGGACGGCCTAAGATGGCGGTCTAGTTATTTTTTGTGCACTGCCATGATATGGGTATCAAATAAAAGGGTTTACTGAGAAGAATACGAAAAAAAGGTTGGTTTAAAAAAAAATGAATAGCTTTTTCTTAATGTTCATGTTGCGGCTGAAATTTTAACCATACAAGAATATAGCTCCAAAGTTAAGTTATCGTTATTTGTAAGCTTAGATGGGGCTCTCATTGTTATCACTATCAGCTAAAACCACATAGCAATTAATTGGATGCGACCGGCGGCGCGCGTAGCCCGTCAAGCTGTCAACATTTAAATATTCTGTGGCTAAAACAGTCCATTATAGGAGTAGGGCAACTATCTCTCAATTAAAAATGATTGTATGTAAGCCTTTTACCCCGAGTTTCTCAGCTCAAAATTATCGCAGAATTAATGTGACAAATTGTCAAGCACGCGTTATCTGCTGTGATTGGTTGAATGAATTTTCAACAGCCAATCACAGCAGATAAGGTCGTTCCTACGTATCTTGGCTACACTACTACATCTATTGCTAACATCCATGTATTGGAAAAAAGATTGAAAACAAGCTTAAAAAAAACACTTCTGATTCGATGATTTAAGTAGGTAGGTAACCGTTTACTTAAAATATTATTTTATCTATTTGTTAGAATCTTTTGCTGAGTAATCTCAAAGCATTTAAATCATCTTCAGTCTCTTAAGTAATTTCAGTTGCGTCATCCCATTGTTCTAGCAATTTAATTACACCATCTAGGTAGGCGTAGTTACCATTAATTATATTTTTTATAATTCGTTTGTTATTCTACATACCCACTCTGTACGTGCAAATATATGTTGATAGATCATATGTGATGATCAGCCCAGCCCAAGTTAAAATTTCTGAAATATCTTGATCAACAGTATTCATGGTGTCATGATCATGGATTGAATTATAGAATCTAGGTTATGAATAATTGATTACAGCGAATAATTATATTCCATCACAATAAGTAGATACCTTTGTACTTAACCCACGCAACGAAGAATCTGAAATATTTGACCTGGTTGAGAATGCGTGGGAGCACGCGTTATTTTACGATTGTGGAGAATTCTGTATAACTGTTCACAATGTCAATGTCAAGAACACCAGAGATTTTATACAAATTACAATGGCAAAGTAAGCTTCATGTATTCGATATATTTGAAGATATAAAGTTTACTTTCGATATCTTCGATTATTTTCGAAATGTTGTTCCATCTTTAGGTCTTCCCTTGTTTTTGATGTAGGATACAATTTTAGAAGTTTGGTACTTGGATAGTTTTCAGGTACCTACCTAAGTAGTCTACGTCTACAGTATTCAGTGTTGTAGCTGTGTTATTGCTGACGTCATATTTCTGTAAGATTTCATTTGCTACTGTTAGGTTTGGTTATCTTTCAACAAACGAAAACATAGTGAGTTCATCGTCTAAATATATATCCTGAGCTTCACTGTCATGTTCAAGGACTATTGCTGTTATCCTTTTCCTACAATATACCTTCTAAATAAGTTAAACAACTCCGTTCAAAGTTCTACAGTAAATTAACAATACCAATTGAGTGAGTATTAGTTTGTTTACAGCTATCGAGAAATGTGTCTGACGTGCGACTCATAAACACCGGGTCACAATGGTTGCCACCGTATTTGTTATTGCCTGTCGGTCAAACAATGTACTTCCCATCGTTTGGTGTCATGTCAACAGCATTCCTTTCGATTTTATCAATGGAGTATTTATAGAGGTTTTGCTAAATAAGATCAAGATTAAAATAACTCTAATTGTTATGGTTTTGTAACAGAAAGATGAAGTGGTTAGGTAACGGAATTATAAAAATTGAGGAGATTCCAATTTATCCAATGAGGTAAATGGGACAAATTGGGATCAAGAGATCCCAAATAAGGAATATGTGTATGTCCTGATGTGTAAAATTAATACTTATAACACAGCGGTCGGCAAACGGCGGACCGCGGTCCTTATACGCAAAAGGTAGAACCGCCGAATATTGTAAAATATAGGTACCAAATTTCATATAACTGGCCCTATTTATATGAATACGTTTGAAAGCCACGTAGAATATAACTAGTAATTATTCTAGTTACCTAGTTCTGATATTACCTATGACTGATGTGTACAGTACTATCACACTTCACACTAATCACACATCATCACAATAATTATTATAAAGGCGAAAGTTTGTGAGTGTGTGTGTGTTTGTTACTTCTTCACGCTCAAACGGCTGGACGGATCTGGACGAAATTTGGCACAGAGATAGATTATAAAATATACACATTATCCCGGCAATATGTTCCCTCGGGATAATTTTCGACATACACGCGGGCGAAGCCGTTGGCAGAAGCTAGTCTTGGGTATTTTTACAATTTTATTTACGATTTGAATGTATGGCCTCTACCCTTAGCGATGATTTATTAACAGCAACTGTCTGTATTGAGCATTTGTTGATGTTACTACATGTATGAAGGAATCCTTGACTTGCATCTCACAAAGGAAATAGAGATTTTTGTACTAATCCCATCGGTTTCCACCATTGTTTCTACGTCTATAATAGAACACTTATGTTTAACTTTGAACAATGCCAATAGCCAGTAAGTAAGCAC
Source organism: Orthosia cruda (assembly GCA_964057195.1). Lineage (NCBI taxonomy): Eukaryota > Metazoa > Arthropoda > Insecta > Lepidoptera > Noctuidae > Orthosia > Orthosia cruda. Next base: position 8,411,348 of record OZ059846.1, read on the forward strand.
ATTCACTAAGTAAAATTTGCATTTTAATGCACCTTATGGGTTTGTGTCTCACCTAGTAGCAATGAGGTTTTAATTAAGTCATTTCATTATTATGTTTTTGTTCAAGTTGATTATATCATTATCACGCGTAAGACCTGCAACCTTAATGTGTAATGAATTCGGCAAGGCAAAAAGGAGTATGAAAAATTATTAATCGTTCACATGCGAAATGCAAGACGCGTTGTGGATTTCAGTCTAAATGATTGGTCCATTTTTCAAACTATTTGCCCTGTGCCTTGCCGAATTCATTACACAATAAGGCTGCTGGTGGTAGACTCGGTAGTCGCAGCATTGAAAGGCCTCACGCGGGGTGGGCCGACGACCTGTTTAAGACTGCGAGAATGCGGTTTATGTGAGAAGCACAGTCGATGTGGTGACACATAGGGGGAGCTTATGTCCAGCAGTAAAAGTCTTTCTGCTAAAATTATGATGGTTAGAGCTGGTTGAGGCTCACACAGACTAGGCAAGCATGGCACATCATATGGAAAGTGGTCTGTACTCTGTGGGTGGAACAGAATTTCCAATGATGATAACGATTTTGAAGTTGATTATTCTGTTAGTTTTGCTTGCTTTCGATTTCGACCGCCAAAGTACTGGAGTTTCTCGTCACACATTTTAAATCTCTTTAGCTTTCAGTCTTTATTATTTTAATAAGTTTACTGTATCTTTTCCAAAGATTTCTAAAAGGCATACAAGCATTTAATTACCTCATAAACTTGTTTATTCTTAGCAATAAAGTATCTAACGTAAGTAATGGCTAGAGAGATCGAAACCACTACTTTTTTATCGATGTTCAATCGAATGAAATAATCGATATCAATGTAGCGGCCATTACTTTGAGCAGCTGTGCGGTTTCTCTTGTAATAGGCCCCTATTATTAGAAGAAAGTCCTTTTCTACTCGTTGTCTGTTCCGCATGAAAGCTAGCGAATAAAAACATTAGAACTTTGTTGTCGGGGTGCTATTGTGTTTGTTAGTAACTGGTGGTCATTTATGTGTCTTTATTCGTCTGTTTAGATCGATTGGTGCTTCGTGGTTTGTGTTGACAGGTGGTTTCTGGTTTAAGTTTGTTAATAAAGTGGGTGGTAGTGTGCTACCGTTTTATCGACTGGTACTGCGGTTGTCATAATCAATTCTCTATCTATAACATGGGGAAACATTTCATTATAACCTTTCTTGTAGAGTTTAGCAATTAATGTGCCTTTAGGTCAGCTACATGCTTTATTTATATTTTAACTAGATAATTATCTACAATCATACAATATCAATCTGACTAGCCTTTTCCCAACTATGTTAGGTTCGGCTCCCAGTCTAACCGGATTCAGCTGAGAACCAGTTTTTTACATGGAGCGACTATCTATCTGCCCTCCACAACCCAGTAACTAGGTAACACGATACGCCTTGGCAAGACTGGTGTCAGACCTCAAGCTTCTGATTACCCGTAACGACTGTCAAAGATCTTCAAATGACAGCCAGGACCAACGACTTATCGTACTTTCCAAGGCACGAAGAAAACTCGCTATGTAAAGATGGTCACCCATCCACGGAGCGACCTCAGCAAGCGTTGCTTAAACTTGAAGATCGACCCGTGCGACTGTTATTATTTAGCCACGAGCTCCCCCCTCTTCTCTCCTCTCTAATTATCTATAATTATAAAATATGTCTAAAATCTCATAGGTAGAAATTATTACTTTCTTTTGTAAGCCTGCATTACAGAAACAGGGACTTACATTGATAAAGTTTTTTTTTAATTGTCTATAGGCTTGCGCTTGACCACTTTCTCACCTGATGGTAAAGGATGATGTGGTCGACGGTGAAGCACGCTTGCCTAGAAAAAAATCACTCTTGACTTAAAGACCCCTAGATTGTAGCTATCGGGAAACACAGACTCCGGTAGGGAATTCCACTCCTTAGCTGTACGCATAATAAAAAGGGTCCCCAAAACGTTTTGTGCGTAAGTATATATTAAACTGCAAGATGCTCAGAAAATACTTACAAAATGCTGTAAATCCAAAGGCATGCAACTTAATAGTTAAATGGAGACGATGTTTACCATTACGCGACATGATCCAACGCGCAGACGAACAAAAACGTGGGAGATGCATTGTGTTTTTCTTTTGTATCATAAACACAAGATCAAGGTTAAATGTCGTAATGATTGATACGTTTATGTCGTTTAGCACTTTTTCAAAGCTGTCATTGAGACCTTTATCATGATTTGTTGAACATGTAAGTCAGTTTTGAACTTACTGGATTGATGTTTTTTCTTTATGCACATGCTTTTCATCAATTTTTTTGTTGGCGCATTTATAATGGTAGCACCGAGTACCTAAAGTAGCTAAAACCGATAGAACAAAGGTTTATTTATACCGACCTAAATTTGTCGAGCCCAAAAAAGTTAATTCCAGTGCACTAAACCGTTGTTTCGGTTCTAAAGCGTAATAAACCTCGATCTTTATAATGTCCCTTTGATAAAGTTGCGTAAATTACGCGGCACTGAGTTGCATTCGCTCTGGTAGCCGAAATAAGACAAGTTCGAGTGCTAGTGAGGGATGTGCTTTGGATGGTAACAGTTTATATGATATCGATGAAAGACAAGACACCATCCAAAAGAAAGGCCAACTTAAGGTGTGTATGTTCACGATAGAATGCTGGTGTCCCTTAGGGACTCATAATGGGTCCATATCTGATTTGACTTCTAAACGCGAACTTATCTAAAATAAAAAAGAAACACGTCTCATACTGCGTTGTTGCAAAATGACAATTGTGGTCTATCTCTAGATCTATAAAATTATCTAGGAAAGACATGCTGAATTGCAAAGAACCACATTTCAATATCAGCAATGGTTGCACTTTATCTTACGCTACGCCTAGCAAATCTAAGATTAGACCAACATGCTTTCGCGGCCTGTACAAAGACACAAGACTTATATTAATACAAAGCAGCAGCGATATCGATGAATAATATTTTACAAGCCTACATAACCAGCTCTTAAACCGCTCCTGACTATAAAGCGCTCCAAGCAAGATCTTGAAATGGATGCCGCTAAAATTAGCATATCCTGTGAGTCTGTCGCGAGATATTCATCCCGACTGTGTTGTTCGTTTTGCAATAAAATACGAGTACTGGTACCATTTATATGTGTTCTCAGAACTGGCAGGGCGACTGGATTTAGACTGTTATTGGAATCGGTTACGTGTATTTTGTCATAAAGTCTTATGATGCTTGACGAATTAATACAGCTGATGGTTGTTTCAGAGTCAAGGGCTTTGATTAAGTTGTAAAGAAACAATTTATCAAAGACATGTGTGTCTTTAATCAAGCCAAATATAATAATGAAGCATTCAACTAAGTAACTTATTTAACTATGTAAAATCAAATGTAATTCAATAGGAATATTCTATCTCGTATGTCTTACAAGTTTCACTGTTTGACGAAGATTTCCTCTCTGTATTGCCTGTGTAAGTGATTCATTATTTGTCATGAAGTCACTAAGAGAATGGCTGTCATCTGATGTCATGTCATTAGCATCATATCTAAGTTAATTCTAAGCCGTACGCAAAATACGCGCTTAGACGTGGAGTTGCGGACACCAGCCCGTCTTAACCTAACCTAATTGTTAAAAGTAGCTGAATCTGTTTAGAGGGTGCATCCTTATTCCTTGGGTATCACCTTACCATCTTAGCATAGCTTAAGCATAACATCATTGATTATATTAGAATAGCATAACTGCATAGTTAGCTTTATCATGTTCCAACTATTACTTTGCCTACTGGTAAATATTTTGACGATGATCGTTGGTAAACAATTCCTAAACAGTTTGTGCTGTTACGAGAGAAGACACAGTGATACCATTACCTTCATTCAGAAGAACTAATAGAAAGAAAGATGGCGATCATAATAAATATTATCTTCGTGAGATGGATACAGATTTGGTAACGATTCAGGAATATAATGGGACGGGGATGTAAAGATAAAATGGATTGTGTGAGAGATGATATATATTGATATGATTGAAACCATCAGGATCAGGGGTTGCTGAAGAAGATCTAAAGACGTCGGCTTATTCTAAGTTATTTTCCTCCAATCCACTAGACTCATTCGCCATGAAAACGGAAAAGAAGGCGATTCATTTCAATAAATAACAAGCAAGAACTCTCAACTTCATTGAATTTAGTGTAAGAAATTACTAAGATAAAAGTAAAATCTTAGATGATTTCTATCCTCAGATATTTTGCATCTCTGTTTAGTTATAATAATTTATAATATTATTAATATTTGAATACAATAATTACAAGCAGGCAGCTTCCCAAATATCAATAAACATTAGACTGAATGAGACAATGATTCTTTGTGTTTTTGAATGAAGTATATTGTGATCTGTGTCCGCATGTTTAACAATACAGCCACCAATAGGATGTATTGTTTAGGAGAATAGCTTTAATATAAATATTGTAGTATGATGTGGATGAAATCATAATTCTCCCAAAGGAGTTTACAAGAGTAGTGGAGATACTGGCCAAATGATTAAAGAACTACATTAACAAACCAAATATTTTTTATTGGTAATTTGTATGCTTAGCACGTGGCTAAATAAAAACAGCGCCAGGGGTCTTCACGATTAAGTAATTCTTGTCTAGATCGATTCATAGATGTGTGACCGTTTATTTAATATAGTTCTCGACAAACTTCTTGGCCGCCCTGAAGTTGGCTACGATGGCTGAGCAGTAGTAAATCTCATAAAAAAACAGCACTGATCCGTACCTTGCGCTTCGGAATGCCAACTTCAGCGCGGCCCAGAAGTTTGGCGACAACTATACCGAGACTCATCCTTGTCTCAGAAAGCACGTTAAGCTGTTGGTCCCGGCTGTCATTTTTATATCTTAGACATGGGTTATTTACAGGTAGTCAGAAACCAGAAAACCTGACCCCAGTCTTGCCTGAGAATACCGTGTTACCCAGATTCTGGGTGGTGGTGGCGCGTAAATAGGCAGTCACTCCATGTACAGTACAACTATTTTTTTAATGTCCGTCGGCAAGCTTCGTGTTTCGTCAGTCGTTGGATTTATATTCTATCAATTGCTCTTTGCACTTGGTACAGACCGGACGCTCTCACCCATCTTGGAAATCTTATAGAAATCTTATAGAAATCCGAGGGACATTAAGAAAATAGTGTTGTACAGTACAATATTGGTATTCCTTGGCATCCATTTAGACTAGAAGTCGACCCCAAGATAATATATAAATTTAGGAAAAGGTGTTATAATCGTGACAATCTGAGAAGTCCGATAACGTTTCTCAATTTACATGTCGTGATAACATTGTACGTAAGAAATTAAAAATCCAATTCATAATCGTAATTAATTACTATGTTACCCATACACTATAACAACGAGTATCAAAATTATTATAAAGCTGTCAAATCCGACTTCTTAAATTGTCAGGACTATAGTGATGTATCACACTGACTGATGTTACACTAGATGTTCTTTACTTGCCTGTCAAAATTGATGTTATTGCAATTTTGGCAAAATGAAAAGCCTCGCCCAATGTATAACCTGCAATTGGTATACGATGCAAATGATAGCTAATCAAGTCGATTAGTTATTACACGTCCGTGCGATATGTAATGCGCGCTGGCCAAGCGTTGCGGACCGTTTCGTTATAGACACGTTACCGTTGCCTCACACTCAACGGGGTGCAAGCAGTGGATTGGAGCGATTTGCAGGGAATTTAAGAAGTCGGTCATTGGGTGTAGTCATCTTCAAGATTCTGAAGACTGTATCCAATTATAAACTTTAGTTGAAAGTAAACTCTTAATCCAGTGCAGCAGTGTGTGCAGTTATCTTAAAATCTTCTTTAATTTCAGTGAAACTTAAATTAGTTATCTGGATTTTAGATGTTGCCGTCATGCACAGAACATATAACAAAAGTTTACCTCAAAGATTTTAAACCATTTCGTCCATTCGATTTGACGTTATATCTTTTTAAATCGACGACGGTTTATTCATAGCGACTGATTCGATTGGAGTTGACGTGGTTTCTTTCAAAACTACTAAAAATAAACGCCTTAACATTTATACTAACAATGACAAGACAAAAAATTACCACATGGTTAAGGAACTGTGGGGTCAATGTAATTTAAAGACAAAGCATCACAGTCTTCTTCTCTTTACAGTCCTGATGAATGTTTGGCTACTTTTGTATTCATGCCTTATAGAGCTAATCAAACATAAATATCAATGTTGTGACTAACCAAGCCTTTAAATAGCGTAATTTATTTCTTAAGTACAGTTTAATTATGAAAATAAATCATTCGCCATGTCTGTTAACTTACACCATCCTCCGTCACCCGTATAAGCACCCTTGACAGTTATTAATATTCACCCGACGTGCTACCATCATCGCCCACACATTAGAGTGTGATATCCTATTATCGCAGTGATTCGATTTCACAACTGATTCGATTGTTATGCTACCTCCAGACGTTTCTTTCTTGAGTAGGTGCTTGGTATAATTGTACTGTTGTTCATTTTGTGAAGGCTTGTGTGACAGATCTTAAGAAATGCTGTTAGATTTTTTTTTATAGATTCATTAATCTATACTTATATTATAAAGAGGAAAGATTTGTATTTTTGTATGTAACGAATAAAATAAAAAACTACCGGATCGATTTCAAAAATCTTTCACCGTTGGGAAGCTACACAATCCCCGAGTGACATAGACTTTTTATCCCTGTATTCCTACGGGAATGGGAACTACGCGGGTGAAGCCGCGAGGCGTCCGCTAGTAATAGATAAATCCAGATTGCTTGCAGAATTAATAGGTCCAGTTTCTCGATAATAATTTAATCGCAAAAATAATGTGTCGAATTGTCAAACGGGCGTTAGGTACTATATTGTATGTCGAACTGTCAATTCAACCTCGTGTTAGCAAATAACTCTGAGTTAAGTTTTTCGTGCAAGTGGGCCTAAGAGTGCTAATAAATTGAAACAGACTTTCGAGAAATTAAATATTTACCAAAGCTCTAAAATATAAGTTTGCCATGTGTCGCTATAGCTGTAAAATATTGTTGAAATGATTGCTAACTTTATCGTTTGACAAGATTAAGCACGTGTGTAGAATTTCAATATTTGCTTAACTGTATGCGAAAATATGTTTTACGCTTTTTGACACAGACATGTTTGCGTAATAAGTATTTCCAAGGTAGACGTTGATAAAACTTGTATGTATCCGGAAAACGTATTCTATTAATATGTCATAGATTATTTTAGCTAATGTAAAATGCAAATCTGAGTGAGTAAGGATTTATGTTATGAACTGTACTTAAATTCTTGTAGGTGGTCGTTAGGTTGCGAATTTATTTTACGATTTTGTAAACACATTACAAATTACCAACGGGAGATTTTATATAAATTATTTTTTCTTGTTGCAAAGGAAGGTACTTTGGTATTTTCATTTAAAAAGGAAAAGCGGGCAATTAAAGATACATGAAGGTATAGATTGTAGAGAATTCTATTACCAATTCTTGGGTGTGTAAAGGTTTTACGGCCATTTTGAATCTACTTGACAATCAAAAAAATTTTACGTTCAATTGATATTAATTTAAGAAAACTTAGATTTTTCAGATTGCACTGTTTGTTCCTTCGCTACTAAACGTATGTTTTAACTTAGTACTAGCACTGATAATATAATACTAGCATACTGATGCCTCATCCCGTACAAAGAAACCGTGCCGACGTATCTAACGTTTTTCATCTGATATACTGATTATTTTTTTGTAAATCGGTGATCTATCTATTGCCGTGGAAGTGGAACGAAAAATGCTAGTTATGTCGGCACGGTTTATTTGTATGGGATGAGGCATCTGTATGCTTGTACTATGTTCACGTCACTAGATACTGCTCTTACGCGCTGCGATTATGTGTAGCTCAAATCACGTTTAAATTTTAAGTCATTACCATTAGTCACATAATAAGTAAACACACACGCAACACCACGTCTTAAGTGATAACTTAACAGGTCATAACTTACCTAATACGTCAAACTTAATGCGTTTTTTTTTGTCGCATGCGTAACTGACGACTGTGCGATTGTTTAGTTTCACTTTCGGCCACAAAACACACAAAAAGTTGAAAGAGACCGAGCGCATCCAAATAAGGCGTGGTGTAACTAAGGGGGCTTAAAATGCTGCTGCATGATTATTTTTTCGTTTTATTTTTGTGTGGGAATGTGTAGAGTATCGGTTCTGTGTTTTGTCACCCTCGAGCCGTTGGGTCATGTCGTTTTCGGCTTCTAATGGTTCATTTATAAAATAGATAGCCTCCAGTTTCCAGAAATAAATTATAAACGCAAGTCAAATTGGCTGGTAAAAATTCATTCAATCAATCACAACAGCGAACGCGCGTTTGACAATTTGTCACAATAATACCGCGATCATTTTCGTTCCAGAATTTGGACCAAGTGGTCGTAATTTAGAAGAATTGCCAAGAAGAATTGCCAAACTTAAATGGCAGTGGGCAGGGCACATTGCTCGCAGAACGGATGACTGATGGGGCAGACAGGTTCTTGAGTGGCGACCGCAAACCGGAAGACGTTGCGTTGGAAGGCCTCACCCTTGGAAACCTTCACCAGGTCATGGGTCCACCTGGTGGGAACCAGGTGGACCAGTGACCTGGTGAACGTTTGCGAGACGCGACCGGACAATGTGGTGACGCTTGGGGGAGGCCTATGTCCAGCAGTGGACGTCTTTCGACTGATATGAAAATGGTTTAAATTTATAGTATCCTGTAACTGGTAACCTAAGTATAAATAAGCATATTTTGCCTTTGTGTCTTATACAATCACAGTCCAATAATCTAGCCTAGCTAATTGGATCCTGGAAGCTCTATCATATTATCAATAAATGCCACTTTAGTTCAGTGAAATTGATTTAATGGATTCGCTTCAACGTATAATAAGAATGCGTAAATAACAGACAATGATACACTGTTGGTAATAACACATGTAACTTATGTGCGATGGTCACGAAAATAAACACACGCATTACTTTCTTTCAGTATTTTTTTAAAACTATCTCTTTCGGGGACTTCGTCTAGTCTAAGGCGGAAATTACTATAGGAACGTACCACCGGTAGTGCCTGACCGAAAGTTCGGTTTCGGTTTCGGCGAAAAAATGAGTTTCGGTTTCGGCGGCAAACCTGCCGAAACTATGACCGAAACCGAAACTGCATTCGGGCGTTCTCGCGCTGTGATCGGTCATGTTCGGTGCGTTAAATTCCATCCAAGCTTCTGCATGCATCTTTTTGCGAATATTTTTTTCTTAAATGATGGGATTGTTATGTTGATTATTATACCAATAAGTGAAAATGTCGAAGAATGCTAGCTATGTGATTTAAAGATAAAAAATAAAGACTGACTGATTATAATAACGTTTTCTCTTATTTTTCCCTAAAATATGATCATTGTATGGAAGTTTCGGTTTCGGCCGAAACTGAGACTTATGCCGAAATTCAATTAATTAACAACCAAATATATATTGACTTACATATTTACCAACATCATATACAGTAATATGTAGAAAGAAGAAAAGAAGCCGGATATACCGATAAAAGTTAGCGAACAATTATATCAAAAGAAAATACAGTAGCCAGTTTTATTCAGCCATTTTGTTTAATGCAAAATCAAGCGCCATTTTATACAACCGCAAGATTACCCGCGTGTGCAATTATTCAATTACCTAATGTGTGAACAAACACACTCGCTTACTGACCGTGACTATGTGTAAGCTTCAAAATAATTACCTCTATGTACCGCTACCCTGACCAATTACCTGAATTAAATGTAAATACGCTTAGTAAAAGTGAAATTACCGCGAAAGTATGAAAATCTTTGAATAAGCGGTTGTTACTTAATTATTACTTGAATTATTATGGTAAGTTGTTAGCGCATGGCTTAAGTAAGCGATCTTGGCAATAATTATGGTAGAGTTTATTGGTTTCAAACTTTTAAGCAGTGAAACAAATCAGTTTTAAGAAAGTATTAACGATCATCCTTTTAAGTACGGGTACCTAAGAATATGCAAACTTTCATTCATTAATATTTCATCATCATCATCATTTCAGCCGACACTGCTGGACATAGGCCTCCCCCAGGCGTCGCCACATTTACCGATCCCGTGCGTCTCGCATCCAGCGCATTGACACAGAACATTAACCAGGTCATCGCTCCGCCTAGTGGGAAGCCTTCCAACGCATCGTCTACCGGTTCGCGGTCGCCATTCCTGAACTTTTCTGCCCCATCGGCCATCCGTTCTGCGAGCAATGTGCCCTGCCCACCGCCACTTATGTTTCGCAATTCTTCGGGCTATGTCGGTAACTTTGGTTCTCCTGCGGATATCCTCATTTCTGATGCGATCTCGCAAGGAAACTCCGAGCATAGCCCTCTCCAATGCCCTTTGGTTGACTTTAAGCTTTCTCAAAAGGCCCACTGTGATTAATATTTACAATATCATAAATTTGTATTGAAAGTTTTCAAGATCAATGCTAAAATAAACATAAATGTCTACATTTAGAAAAAGCCGGTTACTCGAGCTACTTATAATTTTCAATTTAACACAGTTTTAACTTCAGACCTTGGTCCGAATATTAGAACATCCTTAGTTACTGCAATAAATTGCATAGTAAATAGAAAATATGTTGATGCATATCGCACAATTTATTACAATTACGAACAATTTCAAAAATCCATTGTTTTCGTAATCATGTGTTGAGATATCATCTCAACATTGTCCAGCGTCTATTGTATTAAATTACTTTTTAATTATACTTACAGGTAGATAAAGTTTGGATATTTTTAAGATAGTAGCGAAGAAAATTGGGGTTAGAATGATTGTTGATTTGTTAATATTCCTTAGGAATTACAAGCCATGTTTTGGATTTGCCATCGCCGAAAATTACGGATATCCATACAAAAGTCTCCTATTTGACCTCTTTATTGCTTATTTTCATTTTGTGTAAGGAACTTTTGTGCATATTATATTTTTATGCTTCGACCTGAACGGAGTGGTTTAGGTTATGCGTTGTCTGTTAGTGATTTTATTAAGCATCTAAGTAGATCTTGAGTTATATTGCAAAAAGGTTGCATCAATCTTGGCTTAGTTTCAGTTCGTTTACTTCATTATTAGTTACTCGTATCTCAAAGATGCCTATGTTAATGTATGTTAATTGTGCCTAGTGCGTAATCCTGCAAAACAAATCAGTTACCTTAACATTACGTAAGCTAATCAGCATGAAATCATCGTAACTCATGATGTACCTACTTGAGTAAAAGCGGGTCTATCCAGCGAGACAGAACTGGTTTCTCAATAGTCTCTACGCGGGCCGAGATGAAATTTCTTTTCGCTGGATTGCCATCCACGGATTCCTGACTAACGAAACAATGGACGTGATTTAAGTGGGATGAGGCATAACTGTACCTGTATCTTATCTCTAAAATATTATCAGGAATAAGTGGAGTAACCTCTAAGGCAGGTTACGCACTATATCCGATCCGAATTTCCGAGTTCAAAATGTTCTGAATTATGACGGATAGAGATCGGATGTAGTGCTCAAGCTTCCCTACAAGAAGTACTACGGCCACTTCGGAACCGAAATTTCTCGAATTCGTATTGGATGTAGTGCGTAACCACCCTGAAGGTACTGAGAGGTTACGGCAATTTTATTCTATAGCTGAGTTACTCAGGTTATTTTTTATCCCAAGCAAAATCCATGGTTTCTGTAAGATAGGTATCAGGAGCGAAGCCAAAGTAAATTATAAGTATAATTGATAAAGTAAATTTTAATAGGAGTAGGAGGTAATTTCAAAAAGCACTGATCCGATTACGGCACTTTTTTCACTTGTAGTAAGCTACGTTAGTATAATATACTGCAGGGCCTTCATTTTCCACAAGTAGACACCCATTGACCGCTAATCAGCTATTACGCTATTGATGGCTCTGAGAGGTGGTCGCTCACAATGGACCTCATCAGAAAGCTTACAGTCACCCAAAGTGCAATAGAGAGGTCTATGCTCGGTGTTTCCTTGCGTGATCGAATGTAGAGATCCGCAAGAGAATCAGGGTTACCGACATAGCCCGAAGAATTGCCAAACTTAAGTGGCAGTGGGCAGGGCACATTGCTCGCAGAACGGATGGCTGATAGGGCAGAAAGGTTCTGGAGTGGCGACCGCGAACTTGAAGACGTTACCTGACATGACCTGGTGAAGGTTGCGGGGATCCGCAGGATGCGAGACGCACGGAACCGATCAATGTGGCGACGCTTGGTGGAGGCCTAGCAGTGGACGTCTTGCGGCTGATATGATGATGATGAGACACTCATTTAGTCCGTTGATTACTGAGGTTACGCACTACACGTCCGTGCCCGTGATCCATGTTCGTGATTTGAGTTCAGAGTTCAAAATGTTCTGAATTATGACAGATAATGACGGATAGAGTTCGGATTTAGTGCGTAAGATTCCCTACAAAAAGTGATTCGGCTACTTCGGAACCGAGATTTCACGGGCATGGTTCGAATGTATTGTGTAACCGCCCTTAGGGCTAGGCCGCGGAAGTAAAGCTAGTAGAGTATATTATTAGTAAGTTCATATTCGATTGCAGTGCTAACTTAGCGCTTTCAGCGCCAGATCTAGCGCTTTTTTGTTCAATAGCGCATTCTAGCGCTAAATCTAGCGCTTTTTGAAAGTCTGTACTTTCTTTAAAAAATAGTTACCTACTGCTCAAAGTATCAACTTCCCAACGACGTGTTGAGGAAACATTCATCCACAGATAAATATAATTGAAGTCCAAAACTGATCAAGACCAACATTATTTCGGCGGCAGAAGCAATTGTAGTAGAATCAGACGATGATTAATTAATAACTAATTATTTAATTTATTTAATTATTACTAAAGCGTTACTAATTTATTTAATTATTACTAAACAAGTACTATAATGTATGTAACTCTTATATATGATTTTGATTAAATAACAAAAATGCGTTTATAAATTTCTCGTCTATAGTCTCAGTTCTCTATTCTCAATTATTGGGCGTTTTGTTTGAATTTGACACCGAATTTCACCGATTTTGTGAGCGATTTTTTGACAGCGACCATTTAGCGCGTCCTAGCGCTTTTTTAAAGAGCTAACAGCGCGTTTTTGCTTAAACGATTTGGCAGCACTGGTCTATTGTCTATTGTGTCCATTCCGTAAGGTCAATAGGAGTGTCCGTAACTCGTGTGTCGCGACGCATCAGTGAAAGTTGAAAGTAAAGGACCCGCGACTTTTCTGCGGGACAATGTACGGCCGTGTCGTGTTTTCTTTTAGATAGTGTTAGTAAATGTTGTGGTGTGGACGGAATTATTGATTTACCGGGGAAAAGGAAGATAATGTTTTAAAGGAATTGAGAAATTAGAATGTGCACGTTTGTGAATGTGTGTGTGTGCAAGCCCCGCCAAAATGTTGTTGTATCAGACACCGTTTCCTTTTGTTGACTGTTAAATAGAATACCTACCTAAGTTTGAAAGGTTAAGTCATTAAAAAATGTTTTCAAAATCTTTAGACATTTTAAAACCCTTCGTACTACTCTGTCTTAAGACTTACAAGATAAAAATCTTAAACCATTTGAAAAGTTTTAGGATATTTTATCAAAACTATATATTTATGTAAGAAAGTTCTTTACCGCTGCTTTCAGCTTCAGATCTTAGCAGATAATAAATGTTTCAAGGAGTTAGCTTCTACAAGCGATTTTCTTATTCGCTTGGATTTAAGTAACTGTTCTCAAAGTAGTGAATTTATTCCAGCTTTTACTCACTGAGTTTAGGATGAGATTTTTTTTTATTTATCGCCGTATTATGAAACAAAGTTAGAAGAACTAGACGCTCCTTGTAAAATACTAGTATTCAGCTAGATCTGCAGGTTAATTGCGTAAGTGAATTCGGCAACGCAAAGGAATTGATCCCATGAAGAGTATAAAGAAAGAAAGAAAATATATTTATTTAGCACAGACTACAAGACACAACATCTATTATTTTTTTTATTGAAAAGGGCTAAAAAAAAACGTGTAAAGAGTAACGTAAGAAGTTAGCAGGAAAGTGTGCCTCACGGCTGCGCCCAAACAGGCCCAGTTCAACAAAAATGCCAGACAACTAGTGCCTGAATACTAAAGCGAATACTCTTTAAATTTAATTATTAAAATATTTTAATTAGGTATTGGCAAATATTATTAGACTCTTTCGAAAAGAGTACCTTAACCAATGAAAGTGTCCAATATTTTTTGGCAATACCTAGTTATTTCAGAAAACATGTTTTGTAAACATACCAAATATCGTATAAAACAGTAACTAAAGTCAACAACACTCGATCAAGTCATTCGATATAATATTTACTTGCTGTGTGACGTAATGTTCGCTTTCACAGAACTCTTCAAATGGAATTGATGACACACGATTCAATAGAAAGTTATGCCAAAAATGCATAATGCACGACAACATATATTTGAAAATTCGTGGTTTGTTTATACGTTTGTAATAACCCTTTATGATCCCCTCTATGGTTTCCTTTTCCACTAGCTTTTGCCTGCGGTTTCGCCCGCGTGAATGTCAAAAATTATCCCAAGGGAACATATTCCCGTGATAGAAAAAAATATCCTATGTGCTATTCCAGACTATAATCTATATCTGTGCCAAATTTCATCCAGATCCGTCCAGCCGTTTGAGCGTGACGAAGTAACAAACATGCAAGCACACAAACACACACACACGTGTGAAGTGTGATTTTATATATCTATAATGATTGAGAATTTATTAAGCTACACAAAAACATCTGACCGCACTTCTAGTTTTATATTTCATTAATTTGTTATTTGATATTATATTATGAGATCCAATACAATTATTAATAACTTATTTATTTGACCAACACGTAGTTCATAACAATTTTAATAAATACATCACAATGAGTTTGCATATTGCCTTGCAGCTTTTTTCTTTATTATCAAAATCAAATCAATTCATAAGTGTAAAGAAAGACTTCAAAAAATCAAGCAAAATAAGTCTACATCACGAACCGAACCGTGAAAACCTCTTTACACTGCAGGAAGAATTAATGATAAACATTTTTTTTTTACTTCGTGCCAAACCATTTACTTTTCTGCAATGCAAAATGAAAATTATGCTGACAACAAGTTTAAAAAAATCTGTCTAAATACTATGAGGATTGAAATTGGATGATCTATTAGTAGAAAAAAAATATTCACAAGCAAGAGTCATTAAGATTTCCATTTCCGTAAGCAGGAAATATCTTTGCCGGATAAGTTAAAATAAAAACGGATAATTCAATCAACGACACTGAAAAATCGGACAGCTAATGGTGAACGGGCTGTAACTGAATGCCTGTATCCGTCCTTTCTAGAGAGTGAGGTTCACTGACCTCACAGAGGTAATCGTCCTCCGAAGTGTGGGCGGGGCTAGGAAGAATCGGAGGAAATGGACCATGTACTTAGTATATAATAAATACGTTTCATAAAGTACAATGAACGGATATGAGATTTGGAACAAGCAGTAACAAGGATATCTTTATTGAAATATTTTTTTATATTGAAGAAATGGTTTCTCTTTCTTTAGATGCTATCGTAACTTCTACCAATTATATTATAATGTCCTTTCCCAATTGTTATATATAATCATCTTTTTGCCTTTGTCCCAAGCACAGATATAAATCTAAATAGATGTCGCGATTGTATGTACTTCACGTGTCAAAAAACGGAGTAAAATTACGATCTATGATCGTAATCTGAGCTTTTCATTTAGCATTATCGGCACCGGATCAATTCACCCAAATCTAGAAAAATGCCTTTTTATGTTATATTGAGCTGTAAAGACTGTATAGAAAAGGTTAGCTGAGGCATTGGACATGTTTTCTTTCATTGGGAAGTAAATTTGTTTTTAAATTGTTTGTGAAAAAGTGGCGCGCTTGGTTTTCATACAGATGGAGGGAATTGCGTTATCTAGTTAGATTGATGTCTGTGGTCCCAATTTATTTGGGGTCAGTGCAACACGTTTTCTTCTGCCATTCGCCCCTGTGAAGAGTCAACATATCATTCAATCCCTTCTCTCTACTAATAATTATGTTTCCATCCATCCATCTTTTCTTTGGCTCCATCATTAATGGCTCCATCAGATCCCAATACCACAATGGTACTTAATTCCAGTCTATCATAATTTACTTAGGTAATCAATTAGCAAAGATGATTATCGTGTTTTAGAAATAACGTAATCTAAACAATCTGTAAGCAATTTACAATGTATACTTACCCTTAATCACATAGCAAATATTTTCTCACTACTTTAATTTGACCCCCGTCGCCCGTTAGGAGATTGCCGTTAATTTGATCAACACTGTAGAGCACTTATTGGATTCTACTTTACATATTATTTTGAAATCAAATACACGGAGCACTTTTCAACGCATTAATAAAATTCTCAAGCGACATAATCAACTTTAGCGATTATCAAAATGCCATTTCGGTAGCGTGTGTCCAGTTTTTTTTGAAAATATTTTTTTCTGTTAGAATAATGTCTCTTTGTTAAAGAGTCAATTTACTCAACT
The DNA here is from genome assembly GCA_964057195.1 of Orthosia cruda. Taxonomy (NCBI): domain Eukaryota; kingdom Metazoa; phylum Arthropoda; class Insecta; order Lepidoptera; family Noctuidae; genus Orthosia; species Orthosia cruda. Next base: position 8,428,030 of record OZ059846.1, read on the forward strand.
TTACACATGCAGTTAGTATAAACTTCACAGATTTCGTTTGTTAACTATATAAAATAAAATTGTAAACATAGGTGTATTTAAAAATGTTGTTTAAACACCAATAGAGTTAATGGTTCCTAAACATGTAGCTTGTTAACTACTGTTTAAAAAACATCAAAGATTTTACGTGCAGTAGTAATAAAAACGCTTACTTTGAAGTACCAAACGTTTTAGGAAGTTTTATGGCTAAAGAATATTTTGAGATCAATGGTAATGTAAATAGATATTATAAACATTAGGATTAGAGATATTTTTATTATTATTATTTTCATTCAGGTATGTATGTGTGGTGTATAATGTTTTATTAATAAGATGTTTGCTCCCAACACTGAAATAAATTAATTTTGGTCATATTAAACCTGCAAACAGCTAAGCATCCACAAATATGATAGAAACTTTAGGTACCAGAATAAGGGTGCCTTTCCACCAGAGATGTGCTATGCTGCAAGAATGTGAAAGCTAAGCTACGAAACTATGTGACCGTTTCCACTGATGCTAAGCTATGTAGCGTTGCGAGTAAGATGTGCTATGAAGATGCGCAGCTCGAGCTACTCTCTACTCTGCTCTGCACATAGCTACACCACTCGCGACGACCCTTAGCAGGCATCTATAGCACACAACCATAGCATGCATCCTTCCATATAAAAAATCATATCTTAGTTGAATCCGTTTCCACCAGTGCTAAGCTATGTGCACCAATGAATATGATTGGTGGATAACAATCGCATCCATAACAACGTATAGCATAGCACATCTCTGGTGGAAAAGCAGCCTAAGATGGCGGAAAAAATGTCTTATAGATTCCTAGGGACATTTAATTCGACAACATAACAGCATTCTTAAAACTTCTAAGAACTACTAAGACTTTATAATTTTATCATAGTATCAAAATACACGACAACATCACCAAAATTCCGGGACCAAAATCTACTTATAACTCCATACTTACTACAATGAATGAATGAAGGCACCCACCAACACTTAATGGCTGGTAGCTTCGGTACCCATCAGCAGTAGAGCGGAAACTGAATAGAATTAGACCCACGTGTCGCTGATGAACACATCAAACAAATGACATAACATTTTGACGTAACTTTTTTCTATAATAGAGAAGTATCGTTATAATCTATTTTCGATAATCTAACATGATATGCTCTAGTTGTTTTAGGTGTACTGCAGTATTAACTATCGACAGAGTATGGTTTAAATAAATTTGAAATGAAAGTTATTGACACAGGCAAAATACGAGCCTGTATTAGAAAGAAGAGATTGCATTATGATTGACTCGTATATTACAGGATATCCAGTCCTAGGACAACAGCGAAGGCAGTATGTTCATGGTCGGTAGTTTGTGTGTGTTTTTAACCCCGACGGAAAAAGAGGGGTGTTATAAGTTTGACGTGTGTACCTGTGTATTTGTGTAGACGTCTGTGGCATCATAGTTTCTAAACGGATGATCCAATTTTACTTCGTTTTTTTTGTTTGAAAGGTGTCGTAATCGAGAGTGTTCTTAGCTATGTTTGTGATGAAAAGCCGTTCAAAATTTATGGGCGTTTTACCGTTTGAATCGGGGTGTTTTCGCAAGAGATCGAAGATAGAGAGAATCTTGTCTACTTCTAGATAAATTATGTAGCATGAAATAAAAATGTGTCGACGGCTATATACATTTTTAAATTTTATTTGTTCTAAAAGTTTTGATAAATAAATAAATGATAGGACCTGCCATAGTTGCCACTTGATATGACCCTGCTTTAGTGTAGATCCTCGACTAAAGTGTAGGAGACGCTACATGGAAAAATAAAGATAACTTAAGTAGGTATTGTTAACAGATAATTAATCTACTAGGCTGTTCTTATCATGATGCTCATTAGTCAACTACCGCTTAACCAGCCAGTGCGTACACCCCACACATTCAACTTGAAAAAGAAAAGCAGCTCTTGCGTCGCTTATCGTCTTTAAACAGCGTGTAATGGTCGGTTTTGTGCCCACACACTGTAATGGCGACTACGCTGATCGCATACTTACCACTAACTACTATTAGTACCTCGGTTCTACTGCATTAACGTGCTTTGTGTAATACAAGTTAATTTCTCGACCGGTTGATAGACAATAATTGTCGTGAAAAATGCGTTTCATTTCAGTCTGTTTTTTTTATATATTTTTATTATTTGTTTATAGGCCTGATAGTAAGCGATGATGTGGTCGACGATGAAGCACGCTTGCCTGGAAGAAACCTATTCACTCTTGACTTGAAGACTCCCGGGTTGTAGCCATCAGGAAATACAGACTCCGACAGGGAATTCCACTCCTTAGCTGTACGCATAATGAAAGTATTCCCAAAACATTTGGTGCGTATAGACGGGATGTACCGAATACGCATCGCCGTACTTCTCGTAGTCCGATGATGGAACGGCATAGGATGATGACGGTATAGTAATTGTTTGTAATGAAGGCATTGAAGAAGAAGTTATGTTTGTGCGCTGTTATAGCGTAGTGGGCACTGAGCAGTAAAATATTCAAATCTGTGCAAGAAATCATAAGAATAAGCATATGGCACACGCCCAATGGATACACGACCTCTTACCTAATCATAAGTATGATTTGGTTGGATAGCTAAAGACTATAATTCCACATGCTATACTCTACTGTCGCTTTGTCTCCTAAAGGTAATGGCATAATACAGGACAATACATATAGTACAAATGTAAACAGTTATATAACGTTAGTGTACATTATTACACCGTCTCAAGAAAATTATTTATTAGGGATGTTTCCTGAAAAGAAATATGATAATACTATTTAGTCCGTCAGTGTGATTATCAAATAATATTAGAACCGTATTTTTTGCTTTTTCAAATAAATAAAAATTGACAAAGATAAAGCGCATCAAATTTCAGGAGCCCCACTTGTGACGTAATTTTGTCAGTATAAACTGTAGCACACCGTGACGTCACACAATATTGCAACTGCACTGTATCGTCGTAATTTTTTGTTTACGTGGCAAATAAAAAAAATAAGTGTCAAATATTTTTAGGTTATCTAACTGACGGACAAAATATGTATCAACCTTATGATCCTCAATTATGACCACCCATTTCTGATACACATTGCACTAGATCTATGTTTGTTGGGACCGCTAAGAATATAAATATCTTTTTACCGACAATAACAAATAAAGAAGATTTCTTCATGTCAGCTTCATGTTATTAATTTGCCGCTAGTCTGTAGATTGGTCTAGCGTGCTAACTGCCCGTCACTTGGTAGTTAGTATGTCTACGTTTAAAACTAATACTAATCAAACACGGGACATTCTTGTACCAGGTACTGATCTGCTGATGCCTCGAAAGCGTAAACGATTTAAAGATATAATTTAAAAAAAACTGGGCAACTTTAACTTTGTATTTTATAGCCATTTTAATTAACAATCATCTGTTGTTGTAGTTTCTAGAAGTTTATTTAATAAATCGGTATAAATGTAGTATTAGGAAAGATTTTCTTTATTCTATATATAAAATGGTTTTATGAATAGAATAAAAATATGGCTTTATAAGAGCTAGAGTTTGCGAGTCATAAACGGTATTACAGTCTATTTTTCCTATTTAACCCCCGAAGGAAAAAGATGGGTATTATAAGTTGGACGTGTGTACCTGTGTGTTGCCGTATTTGTGTATCTGTCTGTGGCATCATACTGTCGTTTTCTTATTACATACGTTTTTATTAGTTTTCATTTTATTAGTCACCCGTTTTCTAGCCATATCACAAACACAAACTGTAATATATATACGAGTATAGTCAAAACAATGCCTGTCAGATGCTATATATATGCTTTATATAAATATCATCATCAGCCTTTTAATGTGCCCACTGCTGGGACACAGGCCTCCTCTCTGTAAGAGAGGAAATAGGGCTTAATCCACCACGAACGAACGAACGAACATGCCGTTTTCCTCACGATGTAAAGTAATGCGCCTGCCTGGGCTCAAACTCACGACCTACGACACCTAAGTCAGGGTATTTATCACTGGGCCACTACATCTCTACTGGGCCACCACAGCTCTACTGGGCCACCACTGCTCTACTGGGCCACCACTGCTCTACTGAACCAGCACTGCTCTACTGGGCCATCACTGCTTTACTAGGCCACCACTGCTCTACTGGGCCACCAATGCTCCCTAGGCCACCACTGCTCTACTGGGCCCTCTCTGTTCTAAAACTCTGCAGTTATATTAAAGATATATAACTCCATAATTCGTATAGTGTGCGATGGTAATCCAAATTGTTTCTGACCAGATCAGCACTAATTAGGTTATTTTTGAGGATAGTGCCAAGTGTCACGTCAAAATTGTCCGATACATGACATAAGACTCGCCTTCTGTCCTATGAGACTTCATGCCGTCACCGTCTTTATTGGTGTAGGTCCTTCGAGTATTATCTACATAATTATTTACGTCTTCGTGTCGATTATGTATACAGTAGTACTTAGAATATTTATATTTACTGCACATCAAACAGGTTTCGTAAGTCATAAGGTTCGACTTTACAAGGTCTGAGGAATCTTCGATGTTTGCAATCAAATTGACATTTAAAACATCGGCATTTTGCCTGGCAACGTGACTGTTAAGTTTATAGACATGCTCACAATGTGAGAATGATTTTATAACATTACAAGAGAGATTTACTACGGTTGTAAAAGTTTTCTTCAACTTAGTAGGCACTTACTTTATGTTGTGGATGCGTAACTTTCTCGCCATGTTTATGTTTTATTTTCATTCGGTGATGCAACAACCTACATACATTTCTTTGCCTTATTCGAAAAGTGATCGAAAATAATTAGAAGCAGACCCTATCTATTTACAAACCTCCATGTATTGTCTACTTTAATTCTCCTTAGTCTAATGTAAGTTCTGACTTGAGCTACTACAATTCAAAAATGATTCTACGGACAATATAAAAAAAAATGAAAATAGTAGTCGCATCCGTGTCGCAGCTTTCGGTTAAGTTTACAATTAGGTAGTATGGACCTACTGACCGATGGCAGCTATTTGTGATAGATTTTCTTCCCGCATGTTCGTATCTAGATATACGTACATAGATAGATACTTCAATATTCCATATCATAATCTCCCCATTACATTTCCCGTTACCTTCAAACAAGTCTACATACATACATATAATTCGCGTGCCGAGCACGAATGACGTATGGATCGTGATACAACACTTAGCGCGGCTGTTAGCGGTCGCTTCGAGTCAAACGTACCACTCCCATACATTCCGATAGACGACACACATACTAAACGTGATGGTAATGTGGCTGTCATGGCCAGATCTTAGAATTGATCATTTCATGAAATGGCCAACTAAAACTGACCATATCGTTTAAACGTCAACGTTTGATGATATGTCAATCCAGGTTTGGACATATTAATGTTCCGAACTCCAAGTTTTTTATACGTTGCGCCCGCTTTTTGAGTGACTTTCGTAAAATTCAAGTAGTTTTGAGGCGCAACGACATATTACTTCACTTTCATTATTAGCTTTTTTACCAGAATAATTGTCCGCCGGCATGTTGAATCACAAACATATCGTTTAAATCAGCGTCTCTAACGATGGATAATGTATCTATTTTAAGAAATGTTCACTAATGTTTAACCATATCATGAATTTTATCGTTTAGCTGTTCATATCTTCAAACGCTGATTATTCATTGATCTGGCCAGAACATATCATGATGTGCAGCAGTGGGTTTTTCCATTTCATGAAATACAATTGTTTCATGAAATGGTCGGCCACATTATGAAAATATCAATTCTACGTTCTGGTCGTGACATGGGGAACAAACGAGAATCGAGAATGTACTATTGTGAGCAATTTATTGAGGATTTTTTCTTCTGTGAGCTCAGCATGTGCACCATGTCCTTAAATGGGAATATATATTCACCCCTGTACTTACTCGGTACGGTGGTTTCAGCATTATTGTAACTACTTGACAGTGACTATATCCAGCCAGATAATGATTGTTTCTAACTTTACTATTCTTCGTCCTTCTTGTACCATTCTCAACCAAAATAAATATCTTCCTTGGGTTAACAAAGTGATATTCTATGCGAGGTACCCATTGTCAAACTGCAAAAATTCAGGGATTGACTTAGCGAAATCTGGCAGCGCAGATCAATCCCATACAATTTTGTCTTTTCGACACTCACTAGTAGTACCTATCCTTTCTATTTTATTCTACTGTGTTTCTCTACAAACTTTTATAATTAAATTATAGGTCTACGCAGCATATTGCCGACAAATCAGTGAGGCGATAAAGTGGTGTAATTAATGTGAAGTATTGCCTTCAACTGCATGAGGCTCTTAAGGGCATGCCCTTAGGCGTAACGTCTTGTATGTAGGTTAAATATGTAGGAGCGCCGTCTCACTAGCCGATAATTATGTACTTGAATTGTATATGGAAAAATATGTAGTAAGTAGTCTTTAAGAAGGTCACTTGATGTTTTATCTTTAGGTCTTAAACGATATTTTATGCAAAAGAGGGGAATTAAGTGCTAAGATCTTTGATTGACACTTAATAAACGTCTTTTACATACAATTTTATTTTTGAAATTGACGTTGGGCTTGTTTGAATTTGAAAAGTAGAATTAACCACCAATTTCAGAATTAAGAATTTGAAGTTGATTAGTTGTCCACATTTGCTTTAGCCTTAAAACCTGTCTGTCAAACTTGGCCATGAAAGTAGGGATAGACACGTCCTTAACTCAACATTCTCCATTCAGAAACCGGACCCAAATTCTTCATTAAATTGCTCTTGAATCTCTCATAGGACCAATATAATTCTTGATTATGCTGATGCCTGCTATCTTGACCTTACCGAAGTGCAACTTGATAAACTTGAGCGACTTCAAAACTTTTTTATAAGTTTTATATTTGGTTTGCGCAAATGTGACCACGTTTCTTACTTCCGCGTGAAATACAAGTGTTTGTCAATCCGCTGTCGCTGGAATGCACATATTCTTTCACTTCTGTATAAAATACTCTTTCTTCCTTCTACCCGTCTTTACCTGATGAAACGATTTCAGTTTCTATGCAACTCACATGTGAATGTTTGAAAGTCATCTGGTAACTTGAAACTTTAAATGCCAATGCATTTCACTGCTTTCCTAGACAAATCTTTTACTATCCAGGCCACTCGGCTATGGAATGCATTGCCTGTGACCATAAACCGCGCGCAATCACTGCCTGTTTTTAAAAAACTTGTAAAGGAGCACTACTATTGTCACTGTGATCTTATTCTTATATAAGCTGCATTGTTTTCTTGCCTGTATATTAAGATGTATGTATGTATAAATGTTTCTTTTTTGGTAAATTTTGTACTAAATACCTTCTTTATTCAATTAATTGTTTGTTGAAAAGTTGCACCGAGTGCAACCCCATGTCATGTCCAGGCTATTTCTTTATATTCTTGGTTGGCTGGAAGAGATCGCTGAACGCGATAAGGCCGCCTGTTGTTTTGTTTTAAGGTATTTTAAGTTTTGTTTTATCTTGGTGTACTATAAATTATATATAAATAAAGTGATTATTTGGTAATGCATAGCACAGCTGCCATAAGATCTAAATTAAAGAGCGAATTATTAATAAATTAGAGGTCAGTTGTACGGGCAAGTTTTACTTAATAAATAGTTATGTTGCCGTATCTACATCATCCATTGCGAAATCACTATCTTTAGAATGATATCCTTTTACATTTGCATACAAAACATAATATACCTGTTTCTTTAATCATAGGTCACATTCAAGAAACCGGTAAAGACACAAAGAAAAAATTAATAAAAAGCTAAGACCAAACTTCAGACCCTCTCACCTTGAACGTTTATATTGTCAAAGTATGGGCGATATATCGCTGTATAAATAACATTCCTAATCAAAATAATAACGTTCCAATATTATCAATATTATTGGTGACTTAGACAAGATAAATATAAGCTTGCTGTGTAGTCCTGTCAATGAATATGACCCCATCATTTACGTGGGTGGACAGGTATCTAATGACATGTGACAAGATACGGTAAACATTGATTAATCTGTGTGGAGTGTGACATGGTGGCACCATTGTCACTCTTTACAGAAGGGGTTCAATAAACATAGACATAAGGCGCAGAAAACCCTCTGATGTAACTGATTTCTCTGATCTAAGCTGCTAATCGTAATTTAAATATAATAATTTGCAAAGTTATGTCTAATTCGGACAAAAACGATATTGGCACCAAAATTACAAAGCGTATTTTTATAAAATTAACACCATCTCAAAGACAATTTAATTATCTACTGTTGGTTGCTGAGGTTTGCTGTAAGAGAACCCAATTGTGGGTTAAGCTCGCCTTTGTACATAAGGTGTCCTTCTGTATTTGTATATGTTTGTTTTGTGTACAATAAAGAATATGAATATATGAATATGTGATCTACGGCTTTTTTAAGTCAAAGAATAGTACAAAAATTACTAAATATTGGGGCGAACGGGGGTACAACTTCTGTGAATTTTGGGAACATATATTTTAAAAATGCTACTAGCCGTTTGGACGTGATGTCCCCCTTAAATAGTAAAGATACGGCTGTCCGAACGTTTGCTAATAGGTACGCGTTCATCATACAAGAAACATGACATTTTAACGTCTATGTATGACCAAATGGCAGTGTAAGAAAATCGCGCGGTCCAGCGTATCCTTATTTTTGAAGTCGATACCAATAACGTTACCTTAAAAAATAAGATGTTTAAAGACAAATCATCTATTTGCATATTAGAGGTAAAAAAAGACATTACTAAATATAATAGTCCAATTCTATTCCATTTTAAAAAGCAGGTGGATAGTTTCCATAGATCTTGAAAGTGGACCTTACGACTTTTGATAGGGTCTAGTAACTATTATGACTACTATTTAATTAGGTATTAAACCTCTCATACCCAATTCACAATGACAAATCGTTCATACCTCTGTAGGTGGGATAGTAGCTACTGGTGACCTAATTCGACGCAGCCTGCAGAGTGATTAATTGAATAATAGATGGAACCAATTGACAAATTGCTGTAAATTGCAGTGGCAAATACGCTGAAATACGTTTCATGTAACTAACTGAACCTCACTGGTTCTTAAGAGGAACAAATGTAATTGATATAGGATTCTAGGAACTATTATCTTCTAACTTGACTTCAATGTTTATGAATTCATTCGGCTTTATTCTGATAGCTATTGTATATTTTGGGTACTACTGTTAGCAAGGACTACTTTGTCATTCCGTTGTACTGTAACAGTAAACACACCACGTGCGAGAGCCCGAGGAAACGCTGTACATTGAGTTTTGAAAGAAAATACTCCATGATTGAACTCAGTACAGCGAGCAATGTACATCATACCCCGCGAGAGTGTTCAGCCGGTACAGACAGCCTTTCTAATAATATAGGCCTACGTTTAAATCTACCTCACGCGTCTTCACTAGTTAAGTTGAAATAATAAAATTTGTATGGCTACTATTACATAGCGTTCTACATTCTTCCCACGGTGAAGATGCTATACATTACCGTCAGAATACTTCATTGAATTTAAACAAAAAATAGCGACAAACGGAGATGGAAATAAAAACGACAAAGTCATCGAGAGATTCCATAACATATAAGCTGGTATAATAACGGAACGTTATATGGCATATACCGTTGTTTCGTATGACCTTTTGACTGTAAAGGTGATGGTATAACATGGGTAACCTCGATTCGATATGTTTTAAGATTGTGAAGTCTTGTTATATCACAGTAAGGGGAGGTTGAATTGGACATTGCGTTTATGATACCTACAATGATAGTTTTCTCTAAAGTTAAATATATAGATGAATAAATGCATTGGTAGACTTGGAACTTACGTTTTATTTAGTATTTTTTTTAAATATATTCGCACAGCCTAAATCACCGAATGAAATTTTGTACAGGGGAATAATATAATGTCGAAAGTGAGGGAGGGAAGGTTAGAATGAATTTTTGCCGATGAAAGATGGGCAAGTCCCTCTACTTGTGGAAAAATAAAACAATACAATATCTTGAGAAGAATGCAGCGGGCATAAAAAGCGACGTAAATAATGATATCTTTAATATTATAATAATTATCATCTTTATCACGACCAGGGTGTCATAATAATAATATGGCCTATTAGGGATCTAAGTCGGTGTAAGTGTTATCAATGATCAGCGATTCTATCGGCATAGCAATGAAATACCTCGTGGGACAATGTTACGTGCAATTATAAATATGGAGCCAAGGTCGTATGCGTTTGCGATGGCATCGCCTTGCTTCACATAGCCATAAACAGTTGAATAGTGTACGTGCATAGGAGCATACGTCCAATGAATATATGGCATCTTCTTTAATATGTTTCTAAATATTTTGAGTGAATGGAATAAGAATCACTTCTGTTTCATTTGTGATATCTTTTTTATCATCATGACCCTCATTCAGCCGAAAAATATCCGCTGCTTAAAGGCTTTTTTCATCATTGTCACGTACGCTTCTTCTGCAGTTTATATCCTCTGCAATATTTTTCTTATGCATCGTTTACCGAAACTCTCTTCGGTTTGACATTATCCTTTATTCATTCATTGCCTCTAATAAACAAAGGTATAGAGTTAGTATTTATTCTTAGCCACTAGTCACTACTTAGATTGAGTCTTGCGAATAGAGCGTCGTTATGATCGACTACAATGCCTTCTTTTTTGGCCGCTGCATTGTTTCATTGCAGTGGCTTTTTCTGCATGTAATTAGGTGTTGTAAAGTTTGTCAATTTATTGGCATTTGTACAGGTGAGAACATGCACGTATATTTGATTGGACTGTCTGTCAGGTGCAGGTTTTTTATGATTTATTTCGTGTGTGTTTCTTAATCTTGAAGACCAATGTTACGAGTCGCGAGAACATAAATATTTCATCAGGCTATGTAATATTCGACACGAGGGTAATTGGATGAAGAAGATTGGATTTCAAACTTTTTTGAGTAAGCAAGGATTATTTTAGGCAATCTGTCAAGATATTATCTTGAGCTAGTTAAAACATTAGATAAGCCTAGCATCAAGTGATTACAAATGCAACGCACGTTCTGTTCCGCTTCCGCTTGGTCTTTTGCCCTCTCTGCATATGAACGAAGCGTGACGTTACCTAAGTATCATATACCTAGGTGTAAGCTTGAACATCCTATGTTTAATATATCAGGTTAAAGTATAAGATAGAAGTCTGTTGATTCTATCAGTAAAACGTGATATTTATTTAGTAAGTACTCTTCGATTTTGGAGGCCATTTTGCTGAAATAAGAAAAATTCAATCCATCTGATTTTGAAAGGCTTTGCCACTGATATCAGGAGATATATAAAAATAAATTCCACAAATAAGTTAAGTTGTTGACTACTACAAAAAAACAGAACAAAACAAAATAGTTATACAAACAGGGAAACAATCCCTCCATAAATTTCTTTACTCAATGAGTGTTGGTGAACAGTATTTTGTTGTCAACATCGTTACGGAGTCGTCACGCGACGCCTGCTTCACGTCACCATTCAATTTGCTATGAAATTGTTACTGACATCGTGGAATAAAGATAAAAAGAAGGTTCACTGTGCACTGAAGTATCAGACTTGGTATAAATAGAGCTGATGGTACGACATCGGATAGCTTTTTAACATTCCTTTTAATCTAACTATTGATATGACAAGAGCTAGTTGTACTTACGTAGTAACTATTCAGTAATCTGTGGTTGTACCAATTGCAGAGCAGGAGAAAAGTTGAATACATATAAATTGTCTATTCTAAAAATAAAATAAATAAATTTTGTACCTCAATGAGGTATTAGAAAGTCTCTTTCGTTTGTTAGCTGAAACAGAGAATATTATTTGCCTAGGCAATATATTATTATATATTTTTTTTTAATTATTATTATATATTATTATTTTTTTTGCCTAGGCAGCGTTATTTATTTTGGGCTTGAGAAACTTGTTTCGTTAAATATAGTTTGCCCGTATCATTTGACTTTGATAAGTTTCTTCGTATGTCCTCTAGGAGCTAAGTATTAATACAAAGAGCAATCTTGCTTCAAGTGGAGTTTCTGAGCCAACTCATTTTGTAGTATCGCGCCTTACTGCCAACCGTTGCTTCCTGTTGTACGGCATACCACTTATTATTAAGAAAATTTCTGTTGCCAACTTATTATGCGTTACGGCTTATGGGGATTTATGGTATTGTAAATTGTTGGTTGTTGTTAATGGTGCTGTTGGTTTACACAATGGTCCATTTAAAACATTTAATCATTATCATCATCATCAGCCTATAGTAGTCCACTGCAGACATAGGTCTCTCCAATTAAACGCCATTTGTTATGATCTTCGGGAATCTCTCACCCACCTGCTACCAACCATCCTGCAAAGATCAGCACTCCACCTAGCCTGAGGGCGTCCTAGCTTACGTTTACCAGTTTATATGGCCTACGACTTATATGGCCGGCCCATTGCCATTTCAGTTTGGTTATTCTGTGTGCTCTGTCGACAACTTTGGTTTTCTGCCAGTTCACATCGTTTCGGATTCGATCCCTTAGAGAGACTCCAAGCATAGTCCTTTCCATTGCTCGCTGAGCGACCGTAAATTGATGGACCAGGTATATCGTTTATAACATTTATCAAATCAAATCAAAAACATTTATCTTATACTAAAGATAGCTTCATTTATTAATATATACGAAAATGTAAGCACGATACTGACACACAAAAAGCTTGCATTGCATTTAAATAGGATTGAATATACCATACCCATTGAAATGGCAATTAAATGGTAATATCACATATTGAAGTTATGCTGGATTAATATTTATTTTTCCAAATTAGCTGTACGGTCAACAAGTGAAAAATCCTACCTATAAAATAGCAGACCACCGCGAAAAACAAGGAAATCAGTTCAAACCAACCAACAAATCTGACCAAAACGTAAAACTAACTTGGCAAACCAAAGCAGTTGTTCAGCAACGGTCGTAAAACAGACGTAAAGACACACAGTCGTAAATCATGATCACATTCCAGTAACTAACCGGTGTTACGACACGTCGCCGAACCTTCGGTTAATTGCTACGAGCTACTTACGAACAACTGTCAGTTAATGTTACGAATGGAACATGTAGTTTAGTAATTACGTTGACGGAATAATTGGATATTTTATGCAGTATATATGAAAATTGATATTAAAAACTTCAATTTATTGACTAAGCAGTAAAAAAACTGAAGCTAAGAATGCAGATAAGAAATTTAAACTTATATTTTGTTCCTTAATTTCCTATTACATTTAATAATTTATTAAGACACACATTTCTGATTTAATAAAACATTATCACATAAATGATAAACATAAAAAAAATGCTTGTACTATTTTGGTCATTTCTGTCTAAGTATACATTTTTCTGTGATCTTTCGTCTTGTTCGTCGGTTCAAGCGGTACACGCGATAAAATGTTGGTTTTCGCAAAAAAAAAAACATGTAGGTAGCGATAGATATGCTACATGCTACAGTGTATGCTATGTTTTTTTGGAACTCACAAATGTCGGCTTTAGAAAGTGGGTTATTGTAATCTTTGTACACAATGGTTTGGTAACACATCATTTCTTTGGGCTGTAGCAAATGCCTTTATACACGGGGTTTGCATGGCTTTATCAGAAATAGTGTTACAATCTGTCGTGGGTTCTTTAAAATCGTCAGTGACTTGTAAACTAATGATGACAGCACTGTTAAATATTTATTCTATGGTCCGGGTGTCTTCCTCAATATTATAATCAGATAATCCATCTTCACACCTGTCACTTTAAAAATGCACTCGAACCAAATCATCATACCGATTTGTGTTACTTTCACCCACCAAATTTTCTTTGCCACAATCTTTTTGTCAACGTTAAAACAAATCTATTCGACGATGCTTTCTTATTTAGTTGTCATAAGGTTGAAAATTGTGTGTTCTATACTATTGATATCGGCAAAGAAGTAGGCTCGATTGAAGTGGGTCAATTGTCTATGACGGACGCTCAGTGTTTACAAACAAATAAACATTTACGCAACTCCATTGCATTCGAAACCGCATATTTCTTCAGTTACAACAAAATTTTATGTAAACAACACTTCCGCGAAATGACGGAAACTGGCAAACTGAACCACTGAACTACTGCAAGAGACGCAAGATTTTGCGATAAGAATGCTGTTATGCACGCATTTGTTAATATTACACAATAATCCATTAGCATATAATGTAACGGCAAAGCAAATAAAACATGCAGCAACATTAAATGCTTATCATGTACATGAGTACTTAACATTAACACAGCATCTGAAAATCTAAATAAATACTCACAACGGTGAAGATATGCAAATTCTCGAGATAAAATTACCAATGCAAAACCTAGAAAGCAGTTTATATTGACGTGTCGTATATAGCAATGGAAACTCGTAGAATCGCATTACTATTCAATGTGTTCCGAGGCCGACTTCATGTCATCGCATCAAGAAGGTCGTTACTTATCAATTCATAAGTGCAAGGGGAAACTGATTTGATGGACACGCCATAATGTATTGAACACACCTTAATTTGTTACAGTGTCATGCAATACTTTGACAATGTTTGTATCTATTGAATTCATAGAATTTTTGAGGTATTGGGGATATTGAAATTGTAGATTTCTTTAATGGAAGAAGTATAGAAGAAGAGATAGTACCTAAACACAATTCTAAAACTTCTGCCGACGGTTGGGACACTTATACAAACAAGGAAACTAGGTAAAACCTGCGGTTAGAAACAATTTTAGTCGTTTAAGAAATAATAGTGACACAATATGTCTACTCTCTTCCAACCGCACGTAGATACTTCAAGTATTTTCACAATATGAAACCGCAAATTTTACACCAGCTGACTTCAGCTGTGACGAATCGACCACCTGCATTGACGATTTAGTGAAATATGAAAAAGTAGGTCAGTCATGTAATTTTAAAATATACAGTACCCATCGCACTGCATTAATAGGAGCAACTCCGAATTTGTAACATGTTAATTCGCTTAGTATTCAAACTAGTAATTTATCTCCAAAACATGTTGATTTTCGGCTCATTTCGAAACAGTGTTACGCTGTATTTCATATGTTCTGTGTTTTCGTTCTGTATTACGTAAATAGCTCATCGCACGGACAATTAGATTTGAATCGCATCCGTTAAGCACTTCATTAAAATACTAATAGAAATAATTTGTTTCACAGATAGGCGTTTAATTGCAAACCTTAATATAATAATAAGGGATTTCCTCCAGCAATGATTTATTCCAGCCATTTAGCTGGAATAAATCATTAGGAAACGGTGGTTTAGAAAATTCAGCTAAATTAATGACTTTAGGTGTTTGGTTTAAGACTTTGCAAGTTATTGTTTCCTTTAGGAGTGTTAAAATCATAGGTAATATAAATATGAATGCTGGGGAGATCATGATTGAAGGAGGTGTGTAAGAGACGGTCAATAGAGTCGTAAATTGTAATGAGAAAGATGACATTCACAAGTTTGTGTGGTAGGAGAAAACAATAAATACTGCATCTAATACTAAGCAATGATTACTAATATGAATGAAAGTAGGTAAAGAATATATTACGATAAAGCATATTGTAGCCATTGCAGGTGCAACCCATCCACGGTGATCAAATAACGTTATTAAAACATTAAGCTAGTGATATGCTAATACGATAATTAGTCCTCGGTAAAAAAAACGGTGTAGTTGTTATTGATTAGTATGCTTATTCGATTTAGTATTGATTAGAATGCTAGAAGTAACCGGCTAGAAAACAAACCAGCTGAAGATGCTAAGTTAGCAAATATCACAGAATCAGTATATTTAAAGTAAACCGTAAGATCATTATTTCGTGCGTGGAGTACCAGTAGCTTGGCACCATTGTTTCCCATACAGGCCTATCTACACAGATATTACCAAATGTTGGCAGAGAGATAATTGAAGCAAATAATAGAGCTTTGGTTTTGTTCGGTTTCCCAACTCTAGAACTTAACACGCGAAACTATGAGATAGTTGTGCGTGCAAACGACTGTTTGACTGTTAATTTTGAAGGAGTAGTGAGAACAAATGAACATTTTTCCGAAACACTTACTGTTTTTAAATTGAATCTCCATTTGGAAATCATTAAGCCTGTCGTGTAACAAGTTCCACGTTCAAAGTTAAATTGTTATATGGAATAAGATTACCACAGTAAACAAGGTACTAGAAGTAAAGAAAGATGATTTAGAAAAAATGAGAGTTCACGGTCAACAATACAAAAGAGCACTTAAAGAGTAAAAACGATCCACTTTCAAATAAGGAAGGTGCTGATCAATTACGAGAAAATTCGCGTCAATGAGAAGTAGTTAGTTGACGTTAACAGTATTATATATAAGATTGTCTACAAATCGTGCGCATGACCTTCCAAAGTAACTGCTCAGTCAAGGTCACGGTTTATATCTGATGAGATCACGCAGACTTCGGTTAGGTGTCTCGTAAATCAATTACGGAGTTTGCAAATCCATTCGATATTTCTGAACGGGTCGTTGAAAGAGCGGACAATCGATCATGAAGATTGACAGGGAACAAAAACGTTTTGAAGGTTTTGATTGATTTTAGATGGATAGATGACACTCTCACTGTCCAAAAAGTGTTGGAAGGATAAAACATTAGCCTTGTAATGATTTTGATATATTGAGGATGGACTTGGTATAAATATATCATACTAGCGAACGCCTCACGGTTTCACCCGCGTAGTTCCGGTCCCGTGGGAATACAGGGATAAAAAGTAGCCTATGTTACCCGGGGATAGCTTCCCAACGGTGAAAGAATTTTTGAAATAGGTACAGTAGTTTTTAAGTTTATTCGTTACATACAAAAATACAAATCTTTCCTCTTTATGTAAGTAAGAAGAATATAGAATATAGAATTCCTGCTATATGATAATAATGTCGGCATAATTAATATAAATATTATGCCAGTATTTATAGTAGAATTATTATTATCTATTGAAAGAGATTAAATTGCATATGACTATTATTTTATACCAGAAGTTACTTAACTCAAAGCAGGTATACAATTATGGCCCGATAAATGTTGCACTTATGGACATTAAACTTAATACCTATACTACGAATATAGATCAGCTTTCGTCATGTCAAACTGGACAATTTCCAGCTTATGTTAGTCCAATATCATTGATTGGAATGGTTTAGAAGAAATTTGCGCGCCTTGACTGCGCTATTCTCTCTACTCAACTCTCCCACACCTCCTTCTTATCTCATACCTCACTTTCAATACCTATGTAATTCACACGCAAGGAATCTGCGTTCATCTAACAATCTTCTCTTGCTCTGTCCTTCTCATACTTCTGATTTTGTTCATTCTTCCTTTCATATTCAATCCATTCTTCTCTGGAATGCGCTTCCTCTCGATATCAGAGCGGCCACCAGTCAGTATGCATTTAAGCGGAAGTTGCGACATTTTTTTCTAAACGAATAGCAGAGTCGTCACATTATGCGCCTTTCTATTCATTTATATGTATACATATATATATTATTTTATATAGTATTTATTATAGGACATATTTAAGTATGTTTATTTTAACTATATAATTTTGTGTACTAATTTTGCGTTTTTTGTTTTTAATTGTTATTTCTATTTTTATGCACCTGCCATGCTATCTCTTCACCGCCCTTGGTTGACTGGTAGAGAATGCCTCTGGCATTAAGTCCGCCTATGTACTTTTATGTTGCATGAAGTTTTAATAAATAAATAAATGGTTTCGCAAACTTTAACGGCCTGTCTGCGCCTGTCACAGATAATAGCTATGCCTGAAGTAAGTATGATTGGGAACCCTATAAATTGTAAGTATAATATCCTTAAGAATAAACGTGTTTATACTTAATCTGATGAAATATTTCAACAATAAGAGCAATGAAATCGTTTCTTACAGCCAAGTCATAAGTACACATAAGATAAATGATATATAAAAACTAGCTTAAGATAAACAAATAATACAAATGTAGGCTATTTCAGATATTTGTGAACAGGTTTATGCGGATATAAAGACCAAAAAATGTGATATAATCAATGAATTTAAATATTGTCGTCAGTGCTAAAATCTCTGAATATATAAATACTCTTATGGCTCTTTATTATGCAGTCTGAGTGTCTGACATACTTTGGCTAGGAATGTGAATTATTAATGCATTGCATATGATATAATATGACTTGATAATAAAATCATCAAACACAGGCCGCAAAATGGAAGAAGTGTAATGGGGCATGTGAGATAGCATAGTATAGAAAAAAATACAAATTTCGGAAAGACTTTTGTTCATTTATTTCTTACGCCAGTTCTAATCCGCGGTGCGGCTATAAATCCGACATAAATAATGATTACGATCATAACCGATTAAGTTAGCAATATCTACTGTAGCAACCTCGTAAAGGGAAAGAGGAAGCTTCTGACATAACGAATATAAATATCTTCATAGTTTATTCAACGCTTCGCTTCACCGGTGTACCCGGAGGAGTAAATAAATGGAGTGTCTGCAAGGCAATAAAAGGAAATAGACGTTTTGTTGGTCTTGTTTTCTAAGCAGCTCATGGATAATTTATTTAAAAAATGCTTGTTTCTACTTTGCCTTATTTGCTGAAGCTGTTTATAAAAAATGCATTTGCTTTCTCACAAATTATTTCCTTCTGTAAACTTTATTTTACATTTTAAAATTAATGGTCGCCATATTGTAATACCAAGTAGAGAAGCTGCCCAACCCAACTTCATCTTATAACTTAATTGTATTATTACCTCTAACCTTTGTAATTCAGTTAAACGTATGAGATACTGGTTAATTGGTTATACATATTTGCAAGTCGTGGTATGTGGTGCGGCGCTATATTTTGTGATGTTTCTTGGTCGCATGAATGCCATGTCAAATTATTCCATTTGTTTACTATTCTGTGGTTGCACATACCTAGTCTATTCATTGTGGTCACGTACCATAAGTAGCCACTAGATTGTATTTATTATATCAAGGTCTTTTTGTAATTTATAAAAAGTGTTGGTTGAGGACGTGATCCTGAATATAATTTAAAGGGGTTATATTTTTTACAAAAACAAATCCAAATGTAAAATTATGTCGAATGGGGAAGTAAATCAGATAGTGGTCGACGGCGATAATATAGATTATGTGGAAGACTATATCTACCTAGGACAACTTGTATCCTTCCAAGACCGACAGAGCAAAGAAATTGAACACAGAATAGCTAAAGCTTGGAGGAAGTACTGGAGTCTGAAGTATATTATGAAAAGTGAATTATCGATTGAGCTGAAGAAAGCAGTCTTTAACTCTGCCATACTACCAACTCTCACGTATGGAGCCCAGACTTGGAGCCTCACCAATAAACAGGAAGAGAAATTAAGCACTTGTCAAAGAGCCATGGAGCGATCTATGATTGGAGTTAAGCGAATAGACCGGATCAGAAATACTGACCTCAGATCTACAACAGGAGTGGAAGACGTAGTTAAAACGGCAAAAAGACTAAAGTGGAACTGGGCTGGCCACGTCAGCAGAATGGCAGGTGGAAGGTGGGCAAAGATGGCTACAGAATGGATTCCAAGAGATAAGATGAGGAGAGTTGGCAGACCGAAAACAAGATGGATAGATGATATATCGAAAAACACAAGCAAGTGGTGGAGAAAGGCATGGAATAGGAAAGAGTGGGAGGAGTTGGGGGAGGCCTTTGCGTCAGCTGCATGTAGCAGAAATTAAATAGCTAAATAAATTAAGTAATAGAAAAATTAAATAATAGATTAAATTAAATAATATAATGAATTTAATATTAGAATAAATTAAATAATATAATGAATTTAGTAATAGAATCAATCAAATAATAGAATGAATTTAGTAATAGAATAAATCAAATAATAGAATAACTTAAATGATATAATAAATTTAACAATGAAATACATATCTAAATAATTAAATAAAAATATGTTATTAATAAGTGTTCTAACTAATGATGTTTATATAACTTTGTACGGTTCTGAATTTAATTGGCTGTTTTTATTAATAACTATGTTATAACTTAACAATTAATGCATGTAATAAAGGTTTTATTATTATTATTATATTTTTTAAGTCGTTAAATTGGTCTTTGAAATTATGACTAAGCTCAGTTTTTTTGTTTCGATTATACCTACAGCTGATAAATAAAGATATGAACTTTCGGTCAATTGATAACACGATTTGAGCTTTCTCTTCATCTTTAAATCCTGCCCTTGCCCCATGGTACTTAGGGTCGGCGCAAGCGCAACACGTTTTATTTTTACTCGACTGCGGGGGGGTAATGTTTTTCGAGCGTATGTATGTATGTTCATTTTTATAGCACGCTCTACAGCTCAAACGGCTTGACGGAATATGACATATGAGGTGTCGTTGGATTCGTCTCAATTGTAGGAGCAACATAACTATATAATATTTAAATATGGGGGCACCATCCATATACAAAAAAAAATTTTCATTGTCGTGACAATATTGGTATCAAATAAAGGCTACTAAATAAAACCATTCCAAACATATAAATATCGTTAGACTTTTATGTTACTATTTTGGCACAAATTCAAGATAAGCGTCACTTTGATAGCTAAATAAATAATCTATAGAGCACTAGTTCATTTATAAAAATAAAAATTAATAAAAAAACTCAGCTGCTAAAAAATAATAAAATGAAAAGTGAAAAACAGGTACTAGGTATAATTTATACATTGCATATTATGAGGTGCTGCAGGTCGACAAACAAATATTATAGAAAAACCTACCAAAACTCCTTTTGTCACCGATCTGGCAGCACCTCATAATATTTAATGTAAAAATTATACTTAATACTTGTTTTTCTCTTTTCAGGTAATACATTTTTAGCAATCGGTGTTTTTTGATTTAAAATAATTTGTTTTTACATTCCGTCCTGTCACCAGTCACTCTATCACTGACTCCCTTTTCCTTGAGTTGAGCCTTCCTACATAGGAAAATATAGGGCGTCGAAATGACTCAGCAAGAAAACTTACCTAAGTACTCGTCACAAAGATGGGTTCTATCTACCAAAAAGTGATTAATCACTGAGGAATCTAGGTGCCTAACTCCTCCTAGACGCCCCAACAGCATCTACGATCCGTCTTACGTAACTACATAGTGTTCGAAACTCAAACTATCTCTTCGCTACCAAATTATTATTATGTCATCCTCAGTGGTGCTATCTCAGTAAAAAGTAATAGACAGTTTATTGTGTAAACGTACTGGCCAGTAATTGAATTTGACTGCAATAAAATTTTATTTTTGATATATTTTTTTGTTTTTAGTTGATGTAACCACCGTTACACCGCAGAAATATATTGAGCGTAAGTTTCAGGGAGATGATGGCAAATAAATACTAGGTAATTAATTAAGTATAAAAGTACCTCTGTGGATTTCCATTCCACAGAGGTACTAAGTACCAAAGAGTAGGTTCCTAACTTATCTAAGGAATGTGTGAATTCGCTTCCTAACTAATCGATAACTAACCATAGATTTTGTTTTTGTTTTACGATACCATTTATCAAGTATCAGTTTCTATTTTTATCTTTATTGTTCTCATGTTAGTGACTATTGTTATAATGAGAACAAAAATATTTAAATCGAACTTACTAAAATGATTAATATAGTCTTCTCTAATTATAAATTGCCCTTACTTTTTGACGCCTTATTTCACTTCTATAAATCCCTCTTTAAAGTTATATTATGATGGTTCACGCTCATTAAGATTTACCATTTCATAATAATTGCAGCCCGACAATAGTAGATTTTGGAATGGTATCGGAAACATAGCCAACGTCTTTGTTTGGCTGGCATGCGCAATGCGATCCTTATTAAGTAAGTAACAGCTTATGATATGGTCAACGGAAACCATTCAAAGACTATATAAAGAATAAGCTTTTCTATCGGTTTTAGATTGTAGTTATAGGATTTGTAATTATTATTTGTATAGTTGTAGGCACTGTAACTTACTATCGTTTAGTAATATACTAAAAATAGGTATTTATTCTATTCTACACGAATAAAATGCACATTCTTTAGCAAGTAACAGTGTAAGTAGTTAAAGTTGAATGCCATCTATAGCAATTGTTGTAGTGGTAAAAACAATAATGAAATTCGTTGTTTCAAAAAAAGGTAGCTTGATTATGCTTTGGTTGCCTCGTTCCTCTCAGAAGGTGATATTTTTTTTATTTCAATCAATCATTTATTTTATAAAACATAGGTATGGTTACAGTTGGTATAATGTTGAAATATGTGCACTATGTTTTGCCAATATCTGGCGAACAAAATTAACATAAGCAAGCAACAATAAATAAAATTATACAATTAAGGTGGCATGTTAATAGATTACATTAAAAAATCAATCAATTTAAAATAAGTAAATTAGGTAAACTGGTCATAATTTTTTTTGATAAATAAACACATTTATACATAATCAATAAATAAAATCATAAGTGTTTAATTGGAAAGTCGGAATTGTCATACCTGTTTATCAGTAGTAGACTCATTACACTATTTGGTATACTGAATTACAAGGACAATAACGAGGTGCATGACTGCAAGTTAAAAATAATTACACTAATTTGCAAACTAACATTGAACAATTCCATTCAACATTCAATGTTTACTATACTAAAACTTTGATTAAACACAAACAATTAATAACGCAACAAGGTTGGAGCCTTGACAGTAAAAACGCGAACGCTATCGAATTTGTAAGGAAATTGACGTGACACGCTAGTCAACACGTTCGTGTTCGATTTAATATGAAATAACACTGTTCTCATACATTTCCTTACTAATTTCCGCCATATTGCAATTTGTAATGTGTTTAACAGGTGCAAAAGGTTTGCGTTCAACATTGATAGATTTGACGGCCTTTTTTTGTTAGGAATAAGTGAATGCGAGTTTTAACACTGAATTTATTTTACGGTTTGTGTGTTTAATGTTAAGTTACGTTTGATTTCATGTTTCATTGGCTCTACTGTTTACTTTGTTGCCAAGATAGAGCGTGGTGGCCCAGTGGTTAAGACCTCGCCACTCGTGCTTGAGGTCGTGGGTCCAAATCCAGGCAGGTACCAATGTGACTTTATCAAATTCATATGTAGTTCTAAGTTTATCATGGACACACACCGCATACTACATAATCAACGGTGAAGGAAAACGCCTGTGGGGTTCCCAGAGGCGGCTTAATTAACTCTGACACCATAGGTGGCCACATCCTCACACGAAAAGAAGAAGAAGCAGCAGAAAAGCCGTGTGAATAAATGAAATGAAATTGTGTGTTCAAAATTCCCAACAAGCCTGTCATATTTAATTTTTTATTGCACATCACGTCACCAAAGCTCCTGATTTCGGCCAGATTCTGAGAAAATCTAGACGGGGAAATCCAATAACATTTTGAATTTTCTGACATGATTTGCAGGAGGTATTTTAAGGAATCTACTGTTTGGGTTAAATGAACTGCCTTCAAGGGTTTGATTGAATCACAGGAACCAGTCATGACTGTATTAGCCATGCACGCACATTTTCTTTCATCCATTACAGAGCGTGGCATAACTGTTTGTGATTTGCATGAATTATGTCATTGAATGGAATATAGGTTATTACGTTCTTGGGTATTTATTCCCTACTGCTCATAACCAGTCAATAAACAAACTAACTTTTCATGAAGTGGTCTATATGCAAAGCATTCGATCGATTGCGTACCTACCTAAGTACACTGCTGCAAATATAAGTAGGTAAAATGGGAATATATCGACTTATCAATTTTACCAATCGATGCGACTGCAATGCTCCTTTTCAGAATATGTCACCTGAATACCTCTGATGCTGCGATACTGAGCCCAAATATGAGATGGTACCGTCGACAGGAAAATAATTAGTAGAAAATGAAACAATATAGTTCATCGCCAAGCGAGACTAGAGAATAAGACTATCGCTCGTACTACGACTACTGTAGTATTTCAATGGACTCTTATAATCCATATTATTGTTAATCATTAATAAAGTTTATACGATTAAATAAACCGTAAACGCTAACGGAAGACGATAATGAGCGATAAGGATCTACCGCTTTTACTGCTAGCTCATGCTGGCTTTCATTGGTACCGACTGATTAGCATCGACAGATCGTTATACACGCTATTGCATAATGCATTATTAGTGATACTGATAGACTATTTGTTAGATAATAGTATAATGTTACTCTGTATCTATCTGGTGCAAAAAACACTTCATTAGGTATTGTAATTTAGATACTGTATCTAAATTATAGTCAACCACTAGGAAATATTTCTTGCTTATTTATTCATCAAAGGTTAATTTACGAATTGCAGCAACGGCAACGTTCAAAGTCTATTCGCAATTTTATATCGGCGACAAACAATGTCATAAATTTGTTATTTGGAGAGATTAGAATGCGAACGTTCTTTAAAAGTACGGCAATTGCTCCAACACTACTACTAAATATAATGTTTAATAAACTAGTAGGAAAAATATAGATAACTTTGTCAGAAGTCTCTGATTGTATAAATAAAATTCAAGCATTGTTGG
This sequence comes from Orthosia cruda, assembly GCA_964057195.1. NCBI lineage: Eukaryota > Metazoa > Arthropoda > Insecta > Lepidoptera > Noctuidae > Orthosia > Orthosia cruda. Next base: position 8,452,777 of record OZ059846.1, read on the forward strand.
CACACAGTTCCTAATTTAAGCTACCCAGTTATTAATTATCCTTTTAAACAATGAAGATATGAATAATTATCAGTAATTTATTATGTTAGATACTCCTAAAGATCAAGAACACTGTAGTCCATTTCCCAAGACCACCACATATTTAAGGGTACGACTATACTGGTAAGGCAGTAGCGATATACAAAATGTATTTTACATATTTTTATAACAGTTTCAGCTCGCCATTATATCATCAGATGGAAACACTTGGTTTTATCATCTATGGCTGATGTTCGGCTACAGCCCATTGATGCCATATGCTCAAAGGTACAGTTCCAAACGCAATACAACTAGCACTTTTGGCAGTAGATATGTTACCAAATAAAGCTTAACAGAAACCATTAAATGTCAGCAAAAGCTTTCATGAGTTTCACTACTAACAATTTATGATAATTCAATATTTAATAAATATTCACCATGGAGTATGAGTAAAATTCTATAACTCGACTTAAACCTGTCTGTGTCTAAAATATTTGTAATTCACCCTCACCTAAACATTGCTCTTACAACGTGTTTGTTGAATATAGGTCTGCGGATCACAGCCAAGAGGCAACGTTGCGGCGCATGAGCAACGCTGCTACTCTTGGATCCTACAAGGTATAGACCCGCGAAACTGTGATACGCAGCAGCGCTAAACTATGGGTTTGTTCTTTGAGATACCGATTCCTGTCAGACAGGTGGAAAATGGCACAATGGTACATCACTTACAACTATTACTCACATTGATTCCCACGGTGGTCTTCCCCTGGGCTCGTTCAATCCCGTGTGTGGTCGGGGGTTATCGATAGGGGGAAAAAAAAATAATATATATATTCCCCCTACCGATAACCCCCGACTGTACGACTTTTGGCTTTGTGATCCGCAGGCCTGTATTCAACAGTGTTCTTATTTTAACAGCCTGCCAGGAAGGTTTGTGTTGGTAATTTTTCTTTAAGAATCCAATCGCCAAGTTATTCCTCGACAAAGACACAGTTAATGATACCATTGCGTGCCGCGATTTTCAAATAAAGTTCAGCTCCAGATTTCTCGTGATTGGATGGTACCGTGTTATTAACGATAACTCAAGATTGTAGGTAATTGGTACCTACGAGACGGTGATCGAAACGAAGTCACGTTTGATCTGGTCATCGAACTTACTCACTGACTATAAAGGAACATTACTAAAAGTCGTAGAGTAGGATTGGATCGAACAATATGATTTTGAATTTTAATATGTTTGGATACAGGGATGAGATGATGAAGGGTCAAATTCGATTATTCAGTGAAGCCCTGCAGACATGATGCAAAAAGAAACATCATTTTAACCAACTTTAAATTATGAGTTTTTGTTTAATTGTCATTAAATATTGTTACCCATTACGTCTGCAAAGTTTCGCTAGTAATTTAATTTAAAATACAGAACTTATTTGATGCTGGTCCAAATAAGTTATGTACTAAGAGGGAATATTTTAATTCTAAAGCACTTTTTTAGATAGTCAGAAAATCAGGACATGTATTAACCAGAGTATGTCGAAAACTCGAAACCGGCTCTTAATCACGTTTGGGAACACCTTAAAATTCGTGTGTGGTATGCCAAATGTGAAACAATTTCGTAACTTCGCATTTCTACACACCTAATAATGTAAGTCAACATTCTAAGAATCAAATACATACATATTCTCTTTACGTAGCTGTTCAAACTAAGTGCCTTTCCACACGTATACTATTAGGTTTCCTTACAAATGGTTCCGAGGCGGTTCATTACCCTAATGTAAGAGAAACCGTATGTGTATGAAACGTGTACATTTTGTAACCGTTTAAACGCAGCACGATTGTGAAAAGGGCGTAAGATTGAAAGTAAAACATTCAAAACTTGAATTTAAACTTTGTCACAAGTACAATCATACAATACGAAGCACATCGACTTATAGAAAGAGATGACGATATTCTACGAAGCTAATCTTCTTCTTCTTCTTTATGTAAATGGCATAACAGTAGGTACATATGCCTTGGCCTAAATTTTCGCAACCTCCATGGCAACGTCGGTTGGAGTGAGGTCATTATTTATGCTCCATGTTTTGGGATACAGGGCAGGATATAGCGAGCTTCAAAGTTTGCGACACCACACCTAACTTTTTATCAAACAAATTGGTATCAATGGCCGCGAAATGTAGGTTCGAATCATAACATAATATGCTTTGTAAACAAAACACTGGCCTGTTTACCTAAATAGCCTTACTCTCCCGGGAGTAGTAGCTAAGTAAGCAATAACAATTCCTGCGCAAACGCATACTGTCACGTCCGACATCGCGATAACCTCACGTTCAACACCCACTCGCAAATAGCAGACCTTTCCGCTTTCTTGGACACACTCGTCGCTTTTTAAATGAACTGTTAAGTTATAGGAAAGTCGCCATGTTTAGTCGTTTTTATAGCGAGGCTTTTGGAATAATGGCAAGTTAATCTTGGTGACTTCAATTTGTTGCAAAAGGAGTTACAAAACTTAATACTGCGCTCGTATTTATGATAAAACATACGAACACACTCACAGACTTTCGCCTTTATAATATTAGATGATTGTGATGTGATTAGTAAGATGCACAATCTTAGTTGAACTATTATATATATTTCGCCTCTCACAAGGTAGGATGACAAGGTGAGGTTCGATAGAGTCCGCTGTATGCAAGAACCACAGGACCTGTAGATGTGATGGCAATGGGGAGAGGACTATTTATTAATTTATTTTATTCTTCCTGTATACAGCAGTAAACGACTTGCGGCTGGACTGGTGATGATGATGACCCGACACCACTTATTAAATACTATATATACTAATGTAATTACTAGGCTATTCTACCACGTTCTTTCAGATATTACAAATGTAGCAATCATCGTGGCAGTAACAGAACATTGTGAAGCGGTTAAGCTTGTAGAAATATTTATCTAATCTTACGCTCAATAATAAAAGGCGATGTTGCATTCACTGGCTGCAGTGAACCAGGCAGACCGGGAAAGGAGTGAATGTACTCTACAACTCCTCTCACTCCTTTACAGATGGAGGCCGATACTCCGTAAGTTCTTACTCATGGCTCAATGACATTATTAACTTTCCATAATATTTTATGTGGGGCAAACTTATTTACTAAGTAAAAGCATCTGTATTTAGGTATAACGACTATTTTATTTTTATTGCCATCTTGACTTCTGCCTTAAAATGCTTTAGTTTCCAGATATAGTAAATAAAGTGTAAAAATATTTGGTGCTTTCTATAACTGAATCTTTTCCTCAAATTCTGTACTACAATTTATGTATCAAATAGGTTTGCTCTTTTATCCTACTGGTTAACTTCATTGTTTCTTTTTGCTGACCCATTGATGCAAAAAATGGCCTTTTTGCCGGCTGCTAGTCTGTTCTCAATACCGAACACCTTTTAAAGTATGAAATATCTGAATTATTTTTGAACTTGTGTCCTCAGATTGAGCTCAAAATTATGAAAGATGACTGGACATATCATCAAGATATATACGCGTATACAAGAAAGACCTTTGAAGATAAGTTTCTCAAATCAACACCTTAACAGCAAAAAAATACTTCAAGACAATGCCCAAGAATAGCCAATTTTAACCCATCATTATAACCTTAAGCAAAAAACAATTGTCCCGGTAAAAAACACATAATACTCATGTAAACACATCAAAACACATAAACCAGGCGTAGCTGTTTAGAAAAAAGAGATAATCTGGCCTTGGTCGTAATCTTACGAATGATCTCTTTCGCACGCTGCGTCCGCGCCGTCTCTTAGTTCATTCACATTTTCATGAACGCCTTGCTTGACCTTTTGACCTACGACGGCTAAAACTTGAAACCATTTTGTATCTATTGTTAACTTTTACCCAGAGCTGTTAAATAATTTTAGTAGGTAAATTAAGTTGTATAATGATATATACGATAAGATGAATGTAACGATTAATGGATTGTGTGAAAGATGATATATATATATATGAAAGACGGCTAGATAAATATACATGTTTTTTTGTACACCAGAAGTAAATTTAGAAAGGGGCCGACTATTGAGATGATGATTTAAAGAGAACTATGTAATAAAGGATAAACAAAATTCAAAAAAATCCAAATAGTATGGCAAATATTTAAGTGGCCCAGCGCCACATATTTTTTTTCAGGACTTATGCTGCGAGAAAACATAAAAAAGAAGACAAAAATAATTACGGAATGGTACCCGAGAGATAGTAAAAGAAGTAGGGGAAGACGATCCCAGGAAAGTAGTAGGTCCAGAATGGTTACGGGTAGCAAGGGACAGAGTGGAGAGTCTTGGAGAAGGACTTTGTCGAAAGACAAGCTGGTGCGTGGAAAAATAACCAAGTGCCGAGAAAAGTACAGAAATAGTACTAAATATAGTGTAAATAGCTTATATATTCTCGTAAAATTTTAGTATAGTAATTTTAACTAGTTTATTGTAAATAGTTACCAGCAATCAAGGCTTATTTTATTTATTATGGAAGAAAGACTTATTGCGCTAACCCCAAATAAATTGAGATAACGGTAAACTAATGATTATAAGTACCCAGGTAATAAAAACAGGAGCAATTTTTAGGAACAAACAAAATAAGACTCGGAGTTACTAAAATCATTTGTTGAAATATTGTTAGAATATAATGAACAACTTCCTCTTATTAGCATAGTTTAATGTTTATCTTTAAAGTTAGAATGTTTTAATGAGGTAACATAACCTCGGAAGGTATCGATGTTTCTTTTATAAATGAATACTAACCGTTATTTTTAGTATCCGCTACTAGCGAAGCAAAAAAATTAGCAAAGGAAACATTATAAATGTAGATTTTGAACAGCCGACCATGAACCTAAAACATGTATATAAATATCCCTATATAACAGTAGAAGAGCAAACTGCTAGCGTTAACGATAAAGCACCTAATCCTAATATTGCAACTAATATCATAGAAACAGTGCACTCGACCGCCGACACTGCCCCATTAAGTACTACTAAAGGATAAGACCCATTACCTGTTCACGACGTGAAATCGAAGTGTCTCCTTCGCTAAGTACTGCGACAGTGCGACTTACGTGTGCTTATTGTTAAGCGATGCACGACAAATCGCCGGACAGCTCCATTGGACACGCGGTTTACCGGATCGGCGCAAGTTAGGAGCGAAACGGTTTTGCAACTGGTAATATTGGTGGAATTGTTATGGTTGGTTTAGAATACGTGCTTCGGATGGATATTACGTTTGTAGCTTAGGGTTTTGTCGTAATAACTTGGGTAGCAAGGTTCAAGATGACAGCAACTTTACTGAAACGTTAATGCAGTGTGAACTTAGTATATAAGTAGGCGGATTGTAAATCAGCGTTGACCAGCGTTGTAGCTATGTTCCACACTGCTCAACATTTGTTAAGCCCACTCCTTTTGCCACTCTGAAAATATATTCTTCTTTAGTAATAAGGAATCTTTTTTTGTGAATAACATTTTACAGTGTTGGCAATAAATGATTCTTTCTTTCTATATTCTAAAAGGCTTATTGCTTTTAGTCACCTGTTCTTACACCACATCTTTAAAAAAAAGTCAAACTCAAGAGCAGACCTCCTTACTAAGACCCTCAAGCGCGGAAGCTACAAAAAAGAGAAATCACTAAAATAACAATAATCTTTTGCCAAAATTGAGACCAAATTACATAAAAAAGGAAATACAATTCGTTTTGCGTTCTTCATATTTTTTGTCAGACATGGAATACTATAGCATTAAATATTCATTATAAACCGATTAAAGATACAAAAACAATGTAATGGATATCGTAGAACTAAAAAACAGCCAGAGGCATTATAGTCGGTAGGATTAAAGGTGAAACGGTCGAATAATAAATTTTCTCATGAAGGCTCGGCAAATAAGCGCCTGGGGATATTGTCCAAGTAAATTATTAATATTATTAAAACCATGATATTTAGTTTTAAGTGTTATGAAGTAACAGCAACAGGTTTGATATGCATGGACACACACAGTAGAGGCCCCTCGCAAGGCAGGTTTTGAATAAATTCTTTAAACATAATAAGGTCGTCGAAGGCATTAAGCTAAGAAGTTTTTATATGTGGCCTTGTAGAACTGGACAAAACTGACCCAAAAGAGAGAAGTTGGGCAAACGGAGCGGATTGTTTGTTAAGGCTCCTGGATTGGTCAAAACTGAAAATGATATCCTTTTCAAATTACTGTATCTCAAAGACATTTCAGCAATTTTTGTGCCCATTTCCTTTAAGGCTATGCTAATATATTAAACGAAATACCGCTATCATCAACAACTTGTTACTTTTAACACTTCCTGGCACTAATGCCTTAACGGTGTCAAAGTAGACTTGACAAGTGAACGCCCAGATAGTTTCCATCGCATAATGAAGCGAAAACGACCCAAAGAACATTGTCCATTGAAAACCATGCCACGTTACGGAGTCGGTTAAAATTGCTAAGTGATTGAGAACTGCATGAACTGTGAATGCAGATTGTCTATTGCAACTTGTTGAGGGTTCAAATTAGGTGTTATGTAATATCTAAAAATACTATAGAGATTACGTGTCTGTCATTCTAAGCAATTTGACTTTAGATTTAAATTTTGGTAAAACACCTTTACGTGCTTCCTTAGTGATGATCATGAGAGCTAAGGAAGGTGACAAAATTTATTTTTTAATTTTATATACCAACCTCAGGATGATCAATTGTATTAATATTTTCTTTAAGTTCCAATTGTATATGATTTTATTTTTATGAGACTATTGTATGTATTATGGAACTATTATATTTGCAATTAATGATTCATTCATTTTAAGATGGTGCAGGTCACACCACCAATTCAAAATTGGCTGAAACCTACTTGTCCTAGTGGTTGAAATCAATCTTCACAGCTCGCTACCATTCGATACTCTATATTGATACTTATTGCCAGTTGTGAACTATTTTAGTGGATTCTGTATTCCACAGGTTTCTAACGTGGAAGCATTATTACTGCAAATCTTGTACAGGTGCCAACAGATTTAGCATTTCTTCTTAGAAAGTGGTGACGCGTGAGATGGTCAGCTGCACTAAGTCTTATTGTAAACGTTGGATTGGAATAGTGGGCCGTTTGTTTTTCAATGCAGAATAAAAACAAGTTTGAAAGCGATCTAATTTCTTGATGAATGATTGAATGTTTTTGTTATATTCCTTTACATAAATAAAAGTATAAATATTTTTCATTATATCACGACGTTCTGTTTTTTTTTTGAGAAACAAGATTTTAAGTTCGATTAGATTTAAAAATGATCTTGAGAGCAAAATAAAATAAACATCTTGATTTCTTGAAGAAGCAGGAATGCACCATAAGTGAATAGACATATTTTTGGAAATGCCAAATTTAAGTACCTACCTAGGTGTTATTAAAACAGGTGGTTTAGTTGTTTTCTATTTATTTCTTTACTAAGTTCCATGATTGAAGAGAATACTAGAACGTCAGAAATGAGTAGGACATTAAAAGAACACGATGAAACATTCTTCAAGACGTTTAAAAATATTTTCTGTTTTTATACCACGGCCTACTTTTCCTACTTCATCGAGCTCTAAAAATGAAGTGCTTATGTTAGTCTGATTAATTGACTGAAACTGATTGGCTGTAATCGTTTGTACAGCCACATCATTTGGGTTAAATATACAATTATCGGCACGATATAAAATTCAATGTTAGTTTAAAGAACAGTAAATCTGAAATTAAACAGAATTCATAGTAATAATTAGTTGTAATTTTACAACATTGATTGCACTTTAGATCACGGCTTGAAAGATATAGGTAATAATATGGTTTATTTATTTATTATATATACTTTATTGTACGCCATAAGTTACATTTATAAAGGAAACTTAAAACTATAACACATACAATGTGCTGTCGGCGGTAGATGGTGGCGATGACGGTTGGCGGGTGGCGGTTTGTCGGTGCTAGAAATTGCGAGGAAATATAAAATATTTATTTGCATTTATTTTTGTAAAATATGGGCAAAAGACGTGAGTTAATGTATTTATTTTTCTATTTATTAACAGTAAAATTGTAAATTAATATATTGTAGGCAAAATAAGTTCAAATCATTCTTACGTTTTTTTCTACAAGCAATTGTGAAATAAATGTAGAAAGGATTGTATCAATATTGTAACACATACACCAGAATGTTAACCTACATCGGGTTTTCAAATAAATAAAAACGTCATATGAACTAGGTCTGGGTTGAACTAAAACTTTGCAGTGCTGAATTACAAACACGTTTCCTAAAAAAAAATATTCATTATATAAAAACTTTATATAGTATAGGTAACTATAGTCGTAGTAAACTATTATTATAGTCTTATCTATCCCAAAATGTGAAACAAGCCTGAAAATTAATTCCTGCAGTTTATGATCAGGCTTATTAGTTTTTTTATTTACTTAAATATTTATGTTATGAAGTCATACTAAATAATGTTATTAAAATTATTTATACCAGTTTATTTTTTTGATTAATTTTAATAAAAATATATTTATAAATCATGTTTCAATACTTTTTTTAATGTTATAGGTATTTATTTTCCTTTATAATATATACAATTGAATATTCTAAAACATAAGAATAATAACAAAACAAACCTAAAAAAGTAATAATATTTCAAATATTTATCTACTTATATTTTAGAAATATATTTTTGTAACGGTAAACATTTAAATCGGTAAACGGTTAAATTGCCAGTTGAGAATTTAAAGTAGAGAAATTAAGTTTTGTAAAATATCAGCATGAGGTCATAAGTTCTTGCTTACATTTTCAAGTTCATTAGAAGAGGTCAGTGACTTGTTTTTTTTAATATCTGACTCACTCTCATTGTTCTCGAGAATATTGATCTTAGCGTAGCTCGAGTGTATCGGAAAATAATAGCAGCCAAATTTTTTATGATAAAATTTATTAAGTGGGTAACGGAATCCATCGATATGGAACATCGCATATAAGTAACTTTATGCACAAGTAAAAATCACTGTGCAATTATTATCTTTTAAGAATTTGCAGGAAACACTATCTACCAATCTTGAATCCTTCTTAAGTGTTATCTGGTGTGTCAGATAAAAATAACTTTTATTCCTAAGTTATTGCTTACAAAAAAAACATCTGAGTCTACACTGTGGCCATCTTATCCTGTGTCATTCTTTTATACTCTCAAATTTCGCATAACGATACAAGTACAAAACAAAACTAAATTGTATTAGAATAATCCATTATTGCCTGTCTATTCGTCGTTTAGTAAACTTTAAGTATTAATTAATTTTATATTAGTAAACCCCTCTCTCTCTCTTACATAGGTGAAGCCTGTATCCCAGAAATGGGAACATTAAAAGGATGATGATGTTAGTAAAGCTACAGGGTTGGGGTTGCATATTAGAGGTACGTAAGTCAAACTTTGATTATAAGTACACAGACGTAGAGTCAAACTGTAACAGATGTCAAAATCACAGACAGTTTAAGCCTACTCAATGAGAAGCCTGCAAAGGGCAGCAGTTAGCGGAAATTTTGTATTTTAAATATGCGTACTCTTTTTATGTAATATAAGACTATGTATTAAGATGAATAAGGTGACTTCAAGTCACAGGCATAGTATAAAGGTCCATTAGACAAATCACTGTACGAAAATTAGACCTTAATGCCACATAGGCCCACTTAACACAAGGTTAAATTACCAAGTTTGTTATACAAGATTGCCAATTTAACCTCGTGTTAGCAAATAACTCTGAGTTTAGTTTTTCGTGGAAGTGAGCCTTAAAGAATTAAGAAGCTAAAATATCCAGGCTAAGCCTAATGATGATGAAACCCACTTATCTTGTATTATGAACACCGAACCGAATATTCTGTATGACATCATAGTTGTGGCCACATGGGAAGCTAATGAACGCTAAATGTAACGCTCTTAACATAACACAACAGTTGTAATGTTGGTACAAAAAGCTTTGTATTATACCAACAGTCGAAACTGTGGCACGATTCCGATGAGCTAAGAAAACATGCCATTATGGCATCTATTGTTGACACTATAGTGTTGATAATAGATTGAAAGAAGCTGATAAGGCTTGTCAGTATGCAAGTAAAATTGTATGTCAATAGTGTTGTCATGGAAGAAAAGAGAGGAGAATAGGTCAAACAATTAGTTCCTTTGAGTGTTGGTGAATGGACGTCAGTGACAATTCATTTATAGACAAGACTACAATATTCCAATTTTGCGTTAGTATAACTTCCAATAGTTAGCTTAATAAATATAAACAAATTATAATTCCGAGTGCCGAGGTTGTTATAGGATGACAAGAAGTCACTTCACTAAGAAATGTTTTAAGATGCGTTTTCGATTGATAAAAATATTCTAAGTATTGATAAAAAGGAACTAAACAGGTAGCCCATGCTCAATATCCTAGCTTTACTATAAAAATAACTACGTATACAAACATGTAACACACTCAGTAAGTACCAAAACCAATTGCTAGTTAAACCAAACTTCCGCAAAAATTCCTTGCCAGATATTAACAGTCAAACCAAACAAAACAGCAAACATTCATGCAACCAACTTTATCTATTAACACGTCAAAGAAAACGATGTATATTCGTGCTATGAACGGTAGAATGTACAATCTTGTAGTTTTCATGATGTATCGCTTGTTCACGGCGGCGGCGTTCCGCATAACTTAATTGGAAACTCCTCCTAGCATACCGCTGAACTTGCCTCCTCAGAACCTCGCACAGATAATTGACAAACCAATTAGTCTGGCGGATGTTTATGTACTTACAACAAAATGTTTTAATTCAATTAATTTTCACATTCCTTACTTTCGTCGGGTTTAATTGAATAAAATATTTTAGGTATGACGGATGGCGTGTTCGAAGTTTGACGTGAACATATTGTTCAGTTGGCAATGCTTGAAAATATTAGGTTTTCGTTTCAATAAATACCTACTCAGGAACAGTAAGCGTACATATTATTATAACCGTTCTTTTATTGCAATGGTATCGCATATATAAAATTAATTGCAGATGCTTAGGTAATATTATTAATTGAACGTGGTAATTTAACCAGATTCAATTAAAATATCCGTGTTATCTGAAATCAGCACAAGCCTACATTCAGATAAGAACTTAAAACAATTACTTCAAGATCGAGCTGAATTGGCTCAAAAGTCACGAACAATAATACGGACAGCTATTATATGGGAACGGAACTTTAACGACTCGTTTATTAAAATGTAGGACAGCAAATTAGTTGGCACTCATTATGCCTACGTCAGGTGCTCGGTGAAGATTTGTTTATGTTTCTGTGAAGTCGTCTATGTTGGAACAACAGTTATATGGTATGAACTATGTGTTGGATACCAGCTCGTACGTGGGTTAGTGTAATCTTAGAGACTGTAGAAAACTGAGGGCCTTCGAGCACATTGTCGCAAAATTCATCATGTTTTTTAAGAGATACATTTTATGTATCATCATCATCATTTCAGCCGAAAGACGTCCACTGCTGGACATAGGCCTCCACCAGGCGTCGCCACATCGACCGATCCCGTGGGTCTCGCATCCAGCACTTTCCCGCAACCTTAACCAGGTCGTCAGTCCACCTAGTATATCCCATTTCATATATAAATGTGAAAGTTTGTGAGTAACGGATTTGAATGAAATTTGGCAAATAGTTGTTAACATGAATTAATATAAGTATATCATACTTTTTTAACCGACTTCCCAAAAAGGAGGAGGTTTCTCAATTCGACCGTATATATATATTTTTTTTTATGTGTGTTCGCGGATAACTTCGTCGTTTATGAACCGATTTTGATGATTATTTTTTTGTTGGAAAGGAGATATCCCAAGGGTGGTACCATGATAAGGAAACGAGGATCTGATGATGGAATCCTAGAGAAATCGAGGGAACTCTTCAAATATTATAGGCATACATGTAGCGATTTTGGTATTTTCATCAATAATGCAATCATTTGCACTCAGAAAGTATCATTTGGTGAAGTGGAACTGATGAAGAAGACCACAATGGCCACTGGAAACCCGAAATAAAACAATGTATCCTAGTCGTGTTTGGGCTTATTGAAATTGTCGTAAGATATACTTTGGCTATAAATTATTTTCATATTAATTGGAGATACCTAACAAAACTAAAAAGAGAAAAATAAAAAACTTTTTAACAAAAAATCAAACCGACTTCCAAAACTAAACACTTCAAAGTGAAAAATAACTTTATTTTCCGAAGTCGGTGTCGAATAATGGAAAACAATGGGTACAAAAGACACCGACTTCGGAAAAGAAAGTTATTTTTCACTTTGAAGTGTTTAGTTTTGGAAGTCGGTTTGATTTTTTGTTAAAAAGTTTTTTTTATCAAGGCAGTAGGTTCCTTTGGGTTAATTTCAGCATTCTAGCGGGCGGAGTCGCAAGCGGCAGCTAGTGCATATTAAATGTCAATCAATGGATTTTGCAGGTCAGAATAATTTACATGGGAACTTCGTGCACAGAAGTGATTGACAAAAGAATAGATAATTAATATGTTTGTTATTACTGATTATAATAGTAGTTTATGAAACTGTTGCTTAATAAGGGGTATTAAAACATGAGTGTGTGTTAAAAGTATCACACGAATGTTTTAATACCTAGTTATGTGCAGTTTCATACTCTACTTTATCTACACTCATACATTGAACCTACTAAATAAATAAAAAAGACAAAAGAGTAAGAAAAATTCAGTACAGAAATACGTAGAATTGCGCCAAAAACCAGCACACCAAACAAGCGGGCGTTGCCACAGACAAATAAAAATTAGAATCAAAACTTTTTATAATAGGTTCTATAAAAAACATTTCCCGCCCGCAGTTGAGTAAAAATGGCGCGCCCCGCATTAGCTTTCCATTACAAAAAAAAATTGATGAAAACTCCTTGTTTATATTAACTTCTTGGATTTTCCGTGTATCGTAATAGAAATAATTTTTTTTATAGCATTATTTTGTTAGAGAAAAAGTGTTATAATAAGATTCTACTTTTAAATTTCAGTATTGTGTTTATAAAGCATGTCAACATAAACTGGTTTTGAAGTTTATAATTCGAATATATATATATATGAGAGTAGATAATAGTAGTTTATGAAACTGTTGCATAATGAGGGGTATTAAAACATGAGTGTGTGTTTAAAAACCGAGCCGTAGGCGAGGTTTTTAATAGCTTTCACACGAATGTTTTAATACCTAGTTATGTGCAGTTTCATACACTACTTTATCTACACTCATAAATTGGGATTGAACCTACTAAATACCTCTTTTTGCATTTTCCATGCCATAAAATCGTGATAGCATTTGTCATATACTTTTCTCGACTTTGCTGGTAATAAATTAAGAGTAATTTCCTTCGCCGCATCAAAAATATCGTGCGGAGTCAAATTTTCTTCACATTCACTGATATCAGACATTTAACACAATAATTTAAATAACTCATGAAATTCAGTACAGCAAAACTTGCAAAACGTATGAATGGCGCCAAAACCCAGCACATCACCGCATTAACCGCGCATGCGCTAAGGCTTAGCACGCACTGCGATCTTTATTCGCGCGATTTTTTTCCGCCCATTCTGCGACCTATGTAATTGTATGAAGTTGTTCGTATAGGTAACGAAATCGTGCGGCAATAATTCCGCAAGAAATCCGTGTTTTGCCACAGAATCCACCGCACCACGGCGCGAATTTTATTCGCCCGAATATTTTGAGCTCTATGAACAGGTAGAAGGAAACAAAATTCGCGCGAATAAAAATCACAGTGCGTGCTATGTCTAAAGCGGGCATTGTCATAGACAATTTAAAATTGGAATCAAATCTTTTTATAATAGGTACTATAAAATGGCATTACAAAAAAAATATTGATGAAAACTCCTTAGTGATTAACTTCTTGGATTTGTCCTGTATCGTAATAGAAAAAAAATTGTTTTATAGCATTATTTTGTTAGAGAAATAGTGTTATAATAAGATTCCATTTTTAAATTTCGGTATTGTGTTTATAAAGTATGCCAATATAAACTCGTTTTGAATTTTATAATTCGAATATTACGATATGAGAGTAGATAAACAAGTTTATCGTTCTCGTTCCAAAGTCGATTAATTTTATAGCAAATTAATTTGAATATGGGCGTAAATAATGCAAAGAACATGCAGCGATTTATAAATATGCAATTTGACATAACTGTTATCCTTTACATAATGTTGTTTATCTATCTCAATGAAAATACGGCTAATATAGCTAACAATAATAAAATAGCTGATATATCTATAGCGTAGAATAATAACATGGTGGTTGACAGGACTGCGCGAATGGAAGAAGAAAAAGTGTTGAGGCATCTCCAAGTCCCACAAAACAAGGTCCGAAAAACGATGATGAAATTCTGGTAAAAGTGTTCATATTAGATGAGCCTGAAATAGAACCTTTCTAACTAAATATATTTTTTACCACAAAGTAATAATCTAATTAAAATGTGCCCGAAGCGATGTTGCGTAAAATCATCAAATCATGCTTGAAAATGCCATTACAAGTAAATTGATGTAACAAAATAGATGCAAAAATTAATTCTGTTGCCAGCATTCGTTCATGGTATAAAATGCATTTAATTAATACTAAAATACCTGTATAGCAATGGGTCAGGTAGGAAAACCAGAAAATAATATGAAAATATTTTTAATATATTACGTTTAAAACGACCGTGTAAAGCCCTCTAAATAAATAATATCGTAGAGAAATCCAATGTTTAGTTGATATCCCTCTCACAGAGAGGAAACCTGTGTCCCGGCAGTGGCAACATTAATAGGCTGATGATGATGATGATGAATCTTGCCAAGGGGTATCGGGTTCACCAGTTACTGGGTTGTGGAGGTCAGATAGGCAGCCGCTCCTTGTAATTACTGGTGCTTGGCTGCGTCTGGTTGAACTGGAAGTCGACCCCAACATAGTTGGGAAAAGGATAGACAGATTTATTAATAACAAACGAAATTATGCAAAACAAACCAACTAAACAGATATTATTTGTAAAACATTCTAGTTTTCTGTAAAGCGAACGGTTACTCGTAGTTACAAAACTAATCTCAATTATTGTAATGTTTAAATTGAATGTGTCCTCACTCTCAGTCGTGTTTCCGAATAAAATCATGGTATTATGCTTGGAGTAGTTATAACCTTGTTCATTTATAAGTTCTAAGGTGTTATGCATCTGGGCCAATCTTTATCTATCGCATCACGTCATGCTTCTTTATAATTTTTTTTAAATACTTGAAGGTTCTAGTTATTTTTTGCAGTTACTTAAAATATTAGTGACAAAAACTTCAAAATATAAAACAAAATCAACTTCGGAAGTTTCATGTTTGTCCGGAAATTTCGACACCAAAATTTTTGTAGAGACATTGTCTTTACTAGAAATTCTATTTACTCAAGCTGTTGTCTAAGATATAAAAGATACAGAAAACATTCTCAAGGACAGAGTTTTCGAGATTTATCATTTTTATACAATGTCTGGAGGAATCCCATTGTCTCTTCACAACTCACATTTTCATACATGTCTTCGTCGTAATGTCTTTAAGCTAACATTTTGATAATATCATGTTCTGTAATAATAATGATTACCTAACACATTGTTTATTAAAGTCTATTATTGAGGAAACAATGGGAAGCTCTGTCGAAAGTTTCATTACAGTAGCGTTTAATTTAGGAGCATGCAAATTGTCTCGGGGATCTGAGAGATAGTAAACTTCGTTAGAATTCTGTTTCAGATTCTAGGTTTCGGGTCAACTTGTGATTGCTGTTTCCATTTAGTGACAGTTGGTTAGGCTACACTATTGGACCCGTGTTTGGGTGAAGGTGTCCCTCTGTCAATGAATGTTTGACTTACTATTTGGTTTTGCTAATTTCAATGCATGTTTAATCGGATGAAAGGTTTATTATTGATGATATTATACGAGACTTAAATGAAGCAAATAAAGTTACGTTTGATAGAGAAATAGGGAATTAGTAGGTAATTGACTGAAATCCAAAACTTACTGAGACTGAAGCAAATATATACGGCTTACAAATAGAAACTTATGGCAGAGACCTGCAATAGCTCGAAGTATAATGCTAAAGAGTTACTAATTATATCCGAAGTATATTCTTATACAAATCCATAAGAACGTAAACCTATTTTCTGATGATCACGATACTTAAGAAAACAACGGATGTTTGGGTACAGTGGGTGGGATGATACCACGACTATATTCATGACTGATTCTGACGGCAGATTTAGAAAATATTTATAGAGCTACATTATTTTTTGATTAAATTATGGCAGTTGATGAAATTCAGAAGGATTCTGAGGAGTTTGAACTCCAACCCGAAATATTAAAAACTCATTTACCTAATATCACGGAATTGAAAACCCTAATTCAAAGACCGGTAAGAATGGTATACTTTATGGACTCATAAAAGAAACAAACGCCTCGATCCGCTCCATTAATAGGTCAAAGAGCTTTGTAACTTTAATTGGATACTAAAGACATTGATATATAATCACTTATTAAGCCTTAAAACTGTCGACGCTCCGGCAAAACGCCAACAATAATTATTACAAAGATAAGAGAGAATAAAATTGATTTAACAATAACAATAAAAATTACAGTTATGCTTAAATTGAAGTGGGTGTTTCACGGCTGCGCTAAGGTCCATTTCAGCTATTTTCTTCTTCGTGTTGCCAGCACGTCAATAATTTTGATTCTTCGGCCCAAAATTTTAGCTATATTTCGTCAGACGGTATGTGCGAATATTCAAACTGTTCATTCTATTTTGTACAGAATCAATAATACTAAAATTATATAGATTCACATGTCATTTGAGGTTTAAGCACTTGTACATGGAAACCGCATCTAGGCCGTTTGGCATCCGGAGTCTCGGCGTGAAATCGTCTCCGCAAATATATTCGATTCCGATGCAAATCGAGCAATAGTATGCGAGTGAAAATGTTTAGACACGTTTGAATAAATCTTCACGAGGGAAATCATCTGCTATAAATACTTATCCATAAAAACAAGATGATAGGTGTCGATTGAAAGAGTTGAGTTTATACATTGAATCTGAGAAAAAAATTGTAGAAGCAACAAAATATCTGACGGATTTCATTCTTAATTCCATGAGCTCTGTAAATATTTTATAAGTATGAAATCACGAAGACGTAAGTGTCGGAATTTGAAATGAACAGTGAACGTTTGGCGTCTGAAAACAATTTTCATGAAAAGTCTGTTTCTGCATCTACTTTTCTTACAGCTCAAAAACCGAGAAATCGAATAGTTTAAAACCATTACTCGTAACTTTCATTCAGTTTGGATTCAACAGTTTTATGTTTTTGAGTATAACTAAGTTTTTAACTTTTATATATGTTAGATAGTTTATCTTTATCTCTTTACGTGTATGGATGTTACTAGCAGTTGTAATTGTACACAAATACAATTTTATATATCAAAACTGAATTTCATGGATCACGTAATTATTTAAGTTTTAATTTTATTCTGATAACGTAATTGCTATATTATTTAACCGATTGCTTCGAAAGTAGAATGGTTAAATAACAACTTTTTATAGGTCTCATTTAAGTTCATAACAGTTGCAGAAATGGTGAAAACGCGTTGCAGTTATGTTTAACTTACGCAAGGGTAATAAATAGTAGAACAAAACTGAATTAATTCAGCTTAAATCAATTTAAGTTTCTACATTGATGGACGGGAGTAAATTGCGGATGCGTGCGAACTAAATATCCTCGAGCAAAATTACCTACAATCTGTTTGGAAATCTGAAACACCGGTTATTAAACTTAGCGCTGTAATTTAAAGCAATTAACGCACATAATGAGGGATGGGCTACTTACACAATAAACAATCCAATATCGGAGTATCGATACACTAATCGGTATCCAATTCGGGTGTCGGATGTACAGGCCGATATAAATCCAATTAGTCAAATTCAAAGCACAGCACTGGCCACTATTTTTAAACTATAAAAAAGTTGAAAACTTCGGTATGTCAGATTTGAATTTAGAATTCCACCGTATTCCGAGAGCGCGCGTGCGCGTTTGTTCAACGCGAGGGCGTCCACACAACCGTGAGTCTACTTTCGAACTGAGTTAGTTCGCTACTGGCGGGCTGGTTGAGACTACGGCTGTTGCCTGCCGAGGAATGCCGCACTGCAAGTCGGCTATTTTTCTTCACATGGTAGATAAAACCTGACGGCAAAATAAAATACTGATTTGCCTCCAGCCACCTACAATAACTACAATGGACACAACGACCTTATTAATGAGTTGAGGCAGGTTTAAGAACGTATAATTTATGGATGGATGAATTTGTATAGTCTTAAGTATGGCTTGATTACTTAGACCTCCTTGGGCTTTTGGAATTACCGTTATTTTTAAGTCATTAATAACGCAAAATCTTTAAGGTACTATTAAAATTACGATACGTTAACCGATTTACGGGTGTGTGGGTGTGGGTATTGTGTTTCCACTTAAATTAAATCAATGGTTGTTAGTGATAAACGGGTCTTGTTCAGAAATTTCATCTTCAAGAGCTTGTTAGTAGCTTAATTAATTTGATAATATTAACATTTATCACTAAATATAATTATTTTTAGGGTTCCGTACCCAAAGGGTAAAAACGGGACCCTATTACTAAGACTCCGCGGTCGGTCTGTCTGTCTGTTACCAGGCTGTATCTCATGAACCGTGATAGCTAGACAATTGAAATTTTCACAGATGATGTATTTCTGTTGCAGAAAAACAGAATATTGAAGTGGGGCTCCCATACAACAAACTCGATTTTTTGCCGTTTTTTGCGATAATGGTACGGAACCCTTCGTGCGTGTGTCCGACTCGCACGCTGCACTTACTAAGAGCAGTGGTGGACCAGTGGTATCGACAGCGACTTACAAGTTGAAGTTCGTGGGTTTGAACCCAGGCATTCGCTTTACTTTTTGTGATAACGGTGAAGGAAAAAATCGTGAGGAAACCCTTAACCTGCACTGGGCCTGCGTGATTTTTTTTCTGGTGCCTTCTGCGCGGGTCCAAATAAAACATTTTTCTTTCTTTCTTTCATCACACTTAACTATAAAAATAATTTAGGTTTTACATAAATAAAAAAATCTAAACTCTTTTCGCTTAAGTTTATAAAAATAAACCCCACTAACTGAACAAGAATTTAAGCTCACCATGACTTTCAAGATAAAATGGTAACGCTGTGCAAAATGCGGCGCGCGTGTAGTTTATCTCTAAATAAGGCAGGGATAGCGGGATTTTTTCCTGTTCTATACAGGATTGGCAAGCTCAGGCATGCGGTAGTCTCGTGTCCGGCCACTTGCGATAAGTAGGTGCACCTAGCTGCTTTGCTCCTTCGCTGCAAGGGTCATTTAGAAAATTAAGTGCCGTTTTCTGACTCGCTGACTAGAATTTTCCACACGTCGAACGGTTTTTAAACGGAGTTTAAATATAGAGGTTCAACGTGTTTTAAAATCTAAGTGTAAGTGTGTAAGCTAATTGAGATTCTTGTCGGTTAGTAAATAAATGGCTTTGATTTTGACTGGTCCCATGAATTTAAAGAATTTGATAGTTTATTTCGGTTGGAAAGATAAGTTTTACTTTTTTTTTAAGTAATCTTAGATTATATTCATAATTGTATGCTCTCTACCAGATTCTTTATTCAGACTTCATGTATAAGACCACTTAATGTTTAAATTTATATGAAATCCACCTTTGTACCGTCCTTTGTAGTACCTGAAGTCGAAATATATAAATAAATAAATCATGTTCAGCAAAAAATCAGGAATAAAAAAAGTGGTAGTGTCATTTTCGTATTTGGTTTTGTTGAACCAGTATGGTGGCATGTTGCATTACGAGGTAGCATTGTTCCCGTGTGGCCTTGCGAGGGTAAACGAACTGTAACAATAAAAATATAAATAAAGGATAAAAGGAACTTGTGCTACGACATTTTCTACGGCGTAGCTGCGTAGGCCGTGCTACGATTTTTTAATATAATGATTGTTACTGATTGTACTTTATTAATTATTGTTTTAAGTGATATTGTACACTGGATGCCTGCCCTCTAAAATTGTCAACTTTATCTGTCAGTTTAGGGTTTGCTGTAAGAGAACTCAGCATTGAGTTAAGCTCGCGTTTGTACATAAACTTTATTATCACATGTATGTAATGTTGTTTGTTTGGTGTACAATAAAGAATTAAGAAAGTGCTAAGTTGGTAGCCCTTTTGGTATTAACACACTCGGCGCAATTTTTGATAATATAATAGGGGTTAAAGTACGAAATCGCCGTTTTATTTACTTCGAATTGACAGAACCTTCATGGTTTGAATGAAAAAAAAAAAAAAAAAATTTATTGCCACAACACGACATACGAACATTACATCACGTTTGAAATTTTTGAGTGAAACTTTTTCCACACACCTATGAAGTTCTTCTTTAAAAAAATGTGCAACATTCGATTATCAACTTTCAGTTGTTTTTTTTATTCAGCTTAGACAAGAAAGATGGATACTTCGAAAATTCAAGTGATTTTTGAAAACGAGTTCCGACGCGGATCTAACGCGGCAGAAACAGCATGCAATATCAATGTTGCGTTTAGAGAGGAGACTGCTAATGAACGCACCGTGCGATTTTGGTTTAAAAGCTTTCGTGGTGAAAACTTTGATTTGAGACGAACCACGTGGAAGACCGCCCACACAGGTGAATAACAATGAATTGAAAGAGATGGTGGAAGCCGATCCGAGCCACACTACCCAGGAATAAGCGGCATGGTTTAAAGTTACCATACCAACAATATTAACTCATTTGCGTCATATCAATAAAATAAAAAAATATGAAAAATGGGTGCCTCATGATTTGACTGATCTGCAGAAAGAAACGCTGAAACTTGTGTTGCCTTGTTGAATCGATACAGAAATGAAGGCTTATTGAATCGAATTGCGACATGTGATGAAAAGTAGATTCTTTACGATAACCACATCATCGCTTTCCACCAGATGAGATAGTGGTCAAGCTCGAGCCTATTGATAATAATAATTTAAAAAAAAACCGTAAGCGAAAAATGCAATGGCTGACCCCAGGTCAAACGCCGTAGGAGTGTCCTAAAGCTAAGCTTACCAATAAAAAGATAATGGTAACTGTTTGGTGGTCTAAGCATGGTGTTATTCACTATAGCTTTCTCAGATCTGGTCAAGCAATAACGGCAGATGTCTACTGTACCGAACTCCGAACAATGATAGAAAAACTAGCAATGAAACAGCTCCGACTCATGAATCGATCTTCACCATTATTGCTCCATGGTAACGCGAGACCTCATACAGTACGAGAAACCGTTTTAACTCTACAGGAACTGCAATTAGAAAACCATTCGTCACCTTCCGTATTCGCCGGACCTTGCTCCAACGGACTGCCATTTTTTTCGTGATTTGGACAATTTTCTAAGTGATGAAAAGTTTTCTTCTCAGGAGGCAGTACAAAATGCTTTCACACGGTTTGCCGAATCTAGATCACCAGAGTTCTATCGCAAAGGCATACATGATTTTCCTATTAGATGGCAGCAATGTGTAGATAATAATAGTAATTATTTTTATTAAATAAATATGTTAAATTTAAAAAAAAAACTAATTTCCATTTTTCAGTACAAATCGGCAATTTCATACTTTAACCCCTAATATATTCGGCAAAAAATCAGTAATAAAAAAATGGTAGTGTCATTTTCATATTTTGATTTGTTGAACCAGTATGGTGGAATGTTGCATTACGAGGTAGCATTGTTCCCGTGTGGCCTTGTGAGGGTAAACGAACTGTAACAATAAAAATATATATAAAGGATAAAAGGACCTTGTGCTACGACTTTTTCTACGGCGTAGCTGCGTAGGCCGTGCTACGATTTTTTAATATTATAATGATTATTACCGTACTTTATTAATCATTGTTTTAAGTGAAAGTGCTGAGTTGGTAGCCCTTTCGGTATGAACACAATCAGCGCAATTTTTGATTATTATTTTTTTGTGCTATTCTTTTGTTTTACTTTGTTGCTGTTCGGTTGTGTCTGCGTCGAATATATCTTTTCTATTCTTTCTTTATTTCTGTGACCATTTTTTAGAATTTACATTTTTAATCCTTTCAATTTAAAACAATAACGTTTGGACTGCCGGCACCTCTATCAATACACGCAGCGTCAAACGAAGTTTTAATGCATTCAAATTTCTATTTGTAAAAAAAGTTCATCGATTCGGTGCACGCAATATCAAACAATAGGTTCGCTTCTATCATATTGATCCTATCGTAAAAATGATCACCGGTTACATTTAAACACGTGATATTGGTAACATTTGTCAAATCTACACCCTATCTATTGAGCGAACAGTTGTATAGAATGGTTTCCGGGTCATGGATTAAGTGCTACACAAGATTTGTAACTCGAATAAGTTCATTATTACTTGCGGTGATATTAATGTAAATCTATTAGAAAACTCAGGTTCTTGTAGCAAAATGATAAGTCTGTTTCAGTCTTACAATCTTGTAAACCTATTTTAGCAGTCCACAAGAATAGGGGGATGACCATAAGCACTTAGAGCAAGATTATTTTGAATATGCGTAAGGGACAGATTGTATAGATTTGTCCCTTTTTCACAGACAAGAATAACCCCTATTAGTGCCACATGCAGAATTCATAAATTTTTCTATATTGTCATTTTTTTAAACATCCATGTCGTTTTGGAGTACCCAAAAGTAGCGAAAAAATATCGTGCTATTTTTTTAAAGCAAAACTATTAGTTGCACGAAAAAACCCATGTTACACAACAAGTATATATTTTTTCAAACCTTTTTACCTAGCCGTTACTAAGGAGTAAGCTTTAGAAAATAACCGTTTTACGGAACTAAAGCGGTAGAAGGCTTTTAACTCCAAATACTCAAGTCGGCCCTCTGTTATATGATAAGTTAGATAATATCATGAAACCTACGTAACTGAATCCTAACCAAATTGTTATTTCCATTGAAAAGTTCCCCGTTTTTTCTTGGCTTAAGGCTTATGTAATTGTATTTGTTCAAACTGTAAATAGTGTCTAGTGTGTTTTGTTATGTAATGCAGCTATTATCTGTACAAAGTGAAACACCTAACATTCTCCAAGGTGAAAGAACTCTGATTTGACGGACATACGAACTTAATACAATGTAACTCTTAAGAATATTTTATATTTACAGTGACTAACATTTAATAATATTACCAGGTTGTTACTGGCACACTACAGGACAAAGCCCTCTTTTCATATATAGAGGACACAACTGCCGTCCTAACGAAAAGTGCAATAACTCGATTTTTGCCCCAAATTGAGTTAAGTACATATTTGGAATCTGCAGAATGAGATCTATATATTTTTTTTAGACACTTTTTACGTATCCATGACGTAGCCGGTTTTAATACTAAGCATAACTGCAATATCTAAGTCGGTGCTTTATGATTTACATATCAAGACCGACATAACTATAGTTAGGAATAACTTACTTACGTTATTAAGTAGTTTTCCTAGCCATATCTGCAATAAGTATAGTTAGTACATTTATAATTAGCATAGTTCGTCATTTGTAATATTCTATTTACTAGTTATAAATGAAATAAGTTTGAGTTATTGCAGATATGATACGGAACCTTATGTACGCTATTAAATAATGTACTAACTATTTCTGAAATAAGTAGAGTTATTGCATTTATAATTACCATATTTCGTTACTGTGATCCTCATTTACAAGTTATACGTACAATAAGCTTGAATTATTGCTGTTATGTTAAGGGGTCTTATTACTAATTATAAGAAGAATACTAAAATTGATGTAGTAAGTAGATTTATTGCATTTATTTGTAGGGAGATTAAACGAATATAGTATACCTACGCGAAATAAACTTCAATAAATTCACCATTTATTGCGTTTATAACTAGCACCAGGGGGTGAGGGGGTACGAGGGGAGTAAAATATTTCGTTCAAACGCCAGTCGCGGCTAAACATCCATTCGAGTCGGACGATCACAAGCACGTATTTAATATTACTTATATTATGTGTACATGTCACGGGCAATAATACGCTATGATGTTATTTAGCCAGTGCTGCTTAGTTTAGTTATTAAAAGACACATATTGTTTTAATTAATTAGTTAGTGACCAACAAAAATATTATTTAGGTATAAAATTAGTAGGAATCCCCTACATAATTATTCATCTTACGTTTTAGTTTTCTTAAATATACGGTGAACTTAAGCAGCTACTTAATTTCCGGAGAAAACTCGTATGTTCTTCTACCACGAGATTTTTGTCCCTAAGCAAAATATTTCTTTTTTCAGGCAACATCGTCATTTGAAGTGGGTTGTATTTTTTGTTAAAAAGTTTTTTTGACGTTTCACTTTTTAGTTGTGTTACATAATGGACCATTTCTCCAAAGTGAAGCCAGAATAGATTAACCCAGAAACATGCAACTTAAGCAAAAACGGTGGAATTAGAGTATACCAGGGTGAACTGTTCACACCTGCGTACCCCTCTAGAGTGTGCTAAAGTGATGTTATGTTATGAATGATGTAAACAATAAACAGACATCCGATTGCAGCTATCCCGAGTGATTTGCCGTCATTTATTGAAGAGTTCTGATGTATATCTCCGACGTTCTTCATCAGATCTTGATGAAATTTAAATGGGACCACATGACAAGCACGAGCTTTCAAATAAAAAAGATTCATCAGAATCGGTCCACCCAGTAAAAAGTTCTTTCCTCCTCCTTTTTGCGAAGTCGGTTAAAAAGACTGAACGTGTGGAGACTGAACGTGGGGAGATACCATAAAATATTTTGAACCAGGCCATACGTTCATTTCAACTGATAACTTTCATCACCAGGTTGAATTGGCATTAAAAAAAAAGAAAGTTTATGATTTTGCTGACTTTGTAGATGCCGTAAAAACGGCCAATTCAAAAAGAAACAGTAAAAGTGATGGCAGTATCCGATTTTTACATGTATGAGGATATGTCGTCTCAGCATAGAATTCGAAACATGGAACCCAGAGTCCATCTAAAAGACATCATGGCAGTCAGAGCCGAAAGAGGGGCATTTACAATAAAGCACAAAGTTTCCCACGTGTCTGATTGGAAAGAACTAGATTTTCTACAAGTAAAAATAACTAAAACAAATGCTTTCCTAATTTTGCAAGCAAGAATTCATCGAGAGGAATAAGTAAAGAATAGCAGAATTAGTACCTTTGATGCCTGAAACCAGGAGATGCTTTTGGTTAAATTTACCTGAAACGTCCCAAGCTTCGAACCTAGACTAAAAATATTTAATTACTTATAAGTGTTATATCAGACTGATTAAAATATTGATCTCAAATTGTGCTTTAAAATAAAAAGTAGATAACTTTTTTTTTATTTATTTTTAATATTTACATTGTGAGGTATCTTAACTACTATTAAGATATTTTAACAAATGAATATATTTTTGATATGTGTGTGTTTTTAAGTTTAGTAACCGTTGATTTTACATATGATGGTTAATAGACCAGAATTAATAAGTAAGACAGCAAAGTGATTCCTCCTATTATAATTGTACTTTTTTAGTTTGAAATCAAAACGATTTAATATTTATATTGTTTTATTTATGAAATTATAACTGAAACCACATTTTTTTAAACACATCTGAACACAGATAAAATTAGTAGATTTGGCTTTACCGAAGACAGTTTCATAGTAGATCGGTGAGAGGGGGAAAAATAAAATTATGCAAGCTTCTATTATTTCATATTTGACATAACATGTAGGACCTCTGTTTTTCTAATAGTAACAAATTACTTTTGTCGTTTTAAACTTGTCTCTTACTAATGAAAACTGTAATAAATAAGAAACTTAATGCATCTTTGGTTAGGAAACAGTTCATAAAAAAAATATTCGTTGCTACTTAAAAATGCATCATGTTAGTTTCCTAACCATTAGTGCAATAAATAGGTTACTTATTGCGGTAATGGCTAGTAAACATTATTCTCTACATTGGTACATATCATGTAGTGAAAGTTTCAACACGATACCATGTATAGTGATGGAGATACAAACAAAACAAAAAAAAAATCTTTTACCGCGTTTTTCTCGAAATCAGGTTTAACCTAGTTATTGCACTTTTCGTTAAGACGGCAGACAAGCACACTCAAGTACAACTTGTAAGTTATGAAATTATGTTTTAAGCTTCGTTAAACATACTGTTTGGTCTTACGGGTGTACTCAAAAAGCACTAGGGATTACTTACGGTTTTCAAACTGTAGTAATTTAGCCTTTAAGCAAGAAAAGATTGTATGCCACAGAATAATAATTAAGCAGCAAGAAAACGCATTTTCAAAAATTTTAAGTATTGGATACCTATTAGACTCTCGTTTGATCACTACCTGATCGGTCAGAAGTAACCTATTCACTCTTGACTACCCAAGGAACCGGAGATTATTAGAAACTCAGATTTATACCCAATAAGTAAGATATTTATTATTTTTCCTAGCCGTACATTCTAATTTTATTTTTGTCTGTAATATGTGTGTAATATCTTTGTGAAATAAATATTATTATTATAAACATTTTGTTAAACAAAAAAAAAAAAAAATTTTGCAATCTGTAGTGAAGATCATGAGAAATGCAAAACAAACTATCAATTAAAAAACTTATTCCAAAGAGTGTCTCAATAAACTAAATAAAAAAGCTGTCAACTTTCATATCCGCTGAGTCAAACATCGATTAAACTTTTTTCAGCTATTCATAGAAGAGCGAACAGTAGATTTAGAAATGCAGCATCCATAAAAGATAAGCACATAACTAATGGCTTCGCAGAGTTTATTTATTTTATGGCCGACCACAGACCACCAATATGCCTCGCTGGCAATCAAAATCATATCTAAAATAATTTATTCAAATTAGTTTATTCTTTTGAACTCCAAAATGTACAATAGACTATCCCTCAAACTCACTTCTTGGTGTTGAAGAAGGAGTGGTGTAACAAATTTGCAAGCAACACATCTGACTGCAAGAGCATTTCTGTCTGCATTGTCACTAAGCGTGTCAGTGAGTGCTACCGGTGTTCACTAGTAACACTAATTAGGGTTTGGGTTTTATAATAAAACAATCAGGTTTATCAGTAAGTGGACAGCACTCAATCAGACGTCCGTACACTGCTGGTGCAGATCTAATAATGAATAGATGTAAACATTGAAAGTGCTGCCACATTTATTTACATTAATTAATTCGTGACCACTCTGAATATTGCTATGATAACCGATTGTTAGAGATAGCCGAACCTATTTGTGCGTAGCTCACATTCCACGGTTACGAACATTAGTATTGGCTTCTATAGTCGATTCTGTGCTCTATGTGGTCAACCAACCGTTAGCCGGTTAACGCGTGAAAAACTGATTACGAAATCAATGAAAAATCATGATTTCGTTTCAGTGCATTGACAGGTAATCGCATGAAGTGATTCCAAAGGTGTTAGCTTCCATAATCGAGTATTCAATAAAGTTGTTCGGCATAGTAATTAGGCGTTAGGTAATTTTAATTAACGGTTATTGATACTTTATTAATCGCGGTAGTTACGTGTATTAATTACGTTGTGTTACCGGTATTTTTTAACTAATTATATCTGGTTTTAATCGTTTAATAACTTATCATTCGAGTAAATATTTTTGTTAATTGTTGTTCGTGGTAATTATCGCAAACATCAGACTAGCTGAGGTTCAATAAAATTATATGGCCTTAAAAAATGGGTTTTAGAATTTCTGGTGTTAGTCTCCGAAGAATGAATTTATACTAATTATTATAAATGGCACTTGGCTCCCCAGCACTGTTACATAAATTGTTTTGCAAATTAATAGCTTCATTTCGTAAACAAAAAACAGCAGTATTGTTTTAAAAACCCAATTCAATAAAGCCACTTGTTTTCCCCCAGGCGCAGGCGGGTTCATTAAAACTGTCCCATATATTTAACAAAAGGTACGTGAGGGAAATGCACAAACACGGATTGTAAACACGAGCCGTTTTTCCGAACAAAAGCATTGCAAAAGGACGTATAATAAAAATAGACAAAAACAAACAAACCAATCAGAGGTATGAATATTAACCGAACGCTTGCGGGCACCGGCATTTATTGAAACCATTGAAACAATTTTCAATTTACTCGCTAAACTTGATATGTGATGCTAAAATTATGTTTCAGGCACTTCTAAGAACAATTTCAGCACTTTCAACGTCGCTTGCTGGAAATTACCACAGTTGTGAATATTGCCGGTTGCCTATTCGATTTAACTGAACACTTTGCTGAAATTCTTGGTATTCCTGATAACTAACGTGTGATAGGTATATGGTTTATAACTTTCTTTTGAAGTTAAGGTCATTATCATCTTCTTGGCCTTGTCCCATGTTACTTGGGGTCGGCGCAACAGGCTTTCTTCTTCCATACCTTCCTGTCCCCTGTCACGCTATTATTGACTGCCTTTTCTTTCATATCCTTCCTCTCACATCTTTTCTTCAAGTCACGTCTTTTCGAAGTCAAGTAAATAGTATGTATGTCATTTATTCATCAACATCATTTCAGCCGAAAGACTTCCACTGCTGGTCATAGGCCTCTCCTAAGCGTAATATTATTTATTCTAATATTGGTTTTATATGTTTGCAAAAGTTTTTGCCCCAAGATACCGGCAAATGTTTGCAAATCGCCGCCCACCCCATGATTTATAATATTTTGTATAATTTGATTTTATTTGAAAATCTCTAAAAGTATTGATTCGACTACAAAAAAGTAGAGTCAGACAAGAGTGAATAGGTTACATCCAGGCAAGCGTGCTTCATCGTCGACCACATCATCGCTTACCATCCGGTGAGATAGTGGTCAAAAGCGAGCCTAAACATAATAAAAAAAAAACTAATAGAAGGTTACAGTATCACTGAGTAACCTAAACTTTAATACTGAGAAAAAAAGAAATACGGACCACTTATTAGAGGAAGAAGAAAAAAACTAGTGGTTGAATTATTTACTAGGAACATTTTTAATGCCACTAAAACATGTTCCCAGTCAACTAAAAATAAAACTACTACTTTTCATTTCAACGTCGTGTATATTTAATTTAACTTTTGCAAAGTATTCATAAATTAAAATAAATCGCTAATTAACTCCAAGACTGATGATATAACAATACCGGAAGTTGAGTGAATTATGTATGTACTTGATTTATACCTAAAGCGAAGTGCACGCGAGGTAGCGCTTGCATGAAGGAAAGAATAAACAACTTTTAAATCATATTTTGTATATTTTATTTTATTGTAAGGTAGTTAAATAATTATACTTTGCCTATTCTAGTGTTTTCATAAGGGAATCGCCCTCTTGGCATAACATTTTAAGGCATACTATTCTTTGGCATAAAGTTTTCGCATAACTTTTATTAGCATGCGTCTAATTTGTTTTGGCATAATTTGGAGTTGCATACATTTTAAAGTCATAATATTTATTCGTCTATTAGCCGTAAATATAAAAAGTCATAATTGTGGGTGATTGGGTGTATGTAGCCAATGCTATGCTTATGCTAAGCTAATGTTATGTTGAATATTAGGTACTAGGTATTTTTTATAATTTGTGAATTACTGTATTGGATTAGGTTAAGGTGCGACGGGGGTGGCCCTTGGGCAACCCTTGAGACGCTATCATGTTTGTTTTTATAGGAGTTAATCAATTATGTGTAAATATCATTATGCGTTTGTAATATTATGCTTTATAAAATTAATGCTTTATTATTATTATACTAACAGTATTTAGGCCAATAAACATTAAGGCAAAACATTTATGCCTAATTATATTATGCGTAATGATCATTATGCTGAATTTCGTTACGCCGATGTAAATAATCAATATATTTTATGCTTATCATTAGTAAACCGTTTTCATATAATACAAACTTTTATTTCAACCAATCTGGTTAGCCTAACCCAATAAGTAGGTTCGACTTCTAGTCTGACTGAATGCAATTGTCTACCAGTATTTTAAATAAGAGAGAGGAGAGTCTGCCTACATCACCTTCTCTACCCAGTTATTGGGTTATCACAACACCCTTTGGCAAGACTGTTGTTGGATTTTCTGGAACTGAATAACTGATATATGACTGTCAAATATCTAAAAATGGCAGCCGAGACCAACGGCTTAACGTGCTTGCTTAGGCACAGAGGGCTCTGAGTATGTAACGGATAACCCACCATCCACGCCCCAGCCTCGGCAAGCGCTGCTTAACCTTGATGATCCATGCGGCTATTCCTATTTTGGCCACGCGCTCCTCCCACGATCCCCTAAATATAAATTCAATTAAGTAATTTAAAACAGCCTTGGCTTCTCAGTACCGATATTTATGCTAGCATAACCGAAGCCTACGTTAAAACAAAAATTATGTTAATTAAATACCAAGATAAACAAACGCGTTCAACCCTAAACTAATGAATTCCAGCAACAAATTAAAAAAATACTCCCCGAATTCCATCACAGTAAAGTGAAAACAGAAAGAAATAATGCTGTAAAATTCACGAGAATGTGATACGAGCACGCTGAGAGGTACACAATAGTACAATGAAATGTAAAAAACCTTTTTGCAAAAAAATACTACCGACTTCCAAATACAAAACTACAAAGTGTAAAATAACTTTATTTTTTGAAGTCGGTGTCTTTCCTAGGTACCATTTTTTTTTGTGATAAGGACACCGACTTCAAAAAATAAAGTTATTTTACACTTTGTAGTTTTGTATTTGGAAGTCGGTAGTATTTTTTTGCAAAAAAGGTTTTTTATTTTCACTTTTTAGTTGTACCTACTTAATAGGCAAGTTAGTAAGGTAACTATAACGCCAGAATAGATTTCATGAAACTTGAACATAACCGGTGAAATGAGAGATCTGCGTACCCCTTAAGAGCGTACTGGCGTGATGTTATGTTATGAAATGGTATAAACAATAAACAGACATGCGATTGCAGCAATCCCTAGACATTTGCCGTTATTTATTGAAGAGTTCTGTTGTATATCTCCGAAGATCTTCATCAGATCTTCACCAAATTAAAATGGGACCAATTTCGAAACATACTTTTTCAAACAAAAAATGAATTTTTGGAATCGGTCTACAATTGACGGAGATATCGGTGAACATACACAAAAAAAAAAAACTAACATAATGTCGAACATAGAACCTCCTCCTTTTTTGGAAGTCGGTTAAAAATGAAAACTCGCCGTGCCCACGTATGGAGTTACGACCTTTCACATGTAAACCTGTATGCTGTTACGTAAAACTGGCTTGAATAACATAGCTGGGCATAGCTTTGAAACATATTGGTTTTTACTTTCATGTAAGCTTGTTTTATGTGTAGACCACCCAGCTTTGCACTTAGGTCTACAGTTAGGAGCAACGTTCTTTGTTATGTGGGTTATTTTAGAACTCAACAGATTTTTGCACTGAGTAAACATTGCGATCAAGAATGTTCGTATAGCTTTGCTGATTTGAGCAGGTCAAGGCCGTGATTTTTGTATAAAAATGCATGCTATTAGGTGTGTTGTAGCTGATTGTAGACCAAAATTTAAATCCATTGTT
Organism: Orthosia cruda; assembly: GCA_964057195.1. Taxonomy (NCBI): domain Eukaryota; kingdom Metazoa; phylum Arthropoda; class Insecta; order Lepidoptera; family Noctuidae; genus Orthosia; species Orthosia cruda. Next base: position 8,484,536 of record OZ059846.1, read on the forward strand.
TTTTCTTCTAGTCTCGAGGCACTTAAAACAGATATTATAAATGATTTCTTGTCAGCAAGATCTGTATCGGGACTGACTAGGGAAGTAGCTGGGTTTCGCCGAACTCCTTATGAAGTATCCTCACTTATGAAGTGGAAACTCTCTTGATCTATCCTATCGCCTTATTTAATTCTTAGTAAGGCGATGTCTGTATTGCCAAGTTAGATACTACGTCTGAGGGTTCTATCAGACAGAGAGCATGTCACACGATCAAGCGTTCAAGAGGTCAGTTTTGCGTTAGGTGTGTTGTATTACATTACATAGATATACCCACACAGGAGGCATTCAGACCGCATCGGTCATCTAGAATGCAAGCGTTCTCGCGTTCACTGCTGTTTCGGTGACCAAATTAGAAGGAAAATAGAGACTGAAAACTAAGCTTAGTAAATGAAAGGTGTTTTTTATACGATGCGAAGGATAACGATTATAAAAACCGAGGCAAACTAGCAGAAGCATGGTTGGAAATTTCTTCATCTTTAACCCATTCAGAAAAAAGTCTATGAAATTCTCTATCCTTATTTACTGGCCCTTTTCCGTCATAATGCTGATAAAAAACACAAAATCAATAATTCGTCTTCCGATGAAGAACTATGGTCAAAAAACATGGTGACAATAGTGATACCGCGTAGACCGACCAACAGCGGCGTTCGTGAGCAACTGCACGTTCAAAAGCAACACTGACCTCTTGAACGCTTGACCGCGTGACCGCTCTCTAACAGCAAAATAAATATTATGTTAAACAAAACACAATCTGAAACATCTGAACAGAATTATACACTATAACAAGCTGGGTAATAAAGCAATATTTCATAAGAAAAAATAATTGCACATAATAATACGTATGTTATCTCGGCCACGGCTAATAATACCGACAACCTGTTCCATTCAATGTCACAAAATTATCACGTGTGTAAATGTAATTAACTGGGTCAAAAAACCGTATGTTACTCAAAGGTAACAAGATTTGCTTCAATTTAATAAAACTACTACACCTACAGTCACTCATAGTGCCATAAATAGAAAAGTTACAGAAGTTTAATGTTTGTTTTTTATCACCATGTTAGCTGGGATCAAATTATCGGACGCGGCTGACGGACGCGACATAGTGTACATGTGTAATGAATGTACATTACACTGTGCAAACTATCGGACGTAAGTCGCGGACGTGACCTTGGGCGTTCGACAGAGATCTGAGGCCTTAGTGCGAGTTTTTACTCACGTTCACTCGTGATGACGTAAACGATCTCTTATGTCAAAATGTATACAAAAAAAGTGGTTTCTCCTTACCGTCACCAGACGGCGCTTATCCAGTTTCAATACAAAATGATGTTTACGTATCACGAGTGAGCGTGAGTAAAAACTCGCACTAAGGCCTCTGGCCCGCTGGATGTTTGTGTCAGCCGAAATCGTCCGCGGACGGTGTGCACAGGGTGCGGGACGCGTCCGGGCGTCAGAACAACTTTGACTACGCGATATCTCGCACGTGTGTGCGAGTTTATAAATATAAATGGAAGAAAAACTTATCGAGTGTGTTCCTAGTAGATTGCGTCCTCACTTTCACTACTCGACATGTTTCTACGTAAATATAATCTTCGTTAAATAAGCTATATTATCTATGGAATAAGCGCCCGGACGCGTCCGCAAGCCGCGTCCCAACCGACTGTGCACACATATCAGTTGCGGCTGTAAGTCGCGTCCGTCAGCCGCGTCCGTCAGCCGCGTCCGATAGTTTGTTGCCAGCTTTTCTCTCTTCTCTAGGGTATTAAGTTCTCCTATATACCTTTAAGAAGACGACTGTCACCAACGACCTTGAGGGAACAAACACACACCCGCGCGATCCAAAATTTAGTTGTTTTTTGTACTTTCCTTATTATTCTATGACTTAAAAAAAAATCTGATATAAATTAATAGAAATAGATAATTAAATTGTCTTTGATATGGTGAAATTCTATGGTCGAAATTTCCAGAACGAAAACGTTGGAACAAAAACGCACTGTGTTTTCTTTTGCGACACCGTCGCTATACACATCATTAATCCTTCGAGTCGTTCTGCAGCACTGGTGCCACGATGGAACTCGTACTCGTAAATAACGCGATATTTCAAGTTTTCCATTTTGTAATCTGCCTGGCGCAAATAAAAAACCAAAAGAGGAAAAAACAAATGAATTACAGTTTTCCAAACACATGCATGAGTAAATAGCTATATAAATTTAAAATTGGAATTCCAGGAGATATTTGAGAACAAAGTGGCCAAGTACGACAAAACGCCAATTTCATAGGTAAAGGACTAACTAATATATAGATTTTTTATTTGTTTAGATTAAATTCTTCTTTTTTATTTGACCACATTATTTTTTTAAATGTATATGTGATACTGTGTCGAGATGGGAAGGTGCCGAGATGGAACTACACCTAAATGAAATACTTAAACCCATTTTTACTCAACACTACCAAACTTGAGTAGGTGCCGTAAACTTCGTCGGATTTCGTTCAAAGGGTCCTCAAGTGGCGTAAGTGAGCACTAAGAAAGGATTTTTGGAAATTCCATCCCAAAGGGGGTAAAAAAGGGGTTGAAAGTTTGTATGCAATTTCTACAGTTTGTAAGTTGGGAACATGAAATTTTAGATTTTTATGCTCTTGCTTGATAAATATAATTAATGTATTTATTAGTTTTTAGAAATTCGACCCCTAAGGGGGTAAAAAGGGGGTTGAATGTTTGTAAGAAGTTTATATAGTTTGTAAATTGAACACAAGAAATTTTACATTACGATCTTGGTTGATAAATATAATTAATGTGTTTATTGGTTTTTGAAAATTCCAATCCTTAGGGGGTAAAAAGGGGGTTGAAGGTTGTATGTAATTTCTACAGTTTGTAAGTTGGGCACGTGAAATTTTAGATACACGCTTTTGGTTCATAAAAAGAATTAATATATTTATTGGTTTCTGGAAATTTGACCCCTAAGGGGGTAAAAACGGGGTTCAAAGTTTGTATGTAATTTCTTTAGTTTGAAAGCTGTACACGTGAAATTTTAGATTTAATCTCTAGGTAGATAAAAAAAATTATGTATTTATTAGTCTTTGGAAATTCTACCCCTATGGGGATAAAATATGTGTTGAAACTTTATATGAAATTTCTTCGGTTTGGAAGATATAACAGCTAAAATTGTAGGTTTACGCTGCTGATCATTAAATAAACAATGAGTTTAATTATTTCCGGAAATGCCACCCGTAACGGGAGTAAAAAGGGGGTTGAAAGTTTGTAAGTAATTTCTACAGTTTGTACGTTGGACACGTGAAATTTTCTACGCTCTTGGATGATAAAAAGAATTCATGTATGAGCTTAGCTCATGAATATTGCACAGATATCTATATATCTGTATAATACTTGTATACTTGTACATACAATTTTAAATAAAACATACACACCCAACTAACTCTTACAAAACAATCACAAATGGAAAACAGATACAGAACTAGACAAGCAAATGACATAACGTTGCGGGCGCCTAGAACAAACTACGGCAGGAGTACGATTCTGTATGAAGGAGCACAGTATTACAACAAATTGCCTCGGAATGTAAAAGATCAAAACACCATCTACACTTTCAAAAAATATCTAAAGAGACACATTTTAGCGGATTTAAAAATTTAAGCTATCTTCGGGTACTGTAATAATCTAACCTATTTTCTATTGTGTAACCGTCGCGTCGCCCAATGTATTCTAATTCGAAATAAGTTTTTCTCATATAAGTGAATGTAATTCTTTTTGAGAAATAAAGTTCTTAAACCATAATTTGTTGGGCTTATTTATTTAAAACTTGGCATAAATATTAACAGCTGATATTTTATATTTTTTATTGTTTTTAAAGTGAAGGTTGTCATTACAAGTTTTTCAAAACTAATCCTATAATACGATTTAGGCTGTGTTAAAGATTTTTGAAGAATTTTATTGCACAAGGCTTCTTTTTTTGATGTAGGAGCAAACGAGAGATATTTGTTTGAATGAATTCTAATTCCTTGGCTAAAATAATAAAAGTAACGTTATTTTTTCGGAACTGCAAAAGACGATTTAAGCGATGGTTAAGTTTGTATGGAAAATCTCAAGTCTTGGATTAATAAACTTGAAACTTGGGGCAAATACTAACCTAAGTAAAAAATAAAGGATATCATTATTACTTTTCGAAACTACTCCTAAAAAATGATTAGGGGGGTGTTCAAGATCTTGGATTAATAAACTTGAAATTTGGCACAAATACTAACCTTAATAAATAACTTAGGTTGTTATTAGTTTTTCGGAACTATCCCCAAATACCATTTAGGAGGTGTTTAAGATTTTTGAAGTATTTTATTGCACATAGCTTCTTTATATGATGTTGGGGAGCACTAAAGAGGGATTTTTGGAAATTCAACCTTTATTACTAACTTATAAGAGACATTTATTTGTATAAAACATTTTTACAAAAAAATATTACCGATTTCCAACTAAAAACACTACAAAGTGAAAAATGTATTACTTTTTCGAAGTCGGTGTCTTTGGTAGGTACAATATTTTTTCGTTATGGACACCGAATTCGAAAAAGAAAGTTATTTTTTACTTTGTAGTGTTTTTAGTTAGATTTCAGTGTCGGTGTTTGTAGTGTTTTCACTTTTTAGGTGTACCTAATAGGCAATTTTCGTTTTGGCACTTATTTGTTTTTTGTGTATGTTCGCCGATATCTCCGTCAAACAACACTTGTTTTTAGTTCCAAATTGAGGATGAGGTCGTCTTAGTGCCGTAAGATTCTTAAAAAACCGTTGACACACCTTAAACATTTATTTATTTATTGGTCGCTTTTGAGCACCAAGCTATTATATTGCAGATTGGTGCTCCAATGGGAATACCTTTGGTGCTCTAAAAATAGGTGCTCAAACGGGAATACTCCGCAAAATGTATGGGAAAATGTTTCTTTTTCATCTTTAATTTTTTCGATATTTTATTACTTATATCTATTCCGACGTCATACGTTATACGAAAATCTTTTTTTGTAAATGGAACTGCTGTTTATTTTTTGTCACTGTAGGCAATTTTGACAGTGGTGACTTGATTTTCTCAATATTTAATTATAAAATAAACACAAGTTCAACCTTTATCATATTTAATCATAGCAGGTTTAAGTTGCAATTTTAATGAAGCGTGGGGCAATAGTGTACTGAAAAAGGTGTATACAAGGACATGAAAGTATTACTAAAGCTTAATCAACTTCTTAATTTATTTTTAAACTAGCTGACCCGGCAAACGTTGTTCTGCCATATAAATTATTTAAAAAATGCCCAAAGAATTTGCAAGCACTGTTAGTATTATAGGATTTTTAACTGTCGTTTAATAATGGGATGGTTTATACAGGTAACACAATGGTTGTCGATGGCGGGAGCTCGTGGCACGTTTTGAATTCTATTGATTTATATGAGATCACTTAATTAACTGTAAGTGAGAACTATCTTAAGCAAAATGGCACCTATTTACCCTACCCTACCCTATATACCTACCTACCCCACCCTGCCTACCATATAGGTACTCGACCTACATGGGGTAGGTAGGTCGAGTACCTATCTACCCACCTATCCTACCTACCTACCTACATACCTACCGTACCCTACATACCTACCTACCCTAACTACCTACCAATATATATTTTTTTGTCTTAAACCATTTTCGCATTGCCTTTCTAATGATACCAGTTTGGATATATCAGATGGATGGTTTCAAAGTCTATAACGGACATAGATAGAAAGAAAATTGTGTTTTGTATATTAGAATTATAGAATCGATTTCAGGAAAATCGACAACGCCATCTACTGGCAATACTGGAACCAGCATACAACGCCGTGTTCATTTTTGTGTGCGCTTTGTTTCTATTATGTATCAGAGATGGAGCTGTGGTTGCAAAATGTATGGGTTTTTTTTTTCGCCTTTTTTTTTCGATATTTTATTACTTAATATCTATTCCGGACGAAAACAAATCCAAAAACACAAACATCGTAGAAATTAGTCCAGCCGATCTTGAGTTATAAGTGGTGTAACTAACACGACTTTGTTTTATATATATAGACTAGCTTTACCCGCGGCTTAGCTCCCGTGGTCTGTGTATTTTTCCGACATAAATGTACCGCAACCAGGTAGTGCATTTTCTAATAATGAAAGAATTATTACATATAATCTTAATCGCATCATCAAAACTTCAAGCGATACAAACAAACAATTGTATCTCTTTATAATATTTTATTATAACTTTAGTCTTAAATATTTCTTAAATATATTGACATAATCACGGTGTCCTGGGTCCCAGATCAAAACTTATTAATAAATGACCTATCAGGCGTCTCGCTATAAAGGTACTTGCTAGCTACTCTACGATTGGGCGATCGAATCACTTGACACGTGATTTGACAAGAGATTAAATTCAATGAGGTTATCGAAACGGGTGCACAGTGTTTATAGACCCCAAAAACATTACATACGTTTTTTATTGACTATTTCTACGTAATATTTTATTACAAATGCACGAGTAGAACTCCCGAGTGTCAGTTTTGGATATGTGACTTGAAATCAAGTTTTCAAAATTGGGGCGTTTTTGGGGTCTTTAAAACATAGTGAGGTGCCAGGAGACAGGCCCAGGTTTTAAACATGACATTGTCATTAGTTTATTTTGTATGTTATTCAAGAACATTTTATTAGTAAAGAGGTCAAAATAAGGTGCATGTTTGGTTTTTTTTTTTTTAATGATTATATTACTTTTCTGTGTGTTTTGTGTGTGCAAAAAGAAACAAATTGCCTGATATAGTAAAAGACAGAAAAAAATGGCAATGCTGAAGATAGGCCTGCATTAGCTGTAGCGTTACGTTAGCTCAGTTGAGCTAACGTTAGCTACGTTTATAAAAATAAAAGTAATACTAAAATTAAGGAAAAGGATATAGAGTATAAAAGTAAAGTCCGGCTTCGCACGACGTGGGCAGCTAACCAGTCGCAGGTAGGGCAGGAAAACGTGGCACGGTGTGATGGGACAGCTGATGGTGCGCTACCAGCGTGCGCACCCAGGCACCAGGACTGGCAGGATGACGTAGTATGCCCGAGGTAGGAAATTGACCAGGCTATTGGGCAGGTAGGTAGATGAGTAGGCAGCAGGAATCTACGCATGCTGAAACGGGCGCGCTGTGGCCGCGCGCATCTCTGTATACTTGTCTGCCACAGCTCATACACCATGTGCGGTAGATAGGCAGCAAGGTGTGACGGAAATCGGACTGAGGCGTTAGGCATTACACGCCGTAGATACGCAGGTACACGGTAGACAAATTCTAAACAGTATATCACTCTCAATACTATATATATATATATTTAAACTAGAGCACTTCAGACATTACTACATTCACAGGCCGTATATATTATAGTTTATAAGAGTTTTCAGATAGATTATTACATTTGGTAGCGGCGTTCCGGCCAGATTCAAAACTAAAAAGCTGACGCCCGTTTTTCATCGTTCTGTGTCATATCGTCTAAATTTTAAATTCAAATTTCAATTAAGAAATCAAGACCAGAACGAATAAAAACGGTTCACAAAGGGGGTCAGTCTACGCTACCCTTATAATAATGTACACCTAGCTTAGAGCAGGTCTAGTCCATGATACCTATGTTACGGTCTATGGTTTAAGAAAATAAAATAGACAGACAGATGTCATGTCAGATGAAAATGTCACAGTCAAAGACCTTATAGGTATTTCTTACTACTAGACTGTGTACCAAAATATTTTGTTAAGCTAAAATGAAATCTATCATCATACACCTAGGATAGCTATTTCCTTATAAGCGGTAGCTAACCAAAAGCGGTCCTGGCGAGAGGGTTTCCGCTGGTAGTGTGTCCTTGTCTGACCTATTGCTAGCACAACTAATTATTGGGTTTGGTAGAAATGGTAGAAATTTTTATGTTTCTTTTTATGTTATACCAAAACGAACAATTCATAGACTTTGTCACTTATTTAAATATTTCTAGAAAAGTATATAAATATTTCTAGTTCCTATATTTAATCAATTCGTTGTATTTAAAAAAAATATCATTAATACTGAGTAAGAGTAGTACTTTTAAATTTTTGGGCCGCAAACCACCATCTTACATTTAGTATTACCACTAAATGTAAGATGGTGGTTTGCGGATTTTTTGTCGGACTTTATTCGAGTGAAATTCAGCGGCTGTTAATATTATTTGCAAATTAATTCCTAGTGGAATACAATTGGTGTAGTTTTATTTCTCAACTGTCTACGCAACTGGAATATATGTGAAATCATAGAGATCCTTTGAGGTATATTTAGCTGCCGGTATTTCAAAGCACCGTCAGAAGACTGCAGGGTCATCTAACGCCTCTCCTTCATGAGCTTGAGAGTAGGATCAGAGAGCTTTTTGTTCCAATCTATATGATGGTCTTGAAGAATGAAACTTGAAGAGACTTGGGATTTGAGGATTATTGAGTCGGGGAGGACTCTCTTCGAACTTCAGATAACTCTATAATACTCCATAGTAAACTGCTCAATTCCTCTTCGAGTTCGGTGATAATTTCGTCGGTCCGGAGTGTGCGCGTGTTGTACGTTGCCAGGTCCAGTCGTCGATATTTGTTGGGGTAGCCGGATCTCGTCCGAGATTCTTAGCACCCCTTGCCATACCGTAACCTCGACCCTACCGTAATCGAAGGTACAGGCTGCCGGGCAATAGGGGCTATGTTTTATTTGTGCTATTCATGGGGAGTGCTTTGCAGGCGGGTTGGCGATCGCAGTATGGTTGTTACAAATGCACAGAGAACGCTGCTGCCCATTCTCTGGTTTTTCCCTTAGTCGCCTCTTACGACACCCACGGGAAAACATGGGATGATGAAATTCTTTACGCCCGACACCATACGGTTAGTGATGTAGATACAAAAAAATATAAACACTTTTTTTATTAACTATAAATTAGGTAGGTTTAGGTAGCGCTGTTAGGTAGCATCAACATATCGGAATACTTAAAATGTCGTTTGTACAATCAATTTGTCCCGTGTTCTGTTTGGTCATGGTCACCTCATTAGAACGAGACACACTACCAAAGGGAGCCCTCTCGCTCGGACCGGTTTTTGCGCCATAGTGCACAGTCTAGTAGTAAGAAGTATAAGGTCTTTGGTCATAGTAGAAAAATATTGCAAGAATTACAAATTAGCAGTATAATTTAAGTTTTAGATTTTAAAACAATCAGAGATAACTAAAAGTATGCTTTTCAGATGATAACAATAGAAAGAAAACATAAAAATGAATTACAAAAGTTGATAAAATATCAAAAGATATAAAGGTATGGTTTGTATAGTGTTATGAATTGTAAATAGACTTAAAAATATGTGGCTCTGTTATGCAGAATACCACAATTAGGATAAAATGGTCATAAAAAAATTGCACAATAAAGACTATTTTTCTCAATGTTACAGAGAGCTGTATTTTTGTGGTCGTATTTCACGAGTTCACGACATTAACGGGTGTTACGGAGAACATATTTAAAATACTGCTTCTGCGCAGGTATATGAACTGATTTCTCCAAGGAAGTTATGGGAAATTCCAATAAAAATGATTTTTTCACACAGAGCTGTCGTCTCTTCTTCTTATTCGTTTCGCTCTTGACAGAGCGGTCGTGGTCACGATGAACTTTGTCCGATCGCTGGTGTTCTTGTCAATGCTACTTTCATGATCACTGTCTTGGGAACATAATGCAGTGGTTCCCCCACATAGAGCTGTCGTCACATGACCAAATTTGTATGTGCGATATATTTTGAATATGAATTCCTTGGAGAAAGTGGTACACACGAGCAGAAGTAGTATTTAAAATATTATCGCATCTTTCTATTACAACCTGTATAGTCAACCACCTGGTGCTCAACTTACTGACTCATATCAATTAGTAAGCCTTAATCCTATAATTGATATTGAGTCATTCGATATAACTCGTTAATTAATCTTATTGTCTAACCAGGTATGCAAACACAATGATTTATTAGCTTTGCATATGAAGTAACGCGGCTTAATCAATTATATTTGCACATAAGGAGTCATTAAAACATAATAAATCAAAGAATCTTGTTTGTTACGTGTCTTGACGTTTGCATGTATTAAGAGGATTTATATGCCTTTATGCACAGAAAATAGTAACCATGTAATAATACAATAATTTGCAAACACACGAACGGTGTTATAAGGGATGTTTATATAATTGATTTTATATAAATGCTAGGCTCTGATTACGCAAATAATCCATGAAGTCTGAATAACATGAACAGTAATTTTTATGTTAGGCCAGCGTTGCGCATCTGTGCGATAATATATCTTTACTGTATTGTGTAATAAACTGACAAAATAACTTTTATTTACGATGGCAACAATCTGACCCGTATGAAGCTCATGCTCTCGCAATAAAAACTCCACACATAAAAATGTGCGGTAGTCACAAAAAATCTGGATCGTTTGTCGTATGACGTCACGTATTGACAGCGAATAAACCCGCACGGTATCGATAATGTGTCAAACGATTAGTTCCATTATGGCACGATTTCATCACCGCATTAAAGTAGATTTGTGGATTAATTTTGAATCTATACTAATCACACTTCACACTTATAATATTATAAAGGCGAATGTTTGTGAGTGTGTGTGTTTGTATGTTTGTTACTTCTTCACGCTCAAACGGCTGGACGAATCTGGGTGTCATTTGGCACAGAGATAGATTATAGTCAGGAATAGCAAATAGGATACTTTTTATCCCGGGAAAATGTTCTCTCGGGATAATCATCGACTTTCACGCGGGCGAAGCCGCTGGCAGAAGCTAGTACTATAATAATGAGGTGAAGTTTGTGAGGTTGTAGGGGGTAATATCTGGATCTACTGACCCGATTTAGATGAAATTTGGCATGGAGATAGTTTGATACAAGAGATTGGGAAGGACATAGGATAGTTTGTATTCCCTCGGGATGATAAACACTTTTTACGCAGGCGAAGCCGCGAGCAGAAGCTGGTAAACTATAAATAAACTGATTTACGTAACCATAGGAAGCCCTAATAATATTGTTACTTTGTTAAGCTACTTAATATTATAAATTACTACTAAATTTCGCCTGCCATCCGTTACAGAGGAAACGTGAAATTTCACTTTACCCTAATATGTAAATAAATTATAATTTCTAATTAAAGCGGCAAGAATCACAGTCGTATGATGAATACGACGAAGACGTAATACAACTATTTATTCAACTCGCAATAAAAAATTACAAAAAATAAACTTTAATAAAAAACCTGTTCCGACAACCAATCACTTTTCAAAATCGCAAACCAAATCAACACGCGAAAAATTCCGCAAAGCGATTTTATGCACGATATGAGAAAAAAAAGCGATTAATCACAATACAAATACACGATAGCAGGAAGATTAGCTGGATTCAGTGAATGATATGAAATATGACGGGCGATATTCCGATGTAGCTACCGTTATACGGTGGCTGGGGTAAGCATGCAAATTGCCTAACGATAATGTGCCCAATGAAGCATGAATCATGATGTGTGGGGCAAGTTGTGAGAGGTTAGAAGCTGCTGCGGGTAAATTAGTTTTGGAATAGGTTGACTATATATTTGAATATAATGTGTTGTCAACAGCAAAAGCTTATGAACTTATACTATTGATTGGCTGTTGAAAATTAATTCAACCAATCACAGCAGAAAACGCGTGCTTGACAATTTTTCACATTAATTCTGCGATAATTTTGAGCTGAGAAACTCGGGGTAATTTTAAATTGGAATAGGAGCAATAGTTAAGCGACAGATAAAATAAAATGTAAAAAACGCTTTTTTGGGAAATTCGTAATTTTTTATATAGTCTTAAGGTTGCACTAGTCAAAAATTCTTCCATACAAACGTAGTCTAGAGATTACCCCACTGTTTGACGATGTACGTTCAAAATAAAAAATGATATCAATTTGTCTCATCATTATCTAGCCCTGTATGGAAACAGAAAAGTAAAAAAATACAATATTTGAAAGTTATGAGCGTCGAAAGTTCCCTATTTCAAAACTAATTTTAACGCATGTTTGGGCGGAAATAAATACCATAAGAAGAAGGAAAATTGCATAACGGCCTCCATACAGGGATAGATTAGTAATTCAAAAATGCAAATAATTTTATTTAAAAAAATACATTTAGTAGTTTTTTCACGATATCTAGACTCCCAAAGGTCAGTTCATAAAATTTCGCGCGCTCTTTTTCGTCCTAAATCATCATCCATTTCGCTACAAATATGCAAAAGTGCTAATTCGTACGAGAACTAGCTTTTTACTGCTCATCACAGCAACAATCTCTTTCGCACGTGTTGTCGGATGAGACAGCATGCATTTTAACCCCGCGCACAAAATAGTTCGTGCCGTTGACTAGGAGAACCTTAAATAATGAGAATGTCCTGTGGTTTATAATTGAAAGATGCTTAATTTGGAGCGGAGATATTTTCTAAAAACGGTTAGGTACCCAATATAAACAAAGGCTATTTTCTAAATATTAGTACTAAGGTTAGTCTTCTAAGGCCCAGTTTTTTGATCCGTACTTAACTCAACCACCAGCAATTGTTACTCTATTAAATGGAAAATAATCAACTTTTCAAATTAATTGACTATTTGCGAGGTTAACAATTGATGCAATATCGCATTTTACCGAAATTTTACCATTGGTTGAGTAGTAGTAAATACAGATAAAAAAATGGACCTAAATTGCTTGGGTAGGTACTTAATTTTAAGTTTTTATTAGATGCAAAGAAAGTTCTAAACAAATATTAATTTTAAAACATAAAGATCTACCGGAACACTACATATTTGCGCAAGTATGAGTTTTATTTATTCTTTTTCAATGATTTTTTATAAACTCAGATTTTGCTTTCTATAGTACAACACGTCCCCGCTGCCGCTTATGCCTTATCCATTCGTACAGTATCAACAACAACACAGTGTAGGTTTGCGCGGGCGCACCGGCTTTCCAAACTAATATTCCTCACACTTTTTACGACGACGCCTCAACACTAGCGAAAGGCGATTCTTTTACGTATTTACTTATGTTCGAAACAAATTGCTTCAAGTGAAGTAAAAATTAAAAGCCTACTTAATTTAACGGTTCTTCGACAGAGTAACAATTTCGTGGAATGGTTAAGAAAATATCTTTTTTTATGTCCTTAAACCTATTGCTATATAGTTAGACCTAATTCTAATCGGGTTCATAATCATCGAAAGTTGTCCACTGCTGAACATAGGCCTCCCCCAAGTGTCAACACATAGACCAGTCCAATCATCCGATGCGACTCGCACTCGCATCCACCGGATTCCCACAACCCTAATCGGGTTAAACTGCCCTAATACAGTAAGTAAATCCGTTTGTCCAACCCATAAGCAAACATCTAAGCCGTTATAACAGAAGATACATTAGAACGTAATATAGATTTATTGGACTAGTGAAGCATACAGTTTCGAGATGCCAATAGTGCATAACTAATAGCTTACAATAACATAACATCATATAAAATAGAGCAAAACCAAAGCGAACAACGACCGAGGTAAGTTACCTCAGAATAATGTTCAACTGAAAGATCAATTCGGTTACTTATGGACTTGAACATCGTAAGTTTCGGACGAAGGACCGGTAAATCTTGGAACGAAGAAGTCTTAGTGGAAACTGTAAGTTGGGCAAAGTAGTAAGAGGTGGCTTGAGATAATTGAAATTACGACTTTGGGAATGTGGACACTGGACAGAGACGAGTCAGAATGGATAGAAAAGTGTCAGTCAATGATGTGTTTGATTTGAGTGCCTGCACTGTGAGATTCCTATAATAAACGGAACTATTGGACTATGAACGCCTGTATGTTTGACTAACGACTAATGTATTGGTGTTTCTCTGGGTATTTTTTTAGATATTTGACTATGAGCTTCGTCGGAACGAAGAAGTCTTAGTGGAAACTGTAAGTTGGGAAAAATAGTGGCTTGAGATAATTGAAATTACGACTTTGGGAACGTGGACACTGGACAGAGACGAGTCAGAATGGATAGAAAAGTGTCAGTCAATGATGTGTTTGATTTGAGTGCCTGCACTGTGAGATTCCTATAATAAACGGAACTATTGGACTATGAACGCCTGTATGTTTGACTAACGACTAATGTATTGGTGTTTCTCTGGGTATTTTTTTAGATATTTGACTATGAGCTTCGTCGGAACGAAGAAGTCTTAGTGGAAACTGTAAGTTGGGAAAAGTAGTGGCTTGAGATAATTGAAATTACGACTTTGGGAATGCGGACACTGGACAGAGACGAGTCAGAATGGATAGAATAGTGTCAGTCAATGATGTGTTTGATTTGAGTGCCTGCACTGTGAGATTCCTTTAATAAACGGAACTATTGGACTATGAATGCCTGTATGTTTGACTTACGACTAATGGATTGGTGCTTTCTCTGGGTAATTATTTAGATAAATGACTATGTGTGTCTTGTGCTGCAAAATGGTAATGTTCAGGTTAGAAATCTTACAACCTTATCAGAAGGACATGAATAAAACATTCTCGTTTCGGGAAGCCTAATTTTGTGCATTTGCTGAACTCATTTAGAACAGCGTAGTAACAGCAGATTCAATTGACACAAATTATAAACGACGCATACAAACCAAAGGCATTATAATTTCACACAGCATAAAATATGCGATTTCTAAACATCATGAACATAAAATTCGTTCCTAATTATGATATTAGAGAAGGCGCAACTGTAGCGAATCGTGCGCCCGTCCGGAACCAATCAGGTAATAGTCAAACGTAGCAGTGCGCAGTGTCACAGTAAGAGTAACGCGAATAGTTTTTTTTGTTGGCAACACCTTCATTGTTGACTTGAAAGTTAAAAGTAAGATTGTTTATAGTAATATATTTTATGACGTTGATATTGAGTACTTGCTCAAAGTAGCCAAGCATAGTACTAAGAGCAGCAAAGAGGATGCGACTGGATCCTGGGTCGACATATATAAATGAACTTGCGACTTGTGAAAATCCAATTGTAACTTACTTAATTTTAAACATTACTAACTGGTTTTATTTATTTAGGAATAACCAACAGTTACACTTTAAGATTTTATGACTAACTAGCGGATGCCTCGCGGTTTCACCCGCGTAGTTCCCGTTTCCGTGGGAATACAGGGAAAAAAGTAGCCTATGTCACCCGGGGATAGTGTAGCTTCCCAACGGTGAAATAATTTTAAAATGAAATATGTCCAGTAGTTATTAAGTTACAAAAAAAAATACAAATCTTTCCTCTTTATAATGTAAATGTATATAATATATATATATATATAGATAAAATAAGCACATGACAAATGCGCAACTCACACCGTTATCCACGCCATATATAGTAGAATGTTAGTTTTGAGCAAACGAAACAAAACAAAGAAACAAATAATTTTACAAACTGTAACAACAGCAATTTAACCAGTTTTATTGCTTCATTTAAGCAGTTACAAAATTTATTTGTGGGCATTGCAAATATTTCCAAGTCGGTAAAAAGTTCATTAAAACCATTCCAAATAAGACGCAGGTGTGCGCGGGCTCCAGCGTTCGTGCTACAGGAAGAAACAGCGAAAAGTGGGCGCGCGCGCACCTCTAGCCTCAAAACACTTAACAAAGCAATGTACTTTATTGGTAATTTCTGAGCAGTGGTACCTGTGATTACACAAATCATAAAGGAACATCGTTTCAAGGTATATAGTCAAGGTATATATATCTTCTAGACTCTAAGCTCATTACATTATATTTTTAAGCCATTATACGACGGGCAGTTCCGGTAACAGTAGTATTGTACTGATTTAAACAAAAAATCGTTGGGACCCCTTTAGACTATCTGCATATTTAATATAATAAGGGTTTCAATGTTCCATAACTACCACAGCGTATTCAAAACGAGACCTTACAAGTGACCTATACAGATGGATGAAACTACAAGCTCGTTTGAAATCAGTTGTAGCTCTCATGACAAATCCGTACATACGGTAGGAACTGCTAATTATGTTATGAATGTGCTGGTAAAAGTGTAATTTGTCGTCGACACTTATAAATTTTGTGTATTCATGGGACATCAACCTTCCTGTCCCCCGTCACGTTGTCACTCACCCCCTTTTCTTTCTCGTCACTCCACACAGTCCATCCGCCTTTTCTATGGCCTTCCCCTCCTCTCCATCCATCCACATTTATATTTATAACTCTATTAGTAACATGCGTTTCATTCCTCCTCATCAAATGACCATCAACTCCTTCCAACCCTCCTCCTTCCTCCTTCTTTCCTTTCAGGCGCCACTTTCAAACTTCCAAACTTTCTCTAATATACTAATTTCTCACATTATCCATTATCGTCACTCCGCGCAACCCATATCAGCATTATCATCTCTGCTACATGGAATCTCTTTTTATCCATCTTTTTCACAGCCCAACATTATTCCATTTTCCATTTTCATCCATACAATACGACAGGTCTAATCACGGACACAGATTTCGCCCTTTAATTGAGGGTCATCCGTGGGTTGTAAGTTGTTCCAGTAACCTGTCGCCATTTCATCCATCCTGAGTTGCTCCGGTGCGTTAAGTCTCGGTCTACCTCACCATCCCCTTGGACAAGCGATAATAGGTACTGAATGTCGAAGCAGATCGGTATGGCCTTTCCAGCGAGAGCTATGGTCACGGAACTGGAGAGACCGCCAAAATCGCAGAACTGGTATTCAATTTCAGGCCAACACTCTCCAGTCTGTGCCAACACACCTCCAATTTGCTCCTCCACATCCATATGTAAACTCAATTCATAATAATTGAATATGTTATTTCTTTCGATATTTATATTGAAATGGGGAGGTATTTTCTTTTACAACGTAATGTGACAAACAAAATCCCATTTATATTACAAGCACATGAGTACAAATCCATGTTTGTTTCTCTGTCATAATATCTGCATGCATACTTGATGAGGTCGTTCATAAAGATTCTATCTCAAGTATATGCATAAAACAAATGCTGGCCGAACCGTCGTATAGAGTGTTTTAATCTTTACTAATACCGTGAATATATTTTGTTTGTTTGTATACGTTTGTACAAAATGTCAGCGATTACATTATCCATTATCAAATTCTTCACAGTCACAATATTGCTGAGTGCCATATGCTACAATTTTTCCCGAAAATGTTTGTGGAACACAGGGAATAAGAACGAATTTTGTTGAATACACAATAATATAATGCAAATGGTGATGGCCAACCATATTCTAGGATCTCTTATATTTAACGTCTACTAGAACCAAAGATAAGATATAGAATACTTGAGAACTAAGTGCTCCTTTAGCCTGTCGAAAGTAAGTGATTCGAGATAAAGCGTAATATACCTAACAGTTTATTAAACGGAGATAACTTATCTTTTACAGTGAATTGAATATTTTTTTGCAAAAGTGTAAGTAGGTCATAACTGTGTCTATAAATAGAAATTGCAGATAGGCTTGTTTATATAAACGAATAAGTTGAATTTTAAAAGTCAATATTTATATTTGCAAGTTTGGGAGGCAAGTTTTGAAAAAGATTGTGGATTGTTAATAAAAAGTGAAGGGAATATTATTACAGAAGAAAGATAGATTGCATTTAAAATGAAATGGCCAGAAAGGAAGAAAAATACATCTACTGCGACCCCAAATAGGAACCTAAAAATATAGACATCTACTGTTAGATACGCCCAATATCGGTAAACAAAGACTGCATCGATTCTGTCAAACAATTACTTCCATTCCTTTAGAAGATTCCTCGGAATGTCATTCATATATCGATATCAAAAAAAGTGCTAAATAAATAAATCCTCTATCTCAATACGACCGCTAGAATATAGGAACTGCATACTTCGCTGCTTGGATTAAGTGCCGCTTGTCGTGTGAACTGTATGTGGAGTGAGACAGTTTAAGTAGACATACGTACATTACGGTGAAAACGAGACATTTTGAAAGCATGACTAGCAGGTAGCAGGATATTAATGGCTGATACGGTGAGAAGAGAGAACGTACGACTTTCGGAAAAGATAGGACTCAGGAGTCTTAATAGTAGATTATGCACCAAGGGGATAAAGCAATGTCTTACGTCACGGGCGGCATATTGAACCCTGAGCGTAACGAGGGACGCGAGGGATCAGTCTTTATCCCAGAGGAGCATATTCTACTTTTCACACCTTATGCGAGACAATAAAAAGCCGGGGCTTCATTAATTATATTTTTATTTTGTTATTAATATAAATAAAAAGTTCAATATTAACTAACACTAGTTGGACACATGAGTCCAGTTATGGAAGGATAGAGTAACATTTTTTGTTCGGTACATTTATATTTACAGCACCAATCACCGTCATTTGTTTCACATATTATGAAATCGCGCCCTGTTTTTTTTTTTAATTCTGTTTATGGTGGCTATGGCCAGTCCGATTTTCGAACAAACCTCTTAACAATGCCTTATTGTTTTTTTTATTTACAGTTACCCCGAGTTTCCACACTAATTTGACGTTCCAAATTCAAATCACTTTCCTCCCTTGGGAGTTTCATACAACTTTACCTCCCATAAGAGGTAATGCTTTACGTTGAGATTGCATTATATGTAATTGGACATTGTCGAGCAGGAGGTGTGAAAATAACACAACATAACTAGCTAAATGTACGTGTACTAACCCAATAGTAAACGTACATTTAGCTAGTTAAGTTGTGTGTTGGTGTCCCAACACCTCAGTCTAACTAGTCCAATATACCAATGTTTTCAGGATAATGTTGAAACTCCCTCGTTTCTGTAGTGCCTCGGGGATGTTTGCCCAATCGCGTACAGATGGTTCTCATGCTATCATCAGGATTAAGGTGGCATCGCTTGTGAGGAGGATTCTGGGGAGTGGCAATAGCATCCTTTAAGTCGTAGCTGAGGACGCGAGATCTCCTGTGCTGAAGCATCTCATCCGAAATCATTGTCCGCATGAAATGCCTCGTAAGTACATGACTCACTAAGTTGTCTGCTGTTGTTAAATTTGTTACTAATCCTAGTGTATCAGTTGTAGTATCTAAGGTGTGTACTAATAAAAATGGTTCCTATGTTGTCCCTAATACAATAAATATTTATATTAGTAATTATTGGACTAGTTATTAATACAATATTTAACCATTTGGGGAATAAAGGGTTTAATTTTATGTGTGTTAAATAACTTTTAATAAAAACAAACAAGTAAAGAACCTGATCTGAAATACTTCCTCGCGAACGAGTTGAACTTTGGAAGAGGGAGACAATAAGTGTTAGTGGTTCATTATATATCTAATTAAACCGTGCTATATACAAGAAGCCTGATTCACTTTAGAAGTATGAATTCTTAAATTTTCTGGAACCACACAAACATGAAATTGAGCGCGAATTTCCTCGTTATAATACCTAACATACACAGCTCAATAATATCGTAATCAGTGCGAACTTTATTAGGCGTAATGACCCTTCAAATACCCGTACCTAATGTGCAGAATCCGCAAGTTTCAGTCATAGCCCGCAGAAGGCCTGCACAGTGGAACGTCCTCATAGTCCTTAATTATTAATTTACAATCACTTCCATATTAGCACTGGCTTATTGTCAATAGAGACTTTTGTGCATGCAAAACTATTATAGCAATTTAGAGAAAGTTTTGACTTTAATCCCATTAAAAGTTACATTTGGTTGCTGAGAGCATACAGTCAAGTTTAGCAATGGAATGCCTGTAAAATAGAATTGCTTAAATATAACTTAAATATAAATACCAAGAAAGATGAGAAGATGGAGATCTATACACGTAAAAGTTAGGAGGTAAAGAAACCGAAGATCTTCAATCGATGGGTACGGTTTTTAATTAAAATGAAACAATAAACTAAGAGCAATCGCAATGTGAAAATAAAGCTTCAGCCTCAGATAAAGGCGAGAACACGAGTTTATTTCAATTCAGATTCAACATCATGAAGCTTGCATCAAAATCACAAAACGGTACATTATTCAGCTCGCACATCTCTCAACCGCACGGCGCGCCAAACAAAACCAGGGCCCTATTTCTTTTTTACCGCTGACGGCTAATTTAACGTCAATATCGTGGTTTAAGGAAGCCAACGACGGGCTTTTATCACTGGAGGAGCATAAAACACGTCGTGAGCGTAACGCCGAGCATGTGGGTCGACCGCAATCGATGCTATAACAACTTACATCCATTGATTTAATATTCCATCTTCGTAAGAATAAGGCAGCCGACCACAAATATCCGGATGGAGTTTCTATTATATTACTCTAACAATTGAATTGTCGGATTCAATTTTTTATAACTACATACAAACTTATCAAAATAAACTGTTACCCAAATTGCCCTAAATCTCGAAATGCCTTGCTTTTAGAATGCCGCTGATTACCCTAAATTGCTAAAATTCCGATAGAAATAATGTTCGCATTACACCGCTTGGATTACATAAAACCCTTCGGAACAACAAAGCGCGTGCCATAATGTTCAACCTGATACATAAACATGAATATTGATAATATAACGTGATTGTATATTATTCTGACCTTGTGAGCGCTATCTAGCGGTTCAGCGCGATACCACAAACTCGCGTACGTAGCTGATATGCATCGGTTTTTCAGTATTTTGCATGTACCGCTGCAAATAGCGCTTTTCCGACAGTATTATAAGATAAATCTTGACCAAATCTGTATACTTTATTATCTTTGACATCTAGAATAACTTTATTTTGTCTGAACAAATCGTAAATATTAAATTAAGAACACTGTGTGGTACGCGAGCACCCTATTTAGTTCAGTAACTTGCCGCTAGATGCTCCACTGTGCAACGATGTAGCGAGAAGCAATATGGCGGCGCCATTCGCCTCTGGAACAGGGCGGGGAGAACAGTCGCCGAATCGACACTACAATATCTACGCGTATTTTTGTCGAAACCATCGGCTTCGTGACTCGAACGCGAGTGATATTGCAAAATAATCCAGTGTTTCTGTGTTCATTTATGCTGTTTGTGTTATCATAAGTGTGTTAAGGTGGTTTTGTGGTGAAAAACGTGAAAGGACTTTAGGGTAACAATGTCTAGCAGTTGACATGTTTATCTGTGTCGTGTGTGAAGATTTTCCCTTCGCGTGAGGAGGTGCGGTGCGCGAGTGTGCGCGCTGGCGCTTGTGTGCGTGCGGCCGTGGATACGCGAGGATCCAATGATGGATTGCATTTCCATGGATGTATAGGTAAAAATCACCCGCAAATTTTTGTTCGCGTATACTTGCGCGCTGTCCCACTGTGCAGTGTACAATGAACCAATTCATTCTTGATCAGTTGCTTTGTTTAAAATCTTAATCCTTTATACATCTTAGCTCTGTAGTTTAATGTAAGGTCGTTCTTATCCCTGAATCGATTGGGGATAACGTTGGATTAGACCGCGTATTAAAATATGAGCTTTCCGGTTTTTAGTTTCCTTATCAGAATGAATGAGGTTGACTGGACCTTGAGTAACACTTGGTCTGACGAAATGTTTTCCTCCATGGTTCATTGTGTAACGTTCAGTTTAGATCTAAGATCCTGATAATAATTTGATAATAACTCAATAAAGATATATAAACCTGTATAAATCTGACGTCTTACAAGTTCTAATTGGTTTCCGATTGTGTTTACAAAACCCGCCACTTTACAAAGAATATAAAATCACACACATATTACAAATACAGTGAGCTTTATGTTAAAACCGATTTACACTAACGCACAAAGTCTTGCTTGTATACCATTGAATTTTAATTCATTACATTCATGCAGAGTCGCGCGAGAATATGGTTCCCCTCACTCTGTTCGCTGCCTCTGGTTATCAGCTTACAAAATGTCTGATGCTGTCTTACTCTGACGAACAGCTAATACCGTATAGTTCCGTCTCTTTTCGGCGCATATTGCGCGTTTTTCTTCTTTTGCCGCGTCATATGCCAGTGTCGAAGCATAAGCGTAGTTTGGATTGTTTCAAAAGTGTATTCGATGAACGAATGCATTTCGAATGCGACGGTCTGATTCGGCCCTAATCGGCTGCCGGTTTGACCCTAATTGATTTGAGTTCCTTTGTTTAGGAGGTCGGGTAGGTTATTAATAAGAGGGTACCTACGTTAAGGGTAACCGCGCAGCCAGAGTGCGCAGTTAGACGTTGGGCACCCGGCCGCGCCGCACGTGGTTTCGTGTGGACAATTTGCCGCGAATCTTTTGTCCTGTTCAGTGCTTAATGCCTTGGAAAATGGGATTTTATCATTCATAGACCACCTGGTAATAACTTCCTTTGAACCCTGTTTGAGTCCAATTGCCGAGGATTTCGTTTGTAACGTATATTTTCGTGGTGATCCTTTAATTTGCTCCCGATGAATGAGAAAATTTAAATCAGGGACTTTTACGGAGTGTGAAAATAATACAATTTATTTTTGCATAAATCTGTAATTTGTAGACTATGTAAATGTTTATACCGTATCGTATAATTACGTATAATATTTCAGTGAAGTGAGGGTGAGTGTGCCATCGCCATTGCGAATGTAGTCTACGTTATTCATAGGTCTGGACTCGTTATGCAAAGCGAAATGCCGAATTATGCAAATAATAACAATAATGCCCGCTTAAGTTTTATTACGTCTTTAAGTAATGTCCCTTCTATGTGATAGTACAAGCTCTTTATGAACTCACTGGGAGGAATCGAATACAAAAGAAGAATTTATTAAAAAGAAGATAAAGTATCAACAATACCAAGAAGCATACCCTTTAGAAGTAAAGAAAATAGAAAAAAAGCAAAATGATAATAAATAAAATTGACCGTCTCAACTTTATCAAATTATACCCGAAAACTCCAAAAATAAAAACCCACCAACTGAATCCGTAAACCGAATCCAAAGTTAAGTATTCTTAATTTTCATAGAGATCTACGTATTTGACCTCTTGGAGAGCGCTAAACAAACAAAATTCCTTTGCAAATACTTTGAAAGGAAGGGATTTATTTACTCTTGGATATTTGAACAGATACTGCCAGTAATAAATCACAAATATAAACACCTTTACGCATCCTTTCAAGAAAGATAAAGGTTTTTACTCTATCGGCATTCATCTTCTACACATATTACTTTCCTTCGTCCATTTGCAGACTGTAAATGTCTAACAAGTGAGATGTGAGCTAGTGTAAAATCTTTAAATCAATTGAACATATATATGTGAAATCAGATATCCAATTTATTTCCTCAATGTATCTAGTCGAGATACTCCCGAACAAATTGTAAGAATTTCCAATCTTGAAAACTCTCAAAGGGCTTACTCAACATTTTAAAATATTAACAACACATTTTATAGAAGCTTCACTCTCCAGTCTAGTACTCGTACATCACTTTATGTAGTCTTCAACGTTTCAATTGTCTTGTTTTCCAAGAAATGTTTCGTCTGACTAATCTTCATAATATTGCAAATATTCTGTAGTATTCACGGTACCTATTTGTTAAACTTGTAAAACTTTGTTTTTAGTTATAATCCCGCTACTGAAAAGATCTTTGAGGTATACGGATTACTTTAAACAAGATTTGTAGACTATAACATTATACAAACAAAGAAAAACAAAAAATACTTGAAACGTGGATAATTCACGCTGATATTCACGATTCGCTTCATTAAATTGTAATATGATTTATCAGATCCCGGCAAATTAAATTCACCAATTAATAAATTGGATGTCTTCGAAATTTTTATGAAAATTTACCAGCGATCTGATTCTGATGCAGGTATAACGATTTCAAGCATAAATTAAGAAAAAAAATTCGCTATTAAATTTGCCTGACGTGGGCCGAAGTAATATCAGGTTGTATTTTTAAAAGCTTTATTTGATTGAGCTGTTACATTTCTACATCGGAAAATACTTTCAATAATTTTCGATATTTATTCGATTCTTCATAGATTAAAACTTCAAACATCGTTTCATTAAGTTTGTCTACTTTATATTTATGTACAAAGTACCTTTATTAACCGGTAGCGACTAAATATACTCTTATTTAACATTGTTAATGTTATGATATTTATATATGAATAATTTGCATAGGTCATCCATCGTACAGGGAAGTCACGTCTTGGTAACGGTGCGTCGATTACTGAAGAAAGTACGTTTCCCACCATCTTCAACTTATTCGAAAGTGGCAAGACAACGCTGTTCAAAGTACTTAACTGCCTATTAAGTTAATCTGTCAATATAAACGTGGGTACTTGTGTATTATACTCTAGCTCTTTTTCCCCTAAGGAAGAGGAGATAAGCGAGAGCGGGAAGGTAAGTGCTTGGCGTCGAAAGTAGGTGTTACTTACAACGCGTTAAAAGTTCAAAGCCCTGAAGCAATGTCTTTTATTTCAGAGTCTTCAATTAGTTACTAACTCCCTTATTTGTTGTCTGCATAGCAGAAACTGCTTATAATCTTGGCACTGCTGGAACCCAGGCCCCCTCTCTGTGAGAGGGAATGGACCATAAACTACCACACGGGACATGTCTTCAATTTTTTGTTGAAGACATGTAAATTCGAGATGTCCCGCAAACGACATGCGGGTTTCCTCACAATGTTTTCCTTCACCACTGCTTGGGTGCAAATCCACGACCGCGTAAGTCGGGGCCGTAACCAATAGACTACCGTTGCTCTGCATCACTGTTATAACTGTTATCTCCTAAGCATTAAGCAAACAGATATCCCAGAAATTCTAGTAAATCAAATCCGCCCTGAATTTCAAATATCACAATATCAAAATTCAACTCAGTATTCCAATCAAAATGCCGATACAGAACGTTCCTCTTTCATATCGAAAAGCAATTTACATCAGCAGCCAATTTGTGCTGAGATAAAATCAATATTATAAGTCCTTTCCAGGTATTTCCTTAGCAAAGCAGACGTAAGCGTATTGCTGGAAAGATCAACACAAGTAAATATAGAGAAATTCTTGGTAATATTGCGAACTATCTTGATTTTATAATATTACCACTTAAAAAACAAAACTGGTTCTAGGCCGAAACTTATACCTAAATTCGTCATTGTCTCAGATCAAATAAAAAGTCAAGATGGAACGTTGCAAACAACAAAGTGAAGCCGGTTCAAACTAAGCCTTGCCGTATAAATACACAATTATACGCGCACACGTATAACGAAACTACCCTTTAGCTTGTCAGTTGAGCTTTATTATTTGATCTGTAAGCTCGAAGGACAAGCTAAGGCCTAATTTCGTTGTACATGAGTGCGTGTAATTGTGTATTTGTACGGCAAGGCTTAGTTTGAACCGGCTTCACTTTGTGGTTTGCAACGTTCCATCTTGACTTTTTATTTGATCTGAGGTCATTGTTTAAAACTATTGTTAAGTTTTTAGTAAAAACAGAAACGTTTCTAAAGGAAAATATAGCAATAAACATCGAAAACCCACTAAATGCTTTATATAAATTCTTTTGTAATAATTGTTACACCATTTTTGACGGCCAATTGATATTTTGTTTCGGATGATTGCCTCAATCGCTTTTGTGTTCGTTTTTATTAATCACCTTTACAATAGATACCTATTGTTTAAAACTAACCTTTTTATTCGTTTACTCCATCTTCATGCTTTTTGTTACTTTTACTTTTAAAGAGATCACTTTGGTTCTACGGTGCATTATATTGTCCTTGTCCTAATTTATTTGGGGTCGCCGCAATAGGTATGACTTCTTTTGCTTCCTTACTTTTATTAGTAGTCGTCACCTTAGTATTCTTTTTTTATTATTGACTAGCTGTGCCCGCGGCTTCGCTCCCGTCAACTGCCTACCCTACTTACTACTTACCTAGACCTACCTACCAAAGTGGTAATGCTGCCAGCGTTCTGGGCATGTTTCCCGTTGACATCGATGAGGACGAATTCTTTGAGGCGCAAAGAGCCCATTTCTCTCTCCCCTTTGTGTAAAGGTTTGTTTTTTTTAGAATCTTCAATTGTATTTATGTTAATAGAATTGTCTCATTAAAATAACACGTTAAATTAATTCTAGGAGAACTGATCGTTGATTACACTTGCACATTTGCAGTTGCTTTATTCATTTATAATTGCAAAGTGCTTTTGCCAATCAATCGCACTAATCGAACTTTAAAAGCGGCTACATACCGACATTGTAGCATTGATTTTTGTTTCTTTTACTTTTTACTGTATAGGTAATAAATAGCAATAAGCTTTGGAATATTAAGTATCGATTTTTATTGAATACTACCTTCAATTTCCCAAGTGCACATATTCCCTAGATAAAAAGTATGCTAATGCTATATAATTATGTCCTAACAACATAATTATATTTGTTTTTGTTGGATTTTCCAGGACATGGTCTACCCGTATCGTGTGCGGAGCTTCATCCAATTCTGTTCAGGCGCTTTGATGTGAAAAGAAAACATACAGACAGAGTTACTTTCGCATTTATAATATTAGTATGGACTAGGTTTTTTTCGCTGCTTCGCTAAAAACCGTAAATCTTTTGGAGATAAAGGTAGCCTATAACAATCAGCAATAGTGTAGCCTCCTAGTGAGTACTTCGACTTGAATAAATAAAATAAAAAGCCAACTTAAAAATACTTCCAAATTTACAAAATGTTTCTAATTTCAGTGGGCCTTTTGGCATAGGCCTGCTATAACAGTTCCCCCTGTAGTCTGTCCTGAGCTACTCGGTCTTGGTCACCAGCGGTACGTATGATTCCTCCCATCTTAAACACTGTCTTCCACTGCTTCGTTTCCCATCTCTAGGACACTGGTCCAATTTTGGAGGATGAAATAGGCGAGAGCCAAACCTCGAATTATGACTTTTTACTTAGGATATTCAGTCGGATGTCTGCGACCGCATTTTCTCTTAAGTGCCCACTAAGCAGAGCCTTGTCGTAAAATATTAAATAAGCAGTCTATGAACCTGCTTACCCATTTCCCAAATATGTTGGAATCGGTTTCCAGTCTAATCGAATTCAGCTGGATTCATTGAGCGACTGTATAGCTGACTGGTTAATACGATACCCCTTGGCAAAACTGGATTACAGATTTCTGACCACACGTAACAATTTTTTTTCATTTTGGGACAATCCCATCGCACTATTTCACAACCACTGCAACTCCTGAAAGCCAGAATAAACAGTAGCGACCACCAGAAAAGCGCTGAGAAAATGAAGCTCGACGAAGTCCCGGAGAAAGATTTTAACTGTCTTGGATCCCGCAACGAAATTATTCAGAAAAGATTAACGGAATAAATACAAATTTCCACTTCCCTCCATATCAAGCAGGAGACAGAACAAACAAGGCCAATAAGCATAAAGGGTCGTTTACAACTGGGATAAGCGCAGTTGCCTAGCACCACAAATAAAAAATACTATTAATATTAATGGGTCCTAACATTGTGCGCTGTTATATTTGATTCAAATAATAGGTATCGCAAAAACGCTTGAACGCTCGGCAATTTAGTCTAGTTTCTACAAGGTCCGTATAGTAAACTACTCTAGATGCAGCCTGTACATTATCCAACATAATATTGCGTTAATTCTGCCAAAGAATACACTCCCATAAGATTTGATGTGCAGATTGTACATATTCGCAATCAGATGTAGAACACTGACATACCCGTAACGACTGGCAAAGATCAAGACCACCAAATAAACTTGCTTTCCGAGGCGAAGATGAGTTTTGGAGGGTAAGGAATGGTTGCCCAGCATAGACCGACTGTGGGAAACATTACTTAAGGTTGCCCTAGTCGATACAAACGTAGTATGGTGATTATTCCACTGTTTGACCGTGTACGTTCAAAATAAATCAATTTGTCTCATCATTAACTAGCTCTGTAGGGAAACAAAAAAGGAAAAAAATATATTTGAAAGTTCGATATTTCAACACTAATATTAACGTATCTTTAGGTGGAAATAAATACTATAAGAAGAAGGAAAATTGCAAAAGAGTCACCATACAGGGATAGATTAGTTCAACAACTCACATAATTTTATTTTGTAGAGATACATTTAGTAATTTTTTCATGATATCCATATTCGTTTATAAAATTTCGCGCCCTCGTTTTCGTCCTAAATCATCATCCATTTCGCTACAAATTTGCAAAAGTTTGTACCAATTCCTACACGAACTAGGTTCTTACTGCTCATCACAGCATCTATCTTTTTCACACGTTTTTCGGATGAGATAGCATGCTTGTTAACCACGCGCACAAAATAGTTCGTGCCGTCGACTAGGGCAACCTTAAACACGAAGATCGACGCGTGCCACTGTTACCACATTTCTGGTGATTTGTAATATTAAATTTTAAGCCTAACTCAGACACCAGCTCCTCACATTGCTAATAAGACATATAAAATTTAAAACCTAGAATAAGCTTGTCATTGTGAGGAGAAATAAAGAATATTATTATTATTCAGCCAGAGCTCCTCAGCAATCATTACTTAAATTAGTAAGAACCATATAAAACTTAAATATCATTTATAAATAATAGTTTTAATGTTAGGTAATCATTATATTAAACATGACTAATAGTTCATTATGAGTTAAGACTTAATTAGCTATCGTAAACAAGGACGTAGCCTTGCTAACGAGAAATTACTTCCTATTCATACAAAAAACTGTTGTTTTAATAAAAACATAAAGTCGGTACTTCGTTACAAATATGAATTTCGTTATGGTTATGCTCACGTAGGTGTCGAACTGTTAAATAAAAATAATTAGAACAAATATCACACCTGTAGGAGATCTTGTTGGTGAAGAGAGCAATTTTCGTACCTTCGTCATCATCATCAACACTTTTATTATGCGTACCTACAGCTAAGGAGTGGAAGTCCCTGCCGGAGTCTGTGTTTCCTGAAAGCTACAATCTAGGGGTCTGATTATTTCTAGGCAAGCGTGTTTCATCGTCGACCACATCATCGCTTACCATCAGGTTCCTCCTCCTCCTCGCGTCGTTTTCCTCATTACTGAGGGTCGTGACTCCCCCGCTGCATCAGTTTCTCCCGTACGATTTCCCGTACGATTTCATCTGCTGCGATCCTTAACTTCATGAAGGGCATTGTGGAAATTGATATTCAGAGAAGATCCTATTTGGTCCGACCATCTCGTGGGGCTGCGTCCTCTGGAACGTTTGCCATCTACCTTGCCTGTCACCATCAGCTGTTCAAGATTGTGACCCTCTTTACGAGCAATATGTCCGAAGAATTCCAGCACCCTACGAAGGCACATAGTGGAAAGTCTAGTTTTCTACCATCCGGTTAGATAGTGGTTAAGCGCGAGCCTATAGAATATAAAAAATAATATCATCGCAGCCTGACTTCGCTCTCTACTGGGCATATGCTCTATTTTCTGGTGTCAATCCTCACGCTCCAGTGCCAGCCTTATCGAGGTTATATCCGCGTTGGCAACAATATCGTCTGCCCATATCGCTGCCGTACTTTAAACATTCAAATTCAATCTCGGCTACTATCAATATCAAAAAGATAAATGTTTTATCATATTGAGACTGAAATTAGAACGCGGACTTAAAAATACAGGAATCCCCTCGACCCTTCTTTTGAATTTGCATTTTGTTATCTAGAGGAAATTCTGATTCAAAAACCTTTGCTAAAATATCCAAAACTAGCGGACGCCACGCGCCTCGCGGTTTCACCCGCGTAGTGCCCGTTCCCATGGGAATGCAGGGATAAAAAGTAGCATATGTCACCCGGGGATAGTGTAGCTTCCCAACGGTGAAATAATTTTTGAAATCGGTCCAGTAGTTTTTAAGTTTATTCGTTACAAACATAAATACAAATCTTTCCTCTTTATAATATTATTAAAGTATAAGTATAGAAATAAAGATAAGTACCTTAAAGTCTAGCCATATTCTTAGAAAACTCACTTTTTAACTTATTAACAAAACTTAATTTTCACTACTGTACGGAATAAGTTACAGAGAATATCACTGCTGCACGTTAAAGTCCTATCTTTCGGAATAGCTGCATTGTGTTTTTCCGCGATAAAATAAATGTAGCTAGCACTGGATACTTTGTTCGAAAACTTACTAAACTTTGTGTTAAAAACACCTAATAGTTTTAGAGATTAGTCCAACCACACGAGTAGAAGCGGGTACAAACTTTACAATGTTTGTAAATAATAAATTTGGTTTGAAAATTGCCGGTTCCGCCACGTTTATAGCCATTTAACCGAGGGTCATAGATTAAACATGGGCTTAGTCATAAAATTTCAATGTATCCTTTTGTGCTTTTTTATGATGCTGAAACACTCGAGGTTTTTTAAGTCAGGTCTAAGATATTGCCCGCGTAATATATTTTATGACACAGAAGAAGAGTGTTTTTCTTGATATCTATGCGTTAGTGTAATGGAAGTCAGGTTTCATGGTAGGCTGGCTGCAATCATCGGTAAATTATAAAGATGCCTTTTTTTAGGGAATATCATAAGCGCAGTGAAGTAATGTAGCAAAAGTCGTATTTATATCAAAAAAATGAAATAAGGACTAAAATTAACACCGTAAAATACAGCATAATTTTGTAACGAAATATTCAATTGGCATAATAGCTATATACACTTTACAAACGGGCTCTCACAATTATGGGATCGCGAATTAATTATATTCTATGCATGGAAAAAAGTAGTACTGTATGATTTTCAATTAGCACCTCACCTAACAGTAAATTATAAGAAAATTCATTTAACAAAACATACAATTTAAGCCCAAAATAAATTTAAATTGACGTAATTTACCAAATTAAGCCAAAAATTATGAATATTCATGGCGGAAATTAATTAAAACACAGCTTCGGTCGATTATTTATTAGGAACTATGTAAATTCATTCACACAATGTGGAGGCCCGAGGGGCAAGCTAAGCTAAACTGTATTTTTTTGTGTCGTTGGTCTATTCTGCTTTTCGAGGGATAATTTTCAATGATTGAAGTATCGGCTTCATCAAATACATGACTTTAAATATTATGCAAGAAATGCGTATTTATAAAAGTAAACTAAAAGAAAATATTGTTACTACTGTGTTACTATCGTGGTGCTAGGCAACTGGACTTATCCCAGTTGTAAACGACCCTTTGTGCCTATTGGCCTTGTTTGTTCTGTTTCCTGCTTGGTACGGAGGAAAGTGGAAATTTGTATTTTTTCCTACTCCTCCGTTATTTTTTTCTGATTTATTTCGTTGCGGGATCTAAGACAGTTAAATTCATTCTCGGGGACTTCGTCGAGCTTCATTGCTTCGGCGCTTTTCTTGTGGTTGCCACTGTTGATTCTGGCTTTCAGGAATTGCAGTCGTTTGTGAATGGTGCGGTGGGATTGTCCCAAAAAAAATACTGTGCTTTTCAGTCAGAGACAGATTTTTGTTCGCCGAAAAGTAGGAGAGCCCATCCAGAGACTCTAGACAAGTGGCATTAGATGTCAGCGAAGGCGATAGTCGATATGTCAAAATATGAGGGATTGATGAAGTGATTTTTCGATATCTCTTGTCAATTTCATACAATTTTGTCTTTTTGACAATAGGTATCGCCACGCTTTCGATGATAAAATGTCACTTGTCTAGGGCTTCTGGTTTGTGTAGTTATCTACCGTTACAAAAAGGTGACCTTTCGTCAATATTTATTTTGTTATTGCATGTGCATTCAACCCTCGCTTTACTCACTTGGCTATATCCGCGGTTTACCCAATACGTCGAAATTTAGAGCTCTGCCCATAAATCCCTAATATTTTTGTACGTTTCAATATTTGTTCGGTTATGCAAACCGCTTTGGAATATTGCATTTAGAAATAATCTAGCCATCGACAATATAATTGATCAGAGGCTGGCTCGTTCTATGGTCTAAGAATTAACATTGACATTAACCCTGGCAGTGCTACAAGTTTTCTGGGCACGTTTCCGGATGACAGCGATATGGAGGAGTGCTTCGAAGCCTAACTGACCCTGGTCTATTCAATTTATTCCCTTTCTTTATGTATTGTGTACCTAGTAACGTTTTGTATACTTTATATTTTATACTACCTACTTATTTAAATTGTAATCTAGCTACACAATCCACCATTATTGATTCTACTAAAGGAATGCGATTGACAGGGGCACTGATGATCTTATTATATATTTTGAGTGGTCTTTTATACAGCCCGCGGAAAATGCCAGAGGTCGGTTCGTGGAAGAGATCACAGCTAATATAAATACTTATTTCCGCATATAAATCTTACCTGTCATCGGCATTTTGTTCTATCGAATTTTGTTAAACCGATATCAGAAGAGTTGTTAGAACTACCAGGTTTATAAGTAAAGAATCTACCAGATTTAGTATGGTTAAGAAAATAATTAAACTAAACAATTTAGTACTTTTAAAAGTAGGTAAGTTTATCTCTGATAAAGTTATTCATAATAAACAAAAACCAGATGTTATGAAACATGATATTAAAAAAGCCAAAAAACCGACTTTCAAAGATGCTAAAGACTGGCAAGGAGGAGAAACAAAATTATCTTAAAGGCGGAAGTTACCAAAGAGTGTAATTAATTTAGCTAGACGCAGCAGAATTCCACATAATAATGTTAAAATCCTCACTGAACATATTAATGGAGAAACATTTCGGCTTGGCACGGTGTACGAGAGAGCAAACTTTTTAGTTTTTGTTCGAGCTTCGGTTCTGTTACAGAAATGGCAATTTCATTGTTGTTGAAATCTTTTTTGGCTTTAAGAAGTTTTTCTGGTGTCCTGTTATTGGATAGGTTAGGTTAAGAGTCTTTGTTGATGTAATTATTTCAAGAATAGCAAAGCTTTAAAGAAGCTATCTAAACTAATAATCCAGAAATTAGTTCGAAAATTCGATTACGCAAGTTACGGCTAATAAGCCTATCCGAGATATAGAGCGTAAATCACAAATCGTAATACCCATTCAGATTTAGTGAACTCTTAACTAAACGACCTACTGTCTACAGATAATGTCATTATTTGCTATTCAAATGAATTAGAAGTAATAAAGATTTCCATGGAACGCTCTCTTAATCTGCTCGGGAGTACTAAATCTCCTTTATCCTTTGACGTATAGGGGTCTGTCGCAACGCTGATTACTACAATTATTTAGAGCCATTCTGTATGAAGATCGACATGACACTGCGTACCTACGTGATGAGATTACACAAATTGTTTATCCAAAGTGTACGTAATTACTCCAATGTAGACACTAAAGCGGTGCCAGAGCCCTAACGTAATAATTTTAATTCATTTCAGCCAGACGAAGAATTTCTGTTTATTACGAACAATACTGAAAGTAATGTTTCAACTGTACTCGCGTTAAATACAGAACAAAATGAAACTGCGGGAAGCGATAAACTTGGGAGAATTAAAAATGTACAATCAGTTACAGTCGGCGGTTTGTGTACTGATATTATAAGAGGTTTTCCAAATCCACTGAGATCCACTGCAATGCGGCTGCATAATCAGGTCAACCTGGTACCTAGGTACGTAGCAAATGAATTTAGACCGACATGGCTTCTTACATAAACGACAAACAAGATTTAAGCCGAACATAAAATTGGTGCATTGAGAAAATAACTGAACGATCCAATTTACTCGGATCAGTCCATCTGGCAGTTTCAATTCCCGCAAATTTTTAATTCAGAAAAGTTTTATGGACTCGGCCCCAGCAATAGCTAATTTTATTTTCGAGTCCTTGTTCAAGAATATCTGAACAAAATAAATGAACTTGAATAGATCTGTTCGTTGCAAACTGGAAATTGTTAAAACGATTGAGAGACAACCACAATTAGGGTTCAGAATAACTTTAATTTAACATTTTCTGACTTGAAATTCTAATTAATTGAGACTAAAGCGATCGCTTAAGTAATTAATATTCATAGTGAAGTCTTTCTAGGACGTATTTTTCACAATTTCAACTCCGTAACGGAAGTTGAAAAGTGCTATTTTAAAATTTGCTTATCTGAGTTCTCGCGCATCTTCCATTTGTATGAGGCGAGGAAATAATCATGGCTCGTGTTTCTTTCATTGGAAAGATTAACTCTTTACTTCATTTTGAATGATATTTTAATAATCTTGAAGAACATTGAATTTATTAATGAAACGGATCTCTTTTGCGGACTGGTTTTAACATTTCCGCTGAATCTTATAAAGTTTGACTTCAAAAGAATTCTGTAATACCACGGCTGGCACTTAAAAGCGTTAATAATTTTGCATTACGTTGATACTCGCAGTGGAACCGCTCCTGTGTATAAAAAAGTAATTAAATACTTTATAAATTCGCTGGAGTTTAATTTATTGAAAGTGAAGGACGCTGATGTTTCGCTTCGATTGATATTGACTGTGATTAAAGTTAATTTTTAATCAGTAATGAAGGCGTCAAGTTGACAACTGGATAGTTATATTAACATAATTGACTACCGGGCGTGCGAAGCGTCTTACAATGTAGCGGTTATCATGACAACTAATGTTATAGAGTTGTTGCATCTGCTTGCTTTGTCTAGAACTCGGCAGCGTCGATACGAGTAACTTTGTACTATGTTGTTGTTTTACTCAGCTTAATAACATTTAAACTGTTAACGTTTGCGTTTACGTTACTCAACTCCCAATAAATACTTTCCGCGTCCTTATTCACGGTACTTAAGCCACAAAACCCGATATTTTTAAAGTGCTGAAGTACGTTTTTCATTATAAACGGAAGGGTCCGTGAGTATCTTAAACCTGAAATCGGATTTCCATGAGGTTTTCCTTCGTTTATTAAGGAAGGTTCGGTGCTTAAGCTTTGCTTTATATATTAAGGGGTGACGAGTCACGAATCGGATCCGAACAAGTCCGAACGGAGCCGAGAAAATGGAGGGAGTCTTATTTGAAACGATTCATTTCCCCTAATTCTGTCAATGTGGGCTGAAATTGTAGGTTACATTACGTATAATTATCTTATAATTATTAATTAAATACTATAGGTAAATGCTCTTAGTAACATTAGAATTGTTTTAATGAGTAGGTGTTAATGACAGCAATTAGGCGGATTGCTATTTGCTGGTAGGTAATGGATATCATTGCGTACTTATTAGTTTATGAATATTATGTGCTCGTAAAACAGAGTTTATTAATAACATTGGATTAAATTAATTACTCAGGTTGATTTAATCAAATGATTCAATAATGTTGGCATTGACTTCAATAGTATTTTTTTACGGTTTGACTAAGGTTATTTATTTTGTAACTGAGTTCAACCTATAAATATTTAATAGTTTCATCATCAATGGTTTAGTAGGTAAAAGTTATTTTAATCTATATTAGAATTGCATGACTTGTTTTTTGAATAAATATGCAATTTATAAATTACAATGAAAAGGGGCAATTTCGTATCGCGTCGTAAGTATCGAACGGTTTGCAGGTTAAGTATTCCTTTTAACATATTTTTTTGCCTGTGTTTGTATATTGATTTATTTAATAAGGTTTCCCCTCACCTAGTAGTGAAAACAGACGACCAAGCCGACTTTAGCTAAAGTGTAATACAATAACACTAAGTTCTTTTTCTTTTTTGGGACAATCCCACCGCACTATTCCCAAAACACTGCAACTCCTGAAAGCCAGAATCAACAGTGGCGACCACCAGAAAAACGCCGAGGCAATGAAGCTCGACGAAGTCCCGGAGAATTAATTTAGCTGTCTTGGAACCAGCAACGAATTAATCAGAAATGAATAACGAAGGAGTAGGAAAATATACAAATTTTTACTTCCCTCCATATCAAGCAGGAGACAGAACAAACAAGGCCAATAGGCACAAAGGATCGTAACACTAAGTTAAGAAAAGTAACCCGGTAATTAATGTGTCATAACGAGCTCTATCTATCCTATATTATTAGTAATTTCCTCAACTCGACTCAACCTCCCAATTTGATTGAAAGAGTTGAGTCGTATGGCTTGTTAATTGTTTTATTCTTAATTCTCAAACTTGCCACTATCACCCGCAGCCTAATTGCATAAGTGAATTCGGCAAGGGAAAAGGTTTGACCCCATGAAAGAGTGTGACAAATAATCTTAGTAGATCCAGAAATTATTGGACGCTTTCGAAAATAGTATCTTCACCAATGAGAGCGTAAATATTTTTTGGCAATAACTAATTATTTAAAGAGAATTTGTCATACTTTTTTATCTTATCTGTTCTTCTTCACGTAGGTAGTTTCGAACGGATGGTAACATCACTAATCAAGATCCAGCCCTAGTTGGGCCCCCCAGCGACGCCCTGAGCCGAGGTTTGTATCCCATAGGGGATAGCCCTCAGACTGAAGGCTTTATTTTAGTCTCCATAGGTTCGCCTGGTTAAGCAGTAGCCAATCACTTGGATTGAACTGCGAGACGCCACTCATAAAAAAAAAAAACTTTTTCATGGGATCTAACCTTTGCCTGGCCGAATTCACTTAAGTGATAAGGCTGCCGGTTACTAACCCAATGTTTACGTATTTTTACATCTCCTTCCATCTATGCAACGTTGATTATATCACGACTCGCCGTCTTTGTTAACACTTAATAATCCGCCACTTCCAGCCTATAACTTAATATTTCATTGCAAATATTCCCCCAATGTACAAGGAAACATTTAACTAATCATTTCCTTTTATTGACTTGGAAATTTATTCGTATTTGTAAATGTAATATTCATAAGTATTGTAAATATGTTATACAATAATTATTATCATTAATTTGCATGCTGATGTTGTCTGCTTAGTGATTTATTGAACAGATAAGACGTAACTTTATATTGGTTAATTGAATGTAATTATTACCGTTGGTTAGCGAAGCTAAAAGAGTGTTCTAGTTTTTGCCTACCCACATGGGAAGCACGACTTTATTTATTTAAATACTATAGAAGACTTACAGCTTAAAAAAACAGACTAAGTACAGAAAATTTTACAGTCAGTCAATTACAGGTCTGATCGTATAAAATACTGAACAGTACTTTGTATTTTTAACCAACTTCCCGAAAAGGAGGAGATTCTCAATTCGAATGCTTATTTTTTTGTTTTTTTTAGAGCATAGCTCCGTCATATATAAACGGATTTGCAAAATATTTTTTTTTGTTCGAAAGAAGTTTATTTCGAAATGGTCCCATTTAAATTTGTTAACGATCTGATGAAGAATTACGGAGATAGACAACAGAACTCTTCAACAAATGACGGCAAATCAATCGGGATCATTGCAATCGTATGTTTGTTTATTGTTTACACCATTTCATAACATACCATCACGCCAGTATGCTCTAAACCAGGGTCTACTCTCATTCCACCGGTTATGTTCAATTTACATGTCAATCGGGTAATCCATTCAGGCATCACTGAGTGCATTAAAGACTATAGAACTTGTCCATTATGTACCACTAAAAATCAATCAATCTGCCTAGCCTTTTCCCAACTATGTTGGGGTCGGCTTCCAGTCTAACCGGATTCAGCTGAGTACCTGTGTTTTACATGGAGCGACTGCCTATCTGACCTCCACAACCCAGTAACTGGGTAACACGGTACCCCTTGGCTAGACTGGTGTCAGATTTCAAGCTTCTGACTACCATTATGTACCACTAAAAGTGCAAAATATTAAACTTATGTACAAAAAAATACAACCGAGTCAACCGACTGTTAAATAAAAACACAACAAATTGAAAAACCAACTTTAATTTCGAAAGGCGTTGTCAAAAAACGAAGAAACGGAAACAGGAACACTGACTTCCGAAATTGAAATTATTTTTCACTTTGTAGTGTTTTATTTGGAAGGTTGTATTTTTTCTATGGACATTTTAGTAGTCAACAAAAACAATAGATTGCCAGATAAGAAATTACTGAATAATGTATCAAAGAGTATCTTGTTTTTGAACTAGCTTCTCATTATGCGAAAAGGAATAGAATATTTTTACAGGCTTATACAAACCCGAAAATAAAGAAAACTTATATAATAAAGCCAAGAAATTCTGCTATCGTTAACAATGTTTACAGAACAATAAGAAAAGGAATATTATCTGCAGACACATCTTACAATATCTTACTAAGTACAACACTCCAAGTTTAGAAAATAGACAAAGCGCGCACGTGTGCGAAACAAAAGGCAATAACGAATAGGGTTGGCGAACAATTCGTAAATAGTTATTAAATTATTAATAAATCTTCATTATACACGAACCAGTCTGGCGTGAAGCCTCGAGTTACTTTATGATCAAATTATTTATATTTAGTTGGTTAAGGTTTATTATATACTAGCAAACGCCTCGCGGTTTCACCTGCGTATTTTCCGTTCCCGTAGAAATACAGGGATAAAAAGTAGCCTATGACACCCGGGGGTAGTGTAGCTTCCCAACGGTGAAAGAATTTTGGAAATCGGTCCAGTAGTTTTTAAGTTTATTCGTTACATACAAAAATACAAATCTTTCCTCTTTATAATATTAGTATAGATATAGATTATTTCTTTTTTCTATTTCATTATTACATAAGTGAATTCGGCAAGGCAAAGCGTTTGATCCCATGTAAAAGTATGTATATACGAGCTTTTGGACGCTGCTTCGTCCCCGGTACATAACCCAATCAAACTACTGAGATTTTCTATAGTGGCCACCTTTACCCACCTTTCGGTATAAAAAGGCGGCACACTATACCAGGCAACCCCTTACGAGGTGTCTGGGACCATCTTCGGTAGGTCACACCTCCGAGAGCACTCGCCCCTGGTACTCAAGAGAAAATGTGAGTCGCATCGTGATTACTCACTACCATTTGTCCAGTACAGTCGAATATTAACCCACGGGTACGGACTACTGGTATAAAAAGTATTCTATCTCCTAATCCAACATAGTCTACCTGTATTCCAATTGCGTGTTGCCAGTGATGACGTATGGAACCGAAACGTGGTCGCTAACAATAGGCCTCATCAAAAGGCTTAAAGTTACCCAAAGGGCAATAGAGAGAGCTATGCTCGGCGTTTCCTTGCTTGATTAAATCAGTAATGAAGATATCCGGCAGGAGAACGGATAGCCGTTGGGGCCTAAAAGTACAGGAGTGGCGACCGCGAATTGGAAGACGTTGCGTTGGAAGGCCTCCCACTATATGGAGTAACGACCTGGTCAATGCTGCGGGCTTCCGGTGGATGCGAAACGCACAGGACCGACAGTGGACGTCTTTTGGCTAAAATGATGATGATAATGTATCCCAATTAAATCCTTTCAGCCGTTGAAACGTGATTGATTGACAAAACATTCAAACTTACACCCTCTTACTAATAAACACGGAATAAAGTTATACCAGGTATAACAAAGGAATAACCATACATTTTTATAGGTTTATACTTGGTATAACTTTATTCTGTGTTTATTAGTAAGATGGACAGACTTTAACATACCTAATATCAGTAGGAAGTAGGATCCAACAATATTATGATATTGTTGTTTGCAATATTCCTGTTCCGTGACACCTTCCACAAAGTAAATAAAAGTCCGCTCCTACATTTATAGAACACAAAGACTCGGTCTGGTTCACATTTACCTTTTATTCCGATTTGCCCGAAACGTCGGGGAATAAAAGGTATAGTGCCTTAAAATTGCAAACGCGACATAGACTCCAGTCGCTGTGTTCTATTAATGTGTACGTTTCGAGAAGTTTTGAAATGTTTACTGTGTTTTCTATCCATCTGTAACTTACCTACGGGGAAAAATATTTACACAGGAAAGAGGAAGTAAGACTTAAATAAAGGGTGAATAATAATATTTCTGATATTGGATATGGCGGAAATTATTTTGAAAACAATAGATTTGAGGGCAAGTCGTGGTGGCACAGTAGCTAAGACCTCGCCCCTCGTATTGGAGATCGTGGCTTAAAATCAAGTCGGGTAGTTTAAAAAAGTTAACTACGTTTTCCATCAATCTGCAGTTAACAGAGAAAATATTTACATCAGGAAAGTGCAAGTGAGACTTTAATTAAGGCATCTAAATAATAATGTTTCTGACATTGGGTATGACGAAGATTATTTAGAAAACATTTTTTTTAACCTGTATTGCCCCATTACTGGACAAAAGACTCCCCATGGCCTTCCAATCAGCCCGGTGTTTCTCCTTCTCCGACCAATCGCAATACTTAAACCTTTACATTAATATCAAAAGCCAATTATTTTTGACAGCCCTGTCTTTGGAAACATTCGCGGTTGGAAACTCATCATTA
This sequence comes from Orthosia cruda, assembly GCA_964057195.1. Classification (NCBI taxonomy): domain Eukaryota; kingdom Metazoa; phylum Arthropoda; class Insecta; order Lepidoptera; family Noctuidae; genus Orthosia; species Orthosia cruda. The sequence continues at coordinate 8,524,868 of OZ059846.1, forward strand.
TAAGTTAACCGACTATTTAAAGTATTCTTCCCGTCTCTGTATGCTAGCTGACCAAGAAAAAGAAAAGATGTAAAAAGTATTTATTGTCACAGAAACAGACATACAAGGCACACAAGCAAATATTTATTTCAATGCTAACTGAAGTGAAGATAATAATTTTCAGAGGGGACGCAAAATGTCAAAGTAAACCACTTGACAACCCTGTTGTTGCGGCGCGAATCTTGTTATTTATGTCAGTGACCACCATTGAGTGCTGTTCCCGTCTCTTTATGCTAATAGCTAGAACTATAATAGATACAATGTAATTATTTATTTTACTTTAAGCTGGGTGAATAATAATATTTTCACTGGGAATGCAAAATGTCAAACTAGTAGGCTCTAAAATAAGTTGAAGCCGCGGTCTTAAAACGCGGGAGCGAGATGAAACGAGACCCAGTCAAGAGTTTATAGGGATAGGGTTAAAGACTAATAGTACATTATTGCAAAGGCCGGGAAATAGACAATTGCAGGTCGAGTATGGCGAGGACAAAAGTATTTTTTAGCTCCAGCAATGTTGATCAAATCTATTGCAGGAGCGTTTTTGAATTTGGAACATTACTACGCTCCAGCAATGTTGTTGTAACTTTTAATAAATTAAATGTATAATATAAAAAATATGTTTTATTTCCCTGCATCCTTTTGAGAAAAGCACTATATATGACTCGGCGAAAATGGCAATTGCCTGTCTCGTATTAGTGAAGTCCTCGCCTACGGCTCGGCCATCAATCTCATACTCGACAATAATGTACTATTTTGTAGGTAAACAAAACAATACGGCTATAAAGTGTGTTGAAATTTCGCGTTTCATCACGCCTTAGTTAGAAATGACGTCACAAGCCCCTTTTCCTGAACTTTGATGTGCCTTAACTTTGTATTTTTTTTATTAATTTGATAAAGCAAAAAATATGCGTTCAATATTTTTAATAATCTAACCTGACGGACTGAATAGAATTATTGTTTGTTTATCCAGGAATAATCCCTATTCTGTAAACATTCACTGGGCAACCCTGATTTTGTTCCTTGTTATTCATGTTTGCTGTCCACTATTGAGTGCTGTTCTCGTCTCTTAATGCTAATGACTGACATTGCAACCTATATGTTATTTATTTTTGTTATATAACACAACACTATTTTCACCATTTTAATATTATTCAGAGGGTAATCTTTGTGAAAGCAGTAAAAGAAATAGGCGCACGCGATGTGTGGAGCTTCCTATTGTTTCGTCCGAGTTAGCTGTAAGTAGCTACGGGCTTCTCGAATACAAAGGTATGGAGTAGACACCACTTACCTTTTTATGGGAGCCTAGTAACTTGTCGCTATGTTGTGAAAATTCATATAAATCTATTTTATGAATTTGAGCCTTTTTAGGATTAAACTCGACTTTTTGGGTTGTTGTGTTGAATTGTGTAACAATTTTGGAGTACAATAAAGTACTTATAATTTATCTATCAGTCTACCTTTAAGTCATCAGTATTATTGGTATAATTTATCGTAAGGCATACCTACTTTCATATTTTTAATTTAAAAGGTATTTTAAGTCTTTGAATCAGTAAAATCATCTTCAACTTTTTATATTGAAAATATCTGGAACTTTACTGTCACGCCCGCATGCGTAGCGTACGTAAAGAATTTGCATTTTACATTTTACTATGATTTTATATCTACCTAAGCTATTTTCCCAAAACACAATACAGAAAAAATGCATGCAACATCTTTGTTCTATTCGTGAGAAATATAAAACCCCAGATGAGAATTTAAAATATTGTCAAAATGTTAAACATTTTCTTTATAAGCTTATCTCCAATCAAAAGTTTCCAAATTTTCTCACTTCATTTGCTTCCATTTTGCTTAAAGTAAACGTCTTTTAGATAAAATCTTTTTGAAGTAAACCCGCATTAATACTCATCTTCAAAAGTTTAACACTTTTAAGCTCTTAGTTGTCGGGCTTCGCAAAACGATTACTTTAATATATAGCATTATAGAAAGACCTTAATGGTTCTTCATTTCCACGTAATGATAAAAATACATATTTCTCATGTTATACTTCATTCCGGGGTTACAAAGGATCCGAATGGATCCAATAACGAGATGTATGGTTCGTATCGTTTGAACTTTTGAAGCCACCCACAACCCCGTCTATTGGATTGAAATCTTTTGTATACAAACATCAAAGATTTACAGCTAAGTATCGGTTAAACACAGAAATACAAAAAAAAATAACAGACTGTCCACGGTCTTCCTTCGTAGGATTCTGGAGTTTTTGGTCACATTGCCAGGAAGGACGGACATAACCTCGAACAGCTAATGGTTACTGGCAAGATCGAAGGGAAACGTCCGAGGGTCGAACCCTCAGATGGTCAGACCAAGTCCGCACATCGTTAAATACCAGGCTGCACAATGCTCTCCACGACGCCAAAGATAGAAGCAGATGGCGCAAATTGGTGAAGGAGAAGTTGTTTCCACGAAGACCAGGGAATCATGATCCTCAGTAATGAGGAACACGATGCGAGGCGGGGGGGGGATCGGTTAAACACAAAATAACCCAGAAAATCATAGCAACTGTTACAAAGTGTGTTTTCCGATATCCATTTACAGCCTGACACGGTGACACAACAAGCACATTTATCTCCTAGTTCGCACGCAGAATACCCAACAAATATTAATTTAGTAACCTGTGCATGTTGGAAATGAAATACGGCCGACATAGATCATTCTGTACGAGACCAACACCGTTTTACACCACAAACCGTGTCGGGTTGGCGACCCGCTCGCAGCAATAAAACAATCCACTTCTCCAAATGACAAAGAACTTTTGAAGATAAGCGACGAACGAAACACTTTTATTTCGTTCCCCCAAATACTTGAAGTGTTGGTAAATGTACTGGCACGTTTGTAGTTTAAAGAAGTGTTATCGTTCAGGCGGTTCGAGTCACGCGACGGCCATTTCACTCGCAGTACTTGTACAATGTACACCTCCCGACAGACCATCCACGATGTCTGGGAAAACTGTAATAGCACCCACGACATCTATTGTAACTGGCTCAAATGCTGAAATCGGAGCTTTTTCTATATATACTGTGATTTTTAATTTGGTAGACTAAACTGGCAGCCGCCAATGACCTTATTTTTTTTAATGTTGCAAGCGCGGAGCATAGTGTTGTAGGCAAGGCTCAATCATAAGTGATTCATCGAATCGATGTGACATGACTCCTCAATTTAATTTTACAAATTGGTGTAAATAAATGTTTTATACTGTTGCATTTAAATATATTACGTTTATATTCATAAACGTAATATATTTAAATGCAACAGTATTCATACACATAGTAAATAAGGTTTTATTGTGTTAACTATGAAATCAAAAATAAAATAAAAGCGGTCGATGAAATAAAGTCTGACATAAATGAGAAGAAACTAAATGAGGGCTGCTAGTTTCCAATCAAATATTTTTGTTTGCCGTGAAATAATTTCATTTTCGATCTACTTCGATTTTCGATTAACTTTCGATTACTCAGGATAGTTAGGATACGACACTATTTTTATGTAACGATGAAGTGACAACCCCCTAAATGTCAGTTTAGTCTACGAAATTAAAAATCACAGTATAGTTGGATGTAAGATATGATGTTTTGTTGTCAGCGGAGTAATCTCCAAGTATTTGGATGTTTAATAGAATAGAATAGAATATACTTTATTGTACACCTTAAAAGTTATACATCTATTTTAAAAGGAAAACTTAATCAACATCGTAGTTAAAAAAATTCTCAATTTTGCTTGATGATTAATAACCCCTTTCTATACGTATATATGATTCTGATTATATTGTTGATTAAAAGCATCACTTTTCTTACAATACCAGGTTCACCCAGTCTCAGTCGGTAGTTTAATGAACTTGAGCCTCGCCTTTAATATTCCGTGCCCCATTCCTTTAGTAGTTATACCGATACTGGCCCCACCGCACAAATAGTTTGGTTAGCAAGTCAGCGGGCGTTATGCGCCGCTCATAGCTTCAAGTTGAATCGCCAACCAGAAATCTGAAAATTTTTCGTTAAGGGGCAGACTTGAACTAATTTTAAAACGGACAGAACGTCTAAACGGATAGTAGTAATTTTTTGAAAAAATATTTGTTATTCTAGATCATTGCCTTAATAATTTGATATGTGAATATTTAATATTTTATTTGTGTAAAATAGTGTAATTAATTTGTAAAGTTATGTCTAATGCGGGCATCACACCAAAACCATTGGGCATACTTTTTTTTTGTTTTTTCAAATTCACAAACAATTCATCATATCAGCCGAAAGAAGTCCACTGCTGGACATAAGCCTCCTCCAAACATCGCTACCGGTCTCGTACGTCCCGCATCCAGCAACCTTCACCAGGTCACAGACAATTTGACTGTCTATATTATAGCATACAGCTTTTTATTTAAAAGTCAAACAATAATAAGCCAAGTTCGACTAAACTTTGGTTCGCACTGGTGTGAAACGCGTGTCCGTTTCACTATCACGGTCGTTGGCGGTTGTTGTCGCCTTAAATATTATCTGCGAGGGTTCAATTGATCGATTCACCCCGTCAGTATCCGACAGATAGGATCGGAATGTCCCTCGATCTATTTGTTTTCTATTTGTTTGTTGTGTAATCCGAAGCGTGCCGGCAAATTTGCGGAGTCAGCGATTGATGTATGCGAACTTCAAACTTTATTGTCAAGTTTCGGTTTTGGATTCCGTTCAGAGTATTAGAAAAGTTGGGACCGCTTACTGAGTACATTCACGCTCCAAACAATAAAACAATGCTGCTATTTTATTGGTTTGATACTTTAACTTTCTAGTTGATATTGGCTACGTGTATTGCGTACTTAAGTGTGCAAAGAAAACCTGATTAAAGAAGTGTTCAAATCCTAATGGTTTTATCTTGAGTTTCTTTTTGAAAAGGTCTAAGTGGTTATTTATTTCGACTTCATCCACAAAGGTACAAAGGCGGACTTAATGATGGTTTATCCTCAGATAAACGTTGTTTTTTTTGCTTGATAGGTCTATAAACAGTCAAAAAACCGGCCAAGTGTGAGTCGGACTCGCGCACGAAGTTTTCCGTACCATTATCGCAGAAAACGGCAAGAAAATCACGTTTGTTGTATGGGAACCCCACTTAGATATTTATTTTATTCTGCTTTTAGTATTTGTTGTTATAGAGGCAATAGAAATACATCATCTGTGAAAATTTCAACTGTCTAGCTATCACGGTTCATGAGATACAGCCTGGTGTCAGGCGGACAGACGTTTTTACCCTTTGGGTACGGAACCCTAAAAATTTGGTGTCAAGGTACAATCATTTTAAAATCTAGATGTATAAATCTTTCGTCTCTTTAAGCTTTCTACGATAAGTGTGTCAAGTAATTATCTCAACTGCAGATGGGTTAGCCTTTTAGCTTGCACTGCTAAGCTTACATGGCAATTGATTTACGGATTAGTGTGGTGAACTTAAAGATTTATGCGCATTCAATTAGTCTAATTGGCTTTATCCGTTAAGTGTGCAGGTATCTCCATAGTTTACTCGTAAGATGACTCCTAACTTGGTTCACGGAGATAATTACGTTAAAGAAGCTATACGAAGCGAAGATACTGAAAGGATTAACTTTAAAAACTTAGTTTTTGTTCTAGGTATCTACAGATTTTTTTCGGCAATAGTTTTAAAATCCTACAATGTATAATCTGTTTTTTATTTTTGTAGACTAAACTGACATTTGGGGTTTTGTCACTTTATCGTTGCATAAAAAAAGTGTCGTACCCTAACTATCTTGAGTGATTGATAGTTGATCGAAAATCGAAGTAGATAGAAAATTGAACTATTTCACAGCAAAAAATTTGTTAAGAAACCAGCGGCCCTTATTTAGTTTCTACTCATTTATGTCAGACTTCATTCCATCGATCGCTTTTACTTTATGGTTGATTTCAAATTTAACACAATAAAAGTTTATGTACTATGTGTATGAATACTGTTATATTTAAATATATTATGTTTATATTAAAAAATACATTTATATTCACCAATTGGTAAAATTAAATTGAAGAGTCATGTCACATCTACTTATTCGATGAATCACTTATGATTGAGCCTTACATACAATACTATGCTCCGCGCTTGTAACATTTAAAAAAATAACGTCTATGGCAGCTGTCAGTTAAGTCTACAAAATTAAAAATCACAGTATAAGTACCTATCTGAAACTGTATACTATATAAAATAAAGTTCTTTCATGATCATGAGCTTCAAACTACCCGTTAGTAACAAGAAAATATTATAAGATTAAAATATCAAGAGCGCTGCATATAAAATTCACGCGGACCCATGCATAATGAGAAGTTAACTGGAAAACTTAATAGAACCCTCGACACGTTTTATTCATGGCCATAAAGACTTTTAACTTTAATTCACAAGGTACCCTCGGTTCGGAAATTTATGAGGTGTCATTAGAAAAGTTATGTCGTTGATCAAACTTGTGCTGCCTTGTATCAAGATTATCTCACTAGATATTAATCAGTAACCGCTTAATTTGCGTAAGTAAACACAGAGTGTATTGTTGGACGAACAAACTGCCTAACAACCTTATATAATGATAAATGGACACACTGTCTGTGTACACGACAAACTGTCTCTTGTTTCGAAACGAGTGTTTTGTTTTTAAACAAACGGTAAAACGGTGCTTAAAAGCTTTCGGAAGATCTATAGAAAAATATTGTCAATTAACACAACCATTTCGAATGCTAAAGTAAACGTTAAGTTACAAAAGAAACAGTAAGTTAACTAACGCACCGACTATAACAAGCTGCGTTAAAGTTTTATGATAATTACAGAGCAAGTAAGTGAGGAGGCATGAATATTGTTCAAAATACAGTTCAAGTTTGTCAGAAGCGCGCAAAGTTCATAAATCAATTATGTATTTATATCTGACTTCGATGCGTAACTGAGTTTCCAAGTCAAGTTCCAATAAGCACAGAGAGAACTAGTGGAAACTAATCTTCTAAAGCTAGTGTAGTAAACCAGCGGCAAATCTCTCGTTTGTCACTTCGGGACCGCTGGCTAGACTCGTTACTCCGAGTAAATTTATCGCCACTTTATACAGCGCTGAGTCAGTTCCAGTCAATTCATGCGCTCTGTTGAGATCGATTAGCTGACGACGGCCACGTTTTATTGTTTAGAAAACGGTACAAGCGTCCAATGGCACATACATCGTTAATATCATTCTCTCCCGCCACGTTGAAATGTCAACCGAGCGTAATAAATGTCTCAATAACTCAACGCGGTGACAGATCGCTCGGGCTATCACCAAGGCATAAGTAAATTATTTCGTTCGTTAAACAGTCGACAAATAGGCGAGTTTCCTCGTCGGCGGATTCCGGCGAGTGTCCCCGGAGTCCCAATCAAAAGTCTGCAACAGTACTTAGGGACTTTACATTAGGAATGAGAGTTTTACGCCGCGAATTGCGTCTGCGGAGCGGAGATTCTAACTTGTTATTAATTAAGTGTCACCGTGACGCTGGCAAGGGAAGCTGTCTCCGTGGGAACAACGCCACATGACGAAAGCGATGTTTTCACAATGAATTTGCCGAGCGATTCATCGCAAATTGAGAGGATAATATTTACATCGAAATTTTTTCACGAGAACGGAGATATTTTCGGAGAAAAAGAAAAACGAAAGTTTATTATCAGGTTTGTATTTCTTGTGGGATAAACTTAGATACTTAACCGCGTTTCAATCATCGTAATAATTACTTGGCACGCGCTGTGTCTCGGACCAGGGACATAAATCAAGAAATAAAAACGTTAATGAGTCTCACATTCGCATATATAGGCTGTTGTATAAACATTAAGCACAGTTGGATACTTTATAGTACATTATTATGCTGGTGTGTCCCTTCAATGTCCTAAAAGTTTTTTTCATTTGTTTTTTCGTTGAGCTCGCCTGCACTTTTGATAATTGCTGTGTTTTATGGCTACTTCACCGGCCACACAAAACGTTCATTCCTACTGCCATGACGACATGAGAGGGTAGAATGCCAACAAAACAAAGACAAATATTTGATGATTGTTTTGGATGAGCCTGCGTTCTCGTTATCACTGGTTTTGTTATAATAAAAGAAGTTTCTGTTACTGATATTTAAACTTTTTGCATAGCCGTTTTGATTGTGTTTCAATGCAAAGCTTTTAGGATTTAGTTAAGGTAATATTACCATAATTACGTCACCGAGGATTCTCTGATCGCTTTTGTTATCTCCATGCTCCATTGTCAATTAAATTAAATCGTTTAGTAGCGGCAATACATGTCAAATATAATCAAAATAATAATAATATTTGTGTAGAAAATTGTTTCAAATAAAATCAAAACGTATTTTCTCGTAAAACAGCAAAATTCATCTGTGCAATATAACAGTGAAACATTTATATTTCCTGTGTTCACTAAACGAGGAAATATTATTTATTTATGTACATTACAACTGCAAAACACGTTGCACACTATATCGAAACAATTTATTTTATACATATAACACATTGTCGATGTATTATCATAATTAAATGTCAGATAAGTAAAGTAATATTTCGATTCGTATCTACAAATATGTTCATCATATTTAATAGGAAACAATTATAATTGATACTTAAGCGTCAATTTATCAATTTAATTGTTAGAGATAGACTCGTGTGTTTTAAGTTTCTCTTTTTGCAACTTATACTTGGAAAGATAATTCGTTCTGGATAATACATTTTATGTTATCGCTAGTTTTTGAAAGCGGTTTCACCTGCGTAAAAGAAGAAAATAATTCCACTTAATATATTACCGGGATAAGTCTATAAATATCCTATGTCTTAATTCAGGTCATATTTTATCAGTGTTCCTCATCTAAATTCGTTGAGCGAGGCACAATTAATATTACACACAGCTGCTGCGTCGCCAGTTCCTTTTTTGCTTGAACTTGGCTTGACACACTGCGTGTCTAGATTTTAACAAACATTCAATCACCTGGTACATTTTTTTTGTAATATTTATATGAATTATTATTAATATTAGTGAGGACACTAGGATGTCATAGTAGGTAAGTTAAGATTTAAAGAAGTTCGATAAAAATATAACAAAAACATGGTCGCCTGAATATCATATTTATTATATAACCCATTAACATCTATCAATCAAGCAGCACTGTACGACACACACAAAAAAAGAATACCTACCTACCTAAAAAAAATACATTCATGTCGTAATCAAAGATACGGCATTCTATTTATAACCGAAGATTAATCCGGTGTTGATATGTCTCTTTCGGGACCAAGACCGATCCGTCGGTTATCGTGGTCTCGGAGATATTTTTAGTGAAGCCACGCGGTGTTCCCGAGACAGTCCCTAGTCCCGATACAATATAACATGTGTAGACTTCGCCTTAGGCGCCGGACAGGGTGTGGAGCTTGCGCGGGTGTTAACGCGGGTGCGAAGTGTCGAACATAATGAAATCGCCGTTTGCGTCCATACTGAATTGACTATGACGGGAGCCTCGCGAGAGGAGACTTAGCGTAAGCGTAAGTCTATAGTTTATTGTATTGATAGTCTATTGTTTTACCGTGTTGAAACACCCTCTAGATTTCCCCACAACTCGACTTGGACTAAAATGAAGGTTATAGATTATTATTTATTGACAACTAACTTCTGCCAGCGGCTTCGCCCGCATTCATTATACATATAAACCTTCCTCTTGAATCACTCTATCTATTAAAAAAACGCATCAAAATCCGTTGCGTAGTTTTAAAGATCTAAGCATACATAGGGACAGACTGACATCGGGAAGCGACTTTGTTTTATACTATGTAAGGATAATAGAGAGTTTTTTTTTTCGGCGATTGAGTGGCTAACTTACAGAAAGTTAATTTCAAAAGGACTTTACAGATGTTAGCCTCTACTTCCCGCTCAACATGCACTGTGGCACACAAAATGCCGCCCGCCACCGCTCCCGCACGTTCTCTCTGGACAACTCCTTATTAGTGACATGTGTAGATACTGCCCTATTTGTGGATCAAAATAATCTCCTGTCTGCGCTAATGAAAGGTTTTTATGTTCTTGTTAGTTAATGGCGTCTGACAGTTTAAGGTTTTGTTTTGATAGTGTCATAGTTAGTGTTAATGAGTTTGGTTCGGAAAGAATGTGTTAGCTTAGCGCTGATTTATAGGAGCTATATCTACATTAATTTGCATATTGAAATGGTTTTGAATAATTTACGTAAAACTAAACTAATAATATTATTGTTAGATTTTAATGTGGTTAGCACGGATAACGGAGTTATTTCTAAAGTCAACAACGTCCATCGGAGTTGACCGCTTTTACCTATTTTTATTTTATTACATTAAGAGCCAGTTTAACGAGATGACACATCGCAGGATGTGAAGAATCTCGAACTACCAAATGAAGGAACAACCAATCTAATTATAGCTCAGAGGCTGATTGCAGATGGAAAGAAAGAAAGATAAAATAAAATAATAATACATTACGAGCCAATTTTTCAATTGCGTGTTTTACAGCTTTTGTATAGAAAATGTGTCAAATCGCCATATTCATTCTTCAGATAAAATTTATTGACTATTCAAAAATCAGATAAAACAGAAATTATAAATTGATTATCTATGTAGCAACTGATATTTATCGATAACTGCATTACCATCCCAGAGATTCCCAAGACAAAGCCAAAATGCCCAATACGTGTTGACAATTAGGTACATAATAGCCAAAGCCAAGCCCTCGACACTTACCGCCACTTCATTCTTTATCTTCCTAGAATTGTCAGCTAATATTTATTATCCAATACCTGTCTAGATATTAACTACATATAGCAACATTCATCGCTATAAATTAACAGACAATCTGCGGATTACAATCGGACGGCAATTCGTCATCTTAATCTATACGCTTCTGCACTACTACTTGTACTATGTAACTCGTGAATGATTACAGTATTAACATAGACATGACAATTATTATGATGTTAATAGGCTGCCACGATGGTCAACTTGGAGATAATAAATAGAGAAAATTCTTCCTCGAGAAGACATTTTAAAAGTTATACGTACGAACATCGAATAATTCGTTTTTTAAATCGCACGAATTGGACGTTCATTTTAAAGCTTATCCTTTGAGCTTTAAAATGAATCCAGCGTAACCGTTAGTGTAATATTTGCTCGGCATTGTGTAACAGTCTAACAGTGCCTATGGCAATGCTACACAATTATTACGAGGCGTAGTCGCTGCTACGCAAGTGAAATCGCTTCTACGTCACCTCTACAACAGCGCTACGGCTGTTTTTTGCAGTGTAGTCGCTGCTACATCATCTCTACGGTGCGTAGCAACGCTACGGCACTTCTACGGAGCGTAGACGTTGCTACGACACCTCTACGGAGCGTACACGCTGCTACGACACCTCTACGATGCGTAGCAACGCTACGGCATTTCTACGCAGCGTAGTCGCTGTTACGACCCATTGGCTATGACGACGCTGGCGCATCGGGGTGAAACATCGGATACGCTCGTCGCTCAGAGCAAATAAACTTGGTTTGCATTAAAAGAACCAATGAACTAAGAAGAGTAACCCTCAAACCTTTGCCAATAAATATCTAAGAAGCAAAATATTATTTCGTTCATAAACATAATTGCTCAAAGTAAACATCCAAACCATACATAAAGCCGCGGGAGGTCCCTACTTCGCAATAACTCCACAACTTTGTGTGTAAGATAATTGTAATACACTGTAATTATGATTTAAACGTGTTATTATCCCATAAGATGTCTCTAAGAGACTTTAAAATGTGATTTATGAAAGAGCAAAGCTTTCTCATACATCCCAGGCTGGAGTGTCCATTATGCAATGCTGACTAACCATTTTTTTCATTTTAACCTTTAGTCAAAGAACAAAGAGAACTTTTTTTAAAGTGACTAAGTTTATTGTGCAATGATTTTGAGTCTAGTGTGCCAGTAACACCGTTTTGTAACTTGTAGAAAACTTAAAAATGAAGAAATGTGTCCACGTAAGTCGAGATATTTTGCTTTTCTTCTCAATCTATTAGGAATCTTGCTCAGGTAAATTTACTTTTTGTAGGTAGACAGGGATACATAGACGTACTAAATACCATAAGGCATTTTGTACCAGTCAACCTTTGGATCTAAAGAACAGCATTGTAGGGTTGTAGTTGTACAAAATAAAACAAATGAACTCAAAAATGAAAGCTCAAAAAAGTTATGACCTTCTTACAGCCACTTAAGAAACAACTGATAAACGAAACAAATGCCATGAATGAACATGAAGAAACAAGACAAAAAACGAAACACGTGAGCGCGTGACAGGTCCGCAGAGTAACACAATAAATAAGACTGTACATGCATAACATGTAGGCATGTATCTTTGTACGTAACAACCTTGTATGCGTCCTCCTTTACATTTGAGAAGGTCACCGCTGGTTTTACAATTTACACTTACATCATTTCTGAAAGGCTTGATCTTTAGGTGTTCTATATTCTAATCCTTGTTTCCAATTGATGTAACTTCCTTTTAAATAAATATTTACTTTATGCGAATATACATTATGTTGATTTTAGATTGACTAGTCTACTGAAAAGTCATCTAAACTAATATTATAAAAAACCGGCCAAGTGCGAGTCGGACTCGCGCACGAAAGGTTCCGTACCATTATCGCAAAAAACTGCAAAAAAAACACGTTTGTTGTATGGGAGCCCCACTTAAATATTTTTTTTATTCTGTTTTTAGTATTTGTTGTTATAGCGGAAATAGAAATACATCATCTGTGAATTTCAACTGTCTAGCTACCACGGTTCATGAGATACAGCCTGGTGACAGACAGACAGACAGACTGATCGCGGAGTCTTAGTAATAGGGTCCCGTTTATACCCTTTGGGTACGGAAACCTAAAAAAGAAATGTCAGGGTAGTTCTGTTTCAACTATGAACAAAATATAACGGATAGGACGCCAAACTATATACAATGAATGCATCGAATGCCGAAAAAATTTACGGTTCCTGTAGAAACGGCGCGGGATCGAAGCCACAGGAAAAATATAGTTAAAAATATATATCTACTAGCTTTTTCCAGCAGCTTCGCCCGCGTGAATGTTGAAAATTATCCCAAGGGAACATATTCCCGGCATAAAAAGTATCCTATGTGTTATTCCAGACTATAATCTATGTCTGTGTCAAATTTCATCCAGATCCGTCCAGCCGTTTGAGCGTGAAGAAGTAGCAAATATATAAACACACACACACACACAAACTTTCGCCCTTATAATATTATTAGTGTCATATATTTTAATTCTTAATTTCACGTGTTTGGAAGCTAAATCACGAATACAGAACAAATATCATGCATCATTGAAACTCTGACGTCACAAACAAAAGATTGCACAACACCACGCTACATTGTCTCGCCAGAGATGCTCAACCTAAACTACGCAGTTTATGTCACCAGAACCAGCATTAAATTGTAATGAAGTACTGTGAATACTAAAATATCTGCCAGTTTTCATTGACGTCAGCACTGCAACACAACAATAATTTGTATGACTCGTTAACTGACAAAGTATCACGGAGTAACAAAATTTTAAACAGTTGCGTCTATAAAATTCTCGTGTAATAATTTGAACTAGCATAAACTTGCTGAACTGCCTTGTTGCTGCAAGACCTTATACTGCTACTGAGCATGAGGCGGCAGCTTAATGTCCGATGTCGATTCTCGGGTCGGTCAAAGCGTTATTGGATTTTTTAACCGACTTCCCAAAAAGAAGGGGGATCTCAATTCGGATGCTTAATCAATATATTTATTAAAAATTTATGTTCGGGCATAACTCCGTCACGTCATATATAAACGGATTTGCAAAATAATGTATATCTTTGTTTTTTATAGACAACACTGACCATGTTAACTCCTACAAAAGTTCTTTTTGGAAACAAAACCCGGGTTTCAGAATTATTTGATAAAATTTGTGAAGTCAAAAATAACCTAAAAACTAGGTCCATTTTGTTCGACGCTACCAACGACGTAATTTATATAGTCACGTTATATACGGACGTTACAGTTATTTATTACACAAAAGAAACGATTACTGTTTAGTCTTATCATCAAAAATCGATCGTTACGACAGGCTGTTATCGGCCAATTTACCATAGATAAAATAATGATAATTTTTTAAATAAATATACTATTCTATACTAGTTTTTTTTTTAATTAATGTAGAATCGGAAAATTATATTTTTTTTACAGTGATCATGACACTTTCAAGGTTATGTTAATCATAAAAATATCATGTAAAACGGAACGTCATTTATATGGTTTAAAACAAAAGCCATGTTTTACGAGTATACTCAAAATTAAATTCCTTATTCAAAAATCAAATCTCCGATGCGTAATGTCGTAAAAAATATGAAATATGTACTATAAAATTTTGGTCTTGATGCGTGAAACTTTTTGGTACCACTTTTGGTCATTCTCCAAAATTCCGAAGTTGTCCCATATAAGTTTGGTAAAATTCTGATGAAGAACTTCGGAGGTATACAACAGAACCCTCTCGAGATTGCTGCAATCACATGTCTGTTTATTGTTCACACCATTTCATAACATACGATCACGCCAGTATGCTCTAAATAGGTACGCAGATGTGAACAGTTCACCCTGGTACACTTTCTTTCCACCGGTTAAGTTCAAGTTACATGTCATTCGGATAAACTATTCTGGAATCACGGCGGGCATTACAGGTATCTTACTATAGAACTTATCCATTATAGACCTCTAAAAAGTAAAAAATATAAAACTTTTTACAAAAAATTACAATTGACATCCAAAAAAAAACACTACAAAGTGAAAAATAACCTCAGAAGTCGGTGTTCCTGTTTTCGTTTTTTTTAAAGTTATTTTTCACTTTGTAGTGTTTTTTAGGGTTCCGTACCCAAAGGGTAAAAACGGGACCCAATTACTAAGACTCCGAGGTCCGTCTGTCTGTCTGTCTGTCCGTCTGTTACCAGGCTGTATCTCATAAACTGTTGTGATAGCTAGACAGTTGATGTATTTCTGTTGCCGCTATAACATCAAATACTAAAAACAGAATAAAATAAATATTTAAATGGGAGCCCCCATACAACAAACGTGTTTTTATTTGCGATAATGGTACGGAACCCTTCGTGCGCGAGTTCGACTCGCACTTGGCCGGTTTTTATTAAATAACAAACTCACAAAGCCAATTACTTATTAGTTTTCCTGTTGAACCGTGTTTGTATTTGAGAGTTATTCGCCTTGAATGAAGTCAAAAGTTCAAGACGCTACCGAGATTGCTTCTAAGAAACTTTTATGTTATTCGAAAAAAAATGGACCAATTTTTATAATCGTGATCTCGTTAAGCCCCTCTCAAAAACGTTTTGATCTGTTTGACGTTAATGTATAGATATAAGAAAGAACAAAAAAGATAAGAGTAATTGATATTGTTTTTGTCTGTTTATAACTGACACTAAATCAATGATATTCAAATAAACAGATATGTTATGAGCGCGCGCATTTTGAAGACTCGAATAGGTCACAATTGTGACCTTTAGTCTTTAGTTTATGTCACGCATGGCGAAGAGCGATAGGCATTGTTGAAACAAAAACAAAATAAAAAAATGCCATCGTGTGTATTTGTAATTTATTTATTCATTGTTTAAAATAAATATTTTTTTTTAATGTTAAATGAATGAAAAGTGTGCTACCGCTGCTGCGGGGAACAATTTTTTCAATTGTTTTGTGAGTGTATAACGTATCTGTTTATTTAAATATCATTGCACTAAATTGATTGAATTACATCTTGTTTTATATCGTTTCGTTGAACGATGAAGTCATTCTTCATTTAAACTTCTAAACAAACCGAACGCCATTTTCCAATAGATTGTTTTCGAATCTTGATTTATTGCCTCAATTTAGTTTGGCTCCGAATAAATTTACCTGAACAAAACCGTGCCAATGATATAAATGTTAACTAATATTCTTATCAGTCTATATAATCATGTGAATCTTTAGCGTAGTTTTGAAAACTATATTTCTCACAAGAGACGAAACTTAAAGAAAACTTTGAAATTATTTTAAAGCTCTAAAATATATCCTTCTCTTTTTAACCGACTTCCCAAAAAGGAGGAGGTTCTATGTTCGACTTAAAGTTTGTTTTTTTTTTTTTTTTTTTGTGTTCACCGATTACTCCGTCAATTGTGGACCGATTTTGAAAATTATATTTTTGTTTGAAAAAGTATGTTCCGAAATTGGTCCCATTTTAATTTGGTGAAGATCTGATGAAGAACTTTGGAGATAAACAACAGAACTCTTCAATAAATAACGGCAAATCTCTCGGGATTGCTGCAATCGCATGTCTGTTTGTTGTTTATAACATTTCATAACATAACATCACGCCAGTTCGCTCTTAAGGGGTAAGCAGATCTCTCATTTCACCGGTTATGTTCAAGTTTCATGAAATCTATTCTGGCGAAATAGTTCCCTTACCAACTTGCCTATTAGGTACGTACAACTATAAAGTGAAAAATAAAAAAACTTTTTGCAAAAAAATACTACCGACTTCCAAATACAAAAAAAACTAGAAAGTGAAAAATAACTTAATTTTTTGAAGTCGGTGTCCATAACGCAAAAAAATGGTACCTACGAAAGACACCGACTTTTTGCAAAAAGATTTTTTATGAGAAATATGGTTTAGCTTATTTATTTTAAGGAAAGCTTACAGACTAATGACAAACATACAAAAAAATCGTGGGTAAGAAAAATGGCTAATTACAAGCTTCCACATGTATACATGGCGCTACAAATCATTTGCGTTGACATGTCGTATAATACAGCAATACATAGAAATAATAATAATATGTAGACAAAAATTCAAATAAAAGTAATTAAATATGTCGAGTCGTGCAACATCAAACAAATACAATTAACGTGAAGCAAAACATTTTCATCAAAGAAACAAAAACAATTTTACACTCATTCCCGACTGCCGCCAAAATATTCTCTGCTTATGGTCTTTCTAAGCTTATGTGCGCTGGTGCAAAATCGATCGACTTCCAAGTATGTTGGTAAGGTATTGAAAGCTGCGACTCTACGTATACAGAAGGCGTTACGCGTGTAATTTGTCGATGCGCATGGTGTCAATAACTAAAAAGTTGTAAATAAAAAAGTTAATTAAAAAATGCTACTTAAAAAGCGAACTAAAAAGACGTAAATAAGAAGAAAATCATGCTGTGCAGTCGGAGGATACATCTGGTTTGCAGCAAAGGCCGTGTTCGTAGACTGCCTGGGTTAGTGCGAAGAAGTATTTTGCTAAGTAGTTCGGGACAATCTACCGAGCCGTTTGCAAATTTTGCCAAAAAACATATGTCATTAATGTTACGTCTTTAGATAGACAGACTGATAACATTGGCGTCAATAATGCTATAAACCCTTTATATTTCGATAAAACCAATCACAGAGCTAATTGTATAGATATCTCAGTAAATACTATATACCCGCCATATTGATTCAGAGAGGTTAGATTCCTAATGGCGACCTCCTGATCGTTGGTCCACACCCAATTTGCCGGCTATTACCGTCCTTCAATAAAGACTTATAAAGCTATACCTCTTACTAAAGAAGATTTACATCGGGCACGTTTAATCGCAACTTCTGATCAAAGACTTTGCTTTATTTTTATTCTTTGTAAGTAAACAATCCAACCGCAGATTTATTATTATTTAGAAACTTGTTATATTATGAGAAAGTTTGTGTAATTTAATGTGGATATTGCTTTGTAATTTTATTAGATTTGCTCGTGGTTTTGCTTGCGTGAATTTGTTTTAGTTTTTCTGAGGTGAAAAGTAGGTATAGCTACTTACTTACCAATACCACGGATAATATAATAATAGCATAAAGATCCCATACAAAGAAACCGTGCCGACGTAACTAGCGTTTTTCGTCTGATTATTAGTATTTTTTTTGTACATCGATCGCGTTTGGTTCTGTTCCATAGATGGTGTTAGCAGCGATTTGTAAGTAAAAGGGGTTACTCGGTTTGTGAAAAAATTTTCTTTAACTACAGTGACGATTTGTTTTATAGTATTTTTTTGCACGTATTTACAGTTTCAACGCACCAAATTGCGTTACAATAAAAATTTAAACAATCGAGTGGATTGCCTCAAAAATTTAAAACCGCACCATCTATTGGCATCAATTTTAAATGATCCGTTCAAATAATCTTTGAAATGTGAATTAAGAGCCCAATATTTCATAATGTTGTACTTTGGAGAGCTGATTAAACAAGAACATCCAATTTTCATGTTCAATTCCAGACGATGTTAATTTTAGACACAAATCAATAACAAATCGGTGTATACCGCGCCATCTAGTGAGATTTATTTTAACCAAATGTTCTTTCTTAGCGCTAGGACCCCGTGTCTATACTATGATGGCACACTCGACTAAACCAAAATAAAACTAAAGCTTAAATATGTATGTTAATTCTAATATAAAAACTTTTGCAAATATTATTAAAACTTAAAAACAGTGACTGTAAACAAAGCCACGATGTAATTAATATCGTCAAAATTAGTTTCGTAGTTTACATGTAGCAAACATAATTAGTTGTCCATTTATAATATCAGCAAGAATTAAATTAAATTGCATTTACATTTAACGTTAAATTCCGTGTTAAATAAACTATGAATTTTCCTTTAAACGCCTCGTGGTTAAATTGATCGCGTGGTAAATGGATTAACGGAGTGTTAAAAAGGTTAACTGGGCGGTTACACTATAGTGAACTGTGATTACGACAAATGACTGATTTTTGCTAATCACGGATTGTGGACACTTTTATGTTATTTTACCGCAGATCAAATAAAAAGTCAAGATGGAACGTTGCAAACAACAAAGTGAAGCCGGTTCAAACTAAGCTTTGCCGTACAAATACACAATTACACGCACTCACGTACAACGATATTAGGCCTTACCTTGTCCTTCGAGCTTACAGATCAAATAATAAAGCTCAACTGACAAGCTAAAGGGTAGTTTCGTTATACGTGTGCGCGTATAAATGTGTATTTATACGGCAAGGCTTAGTTTGAACCGGCTTCACTTTGTTGTTTGCAACGTTCCATCTTGACTTTTTATTTGATCTGAGTATTTTACATTTAAAGGACGGGATAAATCCATACTAATTTTATAAATGCGAAAGTAACTTTGTGTGTCTGTTTCCAAGCTTAAACCGATTAACTGATTGAAATGAAGTTTGGTATGGAGATAGTTTGAGTTCCTGGGACATAGTATAGTATTTATCCCGGAAATCATCCTTAAGGGGGTGGAAATTTGTATGGTTAACCAATAATTTCTCAAGTAAGGCAGCCCACATACACCCACAATATTATTGCGCGATATAAAAAATAGGCTATTCAAAGTACTAGAATATCAGCGCGGCGTTTTTTTTTTTTTGGATGTCGCTGCACATGCTGAGATAGCAGCCTTTTTGGTCTCGCACGGGGTTTTTTTATTTTTATTATTGTTTAATTTTATGCATATTTCTCGTGTCTCCTGTGCATGTCACAAATATATATTTTTCTTTTTTCTTTCTTTTTTTTACTAACTGCTACTGGGACGAAGTCACGGGCAAAAGCTAGTGTATAATATAAACCTTCAAGATCTTCGCTCTACAGTTTTACCGCTAAACAGTCTTTTAAATGCGACGGCTGCGACACATTCCTGGCTTACCTGACTACGCAGAAAATATTCTTTAAGCTAAGCAAGCTAAGAAGACTAAACTATAAACTATCCTACTAAACTCAGTTTAAGCAAATAGAGCGTTCTGATTGGTTGACACCGTTGAGAAACTACCAATCATAACGCTGTATTTCCATACACTGCGTTTATTTGAACTTATCACGATTACTTTCGTTGGTGAAATCGGCCCCAAACCACGCAGTCTCAACCAAAATCACTTCATTTCAACTTACTAAAGCTTGTCGTTTCAATAATCACCCTACCGTAACCCAGCTCCATCAAAGCTTATACGCGGCAAACTTGAGGCAAGTTAGGGTTGTCCCCATAACATAGATTAGCTAGGGTTAGTTCCTCAGGCTTGTATGTAGCTTAGTCGATGCGTAGATCATCGTTGCGGTTGGCGCCGCACTAGCTCTGCTAAATTATATGGTGGCTTGTCATAGTGCATGCTGTGTTTAAGATTGAGATAGTGTAGTGTGGTGTTAGGGATGGTACATGTTTGTAGATTGTTGTCGATAGTTTCAACGGTGGTCTTAATTTAGATAGATATTCCTGTCTCGTGTTAGCACGCTATTATTGACGAAGTTTATGACGTTTTAAAATATTTGTTTAACAACAAGGATGATATTACTATCCGATCGGCGATAATACTCACGGACTTTTACAAGTCCGTGAGTATTATCGCCATTTATGGAGGGTTGTTAAATGCACCCCAATTTTTTGTTGGAACGTATCTCGATACTGTTTAGTGTGACTTTATCCACACCGTACTTATTATTCTTTAATAGTATTTACAGAATAATAATAATCCCTTATTTAATATTGGCGATAGAAAGAAAGAAAATCTAGTTTATTTGGCACACACAGATACAAACAATTTAGGTACAAAAAAGGGAACTTGATTTTAAAACAATTGCATACATAATGTGCCCCGCGGCTGCGCCAAAAAGGTCAAATGCCAGACAACTAGGAGTTGCCTGACGCTGGTTTTCAACTGAAAAAGATAAAGTTGTGATATCCAAACTTCAAGGAAGATTTTGCCTTATAAATAGATAGCCATAGTCTTGGTAGGTAAATCAAAATCAAAATCAAAATTTCTTTATTCAATTAGGCCATTAAGCGGTACTTTCGAACGTCAAAAATAAAAATTATATGAAATAATAATTGATTCTACCTTACCTATTCTTCTAATATTGAGTAGATACTAGATTCAAATTGGTAGGTTTAAAACTACATAAATATTGAATAATATATTAAAAAAGGCAATCGTATTAGCTGTTAGTTTTAATTGGTACAAATATAACACAAATTACAAACCCGAAGAATTGCCAAACTTAAGCGGCAGTGGGCAGGGCACATTGCTCGCAGAACGGATGGCCGTAGGTGCTGAAAAGTTCAGGATTGGCGACAGCGTTCCGGAAGACGCAGTGTGGGAAGGCCCAGGTCCCTCTAGGTGGAGCGACGACCTGGACAAAGCTGTGGAAATCCGGTGGATGCGAAATGCATAGGACTGAACAGTGTGGCGACGCTTGGGGGAGGCCTATGTCCAGCAGTGGACGTCTTTCCGCTGAAATGATGATGATGATACCAGGAATTCAAATCGTCCCAACTAAAACAGAAGTTACTTCTTTATAACACAAACACAAAAACTCAATAACGACCCAAAAACAAGAAGAAGAAAAGAAACCAACTCCTCGGCAACATAATCCACCATCAATGATGGTCTCCCATCAAAAGTATCGTGCGTGCGCCTTGCAATACGATAGTTTGTCAAACTGCT
Organism: Orthosia cruda; assembly: GCA_964057195.1. Taxonomy (NCBI): domain Eukaryota; kingdom Metazoa; phylum Arthropoda; class Insecta; order Lepidoptera; family Noctuidae; genus Orthosia; species Orthosia cruda. Next base: position 8,546,492 of record OZ059846.1, read on the forward strand.
GTAAAAGACCATCATGGCCGACTTCCCCTTCCAACTTTGAATTTGTTTTCAACTGAGTCAACTTTGATCGTTCTCAGGATTACGATATACAAAGGAGAAGTTTCCCGTTCCTTTGTGGTTGAAGAGATAAGAAAAACCGCTACTATGATGCCGAGACTTCAGTGAGAAGTGCTGTTTATCAAGTTTAAATTATGAAAGACTTAGACTTAGTTATAAGAGTGTAGATGTCGTGGACGAAGTTGGGGGGACGGGGGTATCTAACAAAGTGTAATCTGAGTGCGTTTGTTACTTGTTCGGAGTTTTTTCTATTTCATTGAAGGTAAATTGATATTTTTTTATGTGAAAGAGCAATCCCTATCATCAACATCATCAGCCTTTTTATGTTCCCACTGCTGGGACAAAAACCTCAGTCTCTGTGAGAGGGAATGGGCCGTAATCCACCACGCGGGCCCAGTGCGGGTTATTGGATGTCCCGTTCCATCATCGGACAGCTAGACGCATGGCGATGCGTCATCGATACATGGTGGACATCCCACCCATATGCACAAAACGTTTTGGGGACACTTTTATTATGCGTACAACTAAGGAGTGGAATTCCGTGCCGGAGTCTGTGTTTCCCGATAGCTACAATCTAGGGGTCTTTAAGTCAAGAGTGAATAGGTTTTTTCTAGGCAAGCGTGCTTCACCGTCGACCACATCATCGCTTACCATCAGGTGAGATAGTTGGCAAGCGCGAGCCTAAAGATAAAAAAAAAAAAGTGTTTGAATTTTTGGTTCTAGGACATGCCGGTTTCCTCACGATGTTTTCCTTCACCGTTTTGAGAGCAGTGGTCATGAAATAATTTACACAAAGTAAATCGCCTGCCTGGGTTCGAACCCACGATCTACAACTTGTAATGTCAAGTACAACTTGTCCAATCCCTATGTTTTAAGTAATTTACTCACTCAACTGAATCAAATTAACGCGTGTAGCTTGTTATTTATTGTCATTCATCCAGATTTATTTTCGTGCAGGAAGTTTCCCGCAAAAATACTTAGAATATAGATCTTTTATACCAAAACCACAATTTCATAAACTTATTCAGTACGTTTATCTACGTCCATTTAAGTTGCTTTTAATATAAAATAATTATAAAGTTGATATTATTAAAAACATGGCGCTTACAAGTGGTTTTAATAGTCACGATAAAAGGTAATTAAAACACGGATTAATTAACTTATAGCCCGCAAAGGAAGTATTTTATAGAGCATTAACTTAATATAAGTGATGGAAACAGTAAATTATTTGAATTATATTTTTGGTATAATTTTTCAAAAATAAAGTATATATAAATGTTGCTACAATATTATTTTGGGCCACATTTTCAGCTTCATTTTTAGGGTTCCGTACAAAAGGTAAAAACAGGACCGTATTACTAAGAGTCCACTGTTCGTCTGTCTGTCTGTCTGTCACCAGGCTGTATGTCATGAACCGTTATAGCTAGACAGTTGAAATTTTAACAGATGATGTATTTCTGTTGCCCATGTAACATCAAATATTAAAAACAGAATAAAATAAATATTTAAATGGGGCTCCTATACAACATACGTGACTATTTTGCCGTTTTTTGCGATAATGGTACGAAACCCCTTCGTGCGCGAGTCCTACTCGCATTTGGCCGGTTTTTTACTAACCATAAAACATAATAATATCTTTTACTTTAATTATTTTATTAATTTTACACTCTAAACCGCTTAAATAAATGCGGCGAATAGGTACAATAAACAACCGTACATTTTCGATGTTTAAATTTCCGATGTTTTTAGCATAAATATAGTTCATATTTAGGGCTTAAATGCTCGCAGTGCAGAAAACCCGAACAAAAAATCGATCATAAAAACGTTCAATCTGCCTAGCCTTTTCCCAACTATATTGGGTTCGGCTGCCAGTCTTACCGGATTCAGCTAAGTACCAGTGTTTAAATTGGAGTGACTGCCTATCTGACCTCCACAACCCAGTAACTGGGTAACACGGTACCCCTTGGCTAGACTGGTGTCAAATCTCAAGCTTCTGACTACTCGATCATAAAAACATTGTGCCAAAAAAAATCCTCTCCATAACTTCTCGTGGCAAGACGTTCCTGACATATTTTCCTTAAGTATCACAAACGACATATATTTTTTGTTATTTGCACAATAAATTGCCAAACGTTCGTAGGTGGTCGGGCCGACATAATTCAAACTAGTCCCGCCATTTTGATTAATATATCCGGCAATATGACACCTGTGACTCCCTGCAAGGAAACTATTGGCTCCACATAAGGTGACGACATCCGTATCTATGTTGTTTAGCCCATTATACATTATTAATTTTGATAACTGGTTGAAAACTACTATTATCATTCGTGGGGTGTTCGCAACTGTTTGTCTTGTATGTTTTGTTTACGAGTATTATGAAGGAATGAACGAGAAATACTTAAAAGATGCTTTTAGATTTTCCCCAGTGTTATAAACCAGTTTTTAATGCTGATAAAATGTTTTGCATCACTGTCGTATACTTGTATCATAATTGTGTTACTTTTCTTATCATTTTTTTACATAATTTATGATAGGTAGGCTCAGATCAAATAAAAAGTCAAGATGGAACGTTGCAAACAACAAAGTGAAGCCGGTTCAAAGTAAGCCTTGCCGTATAAATACACAATTATACGCGCACACGTATAACGAAACTACCCCTTAGCTTGTCAGTTGAACTTTATTATTTGATCTGTAAGCTCGAAGGACAAGCTAAGGCGTAATTTCGTTGTTAGTGACTGCGTGTAATTGTGTATTTGTACGGCAAGGCTTAGTTTGAACCGGCTTCACTTTGTTGTTTGCAACGTTCCATCTTGACTTTTTATTTGATCTGAGTAGGTAGGTATAAGTTATGAATACTTGATAGGAAGGGAATACCGGGACTAGCAAGATCAGGTTGTAGACTCAAATCAAATAAAAAGTCAAGATGAAACGTTGCAAACAACAAAGTGAGGCATATTTGTACGGCAAGGCGTAGTTTAAACCGGCAGGTTTAAACTACGCCTTGCCGTACAAATACACAATTACACGCACTCAAATACAACGAAATTACGCCTTAGCTTGTCATTCGAGCTCACAGATCAAATAATAAAGCTCGACTGACAAGCTAAGGAGTAGTTTCGTCATACGAGTGCGCGTGTAATTGTGTATTTATACGGCAAGGCGTAGTTTTAACTGGCTTCACCTTGTTGTTTGCAACGTTCCATCTTGACTTTTTATTTGATCTGAGGTTGTAGAATAAATATTCCTAAAAATCAAATGGGGCTTACGATTTTTCTCTTTATTAAACATAAAACACCCAGTTTTTTATGAAACAATTATTTATGTAGGTAATCTTCCTATATACATAATTATTATGAACTTAATCGGCGTGTTAGGTAATCGCTTCGCAAAAATACCCGCATTTTCTTTACAATTTTACTAAACAATGCATATTTCTCAAACAATACTGGCCAGTTATAAAAACAATTTAAGTACCAAAAGGTATCAGAAACTTCGTATGCAATTGTATCGGCGTTAATGAGTGCAATGTGTAATTAATTATGAATAGGTTTGCCGTGAATCTTAGGTCGATATGAAAGTGAGATTAGATTTACATTTTTTTTTACGATAGCGGGATTTTCCGATAAGGTTTTCATAGAAAGAAAAGTACACAGTGTATGGTTACACAAATACGTTTGTTTATCGTTTTTTATGAGTATTATTTTACGGAATTTATTTTATGTATAGCTAGATTTTGCCAGCAATTTCGCCCGCGTGATAGAAAATGATGGGAACAACATAAAAAAATATCCCATGTCCTAATCCAGCTGGGCGAGCACGGCCTCTGTGATAGGCTTGAGTCATGCATTTTATCACGGTTTTTGCTTCTAAACTGTGATAAAATGTGTGACTGAAGCCTGTAACAGTAGGCCGTGCTCGTCCGCCAGGTCATGGACTACCCGTGTTTCAAATTTCATCAAAATAGGCGTGATTGATTAACACACATTCAAACATGCATACTTTCACATTTATTATTTACGAGAGACCCGCCCCGGCCTTGCTTGGGTGCAATTTAATTGCCCATGGATTTTCCAAAAAAACTTTCATACAAACCTTGTCCTGGCGGTTACGAAAGCAACAAATAAAAACCGGCCAAGTGCGAGTCGGACTCGCACACGAAGGGTTCCGTACCATTATCGCCAAAATTGGCAAACAAATCACGTTTGTTGTATATTTATTTATTTTATTCTGTTTTTAGTATTTGTTGTTATAGCGCCAACAGAAATACATTATCTGTGAAAATTTCGACTGCCTAGCTATCACGGTTCATGAGATACAGCCTGGTGACAGACGGACATTCAAACAGACGGACCGCGGAGTTTCAGTAATAGGGACCCGTTTTTACCCTTTGGGTACGGAACCCTAAAAATCAGACAAATTAATCCACTCCTTAAGTGATGAATTGGTGACCTTTCATTCAATTGAGTTTTATTCATGTAGGTAGATAGAATTATATATACAGGTTGGGTAAAAACTCGTGGGTCAAACGAAACAGGGTGATAATTGGGGTAATTAGAAGAAAAAAAATGTTTTTGCTACTTTATGATCTACAGCAAATAGCTCTAAATATCGCCTTGTTTCATTTGATCCACGAATTTTTGCCCACCCCTATATATTCAGAAGTAGTCCAAGTAGTAGACTGAATGCAAAAAGCACACGTTTCTTCTATTTACACTTGGTTGAACAACCCTTGTAGAATAAGTAACTTACAAGCTATTTTAAAGCAGGTGGCTATATAGATGTTTTAGTAGTTACTTGGGAAACTTTTCAAGATACTTTTAAACCTGGCAAACTAAGTTCGTTTTACGCGCAGATTTTTCTTTCTTATTCTTTTGGATAACTTTGTAATCTTTACCCGTGAATATTAGTTAGTTAAGTAGTAGTCGTTCAGGTTCAGAATGTCAATTCCCAAAATGTCCAATGGTTACAAAAAGTCCAATTCCCGAAATGTCATCATCATCATCATGTGAGAGGGAATGGGCCGTAATCCACCACGCGGGCCCAATGCGGATTGTGGTTTCGTCACGATGTTTTACTTCACCGTTTTGAGAGCAGTGGTGGTGAAATAATTTACACAACGTAAAGCGCCTGCCTGGGTTTGAACCAACAACTTATAATTCGCGGCCGATACCACTAAGCCACCTCTGCACCAATGCCCGAAATGTGCAATTCCCAAAATGTCCAATGCCCAAGTGTCTACCTATTTAGCCTGTTACGTCCCACTGCTGGGCGAAGGACTCTCTCTTCCTTTCCTCTGCACGTGTGGGTTAATCGATTCGGTAGGAGTCAAGTTCTTCACTCTAAGACAGCTTCCAGTCCAATCTGATGCAGTTGCATGTTGCATACCAGTATTTTAAAAGGGCCAACTGCTTTGCCTATCTTTCTTCAATAACCTCGTAAGTAACACGGTAACCTCTTGGCACGACTGGGATTGGATTGTCCGGCTTCTGACTACCCGTAAAGACTGTCAAAGAGCTAACAAATGTCAGTGGGGAGCAACAATAGCATAACGTGTTTTCCGAGATATCAGTATATAATATAAATGGTTTTATATCGAAGGACCGATCTAGACATCTAGACGAGGCAAGCGTTACGTAATTTTTACGATAGACCTGTGCTGCTGTTATTACAAAGCAACGATCTTCTCATCTATTTAGCATTACACCAGTTTGAAGATAGCTAAAAAGCTAGGATAGTTTAAAATCATCATCCTCATCATCATCCTCATCAACCTATTAATGTTCCCACTGCTGGGATACAGGCCTCCTCTCTGCGAGAGGGAATGGGCGGTAATCTACCACGCAGTCCCAATGCGTGTTGGTGGATGTCCCATGTCTTCGATTTTTTGGTTCTAGGACATGCCGGTTTCCTCACGATGTTTTCCTTCACCGTTTTGAGAGCAGTGGTGACGAAATAATTTACACAAAGTACGCCACGTACCACGAGGCCACCACTGCTCTCTAGCTAATTTAAAATAAACACTAATTAATTTACAAAAAAGCCCCAATCCGATTGCCCATTAAACTACCCAAACATTTAATAAAACAAATGTACCATGAAACATTAATACCGTAACCACAAGTTGTCGGAGGCGACCGATATTAGGAGAAACTAATAGTGTTTTATTAGCGGAGGGATGCCCCATGCCCCGGGGAGATCCGGGGCTAAACATCTGTTATGCGATCGTTATAAGCCGACTATCGGCGTTTTGTTGTTTTGTTTGCTTTCGGATTGTAATTATTGGTTGCGTATTTCAATTTGTCGGTGAGTTCTTTTTTTCACGGAAAATAAAATTGGTTGAATACGCGAATGAAATTTTAGAGCGGAAATACGAATAAAAACATTGTCTTCTTGTACAGTCGCCTAAAAAACATATGGCCCAATTAATGGCTCAAAATGTCTCAAAAAATGTAAGAGACTTCATGAGTTACACATGTTTTCATACCCCATATTTTATAATAACTGGCGTTTAATTTCCAATATGGCACAAAAATACGGTATTTTTCACAAACTGACCATTTTCCAAATGGAAGCTCATCATTTAGGTAGCTGGTAGACCTGGTTAGCATTTACACTGTAATTGGTTTTTAACAAGCAAAATTTTGTAACTACACTTGTTAAAAATCAATTACCTACTAAGAATCTTGTTCGTATCTCGTCCGAAGGTGTAGATACAAACTGTCAAGGTTCCAAGACGTTTTAGGTCCAGAAGAACTCAAGTTTCCCTCTTATACTCTTATACTATACGGGTTTTCCCCGACTATGCTATGGAGAAGGAATTTCCTAACAGAAATCCCCGTTACACTTGGAACGACTAGATTCTAACAAATTTCCAACAAGTTTCCTCAACTGCAATATTCATCAAGAAAATCCAAAATTCTGCAACTCAACGCAATTTCACGTCAATAATTCTGTAACAAAAGCGAGTATGTAAGCTAAAACTATTCGTACACGTAGTGTGGGTATAACACGGCCCAATATTGTTGAACGGCGGTGTACACGAGTAATTAACTGTATAGCTGTGGAGAACACGCCTGCCCCCACTACGTAGCTTGCAACCATAGACATTGAGAATGGACTGATTAATACGGTAGCAAAATTTACCACTCGATGTTGAAAGACACGCTCAATATCTGTCTCTTTTTACAAGCTTTTTAGTAACTTACAATGTATGTAGATATGTATGTTCGGGTCAAATCTTGCAACTGATTCTTAAAGCAGTTATCCTCAACCTATTAAGATGAAATATTGCATACACGTATGGTGTGGATGAAAATGCACGGTAAGCTAAAATGCATAAAAAAATATCACAATCATAAATGCGAAAGTGACTCTCTGTCTATCTGTTTGTTACCTTTTCACGTCTTAACGGACTTAGATGAAACTTGACATAGGTACGGGTACATCATGTCCTGGACTACATAGGATATTTTTAAACCCGTGAGTATGTTCCCTTTGGTCAATTTTCGACTTAAACGCTGGCAAAGCTAGTTCTCTAAATGTCTGTGTACAGAACTCATTCGCTCCTGCAAGCCGTGACGTGGTCTAATCAGAATTCAAGAAAAATAAAACTGTACGCACGATCGCTTTATCTCTCTCACGCTTTTGTACTCGTATTCATTCAGTCCATTATCTATGTCAGTACTGGTGACCGCGACTCTGATACGTCAAATAGATAACGATTGGACGTTTATCACTTATCTTCATTGGGGTAACCTTATTTGAAGTGACGTGTTGTTTGTACTGTTTAAGTGTCTTTTTTGTTTTAATTAAAAAAATGATAAAGGACTTTGCTTTTAAATATTGACACATACATATTATCGTAAAAGCGATCGTTTTTTTAATCGCTACCAGAAACAAAGACAAATGTAAAAACTGGTAGGTATTCAAAACTGTGGCTATAGACCGGACTTTAAAACAAAACTTAGATTTCTCAGCATATATTTCAGAAGAATCATCTTAAATAAACGTATATCCACAATTTCACACACGCAGATTTTTTTTGGCAATAGCAACTGCAATTGCGTTGACTAAGTAGATACGTAATAGCGACCAGCTAGTCAATTCGTGGGTACACAAAGATAACTACAGCAAAATAGGTTAGTAGGTGAATCTCGTCTCTTTGTTGCAGTACATGTAAACGAGGAACGAGGGGAGCCGTTGACGTTATTGTGCAGGTGCAAATACGCGTGTGTGATCTAAGGCAGGCAGTGGCGTAGCAATGTAAGCTAGGGCCCCGGGGCAAAAATTAAATTGAGTTCTACATATTTAAACTTACAGCACTTTATCGAGACCTATGAATATGATGAAGGATCATTCGCTTAGGCGAATTGAGATTCGCGAATGGCAACTCTTTTGTTTGTATTGAGATACAAACATCAAAATAGGTTAGTAGGTGAATCTCGTCTCTTTGTTGCAGTACATGTAAACGAGGAACGAGGGGAGCCGTTGACGTTATTGTGCAGGTGCAAATACGCGTGTGTGATCTAAAGCAGGCAGTGGCGTAGCAATATAACCAAGGGCCCCTGGGCAAAAATTTAATTGGCTCCTACATATTTAAACTTACAGCACTTTATCGAGATCTATGAATATGATAAAGGGTCTTTCGCTTAGGTGAATTGAGATTCGCGAATGGCAAGTCTGTTGTTTGTATTGAGATTTTGGGATACAAATAACAGAGTTGCTATTCTTAAAGCTCTGTTAGGTTTCTTTTATGGAGTTGGGTTTATTGATTAGGGACAAAAAAAAGTTGATAATAAAAACCGGCCAAGTGCGAGTTGGACTCGCGCACGAAGGGTTCCGTACCATTATCGCAAAAAAATCACGTTTGTTATATGGGAGCCCCACTTAAATATTTATTGTATTCTGTTTTTAGTACTTGTAGCGGCTACAGAAATACATCATCTGTAAAAATTTCAACTGTCTAGTTATCACGGTTCATGAGATACATCCTGATGACAGACGGACAGGCAGACAGACAGACGGATCGTGGAGTCTTAGTAATAGGGTCTTGTTTTTACCCTTTGGGTACGGAAGCCTAAAAATGAAAGTTAGATATCTTTTCGAAAATAGTTCATAGAGGCCAAGAGGCCCCTTGAGCTTGGGGTCCACCTAACTCTACGGTAGCTACGCCACTGAAGGCAGGATGGGATTAACTGGACTATGGGAAATGCAAATACACGTCGGTTCAGATGTATAGAAGCGATGAACTGCGCTTGCTGAGTGAGATGTGTGCCGATGGCGGATTGGCGGGCCTCTTCGATAGATTTACATTGGTTACGGGTGAATAAATGTTTAACTATGGATGTAGGGTAAATTGTGAGGTGAATACTGTTTATGTTCCTATTTTAAATGTGTTAAATCATAATAGCTACGTAAGGAAAACGAAGAGGTTACAGCTATAGTCCACGATTATTATTATTATTTTTTCTTTTGGTACAAATTGGTTATCAAACAGACATGATCAATATAGTACGAATAAGTAAATTAGAAAGAAAGTAAAAATCCACCGATAAGTGGATGTTTATATGTTTTATATGTCATGAAGTTTATATGTCAACGTATCCATTGACAACCACTAAACTCTATTCGCTGGAGCAAAAAATAAAAGGTAAACAAACTATAAAAAAGCTTTTATCTACTCTCATATCGTAATATTCGAATTATAAAATTCAAAACGAGTTTATATTGGCATACTTTATAAACACAATACCGAAATTTAAAAATAGAATCTTATTATAACACTATTTCTCTAACAAAATAATGCTATAAAACAATTTTTTTTCTATTACGATACAGGACAAATCCAAGAAGTTAATCACTAAGGAGTTTCCATCAATATTTTTTTTGTAATGCCATTTTATAGTACCTATTATAAAAAGATTTGATTCCAATTTTAAATTGTCTATGAGAATGCCCGCTTTAGACGTAGCACGCACTGTGATTTTTATTCGCGCGAATTTTGTTTCCTTCTACCTGTTCATAGAGCTCAAAATATTCGGGCGAATAAAATTCGCGCCGTGGTGCGGTGGATTCTGTGTCAAAACACGGATTTCTTGCGGAATTATTTCCGCACGATTTCGTTACCGATGCGAACAACTTCATACAATTACATAGGTCGCAGAATGGGCGGAAAAAAATCGCTCGAATAAAGATCGCAGTGCGTGCTAAGCCTTAGCGCATGCGCGGTTAATGCGGTGATGTGCTGGGTTTTAGCGCCATTCATACGTTTTGCAAGTTTTGCTGTACTGAATTTCATGAGTTATTTAAATTATTGTGTGTGAAATGTCTGATATCAATGAATGTGAAGAAAATTTGACACCGCCCGATATTTTAGATGCGGCGAAGGAAATTACTCTTAATTTATTACCAGCAAAGTCGAGAAAAGTATATGACAAATGCTATCACGATTTTATGGCATGGAAAATGCAAAAAGAGGTATTTAGTAGGTTCAATCCCAATTTATGAGTGTAGATAAAGTAGTGTATGAAACTGCACATAACTAGGTATTAAAACATTCGTGTGAAAGCTATTAAAAACCTCGCCTACGGCTCGGTTTTTAAACATACACTCATGTTTTAATACCCCTCATTATGCAACAGTTTCATAAACTACTATTTACAGTGTCTTCTTTGCCGTCATTAAAATCTAAAATAAAAATAATCTTGAGATGTTTATTTCATAAAACAACCAAATACACACATGCACAAATATGTTAAGTATTTAAATTATTATTTTCTTAACTGTATTTTACAACAATATCAATATTTTAAGGAATAAACAAAAAAAATGGAATTATTAAAACCAAAACCAATAGCCGACATTAAAAAGCATCTCGAAAGCCGGAATTATTGTCACAAATCTGATCCTAATCCCCAAACTAGGCCTAGGCCCGTATTTTGGGGGTCTGCGTTCAGCCATGGGTTCTATTTTCAAATTAAGAAAAAAAAACAGAGTACTACAAAAGTAACCATTTTGCGTTGCAAGGTAATATTTTTAAATTGTCGGCTTATAACCGTTTGACATTTGTTTGTTTACTTTTTTTTTTCCAGCTTATACGTATAGGGTAATAGAGTATAGGTTCGTTCTAGCTTTAAGTGCTGAACAAAACAATATGATGTATCTAACAGTAATTCCAATGTTTCAGTAACCAGTAGCTTGATATAGTCATTATTTCAATTATGTGAACACCACTGATATTCTAACTATTATAAAGTCATTACGTATCGACGGAGGCAGACGTAAATTACATACAATTATGACTTCTATTTCATTGGCTGACTTAAGGCGATAACTGCCGCTATAGACATAGAAGGAGTAAACCACTCTACTCCTTCTATGTCGCTGACGCGTTGCACACCCGCGAGTCCCTGAGTTTAGTCGGAAACAACTTAGCATATTTTTCTTTTATTTTAAAATAAATACAGTTTACTAAAATGTTTGTAATCAAATTGTCTTTGATATGGGAACATTTCATTATAATGCACACGATAGTTTTGGTGTGTTTGACATTTCTTGTCAGCGTTTGACATAACTTTACAAATGAATTACACTTTTTTACACAAATATTATTTAATGAATTCACACATCAAATTATTAAAAAGTTATCTAGAATAAATTATGTGTTTTTTTCATGACGTCTAGGCATTTAGACGTGGTGTACATTTCACAATCAGTTCAATACGTATCTGCCCCTTAAATGCCATGGTTCGCGATTGCAAACAAATAGGGCTAGACATCGGCAAGTATTACAAGATTCCGAACTCGGAATTTAATATAGATAAACGCTTTTAGAATACATTACCCTTTTAAAGTTGATTTAACAGAAACGAGTTGTCCTTTTCTAACAGAATGTGAATTGGACATATTACTAGGCTAGCATTTGCCGCAGCTTCACTCACGAGGAAGTGACAGGACATTCAGTGGTAGTGTAGCATTAAATCAGTGAAAGAATTTAAAAAAATCGACATTCAGTCATTCCAGGGATTAAACTTCATAAACAGAATATAAACAAACAATTTAACCCTTTAAACTCGTAATATTAGTTAGGATTACGATTACCTACCCTTTTAGGACTCTTTCAATTTAGACGTTTGGTGCGAAACTGCTGCGGCGCCGCAGCAGCGGTGCGTTTGTCGTAGGCACTGCGCACGACGTGTCGTGCGTGTCGTGCGCAGCGCAGTAGGTACGACAGACGCACCGCTGCTGCGGCGCCGCAGCAGTTTCGCACCAAAGACCCCTTAAGTGCCCCTTTTCTAACAGAATGTGGACTCGTCACATAAAAGAAATATCTAAATGATTAATAGTATCAGTCCAAACTTTCTTATTTGGATTTAGATTAAAACATCTGTCTCGCCAAAATAAATAGTCTTGAAAATCTCTTCGCCGACCTTCTCAAGTTCGCACTGTGACCGTAGTCCTCTAGAAAAATCGATAGGGTAAATCTACCTATACGTAAATGATATCTTACCACATTTTTTAATACTATTTTCTGCCCGCGGCTTCGCCAACGTAAAAAGTGTTTTATCATCCCAAGAGAACACACTCAGGTACGGTTGGCGCAGTGGAACAATTTTTTTTATGACCTTCTGACAATTGTTCCGGCTGTAGGTGTTTGTGTATGTGAGTTTATATACTCTTATTATTTATATTCACTTTTGTATATGTTTGTAAACGCACCCACGAAACAGGAGAAATTCCTAGTACAGGGCAACGTATTTTTTTAAAACACAAAATAACAAAAAATAACACTACCGGGCTAAAAACCTATGTTCTTCCCAGGGTCTCAAACTTTACTATCTCCATAACAAGTTTCATCTAAATCGGTTTAGCCGTTTCATCGTGAAAAGGTAGCAAACAAACAGAGTTACTTTCGCATTTATAATATTATGTATGGAATATGGGTGTATAGGCGTGTTGTTTCATAAACAAACAATGAATGAATGGAATTATTGATCAATACCGTCGTACTCGTAACAAACCGGATAGCGTGCTTGGGTACTAGCGGATGCGTGGTATGCACGGTTTTGGATTGGTTCCGAGCTCCGGCACAATTGTGTCGATTTGAAGCGCCTAATAAATTCAACTAACCGTCTATCAATCGTTGGAATTTAGAAAGAGGTTGAAGAAAAAGAGATTCTTTGTTAATTGACTTGTTAAACTAAAATGAAAGACACGGTTACTTTAAAGAACTCATTCTTAGTTGTTATTCGCTATGGTGTACAATAAAGTATTGTAGCTATGTATATTTCTATCTTTTCTGAAACCCCATTTTCAAGCCTCTTTTGACACCACTATACGCGGTTACACAAAATATTGGAGAGAAACTGAGAGGCCGTTTCGCTCCAATCTCTAGAGTATTTCTAGTCTACCCTTTCTATTTTCTCCTATATGTTTCTCGCCTGTTTCTCTTCTAACAGCTCTTTTTCTTTTTCTTCTCTCCGCACACTAGTGGTCTCTCCGTTAGCAAGCAAGCTTACAGACACAAAAGATAATCAAACAAAACCTAATCTTCTTTCCGTGCAAAATCGATTTCACATGGTGCAAGAAACCAGTATACCGACGTGTACCTATCCCATGTTATTGAATCTAAAGGTCGTGATTGCGGGTAAGTAGTAACAGGTTTGTAGGCCGAAGCGAATCGACATGCTCCTAGTAACCCTCTTACTTCTGATGCTACTTTTTGTCTTTATGTGCCCCTGGTTGAGGATGATATGTCTATACATGTTAGCTATATATTTGCCTTAACTCCGATTTCCGAATTAAGAATTTGAAGTTGAGTATCATGTTTACTGTTGATTGTTGTAATTCTATATTAAACTTTATCTTTTTCAACAATCACGTTTACTTAAATATTATATAACCCTACTTAAAGTTTTTCATTCAGACTGTAAAAAATTTGCTTCAAAAAAAGTATAGTCCGAAACACCACTCAAAAATATTAAATATAATGAAACTCCTGTTTCGACCGGATCTGACGAAACTCAGCGGCCGAAACGCCTAATAAGCCATTTGTCAAACAAACTCTAGTCAAAAATCTGTCAAACTTTGGCATCTAAATAGGGTTTGAAATGTGCAAAAAAAATCTAAATACTCAATTTAGTAACAGGCCTAGTATTCGTAAGGTTATTAGATGCTTTACATATCAACGAAGAAATATAGAATCCATATTCGCAAATAGGACACTTTCAAAAAGTAATAATTATTCGCATGTTGCAAATACAGTATGAATATAACGCAATTTTATCAATGCGACTGGCAGAAAATGTTCTCCAAAAAACTTCAGAACTCCGAATCCATCGACCAACTGTAATCAAAACCTTCGCCTTTTCACCAAAAATGTTCCGAGTTGCATGTGTAGACCAACTTTTGATCGTTTAAGATACAAAACCAGCGGTTTCCGGACCCAAAAACGATGCCTTCATCCCTTTCACGAAACATCCTTAAACATACATATATGTATAAGATTGCTTTCACATCCCGTCGACCCTTTTTGCTAGCTTAAATTGAGGATTTAAATTCCTCTACGCAAATTCGCTTTACAATCCGTTACCCGACTTGATGCCTAATATACATGGTATACAAAACAACCGCACTCAGTAAACAAGCACAAACGAGAGATTAGCTTTTCATTATCATAACATTTGTGGAAACATTATTTCAGTAAGTGCTTCTGGAAACATGGAAAGCCAATGAATATTTCCCGGGAACATTCGTTAGGTCAATAATTTTGTGGATTAATGCATAGTTTTGGTAGTTAATCATTGCGGTTTTAGTGAATAATGGGTAAACGAATTTTGTAACTATTTTCTTAGTAATAAATAAAGAAGCACTATTGCTTACTGCTGATGGCGGTCTGCTACGGCTAAAATTATGATGCCTAATGAATACCTATGTATTGCATCGTCATTTCAGCCGTATGACATACACTGTTGACATACTTAGTCATCTCCAAGCGTCATCATATCAACCGATCTTTTGCTTGTCACATGCGAACTTCCGTGGCCCTCACCAACAGCATGTATTTTTCTTGCAGCATTTTTTTCTTGTAGGTGTGAGGAGCTCGTGGCTAAATAATAACAGCCGCACGGGTCGATCTTCAAGGTTAAGCAACGCTTGACGAGGTCTGTCCGTGGATGGGTGACCATTTCAACATAACGAGTTTCCTCCGTGCCTCGGAAAGCACGTTAAGCCGTTGGTCCCGGCTGTCATTTGAAGATATTTGACAGTCGTTACGGGTAGTCGGAAGATTGAGATCTGACACCAGTCTAGCCAAGCGGTACCGTTGTTGCCCAGTTACTGGGTTGTGGAGGTCAGATAGGCAGTCGCTCCATGTAAAACACTGGTATAGCTGAATCCGGTTAGATTGGAAGCCGACCCCGATATAGTAGGGAAAAAGGCTAGGCAGATGATGATGATTTTTTTCTTGTGGGTAGTTGTACCAGTTGCATTAAAAAATAAACGCTCTTAATTAAATTGTAATAATAATTTAATATAATTATATTTACAGTAATTAAATGTCATATTTTAAAAGTTCATATTCAGTACCTGCTGGTGTAGCGTTATCTTCTCTTCAAAACACTATTAATATTATTTCATCATTATGGATCCGCTGGCAAGCACTTCGAGTGATCTCAAGGAGTTATTTCACACACGCATGTCCGTCTTTGAGGCTGAACTGCAGAAGGCCCCATCCATCACCAGTCACAAGTTCCAGCCTAGCAGCGGAGTTTGCTATCTTCCGGATTTTCATCTCGCAAGCTCTCAACAGCCTTCAGCGTCAGGTGGAGCTTCTAGCCCGAAGTGTTAACCAAATAGAGATGCGAGAACAGAGGAAGATCTTGCTTTTGCATGGCGTGAGCGAGTTGCAGAAGGAAGATACCGCCAAGGTGTTAACTGAGGTGATGGATAGCAAGCTCCAGATGACTGTTTTGTTTGGTTTGCTAAAGCCAAATTAATAGGTTCGGGCAACACCTTGTCCGATTACAAAGGGGCGGCATGACATATTCTTAGCTGCAAGGGAAAGATTTGGCGTTTCCAAGAGCTGGACTATGTGCTAGTGTTACCCGGTCACTCATCTAGTTTTTATTTAAAATCTTTATAACGTAATAACGCACATCAATCGACCAATCACATGAGATGAATTGCAATCGAGCGAGATGAAAGACACGATGTGGTATTCCGTCTATGTGATTGGTCAGTAAATATAAGATTGCGTATAAGATTTTCTAAGAAAATTTTCTTCGTCTGGTTAACAAAACTCGTGTTACTCAAAAACTAAATAGAGATCTAGAAGAAAGAAAACCGAGACCTAAGAAAATATCAAGTTTCTGATTTATCCAGAGCAAATAGAAGCTCCGTTACCTTCAGATAAAGTAGATAAGTTTATCAGTTTACACGTGGATCCAACCGTTTACCACCCACTTTTATTTCTTCACTTAGTTGCCTTTTACGGCATCCAGGCCTTCGGAGATGATCCATCTATTTCTAGCCGAGCTTCTCATGAACTGGCAAAGCTATATTTATAAATCTTATCTTAGTCTACCGATATTTATAACCGGATTTTTTATGTTGTGCATGGTTCTTCTTATTGTAAACGGGATTTTTGTTACAGTGAAGTTTTGGGTTCGCGTGAATCATTTGATTCATAGTTCTCCATAATCCATAAATCTACAGTTTTAAGCTATTTTCAACTTCAGGAGGAAGAATCGGTGCTTTTGCGAGTCGCCGGTCTCTTATTTTTCACTCTCTCTCTCGCTATGGTTCCATAAACTGCCGAGGAGCAGACAACCACCCAGCTCGTCAGTGACAGTGGGAGATGCACAAGTCCAGGTGGGTCGTTACATTAAGTATCTTGGCCTAACCCTGGATGGTCGGTGGGGCTTCGAAGAGCACTTCGAGCGCCTGGTCCCCCGAGTTGAAAAGGCAGTGGGTGCTTTGCATAGACTGCTGCCCAACCTCGGGGGACCACGGGAAGAAGTTCGCCGCCTCTATGCGGGTGTCGTGCGATCGATGGTCGTTTACGGGGCGCCTGTTTGGTCAAGCAGACTAACAGGCGTCCGACGCTGCAGGACAAAAATTAATAGCCTGCAGAGGAGAATGGCCATTCGTATCGCACGAGGATACCGGACGGTATCATTTGAGGCGGCAACACTCCTGGCACGCTTTCCTTCGCTAGACATTCTGGCGGACATGGACGCGAGGGTTTATAACCGAATCCGTGCCATCCGCCAGAGTAGTGATAGCGTGCCAGGAATTGCCTTAGTAAGACTGAGGCGGCAAGAGCGGTGACACGCGCTCGAGCGGTGGCGCGAGCGGCTACAGCAGCCGCAATTTTTGCGCAAGCGTGTTGTCGAATCCGTCTTGCCGCACTTCGAAGCCTGGCTGAAGAAAGAGGAGCGCATCTCCTACAGGCTCACTTAGGTACTCACCGGGCACGGTTGCTTCGGTGAGTACCTGAATAGGATTGGGCGAGAGGCCACGGCTAATTGCCACCACTGCGGAGGCGACATTGACTCTGCCCAGCACACGCTCGAGGAGTGCCCTGCGTGGGCCTCTGAGCGGCAGGTCTTGGTCGCTAGGATCGGGCGAGACCTGTCTTTGCGAGCAGTGGTGGGGGCCATGCTGGCAGAGACAGAAAACTGGAGGGAAATGGCTTCCTTCTGTGAGACTGTGATGGCCCAGAAGGAGACCGCCGAGCGGGAGCATGAGAGGGCCGATCCTGCTCGAAGAAGAAGGCGTCGGGGAGTCAACCGCCCCGATGCCTAAAACGGCGAAACCCCGCCTGCATTAAGCAAGTGGGACTCAAGGGTCACGGGCGCTCAGATTGGGGACTCTGTCCGTCCACCAAGTGACACCAGGCAAGACGGTGGCACAGTGATCACGTGCTGCCGTGCACAGCGAGGGTCAGGGGAGGCGCTCTCAGTCTCCCCAGGGATGTGCCCTAACAGGCGATGCACAGAGGGGGTCCCGGTGTGGTCTTTTAAGAGGTTACGGGGCCCCTTCTACGTGCTGATGGTGATCACCGGGGTGGTTTTAGTGAGGTAAAAATCCCACACTCCCTGGTCTTTTCCCCAAAAGTCCAGGCGCCTTATTGAAGGTTTCCAACCGAAAAAAAAAAAAAAAAAATCCACTACAAGTCGCTCAAGAATGGTGATGGCGGCTGACAACCGGTGGAGCTTTAGTGCCATGAAATAATAATCATCAATCATAAATCTCAATCTTACTATAGAGAAGCTTGTGACTAAATATTAACAGCCACAAAGTTAGAGATTAAGCAATGCTTGTTGTGGGTGAACACCTTAAATGGTACACTCCGAAATCCCTCCGTGCCTCGGCAAGCAATTTAAGCCTATTGGCTGCTTTGCAGCCGGAACAATAGGGATGATGACAAAAACCGGCCAAGTGCGAGTCGGACTCGCGCACGAAGGGTTCCGTAACATTATCGCAAAAAAACACGTTTATTGTATGGGAGCCCCACTTAAATATTTATTTTATTCTGCTCTTAGTATTTGTTATTATAGCGGCAACAGAAATACATCATCTGTGAAAATTTCAACTGTCTAGCTCTCACGGTTCATGAGATACAGCCTGGTGACAGACAGACAGAAAGACGGACCGCGGAGTCTCAGTAATAGGGTCCCGTTTTTACCCTTTGGGTACGGAACCCTAAAAAACACTATTTAGTCCGATAGATTACCTACCTTCTTCTTCTTCTACTTCATCGTGTCGATGATTCCATTTTCAGATTTTGATTTAGATATTGTGCTTCGACCAGAACTCAGCCACGTCGACAGCCCTAGCGTTGGCCTCGCACAGGTCCTTTATAGTGCAGGATTATTATATTTTCTCACCGCGATGATTCCCCAAAGGCCATTACCTACCTAAAAATATTGGACACGTGTTTTTTCTTTTGTCACGTTAACAAATAATGACGACGATACAGTGCGTTGAAATATCGTGTGAAGTCACGCCGTGCTAAACTTTTACTGACAAAGTGACATGCCCCCCACTCCTGGGGGGTGACCACAAGCTCTTAGAGTAAGGTTATTTTGATATCGAGTAAGTGACAGATGTATACACGTCAGATACATCTGTCCCTTACTCGATCTCAAAATAACCTTACTCTAAGAGCTTGTGGTCACCCCCCTGAACTTTGAAGCGCTTTATCTTTGTCAATGTTTATTTATTTGATAAAGCTAAAAATACTTGTCGAATATTATTTAATAATCTCATTGACGGACTAAATCGAATTATCATTTTTCTACCCAGCAAACATCCCTATTGATTTGTACATCTTTGACATTCGTAAATTCTGACACTAGTCTTGCCAAGGATTATCGTGTTACCCACTTGCTGGTTTGTGGAGGTCAGCTGCCTAACCTTTGTAAAATGATGGTATCTAGCTGCATCCACTTAAACTGGAAGCCAGTAAAGAGCTAGATTGAATGACATACAATTCCACTACAAGAGCCTCAAGAATAGCGTCTCAGGACAGGAGCTCGAATGTCATAAAATAGTCATTGTATTACCAGCCGTCATAAATACTACTACAGATTGAATGGAATAACAAAGCATTCGTCATTACGTTCGCAGCTGGTTATTTTATTTACATATTTAATAATATAGTAAAACAATAGAAGCGGTAGTACAGTATCGTAAAGTATCTCCTTGAAAATTGTGTGTTGTTATTTAACAATAATAAGATAGATATCAACATGTATAACGCGCTATATTATAACGTTGGAAGGTCTAGGCTCCCTCTAAATGAACCAAAGACCAGGGGGGTGACCACAAGCTCTTAGGGTAAGGTTATTTTGAGATGGTTATGACTGTGGGCATCCACTGGATGCAAGACGCACAATGGAACCGATCGATGTGACGTCATATTCAGGGGGATCACCATAAGCAACAAGGTTATTTTGAGTGTGCGTAAGGGACAGATGTATACGACTTGTATACATTTCTTCCTTTTTTAGAGTCTAACTATGATAGTTTTGGCACGTCAGAGTAGAGGGGCAGTAATGTATGACTTTCGGCTGAAATGATGATGATTTATTACTTAATAATAAGTTTTATATTTTGATTTGGATATATATATTTTTTTCTTACAGAGATAAAAAGTTCACTAAAGATTACATCATTTCAAAACGAAATGAATAAAAAAACAATCACAATAACAATCGTATCTCAACATAAAGCAAAACAATAAAATACTAAAGATAATAATAAATCGTATTATGACTCATTTCAAGCGTCGTACGCGCAGGTACCGCGATTCAGCTAGAGCCAACCGCATGCCAATTATACACCGATTCATAAGATAACACGTGCTATTATGTTAGAGGTAATTAGAGAAGCAAAAGATCTTGTTATCAATGAGATATCGTAAGAAGGGAACGATGGCTAAGGGCCGATTTCAACAATGAAAGTAATCGCGAAGTTCAACTAAAGTTCAGTTTAAGCAAATACAGCTTTCTGATTGGTTGAGACCGCTGAGAAACTACCAAACATAACGCGTTATGAAGATAAATTGAGTTTAGTATTTCTTTTTTTTCCGCGATTAATTTCATTAGTGAAATTGGCCCTTAGTGTTTAGGAATTAGTAGTTTAAAGTCGGGTCCGATTTACAATCGATAAAAATATCGAACTTACAAACATAGGTACTCGTACTTTCTTCCTCCTACTTTCTATCTTACCCAATAGTGTGAATAAATATTCAAAAATCCCTTTAAGGAACGCCTAATCTTTTATTCAAGCTAATTTGCCTTAATCACACTGCAAGGCCCATCTCCCGTTTCCACTCAATACTATTTTCTGCTAGTGCAGACCAGACTTTTTGGTAGCACGAACCGAAAATCCCTTATAAGATATTATGGTTCTAGACCAAGCAGTTCAGGAAGTACGTTGTCTTTCAGTAAATGATTGAATTTGGGATTTTTAAAGCAGATTTGTTTAAACTTAAACTTGTGAGAATCTTGACTAATAATTAGCATCATGTGCACGATGTAGTCTCCATTACCGTGCCGTTTACCGTATGGTGACGGACGTAAAGAATTTCACTATCCCATATCTTCCCGTGGGTGTCGTAAGAGACGACTAAGGGCTGATTTCACCAATGAAACTAATCACGATTAGTTGAGTCCGCTGAGAAACTACCAATTAGAACGCTGTATTTGCAAAACTGAGTTTAGTTCGTCGGTGCTCCGTAGACCAATTGAAGTTTGACCAATTGGTCTATGGGGAAAATTACATGTTTCCTTCGTCCAATTACCAACTGGGCTATGGAGAACACTGGATGTAAACCAAAACTATGTTCCATTATAACACTATAACCCTGAGTTCACACCAGTTTTCTCTACTTTGGGTTCAAAGAAGTATTTGATAAATTTTTTGGTTCACATCAAACTGAATTAAAAAATATTATATACAATATAATATAATGTTAGCAAATTATAGTTAATTTAAATAGAATCTTCAATGAAAAGATAGGAAAGTAAGTACCTAAACTGTTTGAAATGGCAACTTCACAGAAAACTTATGTATCATTAAGGCGTCCATGTAATGACAATGTATATAAAACATTTTTGGATTAACTCGAAACGCCGGAAAAATTGATGATTTTTACGGATTTAATAAATATCTAATTATTTTCAAGACAATAAGCCGTTTTTTTGAGCATTTAAGGGTTATCTATTTTGTTACCTATGTGAAATAAAAAAAAATTGATTGATTGATTGATTGTTACAGAATATTTCAGACCATCTGTCCCAACTGCATATTTTCACTGTCGTTGCAATGCTTACTTCTGTAATTTTATATTTGAATCCATTGACTATAAAAGTAAGTTTAAAAAAAAACACAACCGACTTCCAAATAAAAACACTACTAAGTGAACAATAACTTTAATTTCTGCAGGCGGTGTCAAAACCCGAAGAAAAGAAAACAATAACACCCATTTCCGAAATTGAAGTTATTTTTCACTTTGTAGTGTTTTTATTTGGAAGTCGATTGTATTTAAATACAAAACGGTTTTTTTACATGCTTATGGACAAGGCTTTACAATACTATGAAACTGGGCAGCGGAAAATTTATCATTTCTCCATAGCCCAGTTGGTAATTGGACGATGGAAACTCGTAATTTTCCCCATAGACCAATTGGTCAAATTTCAATTGGTCCATGGAGCACCGACGGTTTAGTTGAACTAATCGCGATTAGTTTCGTTGGTGAAATCAGCCCTAAGGGACACACCAGAGAATGGGCAGCAGCGTTCTCTGTGTACTTTAACAACAAACTGCGATCGCCAACCCGCCTGCCAAGCGTGGCGATTATGGCAAACCAATTGGGGGCGGCCTATGTCAAGCAGTGGACGTCTTTCGGCTGATATGATGATCACCATTATGTTAAATTTTTGATCCTTGATGTATTTCTTATCTGCTTGCATACTTTTGGCTAATAAGAACCTAACAGGGTAATGAGTAATTAAAGGATTAGTTGGAAGTAGGTACTAAATCTAACCTCTGCAGCTTTGTATTTTTTCCCTAGTACAAGAAATCGTTTACCACGAGGAAAATTAATACATGAAAGTGAATTACTATCGACAGTAGACTTTACGAGTATATTGAAGGACGCGCTATAATCTACACCTACTCGAATTCCCTGAGATGGCATAGTTAGTAACTAGATTGATACTAAGTTAACGTTTTAGCTTTATAGATATGTCAACGGAATCAGATTATCGATTGTATAGTAGGACCGAGAACGAGAGAAATTGATTTTACCCGACTGTCGAAGGAGGGTAATGTGTTTATTAGTCCATGTATGTATATATGTTCCTATGTGGCGTTCCAGAGGCCAAACGCGTTGGCCGATTTTAAAGATTCGTACGCTAATCGATTCGTCTTAATCTTGCGAGTGTCACTGGCTACATTCAAATTGGAAAACAGAAAAATGGCGGGTCTTGGGCGCCATATTGTGGGCGCCAAATTTCTTTTTTTCGTCCTATCCCATCCTGTGGGATATCAAAATAAAGGGTTTTAAGAGGCGATTTTTAAAATATAAAACACCTACATGTTTAAATGTACCTAATTCGAAAAAAAAAATAACTAAAAAGTGGTAAATAAAAAAATTAATAAAAAAAAAACAAAAACCCAACTGCTTAAAAAGCGAACTAAAAAGACGTAAACAAGAAAAAAATCATGCTGTGTAGTCGGAGGATACATCTGGTTTTGGTCAGCCAGCTAGCGAATATGTATCCTCCGACTGCACAGCATGGTTTTTTTCTTGTTTACGTCTTTTTAGTTCACTTTTTAAACAGTCGGGTTTTTTTAAAGCCGGGTTGTCTTAAATAAATTCCAAGTTAACCGAGTTCCGATTTAAGAAGGCCGTATCAGGCTTCAAATAGGTATGCATGTTTTTTTTCAGTTTCAAGTTCACGACAAAGATTCCTGGCACCGCAATGATAATTTTCGCAAAAACCTGTACGACCGGCTTTTAATTCGATATCGACGCCAAGAACTTCGGCATGACGTAACGAAAGGTACCTAATTAGGCACCCACTTTGCAATGCAGTTTAATGACCTCTTCATCCTACGTAAAAATACATCAGTATTTGTGTGTCAGCGTTGAAAACAATGATTGGGACTTGCGAACTTTTTTCTTACATGCAACGAAACAGTTTTGCTATCTGCAAATTCATTTTGTCTTATTTATTAAAGTATATTTTTTTAATAACTTAAGTTTGCCTCAGTGATTTAAAGTTACAAAAAAATCGCTTTAAGAGTTTAAATAGATTTTTCAGTAATAATAGTAGTAGTAGTTTATAATAATAATATCAGCCTGTACTTGTCCCATTACAGGGTAAATGCTTCTTCTCATACAGAAAAGACAAAAGCAAACTTTAGGTAATCAATACATACAGAAAAGTTGTTTTTGTACATCGAGTATATTTCCAAAAAAAAAACAGGCTGAAACCTTGTGCACGCATCACGTAAAATGTACGAAACCAATGTACATAACTTTTATACATAAATAATGTGCTCAAATTGAAGTATTACTTTGGCAAGTATTTTTTTTCCTTTATTTTTGTTAATTTAAAGTGTTAAAGAAGTAAAATATCAAAACACAGGCAATTCAGTTACTTGGACAGTTGAACTCCATATACGATAGATGGCGTTGTGCATTTGAAGTCATTTTCTGAATGGCGGTGTTAAGATTCTTCACGAAAGAATGACCCCAGAAAAAAAATGTTAGTTATGTAGGGTAGAAAGGAAGGTAGGTAGGAAGAAAGGTAATAAGGGTAGGGTAGGCAGTTGACGGGAGCGAAGCCGCGGGCACAACTAGTACAAAATAAAATAATAAAAACTAGTTTTGTTGCTAGTAAGAAAAAAAGTTCGCAAGTCCTTGTTATTTTTTTCAGTGTTTATGTGTCAGCAGTATTTATGTGTCATTGTGTTTAAAAAAAAAACGTTTATTTAAAACACGCGGTTGTTAAAATAGTTTGCGGACTATAACAAAAAGCATGCCAAAAAAAATGAAATGAACAGAACACTAAAATGTGGACGAACAGATTTAAAATATGGGTTTGAAAATGCAGATGAAGTTTATTTGGGTTGTAAAAGTTGGGGTGTTTAAATAGCTTAAATTTTCAATTGAATGGCTACTGATATTTCAAATAGTTTGTAGTTTTTCTTTGGCTAAAATGTCGTGTTAATCACACGACACAAAGTAGGCGGGACGGGGGCGGGCCGTAGGAGATATTTATATTTTTATAATTAAGATTGTCCCACTTATCTGTGTTGTTTAATCCATATGTCCGCTTGCTTCCATGCTCTTTCATCTGTGATTTTTGCAAGAATAGCTTGCAATATACACTCACAACGTAATGTTAACACGCGTGTGATACTATTATCACGCTCGCCTTCGCCTCGTGTGCTAAACTCACACTCGTGTTTTAATAACCCCTAATATATGACCGTTGCATAAACTACTATTATCGCACATTACCGCAAATACGCTTAGAGGCTATGCTATCATTTTTCCACTGAGTTCAACGTTCCCAAAACTTACTTCTGTGTAATTCGTCTTAGTTCAGATTATTTGTTAGTTCACTCAGTTTGGTATTATCTCTAAGTATTAATTCATGTAATGCCCATAAATCGGAATCTTTCATACCTAAACCGTTTCTATTCATCGGTTAAGGTCTTGTCGTGATCTATTAGCGATAATTGGCTAAATGGAGTTCTATAAGCCTTTAGTGTACTTAAAAGAGAAAAGTTCGGCCATTTGCAAAGTAAGAGTATCGTGGCTAGGTTAAAAGTAGGTCCCTCGTCGAACGGCGCTGATAAACATATTTTTCATCTACACATCGTAAATCTAAAACTCCAGTATCAAAATGTTTTACCTCGAAAATGCCGACCTCGATAAAAAGCGGAGATGTTAAAACAATTTGCTAACTAAACATTCGTAAGACAGAATTTAATAATAAAATAAACATCCATTCACGAATAACCGCGAGCTTTTATAAGCAAAAAAATGACGTTCACCCACAAACAACATCCGGCATCATCATTTTATTAGCTATTCTTTTTTATTCAGCGATTCTCGGCGTGCTCTGGCGTGCGCCGCCATTGTTTTCGCGCGTAACTTTGACAATCTTCCATAAAATGAGGTATAAAAGTGGTAAAGAGCTTGGCGGTCGGGGATCTGACGTTGAATGACGAGCCAAGTTGTCTGGTCGACGTCGACGTGAAGCGTGGCGCAGTGGCGTGACGACGTGTAATCCTTATGGACTTGACAACGTAATTGTTCCGCCATTTTGACATTGTGCCAACTCAACAACGATTTACAGCTTCGAATTTTAAATGAGTGCGTCAACATGTGTTGTGTTTTGGCAGCCGGGAGAAAGTTTTGACGTGTTCGAGTACAAGGAGTACTTAACGTATTGTTTCTTCATGTCCATGTACTCAAGAGAACATCGAGTCGTTCCCGATTCGTGCACCATCAAGATAAGTCCCGCGCGAAGTAGAAATTAAGATTCAGGTGGGAGATACGCTAATTTGTACAACGTTAATATAAAACTATACAGTTGGTTTAAATGCCTTAATTATTACCTCGATGTTATGAGAATTTGTTGGTGCGGTTGTCTGCGTAGTAATTAATTAGGCTTAGTTTAGTTCATAAATTATTATAAGTACCTAAGTACTTGCCTAATCTAACCTAAGATCTTTCCTAAGTATAACAAAATAAAACAACAAAATTTTATGGAAGTATGAATCCGTTCTATATTTTGTAAAATAATTAAGTTTTGCAAAGTAAACATTTAAAAAATAAGAGCAAAAATTTCATTTGAAATTGTGAACACATTTAATTGATAGGAAGAGCGTTAACTCAATATTAAAAGCCTCTGGAATATTTTTCCCCTGGGTATCTCAGGATTTTCACATTTTCTAGGCAACAGGCAACATGAGGTTTTAAAACGCCACCAGCCGATAATTACTTACAGCGATATTTTTTATTCCTGAGGACATTATCGCTTTTCAACTTAAATATTAATCGAGAATAAATAAAACCGTGAAGGTTTAAAAGCTTAATTCATGTCTGTGCGGCGTTATTATTTTCTAATCAGAACTTGTAATTACGAAATAACTTTACTTAATTTTAATAACCTTTGCAATCACTAGATACTTACATCATCACTATCCACCATCATTCACAGCCCGACTTCACCCACTGCTGAGCATAGGCTTCTCTCTTCTTGTACCAATAACCACGTTCCTTTTTTTTTTTTTTTCCTTGCGAAGATAATGCCTAACGCATACCGCGCCGTCCGGGGAGACGACGCGGTCATGTGGGGCTTGCACCCACTAAAAACTCCGCCTGTGCACCTACTTTCGCCTTGATGGGTGGGCCGCGAGCACTGCTACGCATGACATTCGCGACCCATCCAGCGTGGCCTACTTCTGGGCTCCTTCTTCTTTGCCCGCCTCCGGGCTCCCTTCTCCTTCAGCGATGTCCGGGTGCACTGGGATATCACCACAACTCCAGGGGCCGTGCAGCATGAACGATAGGGTTCCTGTGCCAACCTCATCCAGGTTCTACCCGCAATAGCAACAATGTCATCTGCCTATCTCGCCGCTGGACGACCAATACTTCTTCTTCCAGTCCTTGGCCTATTACATACCTACTTATTATTTATTTCCACGAGGTGGCCAGTTTACCAGTGTAAATCTCAGTTACACACTCCTTTTCGTGTATTTCCCAAATTTAGTCTCCTTCAATTTAGCGGCGCATACGCAAAACGGATCCTGTGATCCAGTGCTAACCGTTGCGTCAGACAGTAGGCGGGGCAAGGGGCGTACGAAGGCGGTAGCAGCTACAGAAATATTGAATTAAGAATCCTTTATTTTTAAATCTCGAACATAACTGGCAGTCTCGAAGGGTCCTTAAAAATAAAAACAAAAAACGAACGGATCGCGACGAAACGTTACCGGGAAACATTTCCAGTCACAATGCAAAAAATCTGTCACTCCCTGACACATATCACACACGAAGTTAAGAAAACCCAAACAAATACGAATCAAAGTATTTTTTTACCAAATCGGGTTTGTCTGTCTGCCGTAAATTAATGGCACTTATCTGAATTTCAGAGGTAAACTCCGTAAATAAATAATACGTACGAAACCCGAGCGGCGAATACCCACCCTTTTAACCTAACACATTTGTTTTCCCAAAGTTTTATTTGATAACCAATTCGGCAAGCGAGGAGAATAAGATAAACTTTTAGTAATAAACTTCTCGTATTTCTTTTGCAATTTCTTTGCTTGAGAAATAAAAAGTTTTCTTCAAAGAGATGTGCAAACATAAGTATGACTTGTAATTTAAATTGTTAAAGTAAAGTTTGTTTAATTTTTCATCGGTAAAAAGCTTTGAGTAGGTGGGAAGGTATTCAAAGGTCGGTTGCGAACATATTCGTAGGTACGCGTGTTGTTTTTTAAAAATATTTATTTACGCTTGCAGAGTTTGCATCATTCGTATAAATACCCGAAATCTACCGTGAAGTTGTCAAATACAAACGGATCTCAATAATTCTTAGTGCTGGGAAAGACGGATTAATGTGCTGTAGTCGAATCACTGTCGATGTTAAAGCCTTATAAATTAGATAAAGAGAAATAAACCAGGATGCCTGAGTAAAGACAGTATACCGCAACAACCGATACTAACTCTTGCGAGTCTTAACTCGCAAACGACACGCAGCACTATTTCCTTCCGCTGTCATCGTAAAAACGTTATTTTCTTGTAAAAGTCTAGCAATAAGCCATAATAATACTTCAGCACTAGCGACGAATAAATAAAAGGGTTCGGAAAAAAATACACGTCGAATCGTCCATATAATACTTTGCCGCCATGAATAAATCGCCGGAGAATGGCGGCAAAATCGCCATTTGAACTGACTACGGATATATTGGCTGAGCAGAACCGAATTGGCGTAAAAGTGATTCTGTTTCGGCGAACCTAACAAGTGATTTCATTTTCGCAGGCCTTTACAATAGGCGGAAATCGAAATTTAGCCGACACCGGCTGTGGGCCCTAATCTGAGATCGCTTTAACAAAACATAGGGGCTCTGAAAAGTGCGGTTGTTTTTCGTGAAGGATTTTTCCTTATTATTCATTAATTTGGTTTGCTAACCGCAGGTTTTCTACAGGAAAATGCGTGTTTTCCTTCTCGAGTTGTTGTGTAGGTATCATTCATGCGTCTTATCGCTAAACAATGAGTAATAGTGCCAATGAACTTATTATGAGTAAATACTTCTAACTAACTACTAAGTTCATTTCTTTAAGGGTACACAAGTCAAAAATTCTTCCATACAAACATAGTCTAGAGATTACTCCACTGTTTGACGATGTACTTTCAAAATAAAAAAAGATATCAATTTGTTTCATCATTATCTAGCCCTGTATGGAACCGAAAAAATAAAATATTTGAAAGTTATGAGCGTCGAAAGTTCCATATTTCAACACTAATTTTAACGTATCTTTGGGCGCAAATAAATACCATAACAAGAAGGAAAATTAAAAAAACGGCCTCCATACAGGGATAGATTAGTAATTCAACAATCCAAATAATTTTATTTTGATCAGATACATTCAGTAGTTTTTTCATGAAATCTAGACTCCCAAAGGTCTGTTTATAAAATTTCGCGCGCTCGTTTTCGTCCTAAATCATCATCCATTTCGATAAAAGATTGCAGAAGTGTTAATTCGTACGCGAACTAGCTTCTTACTGCTCATCACAGCATCTATATATTTCGCACGTGTTGTGGGATGAGATAGCATGCATTTTAACCTCGCGCACAAAATAGTTCGTGCCGTCGACTAGGGTTTTTGAAAAACAAAAGTGCCTTTAAACTAAATTACAATAAAGATGACAGATTTGAAATGGTTTTGTCAACCGATCGATAAGCTTTTTCGGAGGATGTTCCGTAATCTTTGGCGAAGGGGACGCTAATTGTTTGGAGTGAGATAAATTACATTCTTTAAACAGTAGATTAGCCTCAAGAGAGTTAGTCAAGTATGAATTATTAGGATTGATTAAGTTTTAGTTTTTATTACTGTAGTATTACTTAAGGCAAAGACACAAGGCAGACATTCAATTAAATCACACTATCACACTAATATATAAAGGCGAAAGTTCGAGAGTGAGTGTGTTTGTATATTTGTTACTTCTTCACGCTCAAACGGCTGGACGGATCTGGATGAAATTTGGC
Organism: Orthosia cruda; assembly: GCA_964057195.1. Taxonomy (NCBI): domain Eukaryota; kingdom Metazoa; phylum Arthropoda; class Insecta; order Lepidoptera; family Noctuidae; genus Orthosia; species Orthosia cruda. The sequence goes on from OZ059846.1 coordinate 8,576,351, forward strand.
ACAGAGATAGATTATAGTCGGGAATAGCACATAGGATATAAAATTATCCCGGGAATATGTTCCCTCGGGATAATTTATGACATTAACGCGGGCGGAGCTGCTGGCAGAAGCTAGTTATACAATAATACAGAATTAAATTATACATTAATGCAGAACTTTGTTGTTTCTACTTTTAATAAACACAAATAAATAATAATATAATAATAATACACCTCAAAACAAATTTGAGTAAATCGGCAAAATCCTAATCGTGATTTATTCTCAATATTTCACCTACCACTATTTGTCTCTGCATCACCCATTTGACTGGTCGAAAATGCCTAAGGCATTAAGTCCGCCTCTGTACGTTTGTGTGCATGATGTATTCAATAAATATCCTATATTGCAATAAATTGTAAGCATTGTCATTATTTTCTATGCAATCGGATAATGCGTAGAAAAACCATAAACCAAAGGATTTATAAAATCTCAAGCTTGCACTCGCTTTATTTTGTTTATGAATTTTAAACGCTAGTTCTACTTCAAGCTTGCTGAAGTCCAGCATATAAGAAACATAATATCCTTTGTAACAAAAGCTCTTAAGTCTCTTATGCACGAGAACTTTCAGTTAAGTTAATATTCATATTATTCATTGTACATAAAACAAACATATACAAATACAAACGGACAGCTGTTAATATTCCATTGTTGAGCAGATATTAAATACAGTGTACTTAAACATTATAGTCAAACTTACTATTCTACGAGATTAACTTAGCTAAAATATAAACGATTTACTTTGTCATGATTCTAGTTATATTTATCAACTGTCCAATCTAAACGACTTTGCAATCTAGACAAGTTGATGGAAAAGCCAATTAATTTATTGTTAAGTATGGGTAATTTATTAGAAAGGCTATATTTATTTATCTAAGACTAGCTGACCCTCGGGGCTTCGCTCCCGTCAACTGGCTAACTACATGCCTACCCTGGTTTCCCGGCACCCTGCATACCCTAAAACCCTGCCTATCCTACCCCTACTCTGCCTGCTCTGCCTACCCTGGCTACCCTGGCTACCCTGCCCCTACCCTGCCTACCATGGCTACCCTGCCTGTCCTAGTTACCCTGACTACCCTGCCTACCGTGCCTACCCTGGCTACCGTGCCTACCCTGCCTACCCTACCTACCCTACCTACCCTACCTACCCTACCTACCAACCTACTAATTTTTATCTATCATCAATAGTTTTCTCAGCGCACGCCAAATAATGTATTTTAGAGGCAACATTTTGCTAACTTGGGTTACATTATTGCAATTTTCATAAGGATCTCTAATTTTTTTGACAATATATTATAGCCTATGACACTTAGGAATAATGTAGCTTTCTACTGGTAAAAGAATTTTCAAAATCGGTTCAGTAGATCCAGAGATTACCCCTTACAACGTCACAAACCCACAAACTATTATTTTTAAGAAGATTTTTAAAGATATAAAGTCTCCAGCAGACACGCATGATACGGAATGCAACAACGATGCGTTGACTATTTTCCGTTGAAATTGTCTTACAAGTAACATATCCAACAACGTGGAACCGTCGCCATCACATCGCGGCAGTATCCATAAACCTCAAAGCTCACTGTCGCTTGTGTTGTCGCAGACGATTTTTCTAATAAACAGCAAGAAAGTAAAAAATATGTATGCTTATCATGCAAAAGATCTAAATATGCATCAATTGGCAACTCAAAAACGCGTACTATATTACAACCGACCTCGAAAGCCCCTTATTTGAAATTGCATACGCTTCTGTAAATGCGACTCCCTTTACTGAACTCCCCAAACACTATGAATGGAATGGGGACTGCACCCCAAAACAGAACGGTCCCATGATAATTATAATTATTTAGAGATCAATTTAAAATGAAAAAAAAGTGCTGTGAAATCCTATGAGAACATGACGTGTCAGAGATGAAATTAAAAAAAATAAGTAGAGAGGTGAAATTTTGCGAAATGACCACATTATTTACGATCCTTCTTTTGACCGCCCGTACATCATTATCGACTGGACCTGTTGACTCAATTAAAGTTATTTAGTTTCTAAGTAAAGTCCCTTCTTTACTAAGAAATTTGTTTTCACATTCTCTCGCATAGCAGCAAAACTTTGCTTATCTTTAGTGCGACACGTCATATGTAATTGGCCCAGCTGACTCAATGAAGGTTATTTAGTTTTTAGGGTTCCGTACCCGAATATCCTATTGCTGTCACTCATGTGTCCGTCTGTCCGTCGTCACACAGGTTTTTACAGCAAAACCGTTGGAGCTACAGTCTTAATTTTTTTACAGTATAAGCATCGTGTTGTCACAAAACCATACAGATTGTCAAAATATATTTTTAAATGTTTTAAGGGGGTCTCCCAAACAGATAAAAGGGGCCGCGAAAAAATATTTGACTTACCCCATTGAGTATGTGGTATCGTTGTTTAGAGCTTGTTAATTAGATAAATACTGTATTTTTTGTTATAAAAAATATTGTAAAAACAAAGGAAAAATGAGAAGTCACCTAAGTCAGTTTTTTGTCAAAATTTTGATCCGAAGAATTTTTTTACTTCCCTACGACCTCAAATTTGGTAATAATGTTTATTATTGCGTATATTTTGCCAACAAATACCAATATATTAATAAATCCATTTTTTTCTTATAAAAACCAACTTGATTTTGCGGTTTGGTACGGAACCCTAAATGTGCGAGGTCCGACACGCACTTGGGCATTTTTTATTAAATAAAGACTCGTCTTTAATCAGAAAGTCTTTTTTACACTTTACAACAGATTTATAATCTTGCCGACTGTCTCTTGGGGTCGCCACAACGCGTTTTCTGTGTCGCGGATTCTGTGTGTATATATTTCGCCTGTATGTCACTGCATATAAGTAATGAACACAATACAGGTAAGATGATAATCTCCTACTACATACTTAAAGTAGGTGATTGTCATCTCCGACACTCGTATTTAGAGAGTCGTTTGATCGATGTGAGCTTTATCATCGTCGTGTAAACAGGATACTTAGAACCGCACTTAAAACATTTATTGCACAAGCATTTTTACCAAACTCGTAAATCTCTTGTCATTAAAGTTCTTGGTTGACAGAAAATCCACTAAGTATAGTTTTTTTTATCACATATAGGCTCGCGTTTTACTAATAAGTACTACCTCACTTAATCGTAAACGACGATGTAGTTGACTTGAAAACTACTTACAGTCTTATTACAAAAAACGAAATAAACCATGGTTTAAACCTGTACTATTAAGTCCAGGCTTACAAATTTAGATCATGGTTTTGCAGATAAACCATGATCTAAATTTGTGCGTATTACAAAACTCAAAAAAACCGTGGTCTTCTTAGTACCGTCATTTGAACCATTGTCTATACATCAACCACAGATTAATACAAATATCATTCGTTCACCATAATATCATTCTATTGCAACGTTCCGTATGCCCAGAAAAGAAAACGTTTTGATAATATGATAAGGATTAAATGATGTTTAGGAGTGTTAAAAATATTGAGACTTTGTTATTTTGCATGGATATAAACATTTGTTATTTATCGATTGAAATTTTGTTTAGATTTAAGCAAATTACTTAAATTCGTATTAATTACTAATAATACATCTACGTGCGTATAACGAAACGTAACATTCTCGCTTGTTATATGAAACCATAACATTATACAAAACCATCGCAAGCTGAACAAAGTTCATTATGCTTGCTTTGGCATTTTTAAGTTATCGAAGTCTCTAATAGAACAATTGCCTCTTTGTTAATTATATATATAATAATATATTGTGATGGACCAACAAAAAAAAAAGGTCTGAGAATTGGAGTACCAAGGAAAAAGTAATATCCTCAATATTAATTAAATCAACCATATTAATATCCATTTTCGGGTAAAAACAACACAACATAATAAAAAAGATGTTATAACCTAAAAGAGAAACTTTGACAGATACGACATAGACCATCGTTAAACTAGGGGCCGCCGAGGTTTAGCGTTAGACCATGATTTGGTCTATGGTTTATCGCTAAACCATTGTTTGTAATATCATTTTTGTGTAAACCACAGTTTATAGAGATTTAAACCTGGGTTTTTAGTTAAACCGCTTTTTGTAATAAGACTGTTAAAGTCCACTCTTAACTTAAAAAGGTTTGAAATAGTATCATGATAAACAGTCAACACAATTTTATAAACCATAAGGCAGGTGTAAATTTGAAAACAAATATTCCCTCCACATAATAAAACCATTTTACACTACAAATATTTCTAAATCTGATAAAATAAATGCGATCGCGGTTTATAGTCGACTCGTTGAAGGCGATCGCAAGCCGGATGGGGCAGGAACTGGCGTCATCAGCGATACGCCGGGGGACACACGTCACCCAAGCGTCGGCTGTTGTGTGACGTCATACGTTTGATGACAAACACGGACAGAATGGGGGAAATGGGCTCTGGAATGAAATGGTACGGGGTTAGACGGTTTATTTTGACAGTAGAAGTGTTAGATTTGAGTGAAAGGGGTTGGGAGTTAGATGCTTTTGATTGGGATAATGCGACATTAAAAATTTGCAGTTGGTCGGAATGAATGAATATCTCATAATCTAAGGACTGGTTGTGCGATGCCCGCGAGCAGCGGATTCCGGTGAACTTTTTCTAAACTTAATAACTTTATTGAGATCTAGTATTTTTCCTCGCCTGGTCTCTGCCATGTATATTTTGGCATATAATTTGAATATGGAACTCGGCGTTAGTACAGGTATCTATTTGTTAAATAAACCCCGTATTCGTATCAGTAATTCTATACAACATTTAACAGAAACACTTACAATCTTTGATCAATGGGAGTATGCGGCAATCTTCAATTAACACAATAAACATGGACGGAGTGTTGATTGCAGATTGCAGACTAGACACACAAAAAGCTAAGTCTTCAGACAATATATTAAAAACTTGCGAAGGGGAAAGCACTGAACCACACAATAAAACATAGATTTAAAAGTCACGCCTATGATTAACCATGCACTGACGATGTTTGATGGACAGATTGCAATATCAATCGTAGATTGCAACTATTGCAGGCATTTTAGAATGTAAGAAAATAGAAGCCACAAAAACATAAAACTAGATTTAAGAGTCACACCGATGATGAATGCACTAACTAACATGTACGATGGACAGATTGTAATGGTGATTGCACACTGCAAGAAAGTACATACAACCTTCCTAGCTTGAATGAAATAAATGCGAACGGGGAAAGCACACAACCACAAAGAAAAACATAAGAAAATATAGATTTTAAACTCACGCTCATTGTACGTAGAAAACGCATTACTAACATGTTGACTAACAATAACTTTTCCTGTGAGTTATGCATGCTAATCATCGTAGGTAATAGCAGTAAGGTGTGCGCAATAATTTCTCCCGCTTGCCATATCAATTATGCTATAATCGCTAAGTTGACATTCAAGTTGACGTCACGTGACTCAATGACATGCTATGTTAGTAAGTTAGTGATTTAACCGCTAATGCACGATTAATTAGGTATTATAATTATTTTAATGATATGGTTAAGCTTTGATTTTGTATGCGTTGTGTCGTCTGTGATTTTGTTGTTGTTCTTTTCAGCCTCAACATAAAGTTACATCATCGTAAAATTTTGAAAATCACTGTTCTTTGCAAACTTATTGGGCTCAGAATTAAAAAAAAAGAAACCAGAGCTCTCTTTTACTTATCTTCGCTTTTAGAGCACCCGCACATTTATAGTGGTGGGAGAGCCAAATATTACCCAAGAATTATACAGAATAACCACAACGCAATGAAATTTATATCTACAACAACCTGTATCCCTAAAACACTGTAACACTACCCTACCATTCTTTAGAAAATTAAAATTATCCTTAAAGGCCAACTATCCATTAACAACCATTAAACTACACTCAAATATCATAGCATCACACGAGCTCCTAACCCGACGGTACATTTATTAGGGTGCCGTACCTTGAAAGGAAAAAACGGAACCCTTATAGGATCACTTTGTTGTCCGTCCGTCTGTCCGTCCGTCTGTCTGTCTGTCAAGACCCTTTTTCTCAGGAACGCGTGGAGGTAGCTGAAATTTATATCAAGTACTTAGGTCCCTTAAAGCTGTGAAAAAAACAAACTTCTAAGCCAACGCAATCAAACGATACAGCCGTTTATGTCGCAAATTTCCGAAAATTTTCGATACTCACAAGGGAATCAAAATCTACAGGGTACTTCCCGTGAACTCAGAATCTTGAAATTTGGTACGAAGCAACGTCTTGTAGCACAGATAAAGGAATAATTGCGAAAACCGTACATTTTTAGTTACATCATATAATAAAAATATTTTTAATAATTTTAAACTTACCTCATGAAAACGTAAATTGAAATTCATATCAAATACTCAGGTCTATAATACCTTTAAGCTGAGGTTTGTACGGAACCCTCGGTGCGAGACCGACTCGCACTTGGCCGGTTTTTTTAACCCAACAGTATAAACGTTAATTAAATTTTCACACCAACTAATAGTTTAACATAAACCTATTTGATCGGAAAATTGTGAAAATTACTGTGCTGGGCAGACATAGAGGGCGTAGAAGTTAAATGCAGAGACCAGAAAGCGCTCGTACTCATATTTTCTTTTACAACTTCTACTTATTATACTGAAGAGGTACTGCAAAGTCTTAACAAGGAGGTTTATAAAAGTTTACATCTACAAACTACCTTACCCTCAACCCTAAAACACTGTAACTCTACCTTACCATCCCTTAGGAGAATAAAAATGATTCTCTAAAACCGACAAACATTAAACCATACTCAAAGTGCGTCAAACGACATAGCATCACACGAGCTCCTAACTCGACGGCACATAAAAGCCAACAATATACACGTTAATTAAAATTTCCTACCAACTAATTGTTTATTAAGTTAATCGGATAATGTCGGGTAACAGGCATTTTGCCGGATAATTGCCTGCCGTGGGTTCCGTAGTTATTCTCCGCTGAAATTGTATCACGTAGACCTGAGACTGGATATGCCGATAAAAATTCAGTGCCGGGAGTTTATTTTGTTGGGTGTGCACGTGATTGAAAATAATGATTGTTGTGTTTGTATGTTTTTTGCGGAATGCTGAATAAAAAATAATAAAAATGTTACAATTTTAACGACAATTTTCAAAATAACACTTACGTAAAATTATATCTTGCTGGTTGGTGTATCTTCAACGGTTTTTCGGGGCATAGTTCTTAAGTTAAGATTTTATTAACTTTGTATTTTAAATAAATAATAATAGGAGGAGCAGTGGTGGCCCAGTGGTATCGGCCGCGACTTACATGTAGGTCGTGGGTTCGAGCCCAGGCAGGCGCTTTACTTTGTGTAAATTATTTCATCACCAATGCTCTCAAAACGGCGTAGGCAAACATCGTGAGGAAACCGTCATGTCCTAGAACCAAAAATTCGAAGACACGTAACATCCACCACCCCGCACTGGGCCCGCGTGGTGGATTACGGCCCATTCCCTCTCGCAGAGACGAGGCCTGTGTCCCAGCAGTGGGAACATTAATTGGCTGAAGATGATGATGATGAAATAATAATAACCGATTCTTTATCGTTTATTTCACAACTTAACCTATAAGCTCCCGTAGATAGTTTCTACGTCGCAAAGTGACAATGGAACAAGAAGTTTTCATAGGAATTGTTTGAAATTGAAATTTGAGTTAATCAATACGAAAAGAGGAAGATAGAAATTATTCTACATATAAGATATTTGTTGATGATTTTGCGACTACTCTTTGTCTCATTGTGGCGTCTCGCCTGTTTGCGCATTTAAAGATATTATTTATCTGCTAAGCTCGTAAAGAGATACTAAATAACACAAAAAAAACTTTTCAAAATTTTCAAATGAAAAATCCATTTGTCAGAACCAACACGACACTAACCCGACTCAGTTTTTGATTTTATTAACTTTTACAGACAAACATATTGAATTTCAAACCGACATGTTATCGGTTACGTGTATGTAACAGTTTCTGGAAATCGCAAATGGATCAGTAAACCAATAGAGGCCAATATAGAACTGTCAGCAGCGAGCGACCATAATGCTAGCTACTGCTACCTGACGGCTCGCTAAAAACCTGAAAATAATAGCTATCGATTTTTATTAGCATCAATCATCCCTAAAACAAACGAGTGACAGTATAAAGCTTGATTGATACCAGAACACTATGCACTTAAATACTTTTAGATAGTATCCTGCTATTATTTTAAAACGTAAATATGTTTGCACTTTCACACACAAAATGTGGAGATTTCTGGAAATGTCGGTAGATACCTATCTTATAAATTCAGCAAGTTCATATTATACATATATAAACCCAAGCCTTTTTCTGATGCAGGTACGCAGAAACTACAGAACGCCACCTGCTACGATCCTTACATACTTCTTTTGCTTCCCTCACGTTCATAAATCCAGTCATACACGCACGCCGGTTATGAGTACTGCGCACCTGGCCTTTCTGAAGAATATCACCAATATGGTCAATCTATTTCTTTTTAGGGCGTCCCTTCCCGGCGTTTCCATTCACGTCTGCCTTGTAAATATCTTTCGTTAGTCGCCTTTCATTCACGTCTGCCTTGTAAATATCTTTCGTTAGTCGCCTTTCATTCACGTCTGCCTTGTAAATATCTTTCGTTAGTCGCCTTTCATTCATGTCTGCCTTGTATACTTTGTCTATTGTTTCATTCATCCTCTCAACATAGCTAAAACATCTTAGCATACTCTTTTCAATGTTAGTAAACCACAACGTTGTCTTATTAAGTTATTACATCATTCCTCAATCTATCATTTAAAATTACACCACACATACTTCGCAAGGAACGCATTTCTACTGCGGTAATCCTACTTTCATGTATTTTCTGCCATATCCAAGCTTCACTTCCTTACATAAGTGTAGGCACCAGCACACTATTGTGAACGGCGAGTCAAGCCTCCTTAGGAATCGACTGGCTGGTCACAACCGCATGTATAGCACCATTCACTTTATTTCCTGCATTTACTCTCTTTTCCACATACTCTTCAATCTTTCCATCCCTTGTGAACATACTTCCTAAACATACAAACTCGTTCACATGCTCCACACTCCCTCATTTATTTTCACTTCGCACTCCGATACATCGTCTTCTCTTTCAAACACCATTACATATTATCTAACCATTAAATAATAAAAAGAAGTAAAGTAGATATTTAAGTTATCTAGGTATTCTCAAGCTTTCCGACAGTTTACACCTATGTCAAGCTGTTAGAAAATAGTAGACAGTGGAGATAACTTTAGAAAGAAAGAAAAGTCCATTGTTTATGAACTAGATATCCGTAAATTAAATCTTTTTAACGCCATAATTTAAATATCTCTAACGTCGTAATTTAAATCGTTAATAATAATATATTTATAATAATAATATATTTATTTATCTCCCACAAAGTACAATTTTGTTTCTATTTTATGTTACAAATATTGGACGTACAATGGTTTGTGGGAGTCAGGAATCCAAACTAGGATACCCTGTGCTATGGACTCCTGGCCCCCCTCGCCGAGATTGGGTTTTACACAAATTAATGTAGAACTTAGGCATGTAGGACTAATGTAAGAAACAATGACAAAAAAAAGGCTATCAAATTTTTTGTTTTTTTTTTAAACAATAATAAATCAAAAATTAAAAACGCTTGTGTCTGTTTGTTAGTATGCGAAGTGTGAAGTGGAAGGTGTCGTGTGTGTGGTGTGGTGTTGTGTGTGTGTGTGTGTGTGTGACAGAGAGATAATAGGATGGTGTTTTGTGTGAGTACGTATAAAGATGGATGTGTGCATGAATGTGTGCGTAAAAAGATGACGGTATGTGTTTATGAAAAAAAAACGCTAAACTAGGATAGGATTGAAAGCAGTTTTTCCGTTTCCTCGTAATCGAGTTCCAAAAGCCACTTTGTAAGCTTCTTTCTACATTCTACACTAGACAATTTAACAATTTCAAGAACTTTGTTAATCTTATTATATAGTCTGCTTGCTCTGAAATTGAAGAAATTCTGGGCAAAAGATGTTCTTACCGGAGTTGTTTCACAGACTTCATAGAATCGCCTAGTATTAACCTTCTGTTTAGCTGTAGCTGTAGGACCGTCTATAGAGGAGTGTTTTTTTACAACTGTTAGCAGTATATAAAGCTGCCTGACCGTTAATACATTTGCTTCGTTATAGAGGGTAGTTGTTGCACACAAACGTGGTTTGAAGAGAGCAACTTTTAGAAGAAGTCGTTGAGCTCTTTCAACATTTAAGATATTCGTTTTAAACGAGCCGCCCCAGGTGGAAATACCATACGATAGGATTGATTGGCAAAGAGATTCATACACAGTTTTAACCAATTTCCAACTCGCTACATGCCTAAGATTTTTAAAAACATGAATGAGTTTTCTTGTTTTCTGGACCAGATGTGAAATGTGCTGTCTGAAAGATAAGTTTTCATCGATTATTATGCCTAAGTATCTTATTGATTCTGCTTTTGATATTATTGGGCACATGGTACAGTTTGTGGTTATAGGATTACATGTGTGTGCATAAATATTTAAATTATTGGTATGTGATGCTATATTGTGTATTTTAAACTCTATATATTTAGTTTTACTGGCATTTAAGGTCAGTTTGTTAAGTGCAAGCCAATGAGTCACTATATTAAAGCCTTCCTGAGCCGCAACAAAAACTTCATCCCATGAGTTTCCATAAAATGTTAAGGTAGTGTCGTCTGCATAAGACATTACATGACAGTTTCTAATGTTTAGCTGGCAAAGGTCATTTATGTAGCAAAGGAAGAGGGGGGGTCCTAAGATACCTCCTTGTGGGATTCCAATATTTATCGGTCTTTCTTTACTCAGCGTATTGCCTATCCGAACTGACTGATTTCGATCTTGTAAATAGTTCTGGAATAGTTTTAATTGCGTGTTCCTTATTCCCATATGTTCTAGTTTGGAAATTAGTATACGTGGGCACACAGTATCAAAAGCTTTCTGAAGGTCTAGAAAGATAGTCAAGCATTTTTTCTTATTATCTAATTTACTCACAATATGCTCAGTGAATGTATGAATACAGTCGGTTGTAGATTTTCCTTTTCTGAAGCCATACTGGTTAGGTGACAATATGTTTTTCTCTTCCAAGAATTTCACAAATCTGCTATTAATAATCCTTTCAAACACCTTTGAAATAGAGGTGAGCAAGGAAATTGGCCGATAGTTTGCCACTTCTTCCTTGCTACCACTCTTAAAAATAGGGATGACAATTGATTTTTTGAGGGATTCTGGAAAAATGCCCTCTGCCAAACATCTATTAAGGATATAAGTAAGGGGAGGGACTATATGGCTTTTTAAATTCTTAAGGACCGTTGACGTTATATTGTCCCACCCTGCTCCACAATCTGAGCGGAGGCTGCTGATGACCCCTTCAACTTCCTCCTCAGTCGTCTCCAAAAGCACAAAAGAGTTACAAGAAGACTTGACAAAATTTGTTGCGTTCGTTGGGAGTGGAGAAAGACCATTTGGAATTTTACTTTTCAACTCCATGCCCACGTTTGCAAAGTAGGAATTTACTAAGTTAACTGAATCCTGTGGGGATGATCTAACATGCAAAAGTTCCAACGGAGGTGAATTTGATTTTTTTAGATTGGTAATACTTTTAATAGCGGACCAAAGTTTTTTGTTATCACTTCCAGCCGAAGCAAGCATATTACTGTCATATTGTCTCTTACATTTTTTTATTATGTCATTACAAAAGTTTCTATATCTTTTGTCTTTTGTGTTAATGAATAAACCATTTGTGTGGTACCTAATACAATCAAGCCTAAGCTTTTGATTAATTCAATTTATTTAATTCCACAAACATTTATTCAAGATACGCCTTAAATACCTACTTTGTGTCATCTTAATTTCAAATTACAAAACCAGTTCTTAATAAAATTCCAAACGTCCACCATAAGCAAAGTTTTTAATGTGCAAAGTGACCAATTAAATATATAGCGTATTTACTTAATGATTTTAGAACTAAATCGCTTAATTAGAAGATGTAATTTTAGACCATTCAAGAAGTCAAACCGCGCGTGAATACTATTCAATTCATGTTCATAACTTGAATGTGTATTGAGTGAGTCCTCCCTAAGGAGCTGTATTAATTTCTAGTGGGCTCTCTACGCCTCCTTAGCCTAACAAAAGAGAGAAAAATTGTGAAGAGACGAGAACCGAGTTCAAAGTGAAAATGAATGGCGGACGTATAATAAACCGTGATAAAATACCCTTCGTGTGTGCGCTTGCGACGGACGACCGATGCGGCGATGTGTAATTTTGACACTTGATTACTTTATTCAAAAGCTCGTAAATCTCTCCTCAGACGGAACCCCGCTGCTTTCTGATCAAAATTCACAAATAAAAGTACGCGCAACAATCAACTTTAATACCTTTCACAATTCATTAAAGATTCAAATAATTATCTCATTAAAAAGAGCTCACAGGCGGCGGAGTGGCGCGTCGATGTTACATTATTACACCATCGCGCACCATAAAATAATTACAATTACAATTTGTAACATAATTACAAAGGTAAACAGGTGTAAATTACACCAATTACAATAGCCCTGTAATTGTTGTAATTGAATATTTGTTGGTAGTACTGTAATGTGTCGTAATATTAGGTAATTGTAGGGTCTTTGTAATGAATACAGGTAGCAATGTTACAATTGTTATTTAATTGAAGGTAGGTTGTTACAATGATAACTTGAAATGAAATTCCAACAGGATCAGATAAAAACTTCACCTTGATTGTTTTCTTATCTTTGTAATTAAAAAATAATCATAAAGGGAATACAAAATATATGCTTAATTTGTAGTTATTTGTCTGAAGATGGATCGTTAAATTCAATTCTATCTAGAAATTGAAACATACAAATTGGAAAAGTTACGCACCTGCTTGTTAGCCATGTGCTGAATAATTATATATTGTTTGAAATACTTATATCAACCTAACCCTTCATCGCTGTTGTGTATTTCGAAACGAATTGGATAATTTTTGTTTCCGATTTAAACGATAACTGTGGGTACTTAGGCCCACTTACGCCAATAACTTGGGTCCGTGCCCACTCGACCCGAAGAATAATACCTGGATATTTCTTTTTTCGTAGGCGTATCAACGTAAATGTATAGTCAGACAGAAAAGTGTCGATTTAACGCTTGCACTACAGAGAGCGTAAAATTTAAATAATGTTTGTACTAATTAAACAAGTACTTATCCATTTTTAACATAGTATACGCTTTGTACTTTGTAGTAAACATCACAGATTATTGTTTCATTTCATTTCATTTTCATTTCATTTATTCATTAACAATTTTACACTGTGTCTGAATGTTTACAAAAAATAATTAAAAAACAAGCCTAAACAAATTCTCAACTGCGGACCAAAAATATAACCATTACATTTATAATATTAATCAAATTCAAGTACATCCATTGTCACAATTAAAAACATTTTCATCCAAAATAATAAAAATCGAGAACAACAATAATAATAGTCTAGACATGTCATATACAAAAATTGATTACTTAATTCAATATAATAAAATCTAATACATGTCAACAAAATTCAATAAATACTCTAAAAATGTCATAGCAAATTTCAAATAATAATCTAAAACATGTCAAAACCACAATAAATCAAACCAATCCGATACATCAAAAACAAACACACATCCAATATAATGATAATCTAAACCATTTCAATAAACACTCTACAAATGTCAAACAACTCAATCAAAAAAAAAACATAAAAATAAAACGATAACAATCTTAAAATGTCATCACAAAATTTATTTAAATACAATACATGTCGTAAAAATGCCACTTATTATATAATCTAATCTCAAAACCAAACCACAGAAATTAAAACTCATCCGATAATTGCACATAGCTTCAATAAATAGTCCAAAAATGTCACTACCAAAATTAATTAAAATAATCTAATACATGTCATAACCATTCAAATAAATAATGTAAACATGTCCAACAAAATAATTAAATAATCTAATAAAATGTCAATAAATAATCTAAAAATGTCATAGCCAAAATCATTTAAATAATCTAATACATGTCATAAAAATATTCAATTAAAAATTTCAATAGAGAATCTAATAATGTCAAACAAATAAATTTAATAATGTAATACATATCAATAAAAAATAAAATGTCAATAAATAATCTAAAAAGGTCCTAACCAAAATAATTCAAATAGTCTAAAACATGTCAATAGAAATTCACATAATCTACATGGTTACCTAAGTCATATTAATCATTTATCATAAGTTCATTAACGGAATAAAAACATTTTTCCAATAGAAATTCCCTAAGCCTCTTTTTAAACAAGGTTGTTCTATATAATATACATCTTAGATCCTTAGGCAAGCAGTTAAATAGTTTCACCGCTTGATACTTAACACAATGTCTCACAATATTCAGTTTGGAACTAATGCCGAGCTTCAAGTATTGGTTCCGTGTGGTTTCCCTATGGTGTCTTTCTTCCTTCGTTTCATATTCACTTATGTGCTTTGCCAGGCTGGTCAAGACTGTTAATATGTAAAGGCTTGGTACCGTAAGGATGGAAAGCTTTTTAAAATATTCCCGACAGGACTCGACTTGGGGAATGCGGACTATTGTTCTGATCGCCCTCTTTTGCAGTACAAATGCCCTGTAAGAGTTATACCTGTAGCTATTTCCCCATAGTTGAATACTATATCTTAATCTTGACTCCACCAATGCATAGTAAACCGATTTTAAAATATTTACACTAAGTTCATCTCGCAGGCTCCTAAGCGCATAACATGCTGATGAAATTGATCCATCTATGGCTTTTAGTTCATTTTTCCAATTTAATAATGAATCAACATGAACTCCTAAAAATTTTACTGAGTCTACACAATATATTTTGTCTCCATTTAACATTACATCTAAACTATCATTATTGCGTGATGTAGACTTAAACAATATAATGTTTGTTTTTTTAGTATTTATGTTTAATTTATTAGCCATAAACCATAATTGAAAAAAATCAAGAGCCTTGAGCCTTGTTTACAATGTTAATTATCATTACAATGTTATTTAACAAGTAGGTAAGTACTAACTTCTCTTATATTTAATAAAGCTACATTTTATTGAAACGAAATCACTGACTATCAGGATAAATTATGTATCGTAACAAATTATTAAATATTCTATGTATATTAAGTTATTTAGAATTAAAATATCACTTTGCCTGTCGTACAAATGGCACTGAATTGATAGTAAAACATCAGAGGCCTTAGTGCGAGTTTTTACTCACGCTCACTCGTGATACGTAAACGATCTCTAATGTCAAAATGTATACAAAAAAGTGGTTTCTCCTTACTGTCACCAGACGGCGCTTATCCAGTTTCAATACAAAATGATGTTTACGTATCACGAGTGAGCGTCAGTAAAAACTCGCACTAAGGCCTCTGGTATTTATTCTTCGGGTCGAGTCTAAGCGTGTCGAGTGGGCGCGGACCCAATAACTTAACTCAGAGTTACTTGCTAACACGTAGTCAAATTAAAATATGTTAATTCATAATGGGCCCGTGTTAGTTAGTCACTAACTTGGAGTTAGCAAAATAACCCAAGCGAGCCTTGGATACTAGTTCAGATAATAACAAGCAGATTAACAAGAACAGCATAATTGCAGATTACTTAATTGAAAGATGAAAAATCAATAACCGCCTTCCATTTGTCTCTTCCTTGTATTAATTCAGCACCCGCTAAAAACAAAATGGCTAATCCAATAGACCTTATCCATAATAAACAGGATGACAAAGAAACGATTGAAAATATCGCAGTGCTTTCTGTTCATTTCTCTTTATGTTCGCAAACAAAAGCTATGAGGTAAGACTAAAGGCGCAATGGACGATTTCATTAGCGTTCGCTTTTAGATCGGTAGTCATTTGCACTAATTAAATAACTGCCAGGTTCTGAAACCACTTACTGAGTGTTCCGTATTAAATAGAGTAGCTCATTTCCTCAACGTTTTAGTTGTTAAGAATAATTTCTGAGAACATACAATGTTTTTTTATTGTTTTCTCTGAGTGTAATTGGTTTCCTTTGCTGTTACATTTGCTTTTTTCTTTTGTCTTCTTCAGCGTATAAAAGCAAGATTTTCTGTAAACACCCTCCATAAACCAAGGAGATTGTCTCGGTTTTTGTTCGGGACTTAATGTTTAATTCGTTCGGCATTTATATTCTGCTTTTGTAGCTTTGTGCGTCAAGTTTAAAACCAATACCATAATATCATTGCTGACTCTTCCTGAACACTCTAAGGGCGTTTGTGCACTACAAGGAATTTTACTGTCCGGAAGTCCGATTTTTTATGGTCCGATATGGCATGCCATAAATGTACATACTAGTTTGTGCACCATACGTAATTTTACCGTCCGACATTTTACTTTGCCCCGTTCCGGGCCGTTTTTCCGGTCCGAGATGACAGCAATGAAAAACGTGTTTATGCTTGTGCACTGCGTCCGCGATCAGTATTATTCATAAGAGGTAAATCATAAGTGGGATCGGACAGTATATAAAAAAAAAAATATTTCGGCCTGCCTCAATTTATTGTGGTTTATGTGTTCACTTTTAAGGGCCCAAAATTATTTTTGTCTTCTACGTCTTTGCACCTAGAGTAATAAAGCAAGCAACTGCCAACGTTCCAAGAAACTCATCGTTTCTAGCGTAATTACGCGTGCGTGACGTAGTTCCAAAGAGAGCTACTCTAAATTGCGCTGCACCGATCCGAGTAAAGACGGACAAGTGCACAAGCCAATCATCCGTTTTTATTCATGCCAAATCCGACCGTAAAAAATCGGACTGCCGGACAGTAAAATTCCTTGTAGTGCACAAACGCCCTTACTAGATTCTAATTAGAAACTGATTAGGTAGCCATAATAACATTGAAAGCTGTAGTATTTCCATCGTCCACAAAATCATCTACTAACACACAGTACATCTCAACAATTACACGATCCTAATCCGTCCTCCGTTACCCGAAACGTCAATAGAACAATCTCGACGGCAAATCTAATCCATCCTAGTCACTAACAAGTTAGTCGAGTTAACCTTATTTGGCAGCTGTCGTATGACGTCACAGTCGTCGCGTGGCGGCCATTAATGCAGAGTAACCCTAAGCTGGTCACTGTCAGCACTCGCTAGGACGTGTATACGATCAGGATGGCCGTAATTGACGGGGATGTGACTACAAGCGGGAATAGTTGATAATGCAATTAAATTGATACGGGCTGTGTAAGTTATTGGGTTGTTAATGAGTTGTGTTTCGGATGAAGTTATGATAGGTTGCTGGGCTATAATTCTAGGTCCGAAAGTCGAAAAGGTAGGTAGAATGCTAGGTCCTAGCATTTTACTTAAAAACAGAAATCTATTTGTAGCAGGCCTAATAATTATTAGAAGTTAATAAAAAAAAACAATAAGTCCAACCCAGATATTGAATCTAATAACTCGTCCTAACTATTTTTCCTACAACCTTCAGATAAAATAATATCAAGAAATACACAGAGTATATAAAGAACCATCATGTTGCGATACTCGAACGAAACTAGTCCATTCTTCGTTACTGCCGAACAAGCTATTCATTCGCCGGTAACTGTCAACACTCGCCTATCAGCCTTACGAACTTTAATTGACGGGCAAGTGGCGTAAAAGTGAATCTGAGTAGTCTCGGATGTTAGGACGCTGGCTCGCAAACCAGATCGATAAACCCCCCTCTCGCGTCTTACCCGCGTATTACCTCCCCTTACAGCCAGAAACAACCATGCCTTCACGAAATCACCGGGCTTGAAAAATGTTCAACTTATTCGCAAAGGGGATCACAACAATCTGTTTGAAATAGTTTATTTGTATGATGCCCTACTCCTTTGTGAAACACTAGAGCTTTATATCGGTATTTGATCGTTTATTTTGAATTTGATCTGAAATAGTTTAGTGTTTGAGGTTCTAATTTAAGTTTCACACTAAACCGAAGTATATTTATAGCATAAATCCTAAATTTTATTGTGTATTTCAGTAACCAATTAGGAACCAAAACCAATTCCTAGAGTAGCAATAAATTCTAAGTCAATGTTGTCGAACGGGTTGACATAGAATACCTAGCGCCATTAATACTCGCTTTCAGAATACAGATTGAATAAAGTGGCTCACTCGGAACCGAGACGCCAGCAATATACTAGAGGAGTAGGAAATTAACACTCTCGCCAAAGGCAAAAAAAGAAAAGGCTTTAAAGAAAAATACGATATTGTGTCTTTCTGTGATCATAAAGAAAGAATAAGGGACTGTGAGGCTGTGGCTGTGTCTACAAGGGGTTCGTTTTAATTACTAAACGTATCATTTGGATTACATGCAATAGGTTT
Organism: Orthosia cruda; assembly: GCA_964057195.1. Lineage (NCBI taxonomy): Eukaryota > Metazoa > Arthropoda > Insecta > Lepidoptera > Noctuidae > Orthosia > Orthosia cruda. The sequence goes on from OZ059846.1 coordinate 8,594,885, forward strand.
GTTATTAAAGTGTATACTACGTAAGTAACCTTTTAAAAGAATAACCATTATTTATTTCTGAAAGGCGATGCCACCTTCAACATCGGCGAAGATACCAAGAGTGTTACTTCTACCAATAACGTACTGTAAATAGTAGGAATCCGATATGTGGCCACAGATATTTTATTAAGCGAAGAAGTGGATTTCCAACACGTATCGGATATAAAAGTGGAACATATAGATATCGAAGAGGACGCTGCCGAATTGAGCCCTAATGGCCAAAGCAAGCGACGAATTAGCCAACATCGAAAACTATTCTCCATTAGTCTTTAAAGTCCCATAAGTCATAGAAGAAGTTTCTAGTCTGGAGTTAGACTCATTTGTCATAGACGGGTATATGTCGCATTTGTGTGAAAAGTATCTTTATGATGTTTGAAAACAAATATCATTTATCCTCTTTAACCTTTGTGTAGGTCGTGATTTTAGTATTAAATCATCCCATTTTTCATTTGAAATCAACGCCACCTGATACCAAATGTGGGATGAAATTTATTGGGCCCAAAGATATCTCCTTGAGGCAGGCCTCCTAACCTAATAGACTGGTCCCTTGTTAATATGCGTACGACAATATCTTTGTTCTTGATTTATGGCAAATTACTGCTTTGATAGGGACTGACTTCCGTCTGACCTTCTGACGTTATGGGGCGGCGCCTCTGCGTATTCATCCTATAATTTGCCACTTGACCACCCAAGGAGTGCTCTTTGTGTTCACAGCAAATTATATTGAAGTTCATCAAATGTTATAAAGTAATGATAGTCTAGACAGACACGCATGGTATGGCATTTTAACAGCGAGAAATAGCCCACTTCCTTTTTACATATATTATGTCTTTTATTCAACTTTTTTTCTTATTGATTACATTTTTAAATATTTTTACAAAACACACACAAAAAAGAAAAACATTTAAAAATATAAAAAATAGAGGCCCACCGGTATCGGGAACAGGGTCCAAGCTACCGGCGGTCAGGGCTCCAGAGAGAGGAACCTCCTAACAATACGAGCCGTGTCCAGCAGTACTGCTTTCTGGATCAGGCCCTTGACCCAGCCGCCTAACGAGAGCCTCCTAAGGTGTTGGTCGAGGCTCGTGGCTATTAAGCCATGGGTTGACACGACTATCGGTACAATGATCGCTGAGTCCACATCCCACATGTCGACAACCTCGCGAGCCAAGTCAATATACTTGATTTGCTTATCTTTCTCGGCTTTCACGAGGTTCCCGTCATGCGGGACAGTTATGTCAACAATCATTGCACGCCTCTCGATTCGGTCCATCACCACTATATCAGGCTTATTAGCGATAATAGTCCTGTCAGTGATGATGGACCGATCCCAGTACAATGTGATATTGCCATTCTCGAGAACTGGGTCGGGCACATACCTGTAGTACGGCACCTCCGACGCCACAAGAGTGTATTTCAAAGCAAGTTGCTGGTGGATAATCCTGGCTACAAGGTTGTGCCTATGCAATAGTACTCTTCGTTAGCAAGACGAGAACAACCAGAGATAATGTGGCGGATCGATTCACCCGGACGGTGACATGCCCGACAGATGTCAACCGTGCCATCCTTCACAATAAATCTCCGGTAGTTATTCGTCATGATAACTTCGTCCATAATTGCACAGACGAAACCTTCGGTTTCCCCAAAGAGGTCACCGAATCGCAGCCAGGCCACGGACGCTGATTGGTCTACATCGGACCCATTACATATATTATTAATATATTCTAACTTTTTATCTAGTTTTATGGGATGCAATGTTTCAAGATTCTTTTTATGAACGTCTCTTAGTATTGACTTGATGTAGACCTTGTCAAATACCATATTGCGATATTCTCTTTAAAAAATCACTTAATCGGACACATTGTTATTAAATCCTACATTAATGAAAACAACAGCAATTCGAATCAAACAAACTCAAACAACTACACAAAGTTATATTCCAAACAACTTTCCAGTATCATTTTCACGTATTGTAAGTCCATTGACAAACAAACACTTGAGTACTCTTAGTTTCTTGGAGACAAAAAATAAAATAGAACACTTGAAACAATAACAAGTGCTGTCGGGACTGTGGCGCCCCCTATTAGGCTAACTTGACAAAAGACTCCCTTCATTATGAGACAAGCTGCACTTTCAATTATATTTTAAGCAAGTTCGGATTTAATTTTATACTCTTTTGTTGGCTTATAATCCTGAACAGGGTCAGCCGTTCTTATTCTTCTTTTCCACTTGACTGTTTTTCAACATCTGCGTAAATATTGCTTGTTACTGCTTTGTGTTTGTAAACCGGTGGATGTGGTATTATTATGTATATCTACTGTTATTTTGCCTCAGTTTGATGTCTTATTCATAGGCAGCATATCATTTGTTGAAAGAAGCATTCCGCATCCGTTTGAGAAGAATAGGGTAGTTAACAAAAAAAAAACCTACTTACGACGCCAGTTAGATAACCTAAAAATATTGTAAACGTATTTTTGCTTTTGCCACGTAAACAAAAAAATACAACGATACAGTGCGTTACAATATCGTGAGACGTCACGGTGTGCTACACTATGCTAGTATTATATTATCTGTGGCTACAATTTATACTGACATAGTGACGTCACGTCACGAGCCCCCACTCCTGAACTTTGATGCAATTTTTCATTGTCAATTTATATTTATTTGATAAAGCAAAAAATACGGGTCGAATATTATTTGATAATCTCACTGACGGACTAAATAGAATTATCATTATTCTACCCTATTGGAAGCATAAATTCATTTTTACATAGGTAACTTAATTTACGGTTTAAAATTCTTTATTTCTTAATTTTAAAAGTTTATCTTCACCCTTTTACAAAATCTACTGAATTATTACCTAAGCAGATGGTGTTAAAAGCTAGCTGCATTCGCACGGGTATACTAATGAAGAAAATGAAACTATTTTTCTTTTTCAAAATCAAAATCATTTTATTTTTATTTCACATAGGCCTACATGGGCACTTATAAAATGTCGACAAAAGGTGCACGGTTCGGGTTGGTCGTTTCCTATGGAGAAGAACCGGCAAGAAACTCCATGGTTAATCTTTTAAGAAGAACCGGCAAGAAACTCCATGGTTACTCTTTTAAGAAGAACCGGCAAGAAACTCCATGGTTACTCTTTTAAGAAGAACCGGCAAGAAACTCCATGGTTACTCTTTTAAGAAGAACCGGCAAGAAACTCCATGGTTACTCTTTTAAGAAGAACCGGCAAGAAAATCCATGGTTACTTTTTTAAGAAGAACCGGCAAGAAACTCCATGGTTACTCTTTTAAGAAGAACCGGCAAGAAACTCCATGGTTACTCTTTTAAGAAGAACCGGCAAGAAACTCCATGATTACTCTTTTAAGAAGAACTGGCAAGAAACTCCATGGTTACTCTTTTAATATTCATATTATATTATTTCATACTGAACCTGTCCTGACAGTTACAAAGAAAACAAAAAAATAATTAGCAGCCGTTCTGAAGTGATGCGCTTAAATATACATTCGGCAATTGATATTTATTGATACATAGTTTTTTTTATTTATCGATAGGCTCGCGTTTGACCACTATCTCGCCTTAAGTTATGACGTGGTCGATGGTGAAGCACGCTTACCTAGAAGTAACCTATTCACTCTTGACTTAAATTCCCCAAGGTTGTAGCTATCAGGAAACAAAGACTCCGGCAGGGAATTCCACTCCTTAGCTGTGAGCTCAATTAAAGTATTCGCAAAACGCTTTGTACTTACGTATGGGTGGGATGTCCACCATGTACCGGCGACGCATTGCCGTAAGTCTTGTTGTTCGGTGATGGAAAGAGCTAGGCAGAATCAAATTGTGCAGTTCCAACGCACACTCCCCGAAATGAAACCAATAAAAAACCGACAGACTGGCCACTTGGCGTCGATGTTCAAGGCTCTGGAGCTTTGAGGCGACCAGTGCATCGTTGCCGATAAGCCTTTTGGCCCGTTTGTCAATCAGATCCGTCCCAGAGGTGAGAGCAGTACTCCATGCATGTCCGAACTTGCGCTTTATACAATTTGAACAGCTGTGCAGGCGTGAAGTACCGTCATACCTTTGCAAGGTCCCCCAACTTTTTTGCAGCCAACTGAGCCTTTGCCTCAATGAATGGATCAAAATTGAGGGTCGATGTTAAAGCATACTGGAAATTGTAGTCTCCATTTACCTCAAAACCAAATGCATACACCGTTGAAAGTCGGACTAAACCCTGTACAACCATAAGAAAAGTAATCACACTATAAAAACGCTCAATGAATCCCCTGTAACCGCTTGGAAACAGGCATGCGGCGTATTTGCTCTCGTTTCAATGTCAAAGGTCACGCAAGTCCCTAGAGAAGCTGGTTGCATAATCAGATTGATCTCGTGTTACTAGGCTGTAGGTACTAACTGTTTCCATGAAGCATATATCGGGTGTCTCAGAATGTTTTTCTTTTTTGATACTTAAAAAAAAATACTAGAATTAGTTAAATCTCTTTTTATTTACTGTTGAATTAATTAGCAGTTTTCAATTTTATTTGTACAAAACGAAATTAAGTAAATTCGCACCCTCCATTGCCTGACACTCATTTGGCCTGGAACTAAAATTTTCATTATTTATTTCATCTGTGAGTCTTTGCTTGCTTTTAAACATTCAGGTTGGGTGGCAATGGTTTGTAAACTTTACTTTTTAAGTAGCCCCATAGGAGAACATCAGCAAAAGTTTAATCTGGGCTATTTGGGCTGCCATATCACGTCAAGGAATTGTCGGTCCCTCACTTTTTTGCGTGTGATTGAAGATTTTAGTTACAGGAAAATTGAGTGTCAGGAAGTGGAGGATGCACATTTACTAAACAATGTTTTTAATAAACAAAATTGAAAAACTTCTCATTAATTCAACAGTAAATAAACCGAGTTTTAACCAATTCTAGTATCTTTTTTTAAGTATCAAAAAAGAAAAACATTCTGAGACACCCTTTATATCTAATTGGTTAAGTGTAATTAGGAAAGGAAGTAGTTTCAGATGATGATGATGACGTTGGTCTAAGGGTATTGACGTTCAAACAGTTGTTGAAAAGGTAGACAATATTATTTTGTTTGTAGTTACGATTGCCAACCAAAATAAAATATCAATATTTTTCCCCCGTAGGCTTATAACGTAACTATCTTGCAAGAGCAAAACGATAGCGAATTTTGCGCAATAATTGCTCTTCAATACAGAAGTTTTATAGTTTTTGGCGGTTTTTAGGGTTCCGTACCCAAAGGGTAAAAACGGGACACTATTACTAAGACTCCGCGGTCCGTCTGCCTGTCTGTCACCAAGCTGTATCTCATGAACCGTGATAGCTAGACAGTTGAAATTTTCACAAATAATGTAATTCTATTGCCGCTATAACAACACATACTAAAACAGAATAAAATAAATATTTAAGTGGGGCTCCCATACAACAAACGTGTTTTTTTTTTTTGCCGTTTTTGCGATAATGGTACGGAACCTTCGTGCGCGAGTCCGACTCGCACTTGGCCGGTTTTTTAGAAATAGGTGCATTTGACAAACAGCGATCGATTGTATAGGACCGTACCATACCTACACTGTAGGTAATGCCGACTTTTATGACCTACTAGCTGTCCCCGCGGCTTCGCTCCCGTGGGCCATCCCACATGACCCGTCTTCGGGATCTAAAAATAGCCTATGTCACTCAGGAATAATGTAGCTTTCTATTGGTAAAAGATTTTTTTAATCGGTCCTGTAGTTTCGGTGCCTATTCGGTACAAACAAACAAAAAAATCTTTCCTCTTATTAGTATATAGATGCGTTTGATCGCGCGATGATTGTTGATTGCTGTTTCTTACGTAATAAGCCTGCCGGCTTTGTTCCCGTAACCTATCCTACAGGCACCTTGCAATTTTATGCCATAAAAAGTATCTCAGCGATGGTGGAGCTATCTCTCAGTGAAAGAATTTTCTTTAATGAATCAGTTCTTCCAGAGATTAACTTCCTTTTACAAACAATTAAATCATTTTTAACACCCGACAGAAAAAGACGAGTGTTATAAGTTTGACGTGTGTTCCTGTGTCTGTGTAATCATAGCATCTACACGGATGAACCGAATTCAGGTTTTTTTTTCGTTTGAAAGGTAACTTCAAAAGTTATGGCCGTTTTACTGTTTGAATCGGGTTATTATCACAATATATCGTGTCATAATTACGTGTTCGATAGATTATCGATCGAAGCGTGTCTACTACTAGATAAATTATGTAGCTTAAAAAGCACGAAATAAAAATGTGTCGGGGCCTTTTTTTAATTTTGCTTTTGTATTGTCTGTTTAGATAAACGACCTATGTACTTAACAACGGAACACTTACCAACTAATATTTCTACTTGAATGTTAGACCATATATAGCATGTAGACCTATTTACTGATTGCATTCGGGAGGCTTATAATTCCCCAATGTTAACGCAATACTGGTCGTGCGCCTGCTTGGAACCAGAATATCAATATTGAACCTCCTTTTGGATAGTTTTGTTTGCAAAATATTCTTATATTTACATATGCTATTTCAGTTATGAAGAAATTCTAGCTATCAAATTTTCTGTGTACAAATATTTTTAAACATTTTAGTCGTTTTGTAGTAAGTAGCGAAAAACTATCGTGTAGTAAATTACTTTTTTAAAGCAAAACTATTTGTTATAGAAAAACTATGTTTCACAAATAATGTACATGAAACAATAATCAATAATTTTTTTTCCAACCTTTTAACCTAGCCGTTACTAAGAAGTGTGCTTTAGAAAGTTATCGTTTTACGGCACTAAAGCAGTTGTAGGCCCTTAAGTCCTTATATACAAAGAAAAACTACCTAATTATTATATTATATATCTGCGGTCCAGTTGAAAGCAGCTCTAAGCTTACAAACATAAATAAAAATGTACTGTACAATATCCCTTTGGAAAAATGGAAAATTATACTACAATGGAGCCGCTCCTTATGCGAAAAGGAGTCTTACTTTTTGCTTTATTGCAAACAACACAATTCTTATTACGACGGCTTAGGTTACACAAGAAATGTTATTACAGCACTCGTGTTCCTTCTATTTTGTTAATGTTTGATATACAATCAATTATTATTAAGGAAATACATTTTCTTCTTAGATTTCGTGTTATTGAAAGGATGTTGATTTTGTAACCGAAAACATTTTATGTTGACTTTTCGTAGATTGGCAGATAAAAAATATAAATACCTATACCAACAGTTTCTCGAAGAAAACTTGTTACTCAACTGCTGTGATTGCTTCAATTTAATATCATCAGCTAATCACAGTCGCTTCTGACAATTTGTCACATTTATTTTGCAAAAAAAAATGTTCGAATGTGTTAGTCGCATATTAAAACTTGTAAAATTGGCTACTGGCAATACTTAGCCATTACCTGATTCGTTATTATAAATCGAAAATTCCAAGCAGAAAAGATCTAACTAGAACGCCATCCACTTAGAAATTCAAGTTACTATCTCACGCTATTCATCAAAGTTTATAAAATTAAGCAAGGTTCATATTAATAAAGTAGTCAGCACATGTTCAAGCGAAATATTTAATAAAACATCACAAAATACCACCACAAAATATTCACAGAAAGCCAGTGTAGGCCGTTCAAAAAGTTTTATTGAAATAGTTCGGCTTCTGACGCTTTCGCTCAAAATGTTTGACCTCAATGAGCATCAGTCTTTTTACGACTGTGTTTGAGATCAAGCAATGCGTCGATGTGTCTTTAAATTCCACTTTGAAATGCTAGTTTTATTTCCTCTATATAATCTTATGTGTTTAAATAAATTAAAGTGTGTGTAAAGGTTTACCTACGTGAACGCGGTGATATTTCCAGTAATTGCCAAATAAAAGCTTAGCTTTATGAAAGATAAATTCATTTACTTCAATAATGTTGCCTTATCCTTTACTATAATCTGTTTTGATAAACATTGTATTAATAATTATATTAAAAATATTGACACTTTCATTAACACCTTGAGCGATATATATTTTATTTAACAACCGCATTGGACGACCAACAACATAATCTATCTTTTATTTTTCTGTTAGCTTTTGTCGGTTATCTTATCTTTTTTGTATTCACTAATGACGGCACGTGCTCACAGGTATAAAATTCGGTTAGTTTCGGTCCCTTTTCAACAAAAAAAAGCCCCTAACCTGGTGTAGACTCGGGCTTATTTATGTGCCTGCGCATGTTATCAAAGCAGATGTTTGCTTTGGCCCGAATTTTTATTTTATTTTTTACATTTAGCACGTGTTCATCGATTTAACGATTATTTCATACTTACGAGTATATTTAATTTGATTTATTTGGACCTTATTAAGTTCTACTTATTAAAACATAACTTAAATATTAGTTAGATGATTTTAAACGTTTAATACGTTAAATTCATTATTCAAAAAAGTATGTTATCTTGGTTTTGGTTCTGCAACTGTTTACGTGGACCTCGTGCTAGCTATAAAATTACAAAAGCATATTCGTAAAATTTATTTTACACTGAAAAAGTTTAAATGCATTATCCATTGGGACAGCTTATGTTCACAGACGAGCTTAACCCGGAATTGCGAGAAAGCTTGAGCAACTTCTTAATTTTTTTTAACGCTTCACTATTATCTACGAATCCGTTACTCGGGGAAAACCAAGCGTAACAATAACGGCCATCTGTCGTGGGGCAAATCATACAACAAAAGGTTTTTTTGCTCGTTTAAAGACGGCTGCAAGATTTGATAGTTCAAAACGGGTTGCAGCTGGCATGCCGTCAATTATATGTATATTAATTTTGTCAGTGTCCCGTGTCATACCCTAATAACTAATTAATACGTAAAAATATATGTTTTTTTTTCTGTTTGTTTCAGAATGTGATCACCGGAATCACTTCATCGATGACGACAAAATTCATATGACTATAGCAGACAATGCGGTCACAAGCTTCAAAGCCCTTACCTAAGAAAGGTGACTTGAGTAAAACATCATTTAAGAACTCACCAGTTAAGCAAGCTACAAAAAAAATAGTGTCACCTAAAAAGGTCAAAAATTTGGTAAAAAGATCATTGATTAAAAATCCTAAGAAAAGTACTTCCAAAGATGAATCTTCCAGTTCCAAAACTGATGATAATTCCGGAACTTCTGATAAACAAGATACATCGAATGAATCCAATAAACTATCACCATGTAAAGCGTCTACGTCTCGAGGTGATTCACCAACAAAAAAACTCAAGAAAGATCCTAAGGAAAAGAAGGACACGCCTAAAACTACTGCAGACACTGTAAAGAAAGCACCTCCGAAAAAAGTAGCCAAAGCAGTAACGAAACCTAAACCTGCTAAGGCTAATACTAAAAAGTGCGCTAAAGGTAAAAATGATGCAAAGTACAAAATTAATAAAGAAGTTATAAAGAAAACTGCACCGAAATTCTCCAAAGCCAAGACGGTAATAAAAAAAGGTAATGGTGCCAACAATGACAAAAAGAAAGGGCCAGCACAGCCAAAACCGGAGTCAACGGAAAAAGATCAAAAAGGTGATGAAAGTAAAAATTGCTCTGATGAATCTATAAACAACAAATCAAATGCGCCTCCTGAAAAAAAAAATGAGGTTGACAAAACTAAGAGCAATGACGAACAAATTGATGACAAGATTGAATCTAACAATTCTGATTCTGCAGGATGCAAAACACCTCCTAAATCGTCTTCGACTAGTCCAGAAAAACCCGAGACTCCAAAATCAGAAACAGAAAGACCTCCAAAATTTTTTACATCAACTAGATCACCTCGTACCGTAGACATTGATGTGAAATGTTGCAAAAATTCAAAAGGAAACCTTAGTGTTTCGGAAAGATTTGTATCTATGAAATTGGAAAATAAGATAGAGGACAACGCTAATGACAAAAATCCTTCAAACACATTAGTATCACAGGGTCCTGATATTGATGTTTATACTTTCACGGAAAAGGTGGACTCACCAAAAAGTATACTGTCAGACTTCCGTAGTCCTGTAAACAAGAATGTTGGCCGAGTCCGGCCGATTGCCAGAGTTAAAGGAACAGTTATAGATAAGAAGACCGAATCAGAAAAGAAAAAATATTCGCCTCATAGACCTATTGAAGAAGTTGTAAAACAGCTAAAGAACAAACGATCAGAAGAGTTAAATGCTAATCAAAATCAAAGTGTTTGTAGCGCAACTAGCGTAGAAGTGAATCCGGCTAGCAATGAAACAGAAGCTGAGGAAAAGCCAAAACCTATTGTTAGCAAATCTTATAAAATGGTGGCTCGAAAATCAAGTATAACTGGGAAACCATTTAGTCCCATCAATTTCGTTGAGCAAGAAGTTGCGGCAAGTAAAATTGAGAAAACAGAAAAATCCGTCAAGCCGAATCCGGTTGCAAAGAAAGCTCCAGCAAAACCTAAAAAGCAAGCAAAGAAAAGTAGCCTTTCAGATGAAGATATCGATAATTCTAAGTTTGCTCTGAATACTAAGGCTTTCCAGTACTCGTCATCTGAAGAAAGTGATTCTAATGACGATAATGACACCAAAGAGTCTTCCGAATCCGATAACCCAAAAAATAAGAAAGCAAAAAATAAAAAGTTCAAGAAAAATAGAATCATGGACGGTGCGAAGAAACCTCAATCTAAAGAATTAAAAGAGCTGTCGAAAGATTCTCTGATTGATCTCAAAGAAAGTTCTGCTTTGCTAGGTAATGAAAAACCCAGTAAAAGGCGACTTAAACTTTTGTCGATGTGGTCTGGACCTAAAAAACATCGAATGGCGTCTCTAAACGCAATAGCAAAAGTTCATTGCTTGTATGAAAATGAAAGTAAAACACATATGGAATTGGGTCTGATGAAAACTGTAGAACGACAAGTTTTACCAAGCACATCTAAGACTGTGCCACCTAAAAAGAAAGAAACTAAGCCTAAGGAAATCGAAAAACGAGAAAGTACTTCAGAATCGGAATACGAAGCTAAAAAAGAAAAGGAAAAAGACAGTTCCGAAAGTTCAGACGATAACCCTCCTCAAAGATCGTTGCGAGGCGAACCTGGTATCAGAAGTGCGGGCAAGTATTGGGATCCGAAATCCTGTACCTCTTCTAGTGAAGATAGTGAACAAGATACAAAGAAGAAAGTGACAAGCTCAGAAAAAAAGAAAGCTTCACCTAAAGCATCTACAAGTAAATCAGATTCTGACAAGCCACCAGCTAAAATGAAGAAGACTGCCGGTGTACCCGTGAAGAAAAAACGTAACAGAAACGAAGTAGTAATGGACCTAAAAGACATGGTCGTACAAAAACGAATGGCAAGCCTTAACGCCACAGCAATTCTAGCAGCTAGTTACGAAAAACGTTCGCCCAAATCTAATAAAGATGATACTACATCAGACTCATGTAGCGATGAATCTTATTCGCAGAAGTCAAAAAACGGGGTAAATTCCGGCGTTAAGTCGGAATCAAAAAACGAATATGAAGCTACATCCGAAAGTGATGAATCCGGTGTATCAGATAGAAAACAAAAAGTTGAAGTTATTGTTAACCAGGACACTGATGTGACCATTACCGGGGTATATTCTACTCATCATCATGAGGGGTTTTGCACGGTGTCCGGAATGCAGTATCGGATTTCATCTACTAGTCATACGCAGACCACAGCCACAGCCAACTGCGAAAAGGTAAGACCATTAATCAGTAGTCAGTAGAAATTCTAATCTAAAGTCGAGTTCGAATAATCTCTCATATTTGTTAATATGAATCATGGGGATAGACGTGGCGTATTACCCATACGTAATAAAGACTATACACCCGCTGGCGCTTCGGTTCTCATTAATACGCGGTAATGAAGTAAGTTCTATGTAAACACGCCTCGGGACCTCATCCACACATTATCCTTCATTGCTTTGCCTTACTAAGGTCTACATAGAAAAATAAGCTTTTTGTATACAACATGAGCACTGGTTTTCGTTTGCATCCTTATTATCAATTGAGGCGTGAACGATTTACGCGTGAAAGGAGTAACCATCGTGTTACCCTTGACGCAGATTATATCGTCTGACGCGTTAAATCTTATTAATGTTATGTTAAACTCTCAGAAGCGCCAGGGATCCTAAATAGATATGCATAATACAAGCTTGTTGATCTACCTACGATACTTCACTCCTGACGGCATATTTCACTTTAGCCCTTTTTTGCGCGGAGGCGTAATGTAATCCTATCTTAGCCGGCGTCGACGCTCTCTCCCATTCGCTCTTTGTGCCTCATTGTTACTTAACTTGAGCTAACATTACTGGATTTAGTTAACGTGTCGGTAAAGTAGACAACTAGATAAATCTAATTATTGAAGTTACCGTATCGAATGATAATAAGGTTACCGTATCCACAGGAGGGATGCTCTCGTGAGGATGGAGCTCGCTACACTCCGCTTTCTGCCTTGTCATCCATGCAGCCGCCCGCTGAACACAATCACCCACATCCAGGTAAATATATATTGAACATAACTTGCCTCTGACACAGATTAAACACCTTTGGATTGCCATTTTAGGCTAGTCTGGATCACCAATTCACGTATCACCGTTTTCAAAACAAATCTATCCCGTTTTAGACTAGGTAGGTAAGTTAATAAATATATTCTATTCATTTCTGCTCGTGAAAGATCGGTAAAATTACCGCCGCGGTATCGTGAGATTTCAAAGTCTCAGATAAATTGGTAGGCTCGCGATACGCGCATCGTCAGCGATATTTTAATTTAGATCGTCAGGTTTTTCTGCGATCTACACGAAGATATCGCTTTCGGTAGATTGCAAAGTGAATGAACATGATGACAAGTAGATAATAAAAATAATAACACGGTATCAAGTCGGTAGCCTATCACTGGCGATTTTATCTATGAAACTCGCACGGGGTAAATTTTTATTATTCTACAATTTATTCAGGAATAAATGATACGCTTGCATAATGCTCATGCTAATATTTTTTCGGAATTAAGTGATATATCTTAGGAACACCTTATCTTAATTAGGAACTGGTCAGGAAATGAAGACTGATCTGAAAACAAACAAATACAATTATACTAGGTAAGTATATTTTAATATTTCAAATAAACCATCTAGGTACATAGGCAAGTGCTGCCACCTTTAATTATCGTTATAGGACAACTTCATAACACTATAAACAGATATAAGATTCTACCATGTTTATTTTGTACAATGGCAACTTTGATACAATCTTAGAACTAAAATCAACTCTTCACATATTGTACGACACATACCTATTAAGGGCTTATTAATTACAATTCTTACGATTTGCTAAGAGTAATTATCCTATACGAATCCGGGACTCCAATATTAAAAGTAAGAGCCCAAGTTTTCTTACTATTAACGGCCTCGTTAAACTTGTAAGCCCGGAAGGCGTTTGCCATGATCACCCCATTTAAATTGCTGCTTTATGTTGAAAGATTATTAAAAGTTATATGATACTCGTATGTAAGTAAAATATCTGTTCCCACAAAATCATCTGTTTGTTTCTCTAATGTAGATTGGACTCTATTTTGAGGATTCCGATAAATCGATTTTCCTTATATGGATTTTAAAGTACCCCCAATATCTGAATTAAGTCTGAATTTGAGTTATAAAACTCTACTTCCACCGCCTTAAAACCTTTAGTGTCAAAGTTTAGCATTGAAGTAGGATTTGACACGTTCTTAAGTCCAAATACTCAATTCAGAAACCGTCCGTCAATCAAAGCCTTTAATGGTGAATTATAAATAAGCAGTCTAGCCTCTAGCCTCTACTAAAACCATCTGTGGGATGCTAGATTTTTCTAGTGATCCAGTTAAACCAAATATATAAATAAGCTAACAACACTTTCAATAAACTGTAAAAGTCGCCGTCCAAAAGTATCAATACAGGCTTTTTCCCATCGCTCAGATATCCATCAAATCTTGATGAAAGCTCCATGCAATCCCATACATCATGTTTGCATACAAACATAAAACGAACAACCCTACCCTTATATTATTAATAACTCCTGGCTTTCCACGTGACTTCCGCGCGTTCCACCTCGTTTATTAAAAAGCGAAAACTGTGAAACTCCGTTCGATTGTTTTCGAGTAACCGAAGCTGAAAAAAGTTCTTCACGAATATATATTTTTTGTAGCTTTGAGGGCTTTCATTCCGTTTTTCTGGAAATATTTTCCTGTAACTGAAAATGAGGACCGTTATACAATTAGTTGAAAATGTTAAATATTCTACCTTTTTTGCCTTGTTTCATGCTCATGCATACTGCACTTAAACGGAGAGTTAGCGCAGTTATGTGGGATCCAATTTCCAACCCACTAAAACTCCACGGTGTCCTCGGCGGGAACACGGGCACGCGTTAGCACTTACCGCGAACCCGCCGTGACTGACCTTCTCCGGACCCTCCTCTGGGGAGTAGAAACTAAATCTTAGTAAGACGCAAAAATTAAATAATTCCGTATTTTTTGTTTTAATATTTTAAATATTGGAAAACAAAGGAGTGAGAAGCCACCAAAGTCAGTTATTTTTCACAAAATTTTGTACCGAAGATTTTTTTAACTTCCCATTGACCTATGAACTCGAAATTTGGTGATAATGTACACAACAATGACAATGAACAACACTCAATGTAACAAATACCATTATATTGATAAATCAATTTTTTTCTTTGAAATTTTTTCATTTTTCCTATTTTTAACTAACTTAATATTGCGAAACCCTAAATGTGCGAAGTCTTTTTTTTTGTTTCCTTAACATGCCCGCTTCACGATGTTTTCGAAATCCAAGATGATACAATATACAAGTAAAAATCATAACATTTCATTACTTTGAGCTTGGATCAAACCCGGAAAAACGAGGATAAAGCTACTTAACTGTAAATAAAACCGGTATAATATACACACGAAAATTGCGTAAACAAATCATATAATAACGTAAAGCAATACAGAGATTTCAGTAAAAGCGCTAACAAAATATATGTATTTTCATATCAGAGGGAAATATTTTGCTGGGCAATTGAAATATTATTATGGAATTCACGCATCTCTCCGAGCAATATTAATATGAATTTATCAACACGACAAATTCTCAAAGAGAAGCAAGGTTCAACTTAATTAATTAATCAATTGTCAGTAACAAGTTAAACCCATGAGCTTATGTTTTATTTCTTATTGAAACCATAAATCATGTTAAAACTCAGTTAAACTTTTCACATACGTTTTTTCTGACACGGATTAGCTAAGCTTTAAGCTGTGTTAACATGGGCATTGAGCCGTGCAGCCATGACTTCCAATCTAACCACATATTGGCCACCAACACCGACAAACACGTCCATTGCCTCATTGGTTGGCAGATTGATTGGCACTAAAAATCTAAACTAGCATTGTACGCAATGTTGGTTGTTGGCGCTATTTGGTGTATGTGTGGGTACAGTTTTAAATTCAAGTCTACAACGCGTCATTGCTCATGTTAACACTTTAAAGTGAGGGGGCGTTGGAATAGTAATGACAAGACTGTCTGTAGAACTCACGTTCTACTTATCACTTGTTGTTTTATTATAATAAAACATTACCTGAATTTCTTAAGTTAAACGTCATAATTCGAGGTATGACTCTCGTCTATTTCCTCCTCCATGGAATATTGGACCAATTTAAAATATATTCCATTAACTGAAAAAAGAAAGATATATACTGTTCCTGATTTCTTTTTTTTATTTATAGTTATCAAATTTGTACACATGATACATTTAACACAAATATGCTTAAGAATACCGCTGTCAATTAAGTTAGGTATTTTTGAGCATCTTTTGAGGGTTCTAGTGCTTCTAAAGATAATGTATCATCAAAAAGGAAAACATAGGGGCTATTCAGTTTATGGAATTCAGTCGGATGTCTGCAACCGCATTTCCTGTTAAAGCAGCACAAAAAAACAGCGCCAAGTTGCTGCTGATACATTTTTGATTTGACCACACTTTTCTCCCTGCTCAATTCTCCGACCCCTCCTTCTTATCTCATGTCTAACTTTCAATATCTATGTTCTTCACATGCTCGTAATCTGCGTTCTTCTAATAATCTCCTCTTACTCGGTCCGTCTCATTCGACTGATTTTGTTCATTCTTCCTTCCATATACAATCCATTCTTCTTTGGAATGCGCTTCCTCCAGAGATCAGGACGGCCACCAGTCGGTATGCATTCAAGCGGAAATTGCGGATTCACCTTCAAAACAACTAAGCAGAGTCATCTCACTTTCTTCTTTTCTGTTACTTTATATATATATGTATTTATATAAGTATATATTATTTTCTATATATATGTATGTGTATTTCACCTATTTTAGTATGTTATATAATAATTGGTTCTATTTTTATTATTAAACAATGCACTTGCCATGTTATCTCTTCACCACCCTTGGTTGACTGGTAGAGAATGCCTAAGGCATTAAGTCCGCCTTTGTAGGTACCTTTTGTGCATGAAGTCTAAATAAATAAATAAATAAATACATTAATATGCTTTGATTATACTTAATTTTATCTGCTCATTAAGCCAATAACAGTTACGAACACTGTCTGTATCATAGATCTTTAAAACATGCAATTCAGTCGATTGTCGGCATAGGCTCTACATCATGTATGCAATGCATCATATTATCCAGATTATAATCTAGTAGCTTTTAACCGCGGCTCCACTCGCTTTGACAAAGTTTAAAAGTCGCTCTTTTAGCTGTTACTTATTCCTTTTACACTCTAGTGTGATAATTCATACCTTGTATTTTATGGACGATGTCGAGTAATGTATCAACATTAACATAAAAATATACTGGCAAAAAAATATCAGACAAAGCTCTTGCGAAAGCTATTGGTAAAGGTGAAAAATTTAACACTCCAGGTACAAAGTTACTGGATTTTATATTCATTCTTCTTTTGGTTACAATTGCTTTTCTTGTCGCCTCTATTATCGGCACTTATGTGGTTTTTTCATGGCTTAGCAACTGTAATACTTTAAAAAAAAAATCTGTAGCCGACTGTTACTTTTAGCAGACGACAATTGTAAAGTAGGTAAATAATATATTTCAATTGGTTAGTCAAACAATCCGTATTTGGGCCAATTAGACGAACAGCGGTTTCCATTAGTACGTCTGACCTATAACAAATTAACTGGAAACTGGACTGTAGAAGTGTTGTCTGTCCCCAAAGTCCCAGACTACCCACTCCAGACTCACAAAAACAAAGTGACAGCTCTACCTTTTAACGACCCTTTTTACGTTATTTATTAATCCATAACATTCACCATAAATATCAGGAGATATAACGCGATGTAGACATATTTATATTACACTTTTATTATATCAAAGTCCATAGATCATCACAAACATGTTTATGAATTTTAATATGCTCCTTAACTCTTTTCAAAGTTTATGATCTTGTAAACGCAATATTGTTACAATCCGTCATGTTTGGGATTCTAAATTCATTCATTCATCCTAGTGCCTGTATCCCAATTTATTTTGGGTCGGCGCAGCCCGTCGTGTTTTCTTATGACTCTATTAGCCGTCATTTCTGAATTCACTTCCTTCCTCGCTTTAGCGTCTTATCTATCTTCGTCCACCTTTACTTTGGTCTGCCTTTTTCTTATATTCGTGATAAAATATTTTAGCTGAAGAAGCAGAAATGATCAGGATTCTGATGTATCTATCATCGTGACCGGTTGCCTCATATCGCACGTTAATAGGTCAATGTTTTTCGACGAGCGCCGACCTCGCTGCCTCGCGTCGCGCCGCGCCTGCGCAAGCGCACCCGATGTGTCGCGTTTCACACACGCCGGACGTTTTTTATTCGTTTCGCTTCGTTCATTGGTTGTGCCACCGTGTTCACGTTTTGGTTATTAATTTTTATATCATGTCGGCTTGTTACTTGTTATGTTCTCATTTTTGTTTTTTATCATTTGAATGAATTGATTACAACCTTGTTTTGCTTCAATAGTATAACTTTTCAAAGCGAATGAACTTGATACGTTCTCAAATAAATAATCATTCTGTGTCACGCTCACTATTTCTTGTCCTTGCCATTTCATAAAAATACATTAGCAATTAATATTAAAGTTTAAATACATAGGCGCAAGTGTTATTGAGCCTTACATCACGATCAATTACAATCAAAATTGCAATCACTCTAATTGATACATCCTGGATCTAAATTGCCCCATTAAAAAGATAAGATACTTCAAAGATAGCTTCAACAACAGTTAGCCGTAATTACTCCTTGGAATAACGAAGACGAAAAAACGTTTGTTCTGTGAAGGGATTCTAAACATTTTATAAACAATATGTAAGTTAAGTACCGACTGGAGTAGGTATAACGACTAGTTTGGCGTGGAGCCAAGTCTGCAGATGTCGAAGCAGAATCTTGGCCTCCCAGGGGCTCTTCCCGGAGAATATTATAACACCTATTAACATAATCTCTTATGTTTTAGTCTCATTTTCCAACTAATGTCCTCTGTGATCCCTAGTCATGTCTACTCCTGTTTGTAGTTTGAGTCTTTGCTTTAGGTTTCTTATTTTGATGAGTCAATTATGGATTACATGGAATTAATATTTGGACTTTGAAATGGAAAAAGCTATTTTCTTTTTAAAAGATTGTTCAAGACAAGTTTGGCCTTTGTTGTTGTTATGAACTTTCACTTCGGTGTTACAAGGTCCTATTGTAGTGTTTAATTCACTTTTTCTAAGAAAACAGACGTCGTTTAATAGGCATCTCTTCTCTAAAGAATGACTGAATTCTAGTATCTTTATCAAAACATTCCACACTTCTGGTTTTAGGCGCTCTTCGAATAAAATATCAGAAATATCAAAATATCCACTACAAAATACACGAGCGTTTCCGTTGAATCCAATAAATCTTCCGTTCATTCGAAATAGGTCCTACATTTACAAATATTGACCGACAGAGGTCGTGTTTGTCAGTGCAAAATAAACTTTTAATCCCTTTAGTTGGAACTGTGCTCAAACATTAAAACCGCTGCGAGCACAACTCAGCCGTAGTTGACACTCTGTGTTAGACAAACAAATATACTTAAACGACGGGATAATGATACTGAAACTACGAAATAATTAGTTTGAACACTGCTGGTATACTTATAACGTGAGGGGATTTAAATTACATATTTTAGTAGGAGTAGCTATTTTAGAAGTTGAAAATAGAAGATATCATTGTAGTTTTGCTAGTGAAAACAGTTTAAATATGGATTCTAATACGACAGAAAAAAAATGTTTTTCGCCAGAGAAAATACCCTCTATATAGTACGGCTGTACTAGGAAAACCCAAGGAAGAAACAAAGGAAATTACAAAGCTATATGAGCAAGCAGGAATATGTTTAATGGCATGTAAACACGTAAACAGAAACCAACATTGTTTGTATGTATCTTTTACGCTTATTTCGCTAAAGGAGCGAGTTTTAGTGGAATTGCTCTTACATACATTATTACGGACTTTAATGTATGTAAGTAATACTTTAAGCTTGGAGAGGGCTATAAAATGTGCTTTAAGAACTTGGGTTGTAATTATGTTTGGTATGTGCTGTTGAAGGCTAATTAAATGTTGTCCAGTCATCGATTTGTTAATTAACCAACCCACTTTCGTAGTCGGCGAATAGCCGGCGACTATTCGGCGACTTTCGTCGTCTTTGACTGACCTTTATTCCGTCCATTTTTACACAGTACAATAGTTAACCAATAATACATTACTTAGAGGGCTTTAAGTGCTAGGTGTTAACAAATTTCCTGGATGTCGGTATTTGATATTTGCTGTAGTTGCCTGCCCACCACGAGAAATTAAACATTTGGCAGTGATTACATTTGGCTTTACGGGAATCATTATACTTGTCCTTTTTGGATTACAATTGATCAAAAAAAAGTCGTGTGGCACTCGGGGACTGCCGGGGTAAAGCTATTGCATAGCATTTATTCTAGATCCAGTCCTGGAAAATGCGTCAAAAAAATTAAAAACGTTAAAAACTCGAAAACGTAGCGAGCCAAACCCGCATTTATTTACGATTAATAAAACTCTAAAAAACAAAACAAAAATACCCTTATTCATTCTAAAAATACCAACACGGAAATCGAAAACACGTGCAACAAACCTCCCACAGAATTCAAAAACCTTATTAAAAGTCAAAGTATCACCGCCGTGCCCGTCGGAGTGGGGAGCGTGAGGTTTTTTCGTTACGGAATATCTGGATTCGGTCCCCGCGCTCAAGGCCCGCGATAGAAGCTATGCAATAGCTTAAAAAAAACATACATGAGACTTTCTTTTTGAAGGATTTAATTTTATCGAATCCTTTCTCTTTAATGAACAATAACAGTACTTATTGTACTTTTTACACAAAAACGCCGCTCTGAGCCGTGTAAAATCAAAAATCAAGTAACAATGTGAAGTAAAGAAAACATGTTCCAACACGTTCGGTTGAGACTTGCGCGCGACTCAGCTGTAAACGAAGCGTCACGGGAATTGCCAAATACCCCCGAAACCGAGATCGGCTTCTTTACAACCGACTAATCGGCTAGTCGGCACATCTCTAAATTCAACCTAACAAATAAAAGTAGACATAATCATAGTAATCACCTAAACTGTACTGAAAAGCAGGAAAAATAAGCCTTTATATATACACAATAATCACGACATATTTACATGAATATTCCCATTTACTGCTGTTTTTTTTAAATAGCTCAAACAAGTAAAATGTTTGTTGGTTTCAAAACAACCAAAAGCTCTTAATTTTTAGCACATGTCCAAATCTTACCTTAAAACTGCTGATCTGGATGGAGTATAAATAATTTATGTGCCTTCTCTTTCTGTCCCGTTTCCCCTAGTCGGGGCTGAGGGCAGTCACATATCCTCTCCACCGCGATCAGTCGCAGGCTGCGCGCCTAACCCCACGCCAGGTAAGATCTTGTGTCTATGCTTCCCTCTAGTGGTGATAGCCGATAGCTGCTTTTGCTGTAAAAACGGGCTTTCAATCAATATTTATCAACACTAAACTAGCACAAACAGTATTTAACAGGGCTGGATAATCCATGTTTTACTATACTTACTCATATCATCATAATATCAGCCGAAAGACGTCCACTGCTGGACATAGGCCTCCCCCAAGCGTCGCCACATTAACCCGTCCCGTGCGTCCCGCATCCAGCGGATCCCCGCAACCTTCACCAGGTCATCGGTCCACCTGGTGGGAGGCCTTCCAACGCAACGTCTTCCGGTTCGCGGTCGCCACTCCAGAACCTTTCTGCCACATCGGCCACCCGTTCTGCGAGCAATGTGCCCTGCCCAGTGCCACTTAAGTTTGGCAATTCTTCGGGCTATGTCGGTAACCATGGTTCTCTTGCGGATCTCTACATTTCTGATTCGATCACGCAAAGAAACTCCGATCATAGCCCTCTTCAGTGCCCTTTGGGTGACTGTAGGCTTTCTGATGAGGTCCATTGTGAGCGACCATGTTTCAGAGCCATAGGTCATAACTGGCAACATACACTGGTCATAGACTTTCGTCTTGAGACTATACTTACTAACTTTAATCAATCCATCCTACAATTACCTAAGTAATTATGTCCTGAAGTATCTACGAGTACTTACCTGTTAATAAGCACAAATGTAGCTCACAAAGTTTTCGAAATTCTGAATTTCATTCCTCAGTCTAACTAATCTACATATTTGAATACATACGCACCTCCCTAATAATGTCGTATTGCCCCTTCTAAGCTAAATTACCCCAAATCGGTGTTATGGGCCAGCATTACTCTTCAGTGGTCTGGTGGAGGCTCAAGTGGCTCTGTATTGTTATTAACCTGATTATCATTAACATCTTATAAATTTAAAATATTACTGACATAGTTGCTTTTGCTAAAGAAAAAAGAGCACGATAACTTCGGACTCTTTGTAGGTAAATATTATTGCAAATTAAAAAAAAGAAAATAATTATTTTTGCAAAAATAATTATTTTCTTAACTTTTCTCTTATAACTTCAGTCTTAAAATTCTGAATTTCTTTCCTCAGTCATACGCACCTCACTAATAATGTCGTATTGCCCCTTGTAAGCAAAATTACCCCAAATCGGTGGGTTGTGATGACAACTAGTCACACTAGCTATGTCGTCCCTATCCTTAGAGGTCACTTTCACTAATACGTCACTTTGTACTTGTAGTCAGTTTCCCAATTTGTCTCAAGCCGTATTACGTCTCTTTCCCAACACGTCCGACGCTTATGTACACTTAAGCACAAAATATCTAAACACTTTCATCACAGCAAAATTACTAATATTACTTTTTAGTAAGTAGGTAATCTTATTTTAATATTTAGGAAAGACTAAAAGGCATGTTGAAGACGAAAAAAAAACTGTAAATTTGTTTTAATAAAAAAATAAAAATAAGGAAGAAATAAAAAAGGAAAGAATAAAATGACATCGCCGAAAAACAAAATATGTAATTTAATGACAAAATCCAGCTGTTTCATTGATAATAAGGCCAACAGGCAACCAACCTTTTCTTTTTCTCATTTTGTACCTTACCTTACCTTTTGTACATTGAACAAAGCGTCGGACGACTTGGGAAAGAGACGAAATACGGCTTGAGACAAATTGGGAAACTAACTACCTGTACAAAGTGACGTATTAGTGAAAGTGACCTCTTAAGGATAAGGACGACATAGCTAGTGTGACTAGTTGTCATCACAACCAACCGGTGTTATGGAAAAGCATTACTCTTTGGTGGTTTCTGTTGGAGACTCAGGTGGCTGTCTATTTTTTTTAACCTCATTCTCATGTTAATGAACATCTTATAAATTTAAAAATATTACTGACATAGTTGCTTTTGCTTAACTTAAAGAAATGAGCAGTTTAACTTCGGGCTCTTTTTAGATATAACCTATTTTTGGTAAAATAATTCTTAACATTTTTCTTATAAATTCAGTCTTAAAATAACGTTAAACCCTAATAAAATAATGCTTTAGGTATAATTTATAATGGAACAAACATAACTGTAGTTTCTAGTTAGGGTACACGTTGTTATCACGCCTATATTGCCCAAAGGGCTAGGAGTTAGGTCAAATGTATAATACATCCAATCTATGTTATATCTAATAGGTAACGTGTAACAGAGGGCAAAGCGGGCATTAACTAGTTTGGCTAAGTTACGTATTTATTTATACTTAACACCAGAACACACATTTGGCACCGAATTGAAGGAAGTTTTAGAGTATACATCCGGACAAAATTGTATATAACTCGCAGTTTATGTTAAATTATCATAAGTTACAAGTAACAAAGGGTAAATCGGGCTCCAACTAGACTTAGCTAAATTATTTATTCATATAAACGTTTCTGTTCAAAAGAAAACTCAATAATAACATGAAAGAAATTTTATACTTAAAAAAAACAATGGGAGACCTTATCGCATTCCGCGATCTCTGCCAAGCAATCTGAAATGGACAGTGATTGCCTGGATACGAAATGGGGTTGCAATGAGATTGGAGTTGATTAATGTAATAGGTAAATAAAATAATGTAACTTTTTTGTGCCGTTTCTCCCAGTGGGGGCTGAATGCAGAATCAAATCCTCTCCACCGCATACAATCACAGGCTGCTCATCTAACCTCATTCCAGGTAATAAATTTGTATATCTGCCTGGTAACGGTGCATCTTTATGCGTATATGCCTCTTTATGTTCTTTTTTCTACCAATCTGTAAAGAAACGAATACGTGTGTACTTTTTTACCCCATTTCATCTAGTTGGCAGACAAAATTCCTCTCCAGGACACTCAATTAGACCGCCACAGCAATCCTTCTTATATATATTTAGTTAAAATAAGACCGTAAATAAACTGTAGAACTCAAGAAATCTTCAGTGTATTCATCAACTTCCTAGCCAATCAAAAAGTTAAGAGAAATAATGATGGCTTCGTTTCTTTTTGCCCCATTTCCCCTAGTCGGGGCAGATGGAAGACTCAATCCCTCCACATCACATTCTGTATCAGGCTTCGAGCCTAATCTTCCTAACCTCATTCCAGGTAAGATTGTGCCTTAAAGATTATTACGGTCGATGGTTTGGGTTTAATTGTTTATTCATACTATTTAAATGCTTTAAGCTTTCAAAGCCACGTAACCATAGAGAAAATATAACACTTTAATATTTTTTCGCTATTTCTACCAGCCGTTATTCCAAGGGGTGCGTGTAACTTATTTCAAACCGATTAGCAAAAAATTCAATGTTATGCACCGTTTAGTATACTTACAACATGCTTATAATAAACGAACCCTATTCAGAAAATGTCCATCCTTTTTCCTTCTTTAATAGCATAATTTGTGAAAACAAAGAATAAAAGTCTTCATTTTATGCTCTATGAGTACTTTGCCCCTCACAACAAGGGCTGTTAAGCGATTTCTGACAGGTAATATGCAATATATTACTTTATCGCCTCTATTAAAGCGTCTGGAGTAACATAAACAGTTTCTTTTGAGTGTAATGAGTTATTTGGCGAGTAATTGAGTTAAGTTCTTGCGCTCGCGAGTTATGAGTTGTGCCTATTTGTAATTCGTCGTCGTAGTCCGATGGCACAGCGCCAGCCCCCTATCTTGCAGATATTAAATAGCGGCCACTTATCTAAGCGCCCGCTCACCGCACAGACTCCAAATCAGCACTATCTCAACTGTTTGATATTCAATTTAATTTCGTTCAGAGATAATTCTAAATTGAAAAGTGCTTACGTGTGTGAAATTGTACAGCACTTTAACACACGAAGCTTTGTATTCTAACCGAGTTGCAAATTGACGTCAGCGCAAAAAATTAACATCCTGTTTTTGGTAAAATAATGACCAATTTGAGAATCGCCGATTCACAAAGTTGTAGTTATAAATAAAAATATACACGTGCGAACTATACAGTAAATCCGGCAATATAAAACAATTGAAAGTCACACTGCGGAGTTGAGTCGGCGAGAGAAAAGTTCGCTCAGATTGGGGTTTAAATTACAGACCACGTTGAATTTATTTAATTTTCATCTCGGGATAATTCGAATTTGAGAGCAGAGCATTTAATTTTCATAGCTTAGCGAAATCCCATTTCGGTGAAACCCGATTAGTGTCTAAGCGGCCGTGGCCTATTTGTTATCTTGCTGAGAAAAACCATTTGAACATTTCTCGGGACAGGCGAACAACAAAATAGCGAGGACGAGGGGAGCAGTGGACTTGTGTGAGTTCATCATGAAAGCCGAACGCTAATCGCTTCGCATTCGCCGCTCCGGATTCACTTTTTTGTGTTGTTTGCCGACGGGATAAATGTATGACAACTCCGAGATATGTTTGAAGTATATTTATCTGCGTTTTCTTTGTTTAACTCTGGGCTCCTCGAATATTATATTTTTCAAGGAACTTTAGTATTCGTAGGAACAAAGCAAATGTGTTCCGTATCTAAATAAAATTCAAACTCGATTCTAGACTTCTAGGAATCGGCATTGTTTTCTTTTGCTGAATGTTTGCGAGCATTTATACTGAATTCTTGAATGTAAAACTTTTAAGCTGTATTCAAAGAGCATAACTCTAGATTGGGATGCCTGAAATTCATGAGAATGTAGGATTGGTAAAAGTGGGTCAGCCGAGTAGATTGGAATAAAGTCATTACTTTTGTGGCCACGCTGTAAATAAAAGAATTAGTTTAGGGCTATATTCGTACATTGTAACTTTACTGTTCTTTCTAATTAAACTAACCAAGTGTGTGGTGTTAATACATTATTTATGAATAACTTTGACTAATCTTATGATCAACTAAACATTTTAAATTTTCAATCAATACTCTACATAGACTTATAATCGGGTTTTGTCCAGACGTCCAAGAGTCTATTGTTCTAGAAAAATGTAAATTCATGATTTACTGCCCAAAGGTTCCACGACATTTTAAAATATGAAATATTTTCTTTCCCTACGGGTCCATGAGAATGCTTGGTACACTTAGCATTATAAGTTTGGCTATGCCTTGTTTATGCTTACGTATCGTCACCATTCAAGACCGGATTTAATTTTTTATGTTTTCAACAACCTGGTCCTTCTTACAAGAAATTGTTTTTACTGACTGTACTTTGTATACCGTGGACCCGTTGGTAATGCATTTATAAACATATGAAACGAATGAAAGAGAAACAATAAAATTGTGGACCCCTGAGAATAACCCTTATAACCGTACTCAGTTTCTGAAAAAAAGATATAGCTACAGAGGTGAACAATGCATGAGTGAAATGAGAGAACTTCATAATGTAAACACATATCTGTCTAACTACAATTATTACTTTCTTTGTGATCTTTGTATAATTTCTTATTATGAGAAATAAGGAGCCCCGCTCAGCTTAAATAGTAATCGTACTTACCTATTCTATCAAAATTATGATAAATTTCCCCACACCATTATTTTGCTCTGAACTGTCAAGTTACTGACAAAGTCCTCCATACCAGTTGAGAAGTCACTGAAATGAGTACCTAATATTAATATAAGTGTGTTTTGTGCGCAGTGCCAGAGTTGGGAGGACTGGCGCGTCGCCCCGGTTGCTCCAGTGCATTCTCCGCGCCGTCTACCACTCCTCATCACGAACCAGGTTAGTCTTTAATATAATAGTACCCAGCGCCGCAGCCATCGCGCCATTCGTTGTATTCAATGATACGGGACCCCGAGACAAATGGGGCCCGATTTATGTGGTCGATGGACCCGATCGATCTGTGGCAGCAAAATTCGTAAAAATATATTCACCACCTTAATTTTTATTGTTATGAAACGTTTTATACCGAACTTTAATATGAAAAATAATTATTTGATTAAAAGATACCATATAATAAACAGCCGCATTCGGGTGAAAATTTACCTCATTTTAAACATAGTGCATTTAAAACTTGTCAGATAGGTACTACTACCCTACTGATAATACTAATACATATCGATTCAATTTAACAGAAATAAATGCTGCATCTGAAAACTTATACAACAACCAAAGTCGTAAATTGAAAGGGTCCTACGAGTATTTGTGCGTGGCCTATGGATTGACTTTTCTCCCGTAATTTTTTACACGTGTCACCCTGAACCGAGTTGGTCTCTATTAAATTATAGAGGCGTGTGTTCTATTTATAGACTTCTATATCCTAGTCATGAAACGGTTAGGTAAAGTACCTAAATACTGATGAATACATATTATGTTCTAAGGTTCATCATGTCGTCATTATCCAAAGCCCAATTTACCCACTGCTGGGCACAACCTATCTTTCTTCTGCCAATCCCCACGCTCCAGTACCAATCTCATCCAGGTTCTACCCACGATGGCAACGACGTAGTCTGCACCCATCCATCTCCAAGTCGACTGACACCTACTTCTTCTGTTAGTCCTTAGACGCCATTCACAGTGAAGTTCTGAGATTACACATTTGAATTTATTTAATTTTCATGCAACATACAGGCAAATAGGCGGACTTAATGCCTGAGGCATTCTCTACCAGTCAACATAGGATGCTGGAGAGATAACATGGCAGGTGCATAAAAAATTGTTATAATTACTAAAGCAAAATGTGTACACATGTATATATATATATATATATAAAGATAAAATAGATATACATATATACTAACCATAATAAATACACAAATGCCTATGAATGTATATATTAATTAGAAGAAAGGCGGTTTATTGAGACGACTTTGCTATTGGTGTAGAAAATGATGCCGCAACTGCCACTTAAATGTATATTGGCTGGCGGCCGTCAAAATATCTTGAGGAAGCGCATGCCAGAGAAGAATGGACTGAATTTGAAGGGAAGAATAAATACAATCAGAAGTATGAGAAGGACAAAGCAAGAGAAGATTGTGAGACAAACGCAGATTCCTAGCGTGTGAAGTAGACAGATATTGAAATTGAGGTATGAGATAAGAAGGCGGGGTGCGAGATGGGAGAGTTGAGTAGAGAGAAAAGCGTGGTCAAGCGTGGTCGAATGGGCATCCATTTGAGCTTCGTTCTGGAGCTCGAAACATGGATATATTTTCTTAGGTTGAATATGAACCGGATGCAGTTATTTAGGAGCCTATCCAGCTTATCCAGGAACACCGCGTTCAAGTCAAAGTATCATATGTCACCATATTCGATTATAGGGAGGATTAAAGTCTGCACAAGTATAGTCTTCGTTTTAACAGGCAGAAAGTTTCACAGACGATACAGGCACTCACTAGCTGATTTTCCATAAACAAATTGTATTTCCAAAGACCTACCTAAAAATATAT
Organism: Orthosia cruda; assembly: GCA_964057195.1. Taxonomy (NCBI): domain Eukaryota; kingdom Metazoa; phylum Arthropoda; class Insecta; order Lepidoptera; family Noctuidae; genus Orthosia; species Orthosia cruda. The sequence goes on from OZ059846.1 coordinate 8,623,253, forward strand.
GGACATTTCAAATAAATAAATTTTAAACATAAACAATTATGAAACTGCATGTAAAGTATGGACATAAGTCAAATAGTTGAGTCTTAAACGATCAATAAATTCCCGGTATGACAAATTTCAATGATCTACGGCTAAGGCTCCATTTCATATTTGTCTACGGGCTAATTTATTGACTGCTCAGTGAGGAGAGTACTTTTCTCGAGTTACAGGCAATTGCTTAATCTTCCGTTCTAATGGAGCTATTATTTTTTCTATAAATATTGAAGGAGTTGGCTTGGTTGGTGAAGTGGGTGATTTCTCTATGTATATCGAATTGGATCCTATAAGGAAAAACCGTGTTTGTCTGACCAGGACCAATAGACAGGGTATTCAGGGTATTTTTTAAGAATTCTGATAGGATTTGTGTATCAACGAAACTACTGGTGAGGGATGGGTAGACCTGGTAAGGACCATGGGAGTTCGCTAGATGCAAGATCAAGCAAACAACCGATCGATTTAGCAACACTTGGGGAAGGGGGTCAGTTCGTCAGTGGACGTACTTCGGCTGAAATGATTATGATAACTAACGGAGCAGTACCATTACCGTTTGATAATAACAGGCACAGAAGCCACAGTTTAAGCATAGGAACCATTACAGTTCCATTCTATGTTTTCCTTCTATACTTAATAGATAACTCAAGGAATACAAAGAAAAACATCAGACTTCGCACATTTAAGGTTCCGTATCAAACCGCAAAATCAAGTTGGTTGTAATAGGTATTTGTTTCTAAAATATACATAATAATAAACATTATCACCAAAATTCAAGTTCATAGGTCAATGGGAAGTTAAACAATTCTTCAAAAAACAATTTTGTAAAAAAGCTGACTTTGGTGACTTCTCATTCCTTTGTTTTCCGCTCGATGTACTTTTTTAGGGTTCCGTACCCAAGGGTAAAAACGGGACCCTATTACTGAGACTCCGCGGTCCGTCTGTCTGTCTGTCTGTCACCAGGCTGTAACTCATGAACCGTGATAGTTAGACAGTTGAAATTTTCACAGATGATGTATTGCTGTTGCCGCTATAACAACAAATACTAAAACCAGAATAAAATTAATATTTAAGTGGGGCTCCCATACAACAAACGTGATTTTTGTGCCGTTTTTTTGCGGTAATTGTACGGAACCCTTCCTGCGCGAGTCCGACTCGCACTTGGCCGGTTTTTTTTATCGGCCCCCTTAAACATTTAAAAATATTTTTTGACAATTTGTATAAGCTTATACTGTGAAAATTTGAAGACTGTAGCTCCAACCGTTTAGCTATAAAACCTGTGTGACAGACGACGGACAGACGGGCACATAAGTAACAGCAAAGGGGCTTCCTTTGGACCCTTTTGGTACGGAACTCTAAAAAGGAAACAGAAAGATTTGATTTGCGCAAGGTAAAATTAAACCTGTAAAAATGCCCACAGAACAAAACTTAGGTAATTGTGGACCTATAAAAAGTCTAGGTTAATAATAACTATGAAGTTTAACGACACCATTTTATAGAAATATCGGCGGAACTTCCGAGTTCAGTTATACTTCACAGCACTTTTAATGATGCGCAATAGAAAGTCGTAACTGATATTTATTGTGAGCCAATTACGTACAATAGTGATGACTTATAAATAACTTGTGTAGTGGAGTGAGGAAAGAAATAGACCTATTAAAGATGGTGTTTTAATGAGTATGTGAAGCTAACCGCTTACGACTACCTTAATTCCTTAGAATTATATCGACAATTTTAGTCAATAAATGGATGTTTGTACACTCTGAGCCTTTAGTTTGATGGACAGTTTAATTTAGAAGCGTTTTTTTTGGCTGTATAAACGCTTTACAAAATAATAGAACGGTAAAGGTCTTTACATCTAATATATAATGTTCACATAACAAACAATACACATACAGGGTGTCCCAGAAATCGACGTCAAGCCGTAAATGGGTGATAGACCAAGTTATAACAGTTCTCAGAAAAATACGAAAAAAAATCTATCTCATGTTTTTAAAAATTTATGGTCACTTTAAATATTTACTAAAAAAATCAATCCCTGTAATGGTTCTTTAACTCCAATTGCTACAAATCCCATAATTTATCAAATTTTTTTATTATTATGTAATCTTGAATAATGCTTGTGTAGATTTTTGCCTAAAATTCAAAGCCAACTCCTCCTACTTAGAAGAAAATTAAACTTTTTCAAAACCAAATTATTCAAATTTACTATTTCGCCCAACTTTAACTGACTGTACTGAAAAAAAAATGTACTACGCTAGTTTGGCAAGTAACATGAAAAATTGGCGCATTTAATAAGGATTCAAAAATGGTGTAACACTTGCTAGATTACGTTTTCAATAATTGGTCAATTTTTTTTTTGTAAATAGTATCGGTTTTTACCCAAAATGTCCATACTTCCTTAAAATGACTTTAGCTTACCTAAAGCTTTGCTAAACTCCGTTTCTAATTCTAAGTAGGAGGAGTTGGCTTTAAATTTTAGGCAAAAATCTACACAAGCATTATTCAAGATTACATAATAATAATAAAAAATGATAAATTATGGGATTTGTAGCAATTGGAGTTAAAGAACCATTACAGGGATTGATTTTTTTAGTAAATTTTTAAAGTGAACATAATTTTTTAAAAACATGAGATAGATTTTTTTTCGTATTTTTCTGAGAACTGTTATAACTTGGTCTATCACCCATTTACGTTTTGACGTCGATTTCTGGGACACCCTGTATAACTCAGGTGCCCAAACCTAGCTAGGTAGTATATTATATGCAAAATAAGCCCGAATTAAGAAATCACAAGTCTCTAAAATATCTGTAAATAATCACAACTCCTAATAATCTTCAAACTATATTATATCAACAACAAAAACAAAAGGCGATCATCAAAACACTTGCTTTTGCAATTCGAAACAAAAGCTGGTGGTTGACGTCATTGCAAACAGCGTCGTATTCACCCTGTAAGTCAAACAAAATGCAATGATCCCACTAGTGAGCATCACGGCAACTGTTCGCCTAATTAAATGGACTAACTATCATTAAAATGCACGCAAGTGACGTCACTATAATGTAAAAGAGTCGGCGGTACCGTCAGCCAAACAGATTGGTTTACAGGAAAAAAATTTGGCTAACCAAGAAACAATTGCCAAAATAAGGCAATGCGCCTTTAAACGACAAAAGTTTTTATCATGTTTCTTAAAATAGAACCCATAAATGCACCATTTAAAATATTGTTTAGATGCTACATATTTTATTTTTGCTTTAATTTGTTGTGCTGCTTAAAACTTACCTTTAACTCTTGTTGAAAAGATGTTGAAGCAAATTATATGAAAAATCTCCTATGCAATTCCGCCACATCCTATTCAGTGTGTGGGACACTATTCCCGACGACTGCAACTTCTAAAAGCCAGAATCAGCAACGGCGTCAACCAGAAATGCGCCTAGATAATGAAGCACATGTTTTGAGAATACTTTTATTATGCGTACAGCTAAGGAGTGGAATTCCCTGCCGGAGTCTGTGTTTCCCGATAGCTACAATCTAGGGGTCTTTAAGTCAAGAGTGAATAGGTTACTTCTAGGCAAGCGTGCTCCACCGTCGACCACATCATCGCTTAATATCAGGTGAGATAGTGGTCAAGCGCGAGCCTATATAGGATAAAAAAAAAGTCCCGGCGAAACGATTGACTTGTATTCTGGAACGAATTTAATCAGAAAAGAACAGCGGAGGAATAATAAAAAACATTTCGCCTTCTAGCGAGTTTCTCCTCGAGTTGATGATGAGGATGACCGCTCACTGCAAAAATAGAAAAAGAAAAGTATATTTAAAAGTAGTTGCAAGTTAGCTGCCTGTACACTTATCTCTTTGTTTGACGGTACCTAGCACCCAACTGCACTAACTTAAGCGCGGGGAAGTTCCTTCAGCACCGAGACTCGGTTAAGTAATTAATTCTTTTGCCAGTCTGTTTGAATAAATCAAGCCGTCAACTTCAAAGTTATAGTCGACTTTTGAACGTTATTCAACTTTAAGTTATTTGATACTTCATCGATTTACTAGTGTTGTAAAATTCTTTGTTTTTGCTTGAAAATGTGGTACATTTGCTCCGTATAAGGCTGTCTGGTTACCTCTGTATCAAGATAGTAAGTTATCTACTTAATTGGATAACAACTCACCTGCCTACTTTATGACATAAATACTAAACAGTGAGATCGTATTTTTTTTGTTAGGTACTTTTTACGAAACAACAAAACTTTTATCGGTTGTAACCTGGGCACTCAAAAATGTTCTAAGATAAAAAAAAAACATAAATGATGCAGAATATAGTCTTAGTCGGTGACAAAATTCATCGAAATCCTTTTAGTCATTAAAGCATGATTGAGTAACAAACAAACAGCCAAACATTTAAAATATTAGTCGGATACGCATTTCTTTTTAACAAAAACTTAATGATGCCTTAATCCCTTTGTATATCTTAACGATTACAAAATATTTGCCGCGTCTCTCAATTATACGGAATTTCTAACATCGCTAAGCTTTTAAGATCTTCATTAGTCAACATTACGTTAATTATTTGTTTTAATTTCGTAATTGACTTATTTCTTTGGTTTATGTTTTGTTGTCTTTTGTCATTCAATAATTAAACTTGTTGTTTTGTGCAGAAAGATTACGCAAATTTTGTTTATAACTTAGTTTATTTAGTATCATTTTATTAGTTACTTAACAAATGCCCCAATCTAAGAGAAACTTAATTATGCCTGTTTTAAGGGTGCCGTACCAAAAAAAGGAACCCTTAAAAGATCACTTTCTTGTCCGTCTGTCCGTGTGTCACCACCGATTTTCTCAGGAACGGGTTACGGGGGCCTAGCAAGTTGAAATTTATACCAGATAGTGAGGTCTGTAGTCCCTGTTTTATTAGGTGTATAAAAATCAAGGTCCTGAGTAAACACGATAAAAAGATATGGGCAAATCTAGATTTTCGCAAAAACTTGTTAATACCAAAATTTACCTTAATTTTCAACTTTTTTATTTTCGGCACTTGTGCTGTAAGACCTTGCTTTTAACCAAAATCGACAATTCTATAGGTTTTGGGTCGAAAACCTATATGGTAGTTCCCGTTGACCTAGTTACCTAATTATTTTGTTGAATTTAGCTGTTTGTACGGAACCCTCGTGCGCGAGTCCGGCACGCACTTGACCGGTTTTTTCATCTTGGAATGTTAAATTCTTAAGCACTAAAATGCTTTCTATGTAAGTATATAAGTAAAAGTACAAACAATCCTTTGTCTCTACCAAATGAAGCTTTATTGATACTCTTCAAAATATTCTACCATCAATCTCTAAACAAACACAGCAATCTCTATACAGAAATATAATGTAACAGTGTGTGTAGCAGACATATATCATCAAATCTATCCATTACCCGAGAGAAAAGCAAAACAAACAGAGTTCAAAGGCCCGGCGCGGAGTCTTTTAGATTTCCTTCATACACTTTAAAGAGATACAAGCAATATCCATCAGGCGAATAAAATAATAATAGACAGGAACGAGGCCCGGCGCACACTGCACGAAATCCCCGCTTAGTTTAGTTCCACTACCGTCCTGAGCTCCTATTTGCAATAAACACGTCCCGTGTGGTCCCACAACTAGGAACAAGTTTCACAGACTTGTTTGCACTTGGAAATGTTAAAACTGGGACTTTAGTTCGTAAACGGCTTCAATTTCTTTGGTCTCTCGTGAACTCTGAATTAGCTACGGTGGAGATCTTTAAGAAATGGGTTTTACTAGTTAAAAGTACATGAGTATACTTACCAAGTGCTGAAGATACCGTCCGGAATGGAAACTGTAGAGATTTTTAAGTCTGCTCTGAATTTCCTTGTGAATGCATTTTGCATTTCTTGCGTGGCTATATACATTTACTAGCTGCCCCCGCGGCTTCGCTCCCGTCAACTGGCTATCTACCTACCTATCCTACCCTACCCTACATACACTACTTACCCTACCCTACCTACCTACCCACCCACCTTACCTGCCAATTTGTAAAACTATTTATTAAAATAAGAAATAAAAATTTGACTTTGTGACTTAACTGTGATAGTGAGATATATTCTTCTGCAGATTTTTAATCCTTTAGTACATAATTTTTATTTATCATCAATTTATCTCTTATCTCTAAATTTATCTCTTAGCGCACGCGTAATAATGAATTGTATAGGCAAAATTTTCTGCTTTGAGTTACATTATTGCAAATTTCATAAGGATCTCTAATTTTTTGAAAAAAAATTATTGCCTATGTTACTTGAAATTGTTAAAAACAAAAATTGTTGAAAACAATTTTTTAAAATCGGTCCAGTAGTTTTGGAGCATATTCGGTACAAACAAACAAAACAATATTTCCTCTTTATAATATTGGTATAGATAAGCACAAATGTAAAGATGAGTTTGCATATAATAACAGCCGTATTTATGTGTAAATAAAATACAAGATAATCTTTTGCAAATATTTATCTAAGACATCTCAATTATTTAACTAGAGGTTTTCCTTATTATATACGTAAGCAGAATCGTGACAGATAATATCCGTTACAAGAAACACATCCTTTTTAAACGAAATGGAACATTTCCTGCAATAACCATTATCCAGGGAGGTTAACATCCAATCCAAATATTTAACTACAGCTATGAAAAACAGCGCTGGAAATTCACCCGTCGTCTAAGCAATGATTTCAGCACTTAAACAACCGAAAAACTCGAATATGCATGGCGGTGTTTATTCTTAAAATAAAATGGAGAGAGAACGAGACTCGAATAAAAATTTCTTGGCGTCCAGGAGAGGCTTATTATGAAGGCAATACTCTGTGACGCGGCTGGAATTTATATTTAACCGCTAAACATCCGCTTCTCGTAACTCTGTGTCACGTAAATTAGAGCCGTCGTCGACTACTTAACATTCTTTTATCGACTAATTATATCAACAAAATAAACATCGAATTAATTAATGCTGAAAGCGGTTAATGTTACGCCTTAATTAATAAGGGAAATTCTCGGTAAAACTCTTCCCTCCAGTCTATTGATGTAAACAATTTATTGTATCAATAATTCTGAGAAACGAGCAAATACCAGAGGGTTTATGATAAGCCGGATTTAGGCGCGCATCGTGCCGGTTAAAGGATTTTTATCTATTTTTCGCATAATCGTGAGGTTTTAGGAGATATTTCTCTTCGCTCCACACTGTAATCTTGTAAAGATACATCCGTGGAGCAATTTAAAACGTAAAGGTGAGCGAGGCGAGGAAATGTGCAATGTGTGGAATTGCGTTTCCCGCCCGTTTGACGGCGTCGGCGTAAATGGTGAAAAGTCAATTCATTTCCAAGACCACTTTAGTGCAAACATTGTCAGTTTCCCAATGTTATTTTTCACTAAAAATGTTATTCTGTGGTCGGATAACACGCTTTATACCGTTTCCACGCCATTGCGAGGCGTTCGCTGCCCGCGGCTTTCCACGCTCGAGCGTAAATATTTGATATCAAGCAGGCGCAGACCACAATTTTACTTTATCACATGGCGCGCGTTTGTTGCTCTATTTCCACCGACGATTACTTGTTTACAAACGTTATTATGTCGCGTGAATGACGCGCGATAATTAATGTGTGAATGGTATTCGAAATGATGAAATGTGGATCGTGATAACAGGTCCAATATAGTGGTGTAATGAGGCCGCAATGGGCTATTATCGTTATCCTATATTCATTGGGGAGCCTCGCTGCCGAGAGGATCCAGTGACCCTTGACCCAGTCCGGAAGGGTGGCCCCTTCCCCCGGACTTTTCTCGCCCGATACCCCAACTACAGTTTCATAATCAAAATTTCGGGATATTCTGTTTACAGAGGGAGCATGCAATATAATCGAATATTCGTTTTTAGTTAAGTACAAAGTCATCCACTTTGAGAGTGCTAACAAATCTTAAACTGCACTAAATAAATAAAACGTAATGTTTTTGGCTACTTACGGAATCCACCTAATGGCTACACGCTTTTAATGAATTAGAAATATTTTCGATTATATCGAAACGAATCACTAAAATGTATGACCTGAATATTCCCACGGAACAAAGCAGAGTGATTTTTACATCCAAATAAAGACTGTGATCATTATTTTTGCCAAGAAATCCCATACAAAATTGTTACAAGAAACCCCAACTGACTAAGCAAAAACATAACTACTACTAACCACATTATTGTGGCGAAAAAATTCCTAAGCAGAAATTACATCACGCAATTTATAACAAACATCATTCCCAGTATATTTTGACTGGCGGCAAATTGAGAAACTAGACAACGTACTGAATTCTCCATATTATTGCTTTATGCAAGACAAGCAGCGCCACTACAAAAGACCAGGATATATTGGGCGATATATACACATAAGATACTAATCAAAATCAGATTACACACTAAAGATAACCATGATGACATAAGCGTTACATTTGTGATATATAAAGTGGCAGAGGTTTGATGTTACACAGCCACGGCACAGATTGTCAATGATGGGATTAAATCCCATGGGGAGAGGAGAACCAATCGCATTTTCTCTTTGAAATCCAATACAAAGAGTCGGATCGTTTCGACTCAATAAAATCATGTCGTTATTTATCTGTAAGTTGAATTTTGAACATAGAACGTAAGCCACCATGTTTTGTAACCAGCCAATAAAGTGACTTCCAAATTCAAAGTGATTCTAATTCGAAATCCAACGGTAGAAGCCTCAGCCTTAACTTTGAGACAAATTATTGAGGAAACGACGCTCAGGAATATGCCATAACACGTCAGCCTTATTCAACTCTTCATCGTGAAGGATTATTGGACGGAATTATGGTTCGGGAATACTCGGGCCGTCTCGTGATTACCTCGGAGATAATAGAAAAGCTTTGTTTTGTTCTTAACACGATAATACCGTGATTTCGAGTGCTGTTGGGTCTGCTGGTACAGATGTACTCGGAACGGATTGGACGGCTAACTAGATGGTATGCGTATGACTTTCTTTTTCTTTATAACAGAAAGCTTTCTTGTTTGTTTATTTTGGGTAATTTTATAAAGAGGTGTTTGGTGTTTTTCTGCTAGGTGTTTTGTAACGTATAGAAGGTAGGTTTAGGGTTACCACTGATAACGCCAGATCAGTTATTTGCTGAACGCTATTAGCATTAGCACAAACAACTCGTATAGCGAGCTGCTGTTTAGTAAATCTAATCAATAAAAAGGCTTATGATATTGTCTCGTCGCGCCCATTTGCGGACACCTTTAAAGTAACGTGTAAAATTAAAGTAAGAAGATTCAGTAAAGTACAAGTAAAACATTAAATTCCCTTGCACCACGAATAGAATAGAATACTCTTTATTATGTACACCATATAAATTACAGATAGTATAGATGAAGAAAAAATTACACTGGGTGACACAATGCCACGGCCTTATCGCTAAAAGCGATCTTTTCAAGAAAACCTTTCAAGTGTCGATGCTTCATGTTAATTTGAAACCATAACTCATTTCCACACCATTCCCACTTAAATTAACATCATAATCACCCACCGTTAGACACACATCATTTGCTATGCAGACGCAGTAATCCCTCAAGCCGATATCAATATGCGGAATGCAATACATATCCAATTACAAACGTCATTAGTCGATCGACCAGTAATTGTATAAACAGACCACTATCCTGTGATTAGTTCCTGGTAAACTATTCGTTATATTATCATACGAAGTACTAATAACGCAGGGGGGTACTCAGCTGTTAGTATTATTGGATCTTCAAAGATGATTCAATTACAATCTCCTGTGAATCACTGTGCGCCTGGTAGTATCCGACGGAAGCTTCGGCCAAAAATACCCTAACCAAACCTCTTTTTCGGTCAAACCTTTCGCTTCGGCCGAAAAAGCCGAAGAAAAGGTTTTTAGCAAGCATCGAAATTCGCTTCGGCTTCGGCTTTAGCCAGACATCGAAATTCCGTCGGACACTAGCGCCTGGTAACTACTAGGTAGTCTAATAATCATATAGCCAGTTTCCCGGTAACTATGTACCTAAACGCTATTTGCAGGAATTGCTGTACCTACCTGTCAAAAGGCACAATACCTATATACCTATTACCACATACATAATAGTAGTTTATGAAACTGTTGCATAATGAGGGGTATTAAAACATGAGTGTGTGTTTAAAAACCGAGCCGTAGGCGAGGTTTTTAATAGTTTTCACACGAATGTTTTAATACCTAGTTATGTGCAGTTTCATACACTACTTTATCTACACTCATAAATTGGGATTGAGCCTATTAAATACCTCTTTTTGCATTTTCCATGCCATAAAATCGTGATAGCATTTGTCATATACTTTTCTCAACTTTGCTGGTAATAAATTAAGAGTAATTTCCTTCGCCGCATCTAAAATATCGGGCGGAGTCAAATTTTCTTCACATTCACACATACATTGATAAAAAACATTTTTAAACAATAATTTAAATAACTCATAAAATTCAGTACAGCAAAACTTGCAAAACGTATGAATGGCGCCAAAACCCGGCACATCACCGCATTAACCGCGCATGCGCTAAGACTTAGCACGCACTGCGATCTTTATTCGCGCGATTTTTTTTTGCCCATGGAATTGTATGAAGTTGTTCGCATAGCAGTAAAGAAATCGTGCGGAAATAATACCGCAAGAAATTCATGTTTTGCCACAGAATCCACCGCACCACGGCGCGAATTTTATTCGCCCGAATATTTTGAGCTCTATGAACAGGTAGAAGGAAATAAAATTCGCGCGAATAAAAATCGCAGTGCGTGCTAAGTCTTTGTCATAGACAATTTAAAATTGGAATCAAATCTTTTTATAATAGGTACTATAAAATGGCATTACAAAAAAAATATTGATGGAAACTCCTTAGTGATTAACTTCTTGGATTTGTCCTGTATCGTAATAGAAAAAAAATTGTTTTATAGCATTATTTTGTTAGAGAAATAGTGTTATAATAAGATTCTATTTTTAAATTTCGGTATTGTGTTTATAAAGTATGCCAATATAAACTCGTTTTGAATTTTATAATTCGAATATTACGATATGAGAGTAGATAAAAGACGTTTATACTGGCTTGTGTTACATCATCTTGTTGGATATTGGATTACGGATGACAAACACAGTTCCGTAAAAACCATGAATTAATATTACCTCCTCCCTGGACCATAAGTTAGATACTGGTTTAAAGAAAATTAATTTTCAGCTAAAGATGAGGAAACTCGCAGAACTGAGAGTTCCGCGAATACTCTCTAACGGCAGTCCTCACCCTGGTTTTCTTGTAAAATCCTACCTTTTAGGCGTTATATACCCACACTTTTTCTACTCAGAATAAAGCTTTACATCTAAAACACGCTTACACGTAACCCAGAAAAAACAACACGCAAATTACATAATGCTCGAAACAAAGAAAAAGCTCCGTATAAAGGAGTCTCTTCAAAAAATAGTGCAGAAAATAATTGAGTTTTATTATTTAATGCGCAATCCTGTGCAAGTACAAATTAGGCACAAAGACAGGCATCCGAGTTACGTCAACAAAATATCTCGGACACAGGCCATGGAGACCGACACGGATGCTGAGTCTTACTAGAAGAGACATCTGGCGGGCCTTTATTTAAGTTTGGTCTGCTGAATAAAAGATTTTAAGATTTTTTGCAGAATTGATTACTTGATGGACAATATTGAATGATGAACCTAGTTGGCACAATACATTAACAATCAAATAAATAATTATTATTCCGGCATTCGAACTATTAAATACAAAAAAAACTTGTCTCTAAAAAAGCTCTACACAACACAAAAATATATTGCAGTTCAGTATAGTACCAAATTACTGTACAAATAAAAAAATACGCTTAAACATTTAATTAAAATTACAGCTATAAAATCAACCATTTTAATTTAAAAAAAAAACTCTTCTATTAATAAAACAGTAACTATGGCTGGATATCACTTATTATACAAATATCATTTATATTTTTATAACCGACTACAAAAAGAAGAAGATTCTCAATTCAATTGTATTTTTTTATGTATGTCAGTTACCTTAGAACTTTTTACTTTTTATGTGTGTTAGTTTATTTTAGCAAAAAAGTTTTTTAGTTATTTGACTTCTTATTTGGATTAATTAACCCTCTAAGAGCACTGTGGTGTGCAGAATAATATTTTATTGACCATTGAGAAGAAAACAAAACAGTTATCCTGCGTGACTCATCTAGTATTCCCTAATCCTGTGTACTCGCTCTTTTCTTAGTTAATTGGGCTTCATTATTTATTTTTCCCGTCTTGTTTTCGTCGTCTCTTCACAGTCAACGACAAAATGAAATGCTTTTTTGGGTCCCTTATTTCATTGTTAGTGGGTATTAACACTCTGCACCTCGTATAATGTGTTTCAGTAAAAAACAAGGCGCTTTGTGTTCATCATTGTATTCAAAATTTTGTGTAGACATCAATGAAATGTTTTTAATAGAGGCTTACTACATCGTTGAAATTACTCAGAAAATAACCACTTTGTTGAACTAGACTAGACTAAATTCCACAAGTTATTTTCTTCTTATAAGACATATTTATACTCAACAAAAGCTCAAACTTTAACCGTTCTTCTTACACAAGTATCAAGTCGAAATAACTCGGAATGTGCGCAGAGAATTTTCTTAGAAAAATAAAACTAAGAACATTTTATTGGTTATAAAATTTTTAAACATAAAACTGTAATTAAACGGTGGGCCGACCAACAAATAAACTGGAACTTGGAAAGGCAACGTAGACTTTATTAATTATTTTCAGCAAACGTGGAATATTTGCGACGGAAATATGAGTTGCCATGAATGCGGTATGCTCAGTAAAATCTCTGAGAACGCAATTATGAACCGAATGAAAACTATCTTTGAAATTATTTTTCAAAAGCTTTCTTTTTTAAGTGGGGGGAACAAGTAGCTAAGTCCTCGTATAATTTATAAGTACCCTCGAGTTGGGCTTTGGAAATGTATTTATTCGTTTGTAACCTTATTGTGCCTCGTTATCATCGATGACTACTTATTAAAGCAGGATATGGATTAAAAACTTTTTATCTACTTCGGTTTCGTTATATTCGAATTACAAAATTGACAGCGGTTTCATTATGATACCCATAACGACATCGGGTTGCATTATGCGAATCGTCATAAATTCTAATACACAAGCAAAGATATTCTGAACATACAGCCAGGCACCTATAATATTACTTCGAAATCGAGACAATGTAAATGATGTTTTTAAAAATGGAACATGTTTAGAACAAAAGTATCGTATACTATTTGGCTGTTGCGGCTACAAGATCTTTGCCTTATAGCTAATAAATACTAAATAAAAAATAAAGTGGACGCGGCGAAAAATTTCTGAGTGAAATTTCATTCCAAATTTTATTAAAAATGTCTTCAACATCAAGTGATATTGAAAAAACTCCACCAGACATAACAAATAGAGCAGTTCCTGTTTATTTTAATAATTGTACAATAGAAAATCTACATATAAATAAACAATAGTCAGTGTGTAGTTAAGTTTCTATTAAAAATACTTATTTGTCTATATCTGTGTTTTATTCCTTCCTTCGTAGATAAAATCTTGTATGCAACTGTACGTTATTGGTCTTTTAATAACTCGTGCCCACCTATTTCGGTACGCGCTACGCTTGTACCGAAAAATGGCTCTCGTATTAAAAGACCGTCCATAACGTAACAGTTGCGTAAATAGCTATTATCTGATTGAAATGAAGTGATATTTGATATTTATCTGTCTAATTACACACAATGATACACGTACGTACGTTGTACATACATACTATGCAAGATTTCGAGATCGATGCATAATATATTTCTAAGTGTTTTGTTATTTCAAGAACTTAATTCTTCACAACTAATTAGATATTTTATTTATATAAAAAGTATAGTTATCATATATATACAAAAAAAGTTTTAACTTTTTTCTACGTAAATGTTATCCGATGCAATATCGAGCAAATCAAACCAGTGTACTATGTAGTTTGAATTTTTAACGACAAAATATTAGGTACATAAAACCTTACGATTCGATATAAAAATACAGAAAATGTATGTAAAATAAATACAAATATTTATTGAACTCGTCGTCGTTCAAATTGAAATACTTGAAAACGTTTTGATTATACATGAGTTTCAATGGAAATCATCGACAGTTTCGACAGCCTTTAATTTTTAAACACTTTTTTTAAATCAGCTCTGTTACAATGTTTTTTTGCAAGAATTAAAACATTGTTTTGCTCTGACAATTCAATTATATTTGGGATGCAATACTTGTTTTTAACTTTGAATTTTATGTTAAAATAAATTTAAAATAGATTTGCGTTTTTTGTGCTTAACATGGTCAGTAAATTATCCAAAAAGCTATTAATATTTTAGTTTACACTAGCATCCCGTCCGGCTTAATCCGGAAAATATATAGCTTAGGGCTATATATTTTCCGGATTAAGCCGGACGGGTCCATCTGAAATGTAACTTTCAAATACTAAAAGAATTTTTCGAAAAGGTGCAGTGTTTTCGGCGATGTCCACAATATTATAAGTATAATAAATTTACTAATTTATTCATGCCCACAGTTCAGTATGGGATTGTAGCGAAATCAAAACAGACATTTCTAAAATCCCATAAACCCTTTCTCAGACTATATTAATATTATGTACCACAATATTTCCAAGTATCCACCAATTTATTGGACACGTTGTTCGACGAATGGACTCAAGAGAAAACAACATTACTACATAGTACCGCTATTTTTGCGTATCGTAAAACTCAAACCTGTTACCATAAATTGGCAGCGATGTCGAATGGGAATTGATTTCGAGGACGTAGTACTAAAAATATATAATGACAACACTACGCTCTGAAGAGACCAAATAATTTATGATTTAGTTTTCTCTATTTTGGCTGACAAAAGATTTTGTATTTCTCTTGATATAATACATCGATATATATGTACTACGCGCTAGGTTTGTTTATCCGAACAATCATTCTGTTTGACTGAACTGTACTGCCATCCGTACACCTTACTTTAAACTATGTTGAACGAAACGCGTAAGCGCCATGAACTTCATAGCGCTGACTATCAGACTGACTCACAGAGCGGGAGAAGTCAGTGAATGATATATCAAGCAAAAAAAAACATATTGATTTGTTAAACAGGTTTAGCATTTCTCTTAAATTTAATCTTTCTTTATTAAATATAAATAACTCTTTAATTACATCTCTAACCGAATATAGGTTGTTCCAAGAACTAGTTCCGCGACTTTGTTTTATTATCCTGGCCGTAGTTCATCTCGTTTAGATTATCATAATAGGATACTCTTACCCTTTGCTCTGAAAATGCTGGGTGAATGGAAGGGGTTATTGCAAGAAGATGAGGAAGACTGGGTTCCGGAACAATAACACTATAATATCTTTGATTTGTTTGTTTAGCTTGTCATAAACATAAAACTTGCTTAAATATGTCAACGTTGTTTGAATGTATTTTCTTAGTTTTTAGGGTTCCGTACCCAAAGGGTAAAAACGGGACCCTATAACTAAGACTCCGCGGTCCGTCTGTCTGTCACCAGGCTGTATCTCATGAACCATACAGATTATGTATTTCTATTGCCGCTATAACAAATACTAAAAACATAATAAAATAAATATTTAAGTAGGGTTCCCATACAACAAACGTGATATTTTTGCCGTTTTTTGCGATAATGGTACGGAACCTTTCGTGCGCGAGTCCGAATCGCACTTGGCCGGTTTTTTTGTTTTTTTTTTCAGTGAAAGAATTTTCGGAATCAACTAAATTCTCCGCCAGATAACAAAAAAAAAATGTCATTGATCCCACTTGCACTAAAAAGTATAATTACGTAACTTTAAAACCTGAATTTTATTTTATGGAGATATATTCATAATTTTGTTTTCAAATGAAAGGTAATGCGTCGAACCATTTTGGCCTATCATGTCCACGCAATAATTTTCAAATAAAGGTTATAATTTGGTATATGGATTTCATTATACTAGTAAAAATCTACCTAAATAAATACTACTGAACATGGATGCCCCTTACCGCGATACGTTTGTTTGGATCGTGTTAGCGACACTGCCTTTACATTTTGAAATATTGGAATACACTGGTAGACAGGTGTTAACAAATTTTATTTTTTTGTTATCTGGCTACTGGTTTCTATTCCAGTATTATTTCCTAAAACATATAAACAAAACATTTTACCTTCTCTAATATCAGTCTAGATATTAATTTTGAAATACTAGCTTGTTCCGTCACATAAGCAGTGTAGAATAATCTTGATACCAAACAAGACATTATGTACAACTCCAAACATAACATCTATGCAAATACCCACAATGCAAATATTAATTTCATTATTCTGTAAGAAGTGGGCAAAGATTTAAACGATAGCCAGAAAGAGAACAGTTAAGGTAATAACGAGTTAGGTGTAAATCTCTAATACGGAGTGCGTAGGAGTGCCATTAAGAGGGGATCGGTGTATTCAGTACGGACGATAAGCAAGTAATGCCCTCTAACTGTCGCTATATTTTCTTTACCTTGTGAGGTAGTAATTTATTGTTAATTTTAGATGTTTAATGAACAGGATGCATTTAATGAATTGGTTGCATTAAAGAGATGGGAATTCAGGGTGAAATTGTTTTTTTTTTATATGAAGAATCCAAATCTATATTAATATTATAAAAAGAGGTAAAGTTTGTGAGTTGAGTCTGTGACGTAGTAGGGGGTAATCTCTGGATCTACTGAACCGATTTTGAAAATTCTTTCCACAGTAGAAAGCTACATTATGCCTGAGTGTCATATGCTATAATATTCTTTCAAAAAAATTGAGATCCTTATGAAAATTGCAATAATGTAACCCAAAGTAGCAATATGTTGCCTGTAAAATTCATTCTTTGGTGTGCGCTGAGAAAACCGTTGATGATACATCAAAATTATTAGGTAGGTAGGTAGGGTAAGGTAGGTAGGGTAAGCAGGGTAGGCAGGGTAGGTTGGTTAGGCGAAGTAGGCTGGGTTGGCAAGGTAGCCAGTTGACGGGAGCGAAGCCCCGGGGGTCAGCTAGTTATTTAATAAATTACCAAGAGACCTCAAAGAATCCAAAGCCACGACTACTTTTAAGCAACTAATTAATCAATTAATATTAAAGAACGCATTTTCCTTGAAATAGTTTAGAGCCACATTCAGTTACGCTTGTCCATGTTGTAATTGTAACTGACGATGACTTGTTTACTTTAACGTTTCAATCATTGTCGAACCAAAATATTGTTGTATTTTTGGTCTACCCTCAATATTTAATTAAGTACTTATATTAAGGCGCTACCCCGAGCAAAACGCCGCGCTTGCCGTTTTTCATGCAGTTTTTAGGAGCTATCTACTCGTTATTTAAAATGAAATATCAACTAATAAAAATACATAAAATTTCTACATATTATTGATTCCAAAATTGTGGACTTCTTTTTTTTTTAATTGTAATTTATGTTTCATTAATCTCCTCGTAAAGTGTTCATTAATATTTTTTTTGTACTAACACTAATGGATAGACAATTTGATAACGAACATTTTGGTAGATTTTTTTTTTCAAAAGACCAATATTCGATTTTATAAAGATTTTATTCTAAAATCTGGGCGTATTCACTACTGTAATTCATGCGCCGACAGTGCCGCTAGGCCAATAGGAATGCTCTGAGATATCTCATGCTGATTTTTTGGTCAGGGTACGGCCTTAACCTACCTCTGTTTTCACTCCCAACAATAAATACCTACTGTTATTTTTAATATTCACATATAAGTGAATTATTGTATTCTTATGTAAATAAATATTTCTCAAACCTGAATTATGATTAATAGAGAATAATCTATTGTCTTGTGATAAACAAAAATGTAAGTCATAAAGGCACTTAAATAAACCCTGTACTGGTTTTGATTTCAAGAATTTCACAAATTTTCTTTTATTATTCTTTATTGTACACCAAGACATTACATTTTAACAAACTGATAACCTAATTCATGTACAAAAGCGAGCTTAACTCCAAATGGAATTTTCTTCCAGCGAACCTTTGAGTGATAGAGATCATAATAGAGGGCAGTAATCCAGTGTACAATATATACAATACCTATATACTAAGATGAAACTAGTTACATAATAATACATAATAGACCTACCTACATTTAAAAAGACAATTACGGGTATAATTAATTAGGTTGAAAGCAAATTTCTTCATTAATCACGGTATTAGTTACCTCTCCGAAGTCCCCCTGACAAGCTTTTATCCTGTTTATTCATAAGGCACTTACCTGCCTATAATTCTCTTTCTTTTTTCTTCTAATATAATTTATATCTTTTACGTTTGAATGTATAATATTTCACGCATACTTCATCTGTTTAGACAATAGAAATAAGTGTAAGTTATTTTTTTGGGTTCCGAACCCGATCGGTCCAAACGAAGCCCTTCGCTGTCACTCACGTGACCGTCTGTCACACAGATTTTACAGTCAAACGGTTGGAGCTACATTTTGTTGCAATAAAAGCATCTTGTTGACCCAAAGCCATACAAATTGTCAAAGGGTATTTTTGAATGTTTTTAAGGTAGACTCCCAAACAGCTAAAGAGAGGCGCAAAAAATTAATTTTGACCTAATGGGTTATCGTTGTTTAGAGCTCGTTAAATATTGTATTTTTTGTTTTATAAAAATATGAAAAACTAGAGGACGCCTCGCGGTTTCACCCGCGTAGTTCCCGTTCCCGTGGGAATACAGGGATAAAAAGTAGCCTATGTCACCTGGGGATAGAGTAGCTTCCCAACTGTGAAAGAATTTTTGAAATCGGTCCAGTAGTTTTGGAGCCTATTCGGTACAAACAAACAAAAAAATCTTTATAATATTGGTATAGATAAAGGAATGAGATGCCTCCAAATTGAGCTTTTATTACAAAATTTTGTTTCGAAGAATTTTAACTTCCCATTGACCTATGAACTTCAAGTTTGGTGATAATGATTATCCTTACATAGTATAAAACAAAGTCGCTTCCCGCTGTCTGACTCTATGTATACTTAGATCTTTAAAACTACGCAACGGATATGGATTTTTAATAGATAGAGTGATTGAAGAGGAAGGTTTATATGTATAATATACGCGGGCGAAGCCGCTGGCAGAAGCTAAAATGTTTTCTAACAAATACCAATATAATAAAAAATTAGACTTTTTCTTTTAAATTCCCTCATTTTTTCTAGTACTACCAACTTAATATTGCGGTTTGGTACGGAACCCTAAATGTGCGAAGTCCGACACGCACTTGGCTGGTTTTTTAAAGAACACTTCTTCAGTTCAATAATCCTTACGTAGTAAAAAACAAAGTCGCTTCCCGCTGTCTGTCCCTATGTATGCTTAAATTATTAATACTACGCAACGGATTTTGTTGCGGTGTTTTTTAATAGATAGACTAATTCAAGAGGAAGTTTTATATTTATAATGAACGCGGGCGAAGCCGCTGGCAGAAGCTAGTGATACATACATCGTGCCTTGGTTTACGTATTAAGTAGGTTTTAACAATATTCCAAATTAACAGTATCATAGTTAAATTATCCATAAATGGTTCAACTAACGCAACCGTGAGATGCCTACCAGCTGGTTAAATTAATCAATGTTACACCGAGCAAGTTTACTAAATGTATTCTGTTTGATATTGTTCGTGTTTAACTTAGTCAATTAGTTGGCATGTGGCTTAACTACTTAGTAGATAAACTATTTACTCTCTGTCTATGGGACAGACACTAAATTATGAAAACGTTTTCATCTCTTCAGAGTTTCTTCTTATCAAAATCAAAATACTTTATTTGAACTAAACCATTAGGTACTTTTGAATTATAAGCAAAAACAAAAATGAAGCTAGTTGCAATTTCGCAAACTTATGGAGAAGAATGTGCAAGAAACTCCACGGACACTCTTTTCCATCAATATGTTTTAATTACTAGTAGATATTTGGTACATCATTCTTGTTGGAAAATTACATATATGTGAGAACGATATAAAAAGACGTGCACGTAAAAGGTTCTAGAGTAAAACAAACAACTTCACAATACAATAATTCATTCATTCAAAACAGGCCGAGGCAACCAAGTTATGACACATCCCAACTGATGGTGCCCGTTCACGAACATGACGCCTCGATTGACACCACTCAGATCGACTATCATGAAGGGAACCGAATGATCCAGCACATGTGCCATCTTCAGTGAGACATTTGACAGAAATGCTGCAATTCTACTTAGCAATTATTTCCCAATCTTTGTGTGTATAATAAAAGTGCACGTTTTTAGTTACATAAGACAAGTTGGATTTAAAATTGTGGATCAAACGAAACAGAGCAATAGTTAGGGTTATTTGCAGTAGGTTCTAACTAAAGTTACAATTATTTTTTTCAACTCTTTCTTTTACATGGAGCGATTGCTGATCAGCCCCCGTACCATGATGTATCAATACTATTATGGATCGGCTGTGAAAAAGGGAAGTATGTATACAAGTCAGATACATCTGTCACTTACGCACACTAAAAATAGATGATCTCAAGAACTCAATTATAGGAAACTCAAACTCGAACGTCTGACGGCCAGTCTTACCAAGCAAGGATTATCGTGTTTCCCTATACACAGTTATATTTTTCTAGTTTCTTATTAACAGTAACAAATCTCACAAATAGACCATAAATTCACCACTGGATAGGCATACGAGTATTAACCCTTTATACGATTGATAATTTTGTAAAAGGAAATGTTTTTGAACCTAATACAGGATCATATTATGTCCTTTACGGTTATGAAAGATTTATATGACGTTTTACATTATGTTCCATATATTGAGGACACAAGTAATCAACAAATCATGAGTCAAATAACAGTAATTTGATAATTGTTTCATCCATCATCCTGTTTTAAGAATTAGCCTTAGAGCAACACGGCACTTAAAATCTAAGTTTCGTAATAGTATAGTTTGTTGTTTTGATGTTTTATACCAAGAATCAATGTCCGTTATTCTGCAAATCATGATTTCCAAGAATCGATGTCTGAAATTCTGAATTACAATTGCGTAGTAACTAAATGATATCACGATTCAGCGGTATATCTCGGAAATTATCTAATATCTCCGGTCCTTTGAACAGCAGTGCCCCTAAAAAAGGATCAATATTTTAATAATAATACCCTTCACCGTGGCAATTCAATAAACCAACATTGGGTACACGTGGCCAATTTACTTTTATGAATAAATCGCAAGCAACGGCTGGTAACCATAACAATTTGCGCGGCGACTCGTCGTACTTTATTATTTCACCACTTCATATTTCGGGGTGTTTATTAATGATTTTGTAATTGGTGGGCTGTCGCTGGCAGTCGTATTTACGTGGCCCATTACGTGGGATCGCCAAAAATGTGTACCAACATACCGCCGTACGGTGCAGCACAATGGCAAATTTTCATATTGTGGCGAGCGATGTCGGCTTTCACTCCGCTTTGATTGTTTAATATGGATTACGCTGTGGCGTATTGTTTTCATATTGTGATACGTGTCAAAAAACCACTGGATGTTGGTATTGCGCACCTGTTAGAGAAAATTCAGCTGTGTGACCCAGTGTTTTAATTTAATACTGTTTGCGCTGGCCGCTCGCCGTTCAAAGTTCATAATGACCGAACTAAATAGCGTACTCTACAATGCGATAGGAATTTCAGATTGTTTTAAATGCTTCGCATTGCGAGTGCTACAAAGTTTATATAAATTAATTAGCTGCAAATAGGAGCAGACAAAGATCACACCTTTAATTGACGCTTATTAGAAGGGACCGCTAATAGTTAACTAATTAAGTAAGTAGCCCGCGATTTGTCCATACTAACATTATTTTCTCTATATCTTATAATAATGAAAAATAATGAACTAAAACATTTTATTATTACAGCTATTTAGAATGAATTGCGATAATATTCCGGGCAATATGCCAAAAGGAAGGAAAATTTATATCCACATATAGACTTACGACTAAAGTACGACGACATTACGAACGCATTTATCAACAACAATCTGATTAATATCTTTTAATGACGCCAGTAAATGTATTAATATATATACGGTTTTAACAAATACGTTTAATCATTGGTATCGGTGAAAAAGGCCGTTCACACTCGATATATATCATTTACCGAAAGGATCCTAAATAATGGTTTAAGTTCCACAGACAGGTCGCCCTAAACAAACAGTGCCGGTATTTGGGTCATACTTTCTGCTTTATGGACTTTCTGGGACGACGCGACCTTTGTCCTACGAATACAATTTAGTTAGTTCTCAGAAATGTTTTCTTTATTAGGTACAGATTTTCATTCGTCTCGATTCTGTTTACTTAAACCGTCTCTAGTGTTTGCAAACTAGATATTTGAGTAAACATATTTGGTTATTTGAAAAACCTAAATATTGCAGTATTTATGGTTTTATTCAGAGAAATAAGGCAACAATAAAAAAATATTTGAACAAGCCAAATTTCAAAATGTAAAAAACCCCCGTCACATTTTTATTTCATGCTACATAATTTATCTAGTACATAGTAGATACACTTCGATCGAAAATATATTGAACACGTAATTATGACACGATATATTGCGAAAACACCCCGATTCAAACAGTAAAACGCCCATAACGTTTGAAAGGCTGAACCGATTTTATTCAAACATAGCTAAGAAAAATGTCGAAAAAATCACTTTTCAAACAAAACAAACTAAATCAAAATCAGTTCATCCGTTTAGGCGCTATGATGCCGCAGACAGACGCACAGATACACAGCAACACACGTCAAACCCCTCTTTTTCCGGCGGGGGTTTTTTTTTTTTTTTCTCTTTATTTATTAGGGACTTGTAACCAACAACAGGTTATGTCAGCCCCATCTAATCAGTAACCTAGTTACACACACTTCTTAACACTATTTAGGATAAACTTAATAAACTTAGATTTAATACTTGCACGGGGGTTAAAAAGGCAAACAACAATTCGCATAGACAAACAATCTAACATCGCTATTTCATCCGCAGCAAACATATTTGTTTCCGTACACCGTTTATCGGTCTCCAATAAAAAAAGATTTACACAATGCTCATAGATAACATCCGAAACAAAAATAGATTGAAAACTACAGGCATTTTTCAATTAAGCGTTTTGCTTCGAAACGGTACGGCTCGATCTGCCGTTCGGAATCGAAAATAAAACCAAATATTCCCGTAACCGGCGGTGTCCATGGCTCAATCCGATAATAAAAGCGATGCTCTTTATTATACCACCATTTATTTAATGGAAATTCTCACTTACAGTTCGTTAACTCGGATTTGTTTAAGAGCTATTTTAAATAGTATATTTAATTTTCGTTTTTGTTTCAGGTAAGCTGGATTTTCAAATTTCTCGTTTCATCGTGTTATCGAAGTAAGGTAAGTTATGTTTACGTACAAAAAAAAATCTGCGTACAAAAGTAACTTCATAACATTGAGTTAAATGTACTACGTACTAGAGGAGACTCCTCAACTCAATTGTTTGTAACACGCGTTAGAGCGCGCGCACTCCAGCTCACTTAATCTGCGGCAAGCGCTCGCTGCAACGTGACACATTTGAGTACTAAGTTTTGTTTCTTATAAAATGCCTTCGTTTGTATTGAGATACTGATCAAATAACTCGATAAATAAAAATAAAAATCAAGAAATGAGTTTTCAACAGTAAGTTGAAAACACGCTTAATTTAATTATATTTTATCAATTTATTGTATCTCGTGACGTCGCGTCACCGCGGAGGCGGGAGGGCGGCCATGTTTGTGTAAATGAAATAGCTTCTCTAGTACGTAGTACATTTAACTCAATGCTTCATAATCAGATTTTTTTTCATCCAACTTACATCGTGTTGTACATCCAAAACATTTTCTGCTCATGTATTCAGCCATAAATATACCGTAACCCATGTTTACTTATTGATATTTATCTGGGCTCGTATCACAGATGTGTACTCCTCCTAATCACCACTTAACCGTCGCTTAAACAGCACAATGGGCAGCTCGTCCGAACCGGGCCTTAAATAAGGACCGATTTTATCACACGTTCACGCAAATTATCTCCGTGGCCGTCGGGCTGAATGGCTCGTAAAACTTCCACTACACTTATATTAGGGTAATATCAGTGATCTCGGTCATGGTAAACAACCTTCAAGATCTTGAAGATTCAAGACATCATCTGAAGGGAATTGTGAAAAACTGCCCTCGCTTATCCTTCTTAATATAGATTTTATCTTTGATATAGCATTCGCTTGCTGCTCGGAAACGTCTGACAGATCCTTTATGGAATATTTTAATTTTTTTCTTATTCTTTATTGTACACAAAACATATAAACATACAAATACAATAGGACAGTTTATGTACAAAGGCGAGCTTACTGAGGTTTGCTGTTAGAGAACCCAACTATGGGTAGTTGGGTTCTCTAACAGCAAACCTCAGTTGCGTAGAGAAATATGCATTTGAGGATAGTACATCCATGTGCACAACAAAAGCTTATTAAAAACTCGTAACAAATTTAAATACTTACTCACTAAATAAACTAAACAAATACGTGTGCAACACACAATGCATAAACATAATATATACCTATTTATTACAAAACTAAAATATTACAATTGTAAATACATAAATTAATGAGTCATGTTGATAGGAAATATTCCTTAATTCTTCTCTTGAAAACCTCCAATGAAGGTCTATCCCGTATAGAGTGTGGCAGAGTATTCCAGAGGCGCACAGCGCGAACAGTAAAGATCCACCGTAACGACTTGAAGAGTGGGTCGTTGTTCCTGTTTTGGGATCTTCGTTTTTTGACACCGACTTCCGAAATTGAAGTTATTTTTCACTTTGTAGTGTTTTTATTTGGAAGTCGGTTGTATTTTTTGTTAAAAGTTTTTTTTATTTTTCACTTTTTAGTTGTGGGTACATAACGGACCAATTCTCCAAAGTGAAGCCAGAATAGATTAACCCAGAAACAAGAAGCTTAAAAAAAACGGTGGAATTAGAGTATACCAGGGTGAACTGTTCACACCTGCGTACCCCTTTAGAGCGTGCGAGTGTGATGTTATGTTATGAAACGATGTAAAGAATAAACAGACATCCGATTGCAGCTATCCCGAGTGATTTGCCGTCATTTATTGAAGAGTTCTGATGTATATCTCCGAAGTTCTTCATCAGATCTTAATCAAATTTAAATGGAACCACATGACAAGCACCAGCTTTCAAATAAAAAAAGAATCATCAAAATCGGTTCACCCAGTAACAAGTTCTGAGGTAACACACATAAAAAGAAAAAAAAATACAGTCGAATTGAAAACCTCCTCCTTTTTTGCGAAGTCGTTTAAAAACATGTAAAACAATGTCTATCAAAGCAATAAAACGCAAAAAATCTGGTCTTTCAAGTGCCAAAATTACCACAGCTATTATCCGTCAGAAACCCCCATGCGGTCGACAACGACTCAACTTCTCCCTAACCTATATTTGTTTTATTAATCCCAATTACTAACTTGAGCAATAAATTGTGGCTATAACAAAGAACATTTTAACTTGGAAACTAGTTAATAATGAAGCTGTCTCAGTCAAGGAATCGACTCCGGGGACAAGGAACCATCCTTGACCTAATGTGCTAGTTAAACAGGCTTCTATACAAAAATGGAAATCTCCGTTCCTTGAGTAATTTAATAACTTATAGGTTTCCTCTAGGAATTTATAATGGAAACAGCGTGTGGGGCAAATTGGAGCAAGTAAGTCAATTTATTTTCCATCCCGACTTTTTCCTGTTTCTTTACAAACAAACCGTTTGCTATTTGAAGATATTTATTTACACTGAAAAAATTAATTGGGGCTTGCGATTTTTTTATGCAAACTTTAGTTGTTAGAAAATAAACTTTAATACAGGTGAGAGGCTTATCGGCAATGAAATACTGGTCGAGTCTAGGCTCCAGAGCCTTGAACATCGTCGACAACTTGCCAGTCTGTCGGTTTTTTATCGGTTACATTTCGGGGATTGTGCGATGGAATTGCATGAACGAATTCCTCCTAGCCCGTTCCATCATCGGACTACAAGACGTACGGCGATGCGTTATCGGTACATAGTGGACATCCCACCCATACGCACCAAACGTTTTGGGAATACTTTCATTATGCGTACAGCTAAGGGGTGGAATGTTCTGCCGGAGATTGTATTTCCTGATAGCTACAACCTGGGAGCCTGGGACCACTATCTCACCTGATGAACGCCTATCAATAACACAAAATAAAAATAACAGCAATTTTTCAGTGTATGTAGGACTAAAATCACACATACTTTATTAAGATGGAATTTCAAGAAGTAAAATTAAAACACCATTCTATCTAATTCTATTACCATAACAAAATGAGAATTTCAATGAAATACTCTCATATAAAAATAATACTAGATAATTAAGTATTATGACCGACACTGTTCAGGTGCAAAGTAATATGCACTTAGAGGAAATGAGGGACCCTATACTTTGTGTGAATGAAGACATTAATACTAATAATACTTGCTTCGACTGTTTTTAAGAGCCAGCTGATAGTTAAAGTAGAACTTAACTCTATATCTGCCTGCCCTACTCATAACCCCATTTTTTATAGTTAACTAGCTTCTGCCAGCGGCATCACCCGCCTGAAAGTTGTAAATTATCCCGAGGGAACATATTACCGGGATCAAAAGTAGCATATATGCTATGCCAGACTATATGTATAGTCTATATATGTGCTAAATTTCATCCAGAACCGTTCAGCCGTTCTGGCGTGATTGAGTAACAAACATACATCCACAAATCCACACACACATTCATGTAAACTTTCACATTTATAATATTAGTGGGATAAGTGTTTTATCATCCCAAGGGAACATCATGCCGGTATAAAAAGTATCCTATGTGCTATTCCGGACAATAATCTATCTCTGTCCCAAATTTCATCCAGATCCGTTCAGCCGTTTTAGCGTTATTGAGTAACAAACATACACATATCCATCCAAACTTACGCATTTATAATATTATAATAACAATTGATATATGATGTCTTCTTCTTTCATTCATTCTATAACCCTTCATCTCAGTAAGCCATAATAATATACTGCTTAGCATATAAGTCCTGGGTTCGATTTCCGGGTTGGGATGGGTTTTCCATCTGGATTTTTTCATTAGTAGCCCAGAGTCTGGATTTGTACCTCGTTGATGACAATAGTTTTCGCCCCTATTACATGGGACTGCTTAACTGACTAAGTCTAGATTGCACCATAGTTGCACTTCTGCCCAATTCTTCGGCAAATACCAGCGTGATTTTCTCTATACCCTAATTTTTAAAGAGGTAAATTTTGTGAGGTTGAAGGTAATCTCTGTAATCTGGATCTACTGAACCGATTATGAATGAAAATCCAATCCATTGCATTTATTTGTAAAACAAAGGTGTAAATATGTACATACTTAAACACTAAACAAATTAAACTATACAAACTTATACTAAACCTAACTACTTACACTATATACAAAAGACAGGTACACTTAGGCGTCGAAGTACTCCTCCACATCGCTGTCATCCGGGAACGATTGTGTTTATTTATCTAAAATCCATTGCATTTATTTGTAAAACAAAGGTGTAAATATGTACATACTTAAACACTAAACACAATTAAACAACAACAACAATTAACCGATTTAGATGAAATTTTGCATGGATATAGTTTGAGACCCTGGGAAGGACATAGGATTTGTATAGGTTTGTATTCCCTTGGGATGATAAAACACTGTTTAACGCGGGCGAAGCCGCGGGCAGAAGCTAGTGTTATAAGTAATAATACTAGCTGTTGCCCGCGACTTTGTCTGCGCAGTATTAGTACTTCGACTATTTTTTATATCGCGCCATAAAATTGTAGATGTGCTGGCCGCCTTACTTGATAAATTATTAGTTCGCCATACAGCCACACAACATCTACCCTTCTTGGCCCCTTCTTAAGACCCGAGATAAAAAAAGCTATCATATGTCCTTCCCAGGGTCTTAAACTACCTCCATACCAAATTTCATCTAAATCGGTTTAGTGGTTTAGACATAAAAAGGTAACAGACAGACAGAGTTACTTTCGCATTTATGATTTTAGTATGGATTATCATCTTTTACTTAATCTTTTCCGCTACTTTTATCTCCTAAAATCTTCACGCCCAAAATCTTTCAACTTGTAAGATATTCTTGACCTTTGTAAAGCTCCAAGGGCACCGAACGTAGTAATACAAAGACCTAATTTAATTCTAGCGATTACTGGAAACGACAAGGTGTTCGAAGAAGTTAAGACTGAAACTGACAACTTCCAACAACCAGTATTGGATGCTATGGATGCCGATATAACGTCAACAGACCAGAATTCAGTGTGTCCCACATATTTGAAGTTTTGAGCTATGTAATATCTATTCATAACTGCTTAAGCCGATGCCGATTTTGACTTGCGAAAAACTTAAGACAGACAGACCTTCATATTAACAAAAACACTGCTTTTTTAAAGAAGCGTCTGTAACTTCAGTGAGCTTTGACCGCTTAGCAGTCTATCAAATGCTCGTTCGTGCCCCAACTACATCAAGAAACATAGTACTTACTTAATGTTTTCCGACCATAAAGACAAAGAGAAAATAAAGGAAAAGAGACCAATGTTTATGTTCGCAAACGTAAACTCACTCTTACGTAACCGTTTCCCAATTTCGATCTCCTCATGAATAAGTGCGCTCACTTACAATAATATTTTCGCCGGTGAACAAATTTGTTTTCAGGCGCGGACAAGGTTAACTTCAATGAAAGCTTTTGTCTACGCGACGTTAATGTCTGATGGTTTTCGGAGTGCAACCATTTAATTTGGAATAGATCCTTTAAGCCCCCTATAGTGGCAAAAATCAAACGGCCACGTTTCGCGCCTCTCTTTAATGCGCATGTTTGCGGAAGTCGTTTCTAGAAATCTCTTCCCGCGTTCGTGTTGGCGCATGCGTGCGTCGCATCCTGTCCCTTTCTGGCGAATTGCGCGCCAGTCTGTACGTCGCGCTGCGCCGCATCGCCACGCGGCTTGTGCTCGACATCAAAACAAACCTTCCTGCACGATGATCGCTGACTTGCCGCCGTTGCAAGCGATGGAAAGTCACTACAAGCGTAACGACGACTCTCTCACGCAGTGTCGGGCCGTGCAACATGCGAATGGTACAGCACTATTTGTTTTTTTCGTATGCAAAGCTTTCGAGTACGGCGTAGTAAGCGTGCGGCGCACTCTGCATAAGTATACTACGTGTGGTTACTTTGAGTGCATTCATGGAAAAAGGTGCATAAGCAATTATGTGCTTTGACAGAGTTCAAGCGACCGCCAATTTCCTGAACGTTGCCTACGTATGTTGATATGAAAATTGGGGTTATTACGCATCAGTGGGTCTGATCCGCATAACTCGTGGGTGGTGGATAAGGATAGATGGTATCGTAAATGTCGTAAAAGGCCGGAAGAGGTCGTGCCGCCCCCGCGACTTGTTGCTTTCCCTGCTCGTTCGTTGTTTACAATGTGGTTTCCCTATTTCGGTGTCGATTTAAGACGAGAGAAATATCAAGTAGACACGTATGAATGAGTCGCAACAGATTACGCAAATAACATGATTATGTGTCTGTTACGTAAACCACAAAACAAAGTCTGTGGAGTCTCGCAAGTGACGGAAAGTAATTGTTTGCTCCGCGCTAATTGATATGAAGCCGAGTTGTTTTCACTTATTTTGTTTTCTTTGCGCCACACGTTAAGCAGATAAGCAGACGCTTTTGTGGAAGTTATTACGAAGTTTTATGTTGCTTAGGAAGTTTAAAGCTTAAGTAGATTTGTTTTCTGTTTCTTCTTCGTGTTTTATTAATGTTTGGTCACGAAACTTGTTGTTTAACGACATACCTGCTGTTTAAATCTGAGATTATAGAGTTTATTTATACAACACGAGTAAAAGAGGCAATCAAATAAATAACTCAATCACAAATATCTTCCAATAGAAACATTTCAAACCGCAGAAGCTATTTGCAATTGAATTAAGTGGATTTTAAAACTAGCAACATCTATAATAATTTGATTGAGGTTGCTCGATAAAAAAGTCGAGATAAGCGATAACTGGATGCGATGCATTTTCTTAGAGGCGGAGTCAATCGGTCTGCTGGAGACTAAAGAGGTACTAATGATAGTTCTCTGACAGCTAATCGAACGAATGAACGAATGAATGAAGCTTGTGCTGTCGTACACCTGCCATTTTCTCCACACTTCGCGCGATAATTACATACGTTCGGTCATGGAGTCGTGAACACTATAGCCCCATTACGGGGACAAATGATATGTGATAGAGGGGTACAGTAACCATCACATATAATTAACTTTACCGTTTCTTGTACAGTAATAATAATTAATAAATAGAATGTATAGGATGAACAAGACAAATATGAAATGGAAAGTGGTGAAAACGATGAGGCGTCGCGCGTCGATTAGTTCATTCGTCTAGAACTGATGTTTAATGAACTAGATTAAGATGCGTGGGAGAAAGCAAAGTTCACAATTATTCGTGTATGTATAGAGCGAATGTATGTAATAAGTATATTTTGAGGTACGTTCATTTATGAAACGAATGTGCACTGTTGTGCAACGCAGTGTACTGTTGCCATAGCTGAAACAATCATAAAAAATATCGTTGATACATGCTAATAAACGCAATTTTCTAAAATTCGAGAGCATAACTAGCGTTCAAGGGAATTTATATTTAAAATAGAATCCACAACTCCTCAGTTTATAAAACTAATTAAACTAAAAAACCCTAAACAATATCAACAAAGATAGGCCAAGCCTACCCTCGCAACCTTGACCGACAAATCTGTTAAATATGAAGGTTAAAACGCTTAAGTTTTGGGGGGGTTTTACTGAAGCAAGGGATACAAGATGAAGGATTTAAAAAGGAGAGAAAATATAGGAGGTTTATTGAGAACCTTACCCAAGGAGCAACGAACGAAAAGCCTCTTTAATACCTTTGAAGTACATGATGAGTTTGACGGAAAAGGTGTCCGTTGTCGATAAAGAGGGCATCCTTGTTATTCAAAGTTTTTATGTCCCACATTATATCTTTGTCCTACATTATGGCCTACATTGCTGAGCCCGAAATACGCAACTTCATATATATATATTATATGGCGTTGAAGGACGTGGCCTTAATCGCCATCGATTACTATCAGCATTACAAAGCGTCCAACTTGGTTCTCTGCAGTCCAGTCTAGCATTTTGACGACGGAAAAAGAGACGTTTGTACCTGTGTGTTTGTGTATCTGTCTGTGGCATCATAGCTTCTAAACGGATGGACCAATTTTGATTTCGTTTAGTTTTTTGTTTGAAAGCCTTATCGAGAGTGTTCTTAGCTATGTTTGATGAAAATCGGTTCAGCCGTTCAAAAGTTATAGGTGTTTTACTGTTTGAATCGGGGTGTCGAAATATGTTTTGTCATAATTATGTGTTCAATAGATTGACAATCGAAGCGTGTTTAATACTAGATAAATTATGTAGCATGAAGTAAAACTTTTACTTGTTACAAATAAAAAATGTATCGCGGTTTTTTATTAATTTTACTTGCTGCAATTTAACCACCATTATTCTGCAACTTTTAAGCTAATTTATTTGCGCTTGCTTTAATATTTTCGTTTTCTTTCATCTATCTCTTTCAATCATCTTTCACTTCCTTACTTCTTGACTATCGATATTAGGTACGGTCTTTTCCCATATATGTCTTTATCCACTACTTCAACTGACTTTAAAAAGGAGGAAGTTCTCATTTCGATTGTATATTTTTATATGTATGTTACCTCAGAATTTTTTACTAGGTGAACCAATTGAGCTGGTGCTCTTGTGGTCCTCAAGAGAAGCACCAGCTCAATTGGCATCTAAATTTGATTAAGGTCTGACGAGTAGTTTTGAAAAATAAAAAACTTATTAACAAAAAAAAAATAACCGACTTCCAAAAAAAACACTACAGAGCGAAAAATAACATGCTAACTGTTACAACGTTGGTATACAATAAAGTAGATAAATTTATATCTATTTATATGGATTTCTGAAAATTAACTCCCATTAAATTACAAAGTTTTGACAAAGTCCGTAAAAAATATTATATCTAGAAACAATTTCAAATGGTTTTATAATGTGTTTGATACAGCGATATTAAGTTGCTTCAGGACAGAAGGGTCAGACAGGACACAGGCGTGACCTCTAGACCGGAGCTTTCCTAAAGAACTGCGCAGTACCTGAAACTGCTAAAACTATACAGTTTATGTATGTGCTTTGATTATGTGGGGGTTTAGATTGGCCTATTTTAATTATGATTTTTCAACTTCTTTGAGAGAAATTATCATTGAATCCGCCTCTGTACGTTTGTGTGCTATTTTTATTTATAGCGTGCTCCACCTTCGACCATATCATCGCTTAACATCAGGCGAGATAGTGGTCAAACGCGAGCCTATAATGAAAAAAAAAAAAAAAAAAAGTACTTGTGAGTGGCTTTTTCCTAGCCGTGGCCCAGCACCGGATAAAAAAATTCGCACGAAATGTTGCGGTTAGAATTTAAGTCTACTTAAATGTTTCAAAAAGACGAACAGAAATCAGCTTTTTGATTAAGCGTTATAATGTGATTTTACTATCTACTATATAAAATCAATAGTATCGATATCAGAATATTATTTTTCCTAATAATTCTTAAGAAAACGATGTCGAGCTTTTCCACAACGTCTGGCAATCTAGACCGCGAATAACTTCTAAATACCCTTGCGAAGAAGCTCTACTTATATTACTTTTTGTTCACTTGTTTTAAGCTCCAATTTTTACATAATGCTGAGCTCGACATTTTACCGAAAAATCTTGAAGTCTCGACATTCCTATTTATCGTTGTGCCTACCTAATTATTATCTTCTTTGACTCTTATTTTTTTTCTTGAAGAGTTTTAATGATTTTTTTTACTACCAACGTAGTCTATTAGACAAATTAGGTTGTTTACTCTTTCTTTGTCGTCACTTTAAATCTATACCGAATTTAAATAATAATAAAAACGATTTCGTTTAAAAAACACAAAATACCTCTTATATTGGAAGCGTCCGTCATTTTGAACCAACTTCAAACAGTTTTCTAAAATTAAATTCATCATTTATCTACGTTTGACATCACTCAGTTCCTGAACCTGTCCGGAATCCTTATAGTACCGATTTCCCAGACTGAAATGTAACCACAAGTTCTAATAATTCGCTTCCCATTAATTTGTCCTGATCTTCCTATATTGAATTTCTGAGAAAAGACTCTTGAGTTGCCAGGCACTGGAGGAACTCGTGGGGTGAATTTAATCGTGAACTATTAAACGAGCAATTTTTATTTTTTATTTGCCACACCAACAATTGAAGACACTGCCTTATTTGCCGATTGACATTTGGCGCCTACTAACAATTAGATGAGTTCTTATATTTATCCAATTTCATGTAGGCACACATGATTATGCTATCGACCCAACTCCAGATTACAAACGAAATCAAAATCACATTATACCAAATCAAAGTTAAAACAAAAATCAAAATACAATTAAAATAAAAATCAAAATACAATTAAAACAAAAATCAAAATACAATTAAAACAAAAATCAATATACAATTAAAATTAAAATCACAAACAAAATCAATATACCATTAAAATCAAAATTAAAAATAAATGATGATGATTTGCTCTGACGATATCGATTACATTTGTAACATAGTGGATTTCGGGGGCGAAAAATCGATCTAGCATGGTCTCATATCTTGGAAACTACGATTTCTCGAAAAAAAATATTGTTTCTCTATTTTCACCAAAACAGAGGTCGGTCGCCCGTAATTTAAAAAAAATCTGGCTTATTGTTTTTTAATGACTGGGATACAATTTAAAAGAATGTCCCCGTAAACAAATTCCACGGTCATTTCAACGCCGTAAAAATTGTAAATGGCTTCCTTAAAATGAGCCGCACTACGCCCAAAACAATAAATTAACGAACATAAAGTATCAGTGAGTTAACAAACACGATTCACGTTAGAACTTTATAATCAAAAACACGTTTAAACTTTTTATATGATAAATTAAACATGCTCCGTCTGTAGTGACCCAATTTGCTGAGCGTCGTAAAATACCTTACTGCGGCCGCACTGCTCTTGCTGGGGCCAAATTTCCCGCGAATGGGATTTTTATAGCTTGTACCTACATCTTTACCTAATACATTTTTAAAGTATAAAGTGGGTAAGGCTAGTTCTTTATAGTAGTTTGCTCGACTGTTAAAATTGTTAAACTTGCAAGTTTTTACTTAGGTTGTTCACTGAGCTAATTTCAGTTTCATTGGCTTTTTTAGCACGTTCGAGCTCTTTGTTGTTTGTTGATATCGTCTTTTTATAGGTGCGGTTAGCTTGTATGTAACATACCGCAATAAAAGCTTTAGTCGAGCAGTTTAAATTAGGTAAACTTATCTATCAATAATTTATTCGATTAAGGTCTGATATTTCTATATACAGGATGCCCCTCAAGTTAAAGGGGAAAATTTACAAGTCCAGGATTAGACCTGTCGTACTGTATGGGTCAGAATGTTGGGCTGTGAAAAAGATTGATGAAAAGAGATTACATGTAGCAGAGATGAGAATGTTGTGATGGATGTGTGACTGCGGAGTGACGAGAATGGATAAAGTGAGAAATGAGTATATTAGAGAAAGTATGAAAGTGGCGCCAGTGACAGAAAAGTTGAAAGGAAACCGTTTGTCCTGGTATGGTCATCTGATGAGGAGGGATGAAGCGCATGTTACTAAAAGAGTTATGAATATAAATGTGGATGGATGGAGAGGGAGGGGACGGCCAAAGAAAAGATGGATGGACTGTGTGTGGAGTGAAATGAAAGAAAAGGGAGTCAGTGATAGCGTGACGGTGGACAGGACGGTATGGAAGAAGAAAACGTGTTGCGCCGACCCCAAGTAGCATGGGACATGGACAGGAAGATGATGATGATTTATATATACAGATAACTTTTACCATATAAAAACGGCAGTTTACAGCTTTTGTATAGAAAATATGTCAAACAGTCATATTTATTCTTCAGTTAAAAATATCATGACCATTAAAAAAATTGAGTCTGCGATCCGACTCATATAAAATCTGATCATTGTTTATAATCGAATAAATAACAGATAAATATTACCCAACAGCATACAAAATAAAACGCAACATGCAATACCAAATTAAGTGAATTTATATTAAGTGACATGACGCATTGTCATCACAATATGGCGGTGACACATGTAGGGAACGGAAGTGTCGCAACCGTCGCGTGCGCACCTTTTGTTCTTTCTATATTTATATATATCTTCATTTTATCGATAATAACGATTATATTATTACTTGTATGATGTTGTTGCGTGAGGTTTATCACATATTTATCTGAATTAATGTTTAATTTGTGACGTCAACACAGAACAGTTTTTTTTTTATTGAACCTCCAACATTTTAACATTTTTTAATGTCGAATATTCGTTGCCGGAAATAGCGATTATGTGTATGTAAAGTCAATCAATCTGCCTAGCCATTTCACAACTATGTTGGGAATGGCTTCCAGTCTAACCGGATTCAGCTGAGTACCAGTGTTTTACATGGAGCGACTGCCTATCTGACCTCCACAACCCAGTAACTGGGTAACACGGTACCCCTTGGCTAGACTGGTGTCAGATCTCAAGCTTCTGAATACTCGTAACGACTGTCAAAGATCTTCAAATGACAGCTGGGACCAACGGCTTAACCTGCTTTCCGAGGCTCGGAGGAAACTCGGTATGTTGAAATGGTTACCCATCCACGGAGCGACCTCGTCAAGCGTTGCTTAACCTTGAAGATCGACCCGTGCGGCTGTTATTATTTAGCCACCAGCTCTTCATGTGTATGTAAAGTCTTCAGAATAAAAATAAAAAATCCATTTGAAGACTACTTCATGCAGAAGAAAGGTCAAAATTACCCGCGTATGGCCAAGTTTCAATGTAACAACAATATAACAATATGGCCGCCCACTGTCAGAATTTCGCATTTCCCGCCAACTCCCACGTATTCCAGCACAAAGGTCAAAGGTCAGCAAGTGGAGCAACACCCACGCAAAGGTCATGTGAAACTAAGGTTTTATTTATATCTCGATTGGTGATAAGGGTATATTGACCTGTGACATACTGCGGAATCGAGTATAAATTAATTACCATTTGTTGTGTTGGCATTACTGTGACAGTGCAATTCATGGGTATTCTTAAGAAAATTGGCATTATTGAAACAGAAATATTCATGTTATATATATACAAGGGGCAGATTTCGAAATTCAGATTTGTCTTTAAAAACGTGTCAACTATTTCAACACTTCTTCTTCTTCATCATCGTGTCGATGATTCCATTTTTAGTTTTTAATTAAGATGTTGTGCTTCGACCAGGACTCAGCCATGTCGACAACCCTAGCGCTGGCCTCGCACAGGTCCTTCATGGTGTAGGTGTTTGTGCACAGAGAGTAGGACAACATATGGGGCATCGTTTGTGGTGTGGTTCCACAGTCACATTGTGGCTGATCGGGGTACACCCATCTGACCAGGTTGTACCTAGAGCGGCATACTTGTTTGGCCTACTACTCAACTGCAAAGAAAAGAAAGAAAGAAAACTAGTTGCAGTTGGCACTTCAAATACTTAAATCAGAAATCCGGGGAAAGAAACTTACTTTATCAGTTTTTCAGCACATTTAAACAAAGATAGGCAATATGTTAATCTGGCTTATTTACCTATTTTTACATCAATAATGAGGTACGAAATCAATTGGCCAAACACAAAAGAATGTCTAAAAGATATTTACATTCTTTATTAATTCATTATCAAAACAAAACGAAAGAATGAATAAATAATTTTAATCTAATCAGATTGTCAATCGTAAAACCTTGATTACTATGTATCTGTAAACAAATGTATTATTCAAACATTTAAGACAACATTTAGTTTGATTAAAAAAAACCCAAAGTTGACAAGATGTCGACAAAAACTACGATAGAGTCGTCACTGCGATTTATTTATTGTTGTATTGTCGTAGAGCTGTGATTGATTGCTATAATTATTGTTATTGTTTTATTTAGTTCTTCATTGTCCCTAGTGATAAGTTTATTTATTATATTGAATAACATCTTTGCAAAAAAAAACATTTAGTTCAATATTTATACGGGTACCAATACTATTTAATTAGTTGTTGGTATGCTGCATGGGCTTAATATAAAATCTTTTCTGAGGAAGAGACATTTTTTCAATATTCAAGATGCCGAGCAAACTTACGTTTTCAATCAAAGCTCTTCGATTCAACGCTCTGCACCAGATTTATTGAAAAAAGCTTATACTAGCACTAACTGTGATCAAAATCACTATTTTTTTTGCTTAACGTTTACTTTAAAGCAAGCAGCTCTCAAAGAATCGTACTTAAGTTCATTCTTAATGTCATTCCGTGATTTTACATCAGTTTTTATTAACGATTTTATGACTAAAGCGAAGTTTTCACACGATCTCTCATGTAACTCGAGATTCACGACATTTAATATAATTTATTCCATATTTAAAAACAGAACCTGTTTAATGAAAATGCTACCTTATCGTTCTCGTATCTTGATTGGTATTATACTGCTTCCTTATATCGAATATTCGGATCGACGAATAATATCGGCTTTACAACCTTCAATTAACATAACATTAAAATGTATGAAATTCCTATCGTAGAAGAATTTGAACATAGCTTGAGATTGCTTGTTGTTATTTTAGTAAGTATATCACACACATTTTTATGTTTATTAAAAAAAACAGGATCAGCTAAGCTATGACTGGCCCTTTTGTCGTTCGGTTTCTAAATTATATTATTAGACAAAAACATCCGATAAAGTTCACAAAAGTGTCGTTTCTTCTTTAACCTAAGCTTCAAAAAATGTATACTAAAATAAAACCGGTTACACTTACACTAAAGCTATAAAACACACAATATTACTTAGTGATACGACAGTTCCTTCGTCATAGTGTTAATATTATTTTGTTTGTTTAACTTCTATGGAAAATACCACCCACAAAGGCGACCTTGTCTAAGCCTCGCTAGTAAAGGCAAGGGGGCGCCACAGGCGAAGAATATGCGTTCCACCTTTGAATTAAGTTGTCTCTTTGGTAGCCAATCGCGATACCGTCCGCAAAACGCTTTACCTGCAACTATAGATAAGAAAAGTCTTTTTTTAAACTGCAACCCACAGACAGGCGCCAAGCAGTAGTTCGAGAACAATACCTTTTTTATAGTTTTTTTTTCTCCGGATGTCGTTAATATCCATAGACCAGTTTCTATGAAAACGCGCTGACGTATTGTCGGATCATGTCTGTCTTCAAGCGCCTTTACCGGCGCCCACATGGCTACAAGAAACACTTTATTTAATTGAATTATAACAGCTATAATAGCTACATATTCAGCGAAATAGTAACGGTGTTTCAATTGGAAAATTGTTAATGAAATTATCTGGTAAAATGCATTCATGGCAATTCGCACTTAGTAAAGTTATTAATTTCGGAGAAATACCGATGATATTACCGGTACCACTTTATCTGAAAGCTAAATAACTGGAAACAGTATCAAAAATAAACAACAGTTTCCATTCCTGGAACCTGTTGTTGGTGCTTAATAACTAAATACGTAACGTGTCGACTCCTGTTACGTAAAGGCAAGTGTACACGAGGGGAGATTCTCGCCTGGCCTCGTAAACGTATGTGCAATTATCGCACGTCGAAACCCGATGGCCGAAAATCAATTCGCTTCTGAAAATTGGAGTTTCAAGCCAAAATTGTAGACATTTTGATATTGTTACACATGACTTGACGTTGATGAACTTTGATGTAGCAGCCGGATTGGCGCCTGAGCCAAAATAACATTTTTCAACACACTTGCAAAGAAGCAAAATATAAAGTTTCATAAACATAATATTTTTTTAAAACGTAAACCGAATAAACTGAATTAGAGGCAAAAGCCGCGTAATTTTCCGAATACGGTAAAAAATCGCACTGCGTGTGAAGTATTCTGTATAGCAAAAGCTCCAAATTAAGCCAGTTTTCAAATGTGTTAAATAAAATCAGGTTATCAAATCCCGAAATCACATGACGAGGTTCATATAACATATCCTCATTATAAAAGTCTTTTCAAACCCGGTTCAATGTAACAACATACTTATGAGTGAAATAATCAGTCCGGCAAAAATCAACATTCTCGCTATTTGACGAGCCATATACTCTCTCCGTGTAAATGAGCCTTAAACCTTCCCACGTGCAGGAAAATTGTAAAATACATACGGTCCGCCCACAGGCTGTTTCAATCGGGAAATTGTTAGTGAAATTATCTGGTAAAAGGTATCTGCATTCATGGCATTCTGTAAGTTATTTTAAGTTAGATGTGCAGGTAAATTAATATTGGCTGTTTTTATTTTTTTAAGCTCATCTTAGAAAATAATGCTCTCGATTAGAGCGTAATTGTACACATCATGAATTAAAGCACTGACACCGTATTTAAATAAAAAATAAGGAACAGGCATATCAATATCATCAATAAATAAATAACTATAAATATACGAGTACTCGTACATTTATTAAATCTGTAGCAAAGTCAATTTTGTACAAAAATCATTCAAACATCGAAAATATTTCCAAAAAAAGTAGCCAGGGTGTTAACGGATAACAAACAGAACCCATTTCCAGCATATTTCGGAATGTTTGTGTTTGCTTATTTTCTGTTTGTCTGTTTAGTAGTGCACGCATCACGTAAAATGTGCATAAATTGAAGTATTATTAAGTCTTTGTTTCATCGCAATCGGTTCACTTTATGAAAAGTTAGATGAATTTAAAGTGTTCAAGAAGTAAAATTATCACAACACACGCAATTCAGATACTCGGACAGTTGAACTCCATATTCAATAGATGGCGTTGTGCATTTGAAGTCATCCTACGTACCTTGCAACTAGCTAGTTGTAAATAAAGCAGGTCTAACTTTTCGATGTAATCTTAAGGAAATAAATGATGTAGTTACACTACGAGCACAAAACCACTAATTTAATCACACATCTAATAAGATAAATTCATTGCAAATAATAGCAATCCCTAAACTCTATTTCCCCGTCGCACTATTTTTGGAATACTCACAATTCACAAACGTCAGAGCTGGGAATCCGATTAATGCATCCTCCCACGTGTTGAAAATGTCAGGCTTAACGCCCACTCGCTATCAATTGCAATGTTGCCGTACTGAATTGATATTGTTACGTACAAGGGAAGTTATTTTAGTAGGGGGATGAAAGGCTTGGTAATAAACGTGTTCGTTGTAGGAATGATGGAAATAGCTGGTTAGTTTGAGTGATGTTACTTAACATCATTATAGATATCGCTATCAGCGATAAGACCACGGCTGTGGTTGTTGTCAGTTTTGTAAATAGTATGTTCAAATTTTGGTGCAGATACAATAAAACAGGTTCCTTCAATCTATCTATGTTTATTTATTTACCCATTAATGTACACACACATAATAAATATACAAGAAGAAGGAACAGAAAATAGGTAAAAAGGTATGCTTATTTCCAACGAAATCTCTTCCAGCATATCTGCGAGAGGAGAGATGCAAAGAAAGATATGTAGACAAAGTGTGTAGAGGGGAAATAAAAAGAAAAAATAAATACTAAATAATATAATAAATAATTAAATAATAATACATAATTATATGCAATAAAAGTAGGCTTCCTCAAAGGAATGTTTACTTTTCCTATCGCTATCAATTGCAATGTAGCTGTTTTGAATTGATATTGTTACGTCGTAGGAATGTTATTTTAGGTGGCGGATGAAGGTTTTAATAATAGACATTATATTGAAAGGTTTTACATTGAGCATTGTTATTAGAATGATGGAAAAAGCTTCGTTTATTTACAATGCGATTAGGTACGATTTTATAAATCTTCATAAAATCTGCATTACCATACATCACAATCTGTATGTATGTATGAATGTATGTTTGTATGTAAGTGTGTTAGGGTCCAATCTTGCAACTGAATTTCAAAGTATTTATCCTCCACCGATTAAGATGAAATTTTGCATACACATTTAGTTTGGATGACAATGCATGGTTAGTTAAGTGACGTCATTTCAAATCCAATATGGCGGACGGCCCAAGATGGCGGACTGGTTATTTTTTGTGCACTGCCATGATATGGGTATCAAATGAAAGGTTAGCTGAGAAGAATTCGAACAAGCTAGTTTAAAAAAAAAAAAAAAAAAAAGGTAAGAATGACATTACGCTCACATTAGGCGAGTTCCACTTCGTATACCAGGCTAGCAATAAAAAAAAAATGAAACTTAATAACGCTGCCCCACCTCGGAATCGAAGCCAGGACCTAACTTTCACCAGCACAATGAAGTTACACCACGACAGAATAAAATTTTCTTTTCATAAACAAACATTTGCATTTCCAAAGCCAGCTCTAATTTACCTTGACTTAACCCATAAACATTTAAATCAAAAGACAAAATCCCGGCGGCGTCCCGCTGAATAAATTAACAAATAGGTAGAAAAGTATAAAAGTAATCTAGCTGCAGGTTGCGGTGGGCGGCGTGACGTCACACCGCCCGCCCACGCCGTAATACATGGTAATACCGGTGACGACGTTAAGGTTGCAGCTGAATGCAGTGTAACAGACGGATTGAGGCTGTTGAAAGAGTTTAAAGAATTTAGCAACCGTAGTTTCATAGACTTTTAAGAGTGGGTTGTAGTTCGCACCTAGAAGAAATTTAATATGTACATAAATTAACTGTTAAATGAAAAAAATAAACTGAACCACATAATGCGCATACGATTCTTTATAGCAACCGTAGTTTCATAGACTTTTAGAATTTGGATGTAGGAAGTAATTTCTAGAAATAATTTACTACTTACGTAAATAATTTGCTTATAAAATAAATAAAAAATGGGCAGAGTGAGCAAAAAGTATGGCATTAAATTGTTAATGAGATGAGTTGTCAAATATCTTGTAAAAATTTCCCATTGCAGTTTTTGCCAAAGAAAATTGCAAGAGCTATCAGTAGATTTGAGAGCAGATTACCTTTCTGATGCATGTAAAAATGATCAGGGGGGTGACCACAAGCTCTTAGAGTAAGGTTATTTTGATATCGAGTAAGTGACAGATGTATACACGTCATATACATCTGTCCCTTAATCGATCTCAAAATAACCTTACTCTAAGAGCTTGTGGTCACCCCCCAGCTCGTCGAATTTGACCAGCTAGCTATAAACGTCGACTTAAAACCACAGCTCGTGTATTATTATTTAATTTTCTTTTTTTCACCCCCGCCGGAAAAAGAGGGGTGTTAAAAGTTTGACGTGTGTTGCTGTGTATCTGTGTGTCTGTCTGTGGCATCATAGCGCCTAAACGGATGAACCGATTTTGATTTAGTTTTTTTTTGTTTGGAAGGCGATTTTGTCGAGAGTTTTCTTAGCTATATTTGAATAAAATCGTTTCAGCCGTTCAAAAGTTATGGGCGTTTTACTGTTTGAATCGGGGTGTTTTCGCAAGATAAATGTGTCGGGGGTCTTCTAAATTTAAAAATTTTACTTGAATAAAACTTTTCCCCACACTAGTCATTTCTTCCTGTATCGTGGAAGCATTTACAAACATTAAAATTAACATACACAAGACACCTAGATGCGGAACAACTATCTGTAGGCTATACAAATATTTGCTCCGTGTGGGCATCGAAACCGAGACACGCAACGCAGCAGCCGATCGCTCAACCACTACGCCAACCGTGTCGTGGTCTACTACTTTCCTAAGTAAACCAAGATGCTTGATAGAAACAGTTAAAATACCAAAGCAATCAAGTCCAATAAAATTACTGTCCTCATATCACATTTTAGTACTTCAACAATTACGGGAAGTTGTTCCTTGTCTATTTATAGTTCAGACCGCATAGCAGACATTGGATTAGTCCGTCTGTCCGTCTGAATTCCTATGGAAGTGCGTGCAC
Source organism: Orthosia cruda (assembly GCA_964057195.1). Classification (NCBI taxonomy): domain Eukaryota; kingdom Metazoa; phylum Arthropoda; class Insecta; order Lepidoptera; family Noctuidae; genus Orthosia; species Orthosia cruda. The sequence continues at coordinate 8,666,567 of OZ059846.1, forward strand.
TTATTCGAGACTATATCGGAAGTCGGCAGTGTCAGACAGAACCCCTAGGGTTGCCAACTGTACTCTAATATAGTGAATAATTGTACTGTATTTCTGCTAGGCGTACTCTATTATCTATAGAAGCAAAAGAGTACGCTAAAATACTCTATTTGTTTGACTCTGATGTTTTAATAAAATTGATTTATTTCTGTCATTTCACTGCGGGAATTTTTGTCTTTTCGGTCATAATTGCAAAGCGATACAAAGGGCTTTATTGAAACTAGCTTGTTTAAGTAATAATAATAATAACATAAAAATATCTATTACGTCCGTCAGTTAGATAACCTAAAAATATTGGACATGTATTTTTCTTTTGCCACGTCTACAAGAAAATACGACGATACAATGTTGAAATATCATGTGTCGTCACTGCGTGCTACACTTTATACTGACAAAGTGACGTCACAATCCACCACTCCTGAACTTTGATGCGCTTTGACTTTGTTAAATTTGATTTATTTAATAAAGTAAAAATACGGGTGCAATATTATTTTATAATCTCACTAACGGACTAAATAGAATTATATTTTTTTTCACACAGGAAAAATCTCTATTGCACAAATATTTTCAAAACAAACCAAAATCCTCATGTTGTTCAATAAGCTCTGTTTTAACAATAACATGTAATCTTTTTTACGATTCTGTTACACTTAATTTACACTCTATAATATCAGATAATTACACTCTATTTCTTCTAAAATAGTTGACAACCCTAACCACAGGTAATATAATATACAGTACCCTAGCTATGCCATGCATTATGATGACGTCATTCATATCATTCATTATGTGTGTGCCACTTGTGCCAAGAATTAACTCAATTAACATAATGCTGTACGAATTTCGATTGCATTGCGTGTTCGTTATCGATAATGACAATAATGTGTTATATCATGTGGTTTACTGTAGATCGCCTCAACAACTGACATTGTACTGTGAAACCATACTCTAATGAGTAATAATTAATAAGAATTTTACCTTAAATATCTTATCTATTATTATTAGTTTAATAATTAGTACGCGATTAACAGTTTACGACTTATATTAAAATTTTGGTTCATTTAAAACTTTTATCGTGAATCGTAAATATATCCTCTCCCAACCTTCTCGTTTCTTTCTTGGCCCTTCGTACCATATTATTCACCGTCTTGAAGGGCATTTCTTAATAACCGATCAGGAGACCAAGATGAGTAACTCAGATTGAAGACTATCAAACCAGGGTTAAGACGTTCAAACTGTCACTTATATATTAATTCCACACCCACAGACTCACGTATCTTCCTCAATCTCCCTGAAAATAAAAGACATCACTTTGATTACTTCTACTATACATACATTAGCTTAGTTTGTGATCAACAATAGACATAGAAAAGAACAAAGCAATACCTTCTAAAATTTACTAGTCTATATATAGACAAACTGACTAAAGTCTGCGCCACATAACACGAAAAATAAGTCATTGATCCTACTTACTAAAAACTATAATTATGTAACGTGAAAACAAGTTTTTTTGTTTATGGAGATATTTTGATAATTTTGGTCTCAAATGAAAGGTATAGGCGTAGAACCATAGATATTAACGCATTACTGAAAATTATAGTCATATAAAGTTTATAATTTGGTAAATATATGAGTATCATTATACTAGTAAGTAGCTTCCTATAGTGCTCGTCAAACTTCTGGGCCGCCCTGAAGTTGGCTTTCCGATGCGCAATGGACGGATCGGTGCTCTTTATGTTTGAGATTTACTACTGCGCAGCCATTGTAGCCAACTTCAGGGCGGCCAAGAAGTTTGGAGAGAACTATAAATAATTACGACTGAACATGGTTTTAACCAAAAGGTTTGTAACTCATGCCAAGTGAAAGGGTCAAGGATGCACCTTACCGCGAGACGTTTGTTTTGATCGTGTTAGCGACACTGCCTTTACATTTTTGTCGTATCGTTTTCAAATATTGGAATACATTGGTAGACAGGTCTTAACGAATTTTTTGTTTATATGGCTGTGACTTTAAGCGGCTTTCTGTCTCTACTCATAATCTCTTATGCCAATGGGCAGAATTCCTTTGCATGCCTGCAGTGACTTCTAGCCGGACGATGAGTCTCTCACACTTTAGTGCACGTATTCACTTAATACACCAGAACTTAAGAGACCAAGGGAATGGTATATTAATTCATCATACAAATGGACGTTTACCTTAACACCGTCCTGCTATATGGAACCGACATTAATAGCGAGAGACTCAGTTTACACACGGCCCGTTCATTTCGTGATGGACACGTTAAATTGGTTCCATATCGTTCAGTTTCATGGAAATTGAATTAAATTTTCTTCACAGCACCTTTTGAAGTGTACTTTTTAATCTCATAAACTTAGAGCATCTCTATTTTATAATGTTTCAGGAGCTTTAATCCTCAGTATATGTGGTCTATAGGTACACTCTCAATAGTTAATACCTAATCTATATGATTACCTTATCCTTTCCTGTATCTGATCTCCTTTATTTGATGTCCTTTATCTATTCAAGCAAATTATTTATAAAAAAAATAACCATATAATTAGTTTATCTCATAACTGATTACCAGATTCTTAATTCTCTATGGAGAATTTGAATTTAGAATCTGCTTTTATGTATTTTTTTATAAATAACTAAGGGCCTCATTTATCCCATAATAATTCAAGAATTTATAAGATTATCGATTATAATATAATATTAATGTGGTTTATAAATAATACTGCTGCGTCGCCAGTTCCTTTTTGCTTGAACTTGGCTTGCCACGTATCTAGATAAAGTTTAATAAATAAAGAGTAATATTTTTTTTTCGTACTTACACGTAATTTTGGCAGTGATGTTAAGATTTTTAACTAAACATGCTGTACTCAGAAAACGGAGATTCTTCAAAAACGGATAATAAACTAAGAATTGTGGACTGGTGCCAAAAAATAAAGGAAATAGCCATGTATTATACATTCCCATTCCATTTGAATTATTGTGAGGAAGCATTGCTACGTGAATATACTCCTCTAATACAAATCACCATCTTTATAATGTAGAAGCGAATAAATATTATAATTTGAATAATACGACTGAAATTTCTTTATTAACTATGCGTGTGGTCTCTTCTTCTGTCTTCTTTTCGTATCGATTGACTACACTGATTTTCAAATTTTATCCGAACAGAATGTGGTTTTCCAAGCTCTGTCATTTGCCACATTCAAGATCCTGGAAGGATCCTGGTGCCGGTGGTTGGGCATGAATGTCAGAAAAGGAGGTGGAGCATATCCAGTGAGGGGCCCACACTGACATTGTATTTGGAATGGGTCTATGATACTTCATTTGGCCAGTTTGTCTCTAGATTCTGTTCTAGGTTGTGTTGGCAGCCAGCCTGGGACCGTAATATGCTAAGAAAAATCTTCTCTTTCAAAGTTTCAAAAGGCTATTTAATAGATTAGCTGTACCTATTGCCTAAATAAGTAAGTAACATAGTCATCCATACTTGAGAAACAATATACCACGGGTATTTAACGCGATGATTTCGATTCATTTATTTACCTATTTCACCCTACGTTTCGGCCAAAATGTGAGGGTAGATGAAGAATTTTCTGCCCTAACGGAGCCAGTACACCGAGACACCAGTCTACCCGGGACCACGGTCGTTGCAACACGGCCGAAACGTCGGGTGAAATAGGTAAATAAATGAATCGAAATCATCGCGTTAAATACCCGTGGTATATTGTTTCTCAATTATGAAACGCGAAAGTTTTAAAGTTAATATCATCCATACTTATTTTTAACTTGATATACAAAAGTTCATGCCACCATTTCCCATACATTTGACCAATGAAGTTTACATAACCTTGATGTTGAGGCTTGTTTACAATGGGCTCTGTTTACTCAACTACGCTAAAGGTCAAAGTTGATCAACTATATTTTAGGTAATGAATCTTCACCTTCACATAATTATGTGGCATTCATACTAGAATTAACTAACGCAGACTCTTTTCGGAGATAGCTCCTAGTTTCGGACTTAACCAGATCCTAAATATGAGTTGGTAATCAGGTTCTCTGGCGGGCCGATGCAACCAAACCAAAAAGCTCTAGGTCCTCACTCCCAAACCCTTGAATTGGGTTCCTATGTCCCCTAGCTGGCGCAGAGCGCGGCCACAGTAGTCCTCGATCGCAAACGGTCTTGAGAGTTGAAATGTAAAACTTCACCTCGCTCCAAGTCTTCCGATGCTTATCGCTCCACGTCATTCCGATACTCGCCGCTTCTGCCAACACGGTGCGTTGCCAGGTTTGACTAAGACGTCCACGCTTATTTTTGAGGATTCCATCCATGGCCTGTTTACTTACTCCTAAACTCTATTTAATAACAAATTCATATAAATCATAAAAAAGGTTACCAAAATACTCTTCATCAATGTAACTCTATAGCTTATGACGTAACCGTTCCAGAGAGTATCGTAGTAACAATATTAACGGTATCGCCGTCCGTACCTATACCCGTTCGGCCGTACTCCCGAACCGTACATACATAATTCATACATTTCATGCTCAATCCCCGGAGTTATGTGTGGAATTATACACCTTTATCGAGTAATATTTGTTCTTACGATCATACTTCTTTATTGTAAATACAATATAGAGATATAACCGTAGATTTTCTTATGATAAAAGCTGGTTACGTATCGTTTGACAGTTTGTTTGTTTCGTTTAACAAGCGGTATATAGAGGTTTTAGATCTTATTCTGTATTATTTGACTTTTGAAAAGAAGCTTAAGATTAATTAATAACAGCTGAAGACTCGATCTTTGAGGTTAAGCAACGCTTGCCAAGGTTGCCTATGGATAGGTTACCAATCAGTACATAACGAGATATCCCGTACCTCGGAGTCGGAGAGCTGAGGAAGCCGTTAGTCCCGGTTGTCATTAAAATTTGTAATCTTTGACAGTCGTTTCTCGTATTTAGAAGCAAAATCGGATAGTAGTTTTGCCAAGGAGTATCGTGTTACCTAGTTCCTGGGTTGTAAAGGTCCGATAGGCAATCGCTTCACGTAAAATACTGGTATTCAGCTATATCTGCTTAGTCTGCAAGCTATCCCTAACATATTTGGGCAAAGATTAAGCTGATTGGCCTTAGATTTTCTTAATAGAAATACCGGTTTCGTATCGTTTATCGACCAACAAGCTCTATTACAGGGGTCACCAAATGGCGGACCGCGGTCGGAATCCGGCCGCCGATCTTTTTTGTGTGGATCTTCAACAGTACAATATCATTTACTTGTGTTACATGAGTACGTAATACTCAGCAACAGATACTCTCTGTATCCTGGTATGGAGCAAAGAAGCTGTAAATGTTGTCAGGAGTAATAAAGCTACTCACCAGGAAGAAATGATCTATTTCCAAGAAAACACATAAATAGTTTCTTTTCAAGAGTTTCAATTTTAACAAAGTAAATACACGTGACGATGTAAATGGGAAGGTATTAGTCAGCTTTAAACTTTCCGGACTGCTACGGTCATATTATTTTTAAGAAACAGACACCAAATTAAAGTAATTGGGGACCCCTGCTCTGTTATATGTAGAAGCTTTCGATATATCCCTGTCTTACTTGAATTTTTATTAAAGACAACAGCACGTGTCACTTTACGATTATCGTTACAAGCAGTTAGTAGATCAATAATGATAACGTTTAAGATAATGATGTAATAGATACGGAATATTGAATCAAATTAGATATTCAATCGATTGATTAAATCATACATTGACCTACTGTAGCCTTTATCAACGTGTCAATCTAATCAGTCTATGTGCCTGGCAGTTGCTATATTGGACTTTACTTGGTAAAGTTGTTCTACAATGCAAAATGACTAAATTAAATTAATTCAACAAAGCCATACAAAACGGTTTAAGGTGGTAAGATCTGTGAAATAAAGCTGAAATTACAAACAGAGACCGTGACTTCTAAACTAGGCAGATACCTCCTTCTTAGAAATCAGTGCCCTTCTATGAATAAGTATAATAAAATTTACAAAAGCATATGCGAATATATTATATACTAGCTTCTGCCAAAGTATTTTCTTATCCCAAGGGAAAGATATACCGGAATGAAAAGTAGCCTATGTGCTATGCCAGACAAAAATAAATTAAGATTTGATGAAAATCAGTAGGTAATTTAACTTATAGACAAGGTACACGTATTGGTTGCAAGAACGCTCGTAAATTACTCTAAAAACCATATGGATTAAAACTACGATTTTACGATGAACGATTAAAAGTTGGTTAGTGAGTAGCGCACAAACATAAAGGATGATAACTGATAATTCAACCCTAGGATGAATAACGTACCTAGCTGCTAGCAATCCATTACACTATGCTGATTGGTTCATTTTCCCGAGCCCGCCCGTAGTAAGTCACAACTACCCGGCAAAATAAACATCCAACGTTTTTCCTTTTATCCCTAGACCATAATGAAAACCTACTCGATATGTTTCACGAAATTAGCGCAACAAGTTTCCATTTGTGATTCCAAGGACTCAGAAATCCAAGAAATATCTCAGCTGTTATTTCCATATAGACAACAAAACTTCTAAATATTTCACGCCGGCATCCATAAATACACAAGAAAATTGCGTCACGCAACGCATTCGGAATTAAATTTCACGCTACAAATAACTAAAATTAAAACAGAGTCACTTAAATATTGATACAGAAATAACTAAACGTTTACATCCGAGTTTTAACTCGAATTTATTGGCTTTGTACTTTGTAGTTTATACCGTGAAAAAGTTTTTAAAACGGAGTTGAACGTGTGCCAGCATTTGGTAACTTTCATATGGCAATAATACTAGTTTATAGGTCGCGAATCGCAATGGATCATAAACTTTAGCTTTCTTATATCTGTGCAAATTGGCTTAATTCCTCGATCGTATTTCTACTTATTTCATTTCCGAGCGACAGTACTCGTATAATTCGCGTTGACATCGCTGTCCCCATCTCTGAGACATTCTAAGAACTGTAAAGTAGTTATAAGATTAGTGTCAAGCAAACATAAGGGGCACACGAAACAAACGATTATCGCCCACAACGAGTCCGTTTCGCAGTACTTTTCATAGGGAACCGTAAATAAATCAACTGATTTTATCGAACGCAGTGCAGATCATTGTTCCGCACAGCCAGAAGCTTTCTAGGTCAATCTGGGTGGTAATTTATTTGGAGAGAGCAACCGTGAACTCGATACTGCGAAATACGGACGACACTCTTTGCGCGCCCCATTACGCCGCCAACCCGACTATGTACAAAATCGCTTTTTATACACCGACAATCCAGTAAACGTTCTGTTTCCTGTTTTTGCCGTTTCATATTGTTTGGATGAGGGTGGTTTTGCGTTTTAGGGAATTTGTCGTTGCTACTGAATTACATTTAGTACGTGTACAATTGCTTATGTAAATATAAACGATTTGTAGGGCGAAACGGCTAATTTATTTACGTATTCCCTTTTGCGTCATGTTTTTCTAAATAATTTACTTACGCAGATCATAAACTCTCGGTTGGAAGGGCAGGGAAACCTTGCACTCTCTCGTAAAATACGCACTTTTGCTTGAAATGGCTATATTCTACCTCAGTCCTTTTAGTTTTTGTTGTAAAGTAAAACAAAAGCTCACTGACGATCTTCCGTCGCGTCTACATAGTTTTTATAAAAAGTCTAAAACAACCACACTTTTTTTTTCCTTTATTTATCAATTATACAAAAAGTTACAGGTTTATTCGTATTAGATAGCAACCAAAAACCACTAAGATTTAAACTTGGTTTTTACTTGAAACCATATTTCTATTTACAAAATAGTAGTTTATGCAATGGTCATATAATAGGGGTTATTAAAACACGAGCATGGGTTTATCACGTGAGGTGAAGCCGAATGTGATAATAATATCACGCGAGTATTTTAATACCTAATTATATGCCGTTGCAAACACTACTTTATCTTCACTCATGCAGTTGAAATAAAACAAAAGTGGAAACGGAAAAAATACGTAGTATGGCGGGCATTTTAGATTCTCGTTGCGCATGACTGCGCAGCGCAGGCATCCATAGACAATGACACTACTTTTCTACATTAAGTCAATGAGCCCATACGCGCCAGTAAATTAAAAAGTAAAAGTGTGCTATAAAAATAAATACTTACGTAATCGTTTTATGAGGCAATAATATGTAAAGATATGTATATCAAAAATTGTGGATCACGAACACATCTTCTAATGATACATCAAATCATTATTCCCATACCGTATTAACCCCTAGATGTCGACACTGCCACAGATTGGCCTTTCCCTTAAGTGTAAGACAAGGGTCTGTTGTGAGGACAACAATTAATGATTCTGTCTTAATTTCGTCACAAGAGGGAGATTACATCACTGCATTATGAATCATTGTGACAATTATCTGTTTTAAGATTAGTTATTAATCAAGGAAATAAAAGAAATTGAACCCAATTAATATAGCAAATCAGAACAAAAACCAAACTCAAAATTGAACTTCGTTACCCAATGCAAAGTTGCAAACCCGTCCAACTAATAGAACACTAACTGCTAACTTACTAAGTACCACGTTCCTTGAAACTAAATAAGTTTATTCAAGTAAGTACAACATAGTACGTCAACTTAGTACTTGAGCAGGCTGAATGGGATGCCTGCCGGTGCCTTAGACTACAGATAACAGTCATCTTTGTGCCTCAATTATACTAGTCTGGCGTTCCAGGGTTGAGCTTTGCCAGATGTTGCTAGGAAAATTATTCTGTTCTACGCATGTTCCTTTTGTTTTTTGTGTTGTTTCTAGTCGTGCATCAGGGAAAGAAAATCAATTTGTTTTATATATTTGGGAATCATTCTTACGCATTTCTTTTAATTTGCCTTCCTTAACATATAAAAAAAACGATTAAATACGATGTTAATAGAGTTAATGTGAATGCGTGAAATTAAGATAAAAATAAAATACCCGTGTGTCCGTTTATTCGTTTACCGATTAGCGAAAAGGTCAAATAAAGCAGACTGCGCTGGTACGGCCACATCCTAACACGTGGATATGACAACCCTAGGCCCATATTATCCCGACCGACCGCGAGGCAGGGCACGACCGCCCGCCACCTGGTGCTCAAGCATGTAAAAAGGGGGCATGAGAGAGAACCTGAGCATTCAGACAATCCAGCTTTCTGGTGCAGATGTACAAGGAGACCGACACCTAAACGGGGAAGAGGGTTGGACTAAGAAGAAGAACTGATTCAGATAATTATATCATTAGTTACTAATAAAAGCAAGGAAGCTAGTGACTCTGACCACCCAAAGCTTGCTAGTTTACTATCCAAGTTTGAAAAATACCCTGTAATCTGGATATCATTACTTACAACATAATTTTATCTAGCACTAGCTTCTGCCCGCGGCTTCACCCGCGTAAAAAGTGTTTTGTCATCCCAAGGGAATACAAACTATCCTATATCCTTTCCAGTTTTAACTAACTAACTGAAGGCAGGTTTTGAGGAATAGGTCGATTAAAAGTAAACTAGGCCTCCCACAATTAACAGTACTTTAATAAAAAACAAATTTACAAGTTGTTGGTTACAGACAAATTTTCAAATAATAATCGACGCGCGCAGCTCGTGTGCGTCCTTTTATAATCCTGTGTCGGACGGGAAGGGTTGGGGATTGAAGTATGCTGCCACTCTCGTCGGACAGGAACGCTGCATAGCTGCTACTGGTCGTAGTGTTGCCACCACCATGGTCTCAAACTATCTTCATGCCAAATTTCATCAAAATCGGTTCTGTAGATCCAGAGATTCCCCCTACAACCTCACAAACTTTACCTCTTTAACACAACAAGATCACCAACACTTTAAACACACTAACCAGCAAAGACAAACCCACTCATAAACTTCAGCATTAAACTGAAAAGAAAAGCACAGTGGAGTAAGTTATCCGCCTTTTCACAGGAAACGTCGTTTAGAATCAACTGGGGAGAATGTTGCTCACAGCTGAGTTGCTCAGCTACGTAAAGTAACATAACTGGAGCTTGACAAGCCGCTATTTGTGCAAACTGTTCTAACTAGAGAACATTAGTGGTGTTTATTGTGTCAACTGCGCGCGGAATCTTCTCACCTGTGTGTTGGTTGTAGAATTTAGATTAGAGCATTATACTTTTTGAAGAGTATTTTCCTAGTATTTTCTTCAGCCTGTTAATTTGTTTATGAGAATTGTGTGTGGGGTATAGAGCCTACAGCCATTTATGAGAATAGTTTTATTCAGTAGGGTAACTTAAAATTGATATTTAGGTAAGTATTTACTTCACAATGTATTTTTGCCGCATTTGAACCAAGTTTCAAACACAATACCGACCACAAAGTGAACACTATCCAAGCAATGCACGACACTGACCATAAACACTAGAAATAAAATAAACTCAACATAAAATGAAAACGCACAGAACACAAAGGGTTTCCCTGGCATTTCCAATATAAACGTATTATAAACCGAAATAAAGTTGTTTAAAACGGAAACATTTCCAAACTGTGCGAAATTCCGATCAATCAGAGAAAAACATTTATTGAATATATATTTGCCAACAGCAGGGCTTTGAAAGCCACAAACAGGGCGTGAGAACAAGCTAACAGTTGTTGTTCTGGTCGCCGATAGCATCGCACAACCCTAGCGAGAAATGGAGATAGAGAAATGAACCTTATTGACTGGATGATAAAGAGTAGTGACGTATGTTTTCTGGCCGTTGTCTCGACACGTCTCAATTAATCGCAAATGAATGTGGTTTACGCTTATTGCAGTGCTTCCTATGATCTTTGTACTCCTGGTACACAGTTGACGAGTATATCGTTACAAGGAAAATTGGATGCATCCGTGCACGGGTGTTGTTGTGCTTCTTTGTTTGTAAATAATGCTGTGAGGTCACCCAATGAATGGACAGGCATAATATAATAAAATTTCAGCTTAAATAAATAAACTGTTGCGCGTTTCCGGAAAATTCTCGTCAAATATTTTATGAAATCGATGCAGGTAATTATTTAACTTTAACACGTTCGTATTTACATGTAAAATACTCTATTTGACGAATAAATCTATCAAGCTAAACATCAACTAGGTTTATTGGAGTAACCCATTGAATTTAAATGGCTGCCCTTAGCGTTTAAAACATAATGAACACATCTACATTTTCTACATCATTAGCCTACTTATTTATGTGTTTAAATGGAGGCTTTCGTTCGTCTACGAGTGTGTTGCCATCCGCTGCACTGCTTATGGAAATCTGTCACGATTCAACGATGAGAAACCTCTATACGTCGTAATTATGAAGCGTCGTAACACTGGCACTCTATAAAAAGTTTATTGACGTCATCTTGTCTTGAATTTAAACATGGAATACTGGTCTGAAAGGATGGAAGACGTCAGTAGCTCAGTGATGACGTAACGGGCAATTCCCCACATTCACTGGTACACTTTCCATCCCAAATGATATTTTCTACACGGTTACTTAGCCAGAATAAACACAGGGTAGATAAATCTCTAGCGTAACTATACAGCGAAACTTTAACGAGGGTTTATTAGAAAAAATCTGGCTGTGAATGGCCATCGAATAAATGTAATATTTTTGAAGAAATAGCTCGATTTTGCGTTGCTATTTTGAGTAACTTTTTCTAATCTCCAAAATATCTGCTGAGATTTTACGGATTTGGTGCACCTTTACTACGATTTTATCAAGTGTTTCTTTCAGGTACTACTCCGGGGGGGCTTTTCCTCTAACGCTATCCCATAAGGCGCCTGTATAAACTAAAACCTACATAAACTGTAGAATGAAAATTATAGCTGTGTGCTTATCGTTATGTGTACGCAAGAAAAAAGCCACGAAGAATAAGATTTTTGTAAAGAATATTCTTCGTGGCTTTTTACAATGTTACTTTGTCAATTTTGGTTCAGCATATAGCATATTTCATTCATTTAAATATTAATAATAATTGGAATTGATTTTAAATATTACTTTGTTTCCTTTATTTACTCCGCCCCCCCAGATCTCCTAACCGCCCCCCCCGGAGAATTTTGTCTGAAAGAAACACTGATTTTATCCTGTAATTCCGAGCTGATCGTACTACCAGAATACATTAGCTTCTAACCTAGAATGTATTCTCATTATTATGTGAGTCAAGACAATTGACACAATCTTTTAGATAAATAAAACAGACACTAGGCAAGAGTTATCGTTATTATATAAACCATTAGACTACATAGACCCGTGTGAAATACATACATTTTTGTTATTTTCGTGATTTGCTACAAATTGTAATAAGAAGTGAGGGAAGAATGATTATACTCAAGCAAAAGGGTGGCAGATTTTTCCTATCTCTAGAAAAATGTTTCAGACGGCAGCAGCGCTTCTGTGATTCGAAAAACGATAGTAACATTCTTTTGTCACAACTCTTCATCTCACAGTTAACCAACTAAGTTAGTACAACTTCATCCAATACTTACATTTTAGTCTATGGTATCATTTCAATTGTAAGCTGGAGTCTAACAAGGAAAGCGAAAGCTACATTGTAACGCACGAGGATGACAAAGTTACACTTCAGTGATACTCGTACAGATACTAAATTGGATAAAGACTAAACAGACGTGCTATTGAGCTGGATACTCTTGACCTTATAGTTTCAACTCTGATGCCACTAAAGCAATATTCGAGAGTAAATTGAAATGCTTTAAGAGGAAAATCAACTCAGTGAAAAATGAGCCACCGTAATTTACCTTAAAGGCTCCCACGAGGAGGGTCGACTGGACATTATGACAACACTTTTATTATTCGTAGCTAATATTAGGTTGCCACAACGTTGCCTAATTAAAGCCTCATTTACTAAGCGTAGTTTTAAATAAACTGCTGCTGTTACTATTTGTCTTTCTTTAAAATTTCACGTAAGTTCAAGAGGTAAAAAATGCTTAAGGAATTAAGGCCGCCTTTAAACAATTTTTTTTACTAGTGCATAGTTTCAATAAATAAGAACGTGTACAGCTTTGATTTCTAAAATTTTACAACAATGCTAGTAATCTTATAGCATTTTATTACGCAAGACAAACTTGACTAAACCGTGTAAACGAAGCTTTGACCCACAAAAGACAGACAGTACACAACTATTACAGCCGCACCAGTAAACGTTACGGCAGTCTATCTAGTCCACTGCATAATTCGAGTGAACTGGAGCTTCCTTACGTTTTGATGAGCACGGAGCCATCATGTGATTTGTAACCGATGCTAATCGCATTATCGTCCATTTGCATTCAAACGGCAGCTGTGCTGTCAAAATATTTACGAGTGCTGTCATCTATCGGCGGATCTGCTAAATTTGCTGAACCAATGGGCGTAACAGTCTCGAATTGTTATTGAGTAGAAATATTGATTTGGCGTGTTTTATTTTTTGTCGGTTGGATAGATTTAGGGCTCCGTTTTAAAATCTATTACCTATAAGACAGAGCAGCTTTTCTCTCACCCAGACAGTGAAAAGCGCGTTGATATACAAATAACCTATATTTATCCAGAATAATTAAGCATGTTTTATTTAATAAGTATTGTACTATGGGCCAAAGCTACATCTGATCACTTTGAAAACAAAATCCCGTGCACAAGATGACCATAGCTGCGTTCGCCCTTTTTGCGTCGACCATAGCCAAATGAATTATTTGTTTTTTTTGCCGTCTTTTTTTAATTACAAAAACAAGGGGCTGACAGGTACTAGAGAAACAGTCACCCGATGCTGCGATGCTATTGGTTGATGAGTATGTCGGCGTTAATTTAGCGGGCGAGCCGTGCAAGCTAAAATAGTCCTCACAGTGATCAGATATAGCTTTGGCCGGTACATCTCGTATTTTTCCAGCTCATAAAGAACCTCTTATAAGAAAAGTAAGTTGTCAGAATTTTTGGCCCAGACGTCTCGACTGAAATCAATTTCTGTTTTATAAAATAAATAGCACTTTCTATAACGGCTCTTTTCATATTAAATGTTCATATGTCTGTATATACAAAGCTCAAACGGTTCCGTTTCAAAAGATTGTCAGACCACTCACAATTGCCTTCAATATTCACAATGTCTAAGTACCTCCTTTTACGGTGAAACGCATTTCTCTTCTTAACATTCAAACCCATTTGTTCAACATCAGTCAATTGTATTACTTATTCATAAAAATGACAACACACGTATCACAACAAATGGTCCCGATTCAAACGTTGTGATGTAGGGATCAGAGTATTCAGAAGAGATTAGCTTCAGCCCAGTGTATTCGAAACAAATATTTTAGATGTGATTGTCCGCAGCGTGGGCGTGTGTACACAAATAATCGAATGTTCGCCAAAACAATCCAACCGTAAACTGCTGCCACGAAATAAATTGAAAAAATACGAAGTTAACGTGTTGTGAAATATTGATATTAAGTTTGTGAAGGAAGATTTAAAACAACTCATGTTCACGTATCAATTCGTGCCACATGTTAAATTTAGTCTTGTTATATTTATTTTTATTTACATTTGTATAGATTCTTTTACCGATTGTTTTGTGAATGTGTGAACATTGTAGGCCTTCTAGATGCTAGTTAACATTTGTTAACTTTTTTATAAAATATATAATCCTTTTATTTTATTTTTTTAGTTTCTTACGAATTATTGTCATAAGTCGGGCCTACGTTGTTCCCCCATGTCTAAGTACTAATGCTGTAACATGGAAATATTGTAAAACCAAACCATTTTTAAAAGAGTAACCATGGAGTTTCTTGCCGGTTCTTCTCCATAGGAAACGACCAACCCGAACCGTGCACCTTTTGTCGACGTTTTATAAGTGCCCATGTAGGCCTATGTGAAATAAAAAAAAATGATTTTGATTTTGATTCTGAGTATTGTATGAATAAGAGAACAGTCATCTTTTCATCATTGTTTAGAGAAAGAAAGCTTCTGTTTGTCAACGTGCAAGTTGGAGTCAACTCAAAGAAAACTGATTGTAGAACGTGTAGGCAAAGAGCCAGCAACAAGTCAGTATTGTGATCTCTGAAGCTGCGAGCTTTCAGAGTAATACACCTCGCGTTGATACCAGTTTAAAGCTTAACCCCGATACTACTTTCGAATCACAACAACTAAAATAGTGGCTTAGCGGGACCACTGTTTTATTGTTGTGGCGTCCAAAACAAACGATACTGAAGCCAGTCTGGCGATCGGACGTTATTGTACTTTGTAAACTGGAATCTAACTTAGCGACTTTATCTATCTTTCCAAGTAAAAATATAAATTCTAAATATAAATCAATGTTATTGAAAAAATCTCAGTTCCATATACATTCCTATACATATTCGATTGGAAGCATCTTCAAAGAATTCACGCAAACTTTGCCAAATCACTTTGATAAGTTTAGGGGCCCGAGTTGGCGAATCACATCCAACTTTCTTGGATTTCGGCCGAATTTCAGATGCTAACATAACTTTATTCGTTTCCTCATCGAGCTTAATAACCAACTTATTTAACTTGGACAGTTTAATTTAAATAAAGAAAGAAGTGATATTTAAACGAGGTAATCAAATGATTTTGATTTACAAGAAACAGTCTTGTCAAGAGGAGCTCGTGGCTAAATAATAACAGCCACACGGGTCGATCTTCAAGGTTAAGCAACGCTTGACGTTGTCGGTCCGTGGATGGGTGATCATTTCAACATATCGAGTTTCCTCCGTGCCTCGGAAAGCACGTTAAGCCGTTGGTCCCGGCTGTCATTTGAAGATCTTTGACAGTCGTTACGAGTATTCAGAAGCTTGAGATCTGACACTAGTCTAGCTAAGAGGTATTGTGTTACCCAGTTACTGGGTTGTGGAGGTCAGATAGGCAGTCGCTCCATGTAAAACATTGGTACTCAGCTGAATCCGGTTAGACTGGAAGCCGACCCCAATATAGTTGGGAAAAAGGCTAGGCAGATTGATTGATAGTCTTGTCAAGACTAAATTTTTTGTACCTACTTTAATTTTATTTTTACCATTCAGATTTGATGAAATTTTGAAAAATCTTGGCATTCAGATTAAATTTAATCATTAGGTAGTTGTTTACCAATGAGGATAACGAATGTACAATTATTGTTATATATAGGTAGATATTTCTAGCAGTTGTTTACCAAGAAAATACAGACTTCGACCTTTTTACAGTCACGTAGGCAAGCATTTATAAAAATAACGAGTCTTATTTTAGAATAGTAAGTACCTACCATAAACAAGAAGATATCAGACAGACAGAAAAAAAAGTCCCTATTGACAAATGCGACACAAATTGCATTTCTTTTTATATCGACGATAAAGTCGATTTTTATTGTAGATGCGGCTTCATCATCGACAAATTGGTCGACGTTTCCGATAATGGATCGGTCACTTTAGTAACTATTTTTATAACGGATGACATTATGAAAAAAATATGTCGTTTCTCTACAGTCATGAAATTAATCACACATTTGTTGGACGTATAAGCTATGGCTTCTGCGCGTGGTTTCTACTTTTTGAGTCATAATAAAAATGTATGAAAAAAAACGACTTTCTTTTTTAAGACAAAGTTTCCTCAATAATTCAGTACAGCAGATAATTACATCGACAATTACAATTTGCCATACATGTCAGGTAAAACAATTTAAAGAAGGAATGATTGAAATCTGTCGACCGAGCAACTTACATACCGGTAATAAAAAGTTTTATTGTCACCAGTACGATATGCCTTGACCCAGTTGAGACAGGAGCAAAACACGGCGGGAGGCCAGAGGCCGGCCGTCTGATCGTTCATCGTACGCCATGTTTACGTGTGAGTTGACTGTTTCAATATCGATTACAATTTCGAGGAAGGATTTCGAATGACAACTGACAGTTTCATTAACAATTGACAACTGCAGGTTGCTATTGAGATCAGAAGGGCCGTTCCCTTAATTTGATTGAATAACGAACGCGTTCTAATTTTAAACTCGAATCTGTCAAACATCTCTTATTTGACATTGATTGTCATTGAAATGAGATTGCGACTAGATTTAGAACTTTTTTAATATGGGGCTTGGCCTCAAAATGTCTTGTTGTTGTGATTATCGATAAGTCTGTGTTAGCACAACACTAGTCGTTCTGTTGATAAATTAACGAGACGATATTATCAAGTAAAGTTTTGTCCAATAATGTGACATCTTTTAAAGCTTTTCTGTTATCTGATAAAGGCCGTAAAATATGGCTGAGTATCTGACGTTAATGGGTTCTAAAATTATGTACATAGGACTTGTGTTTCTTTTTATATTTGAAAAATAAAACGTGGTATTTTGTTTTTTATATCAGTTACATTGGCACATTAAAAACACATAAAATAGTTCCTAGGCTAACTTGATTCAGGCTAAATGTTTAATATGATGACATTATTACACAACATTACATTTTACATGTGAAAGCCACCAACCCGCATTGGGCCTGCGTGGTGGATTACGGCCTATTCCCTCTCACATAGAGGAAACCTGTTTCCCAGCAGTGGGAACATTAAAAAGGCTGATGATGATGATAACATTTTACACAAAAATTACACAGCAATATATTTTACACAAAACTTACTCAACAATAATTATATTTTACACAGAAATTACACAAGAATATAATTTTAACAAAAATTAAACATCAATATATTTGACACAAAAATTACGCAACATAATATTTTACACTATAAATTACATAAGTATTACATTTTACACAACAATATATTTTACACAAAAGTAACTCAACAATATATTTTACACAGTAATTACACAAGAATATATTTTAACAAAAAATAAAACTCAATATATTTGACTCAAAAAATACGCAATATAATATTTTACACAAGCAATTAGGTAAACAACATTACATTTCACACAAAAATTAAACAACAATATATTTTACATAAAAGTTTCTCAACAATATATTTTACACAAAAATTACTCATCATTACATTTCCTACCAATTGAAAAAAATATGATTCGATAAGCTTTGATAGTTGGCTAGATAAATCTGATAACAATGTGGTTGAGTGAAGATCCGTAAAGGGGATGATGAGGTTCCGTCGTTACGGACCGCTTGAAGGGATGACTGACGGCCGTTTTGAGGCAGCCCGACCGGGTAATGTGGTGTTATATTCCTGTTTTCATTCATTCCCGCCTTGAGAACGAATGGGATGGAGAGTATAAAGGAATTTGACAGGATTGAGTGAAATGAACTAACAATGACGAAGGAAAATTCTTTGATCTGGTCGGTGGACGAACTCAAATCTCAAATACGCTGAAAACTCAACCGATCACGGAGTTTTTATTCATATCTCGCTACCGCTCTGTATTAGAGAAAACGCAATCAGTTCTGAGAATACGTGATCACTTAAAACTCTAAACAGGAAACCATTCAAAAGACCTACAAGGATATCAATTAAATATCGCGACAAATTATTACAGCTGATGAACTTAACTATAGAACACATAATTACCACTACCAATCGTTACCGGCACATTCTCTAACAATAATTTATCGGTAATTAAACCAACTGTCTGTAGCTAAACATACTGATCCGAACCTCATCAATTGGATAAATAAGAAAGTATTTTAAGTCACGTCACTTTCTCCAGTATAATTTCTTTCTCCAGTATAATTTCTTTCTCCAGTATAATTTCTTTCCGCTCTTAATCTAAGCTCCGTGGAACATAAATTCTATCTTCGTTATCTCGTAACTTCTGTATCGATAGAAAAACAAAACGTTTCGAATTCATAGAATGTTGTTTTTTTTTTGTAGAGATAAATATCGGAGAGATAAGTAGGTACTGTTTTCGGAGAATTTTCGACATCGAAAACGTTTTTCTCTAGCACATAATAAACGAATATCGTGTTATCGATGTCACATTATACTATGTAAACATTTTTAGCTTCTCGTTATCCAACTTGTCTAAACAAGATTGGATGTAAAATATTGGCTTTTTTTAGATACGAAGTTTTAGTGATGATTAATATATACTTTCTAAGTTTATCTTGGACATCACAGGCAACGGTGAAGGAAAATATCGTGAGGAAACCTGGACTTTTATAGTTCAGAAATATCCAAGTCAGAGGCCTGTGGGGTTCCCAGAGGTGGCTTAATTAACTCGGACTCCAGAGATGGCCACATCCTCACACAAAAAGAAAAAGGTGTTGGATCATTCGGTTCCCTTCATGATGGTTGAGCTGAATGGTGCCAATCCATGCGTCTTGTTCGTGAACGGGCCCCATTAGTTGGCATTCAACAACACATGAGTTTCACAGTCATCACAAGGAGTGATGACTGTGAAACTCATGTGTTGTTTTAGGACATTATTGGAACTAAAAATAGTGACGCATTAGCTGTCAATATCCCAATATCATTACAGCCTATTATAGCCCACCATAAGCGTTTAAACGACCACTAAACCAAAACAAACACATTTCAGTACACCCGAACACTCCACAATAATTTCAATATAAATTAGCCGTACAATTCCATTCAATATTAATTTGTCAACAGAAGTTAATTAGCAAATTAAATTCCCATTTGACAAAATCAAAATTAATTTAACAGTTCCGAAGTTATTGATATACAAATAATTAATAAGCTTATATCAGAATCACGTAAAGCGGTGTGCAAACAATGTATTTTTAATTAAGAATGCTCTTAAAATATCGATGAAAATTCTTAGGTACGTCACGTTCGGGCAAGTCGTAGGGGTGTTGGTAAATAAGCAATTATCGGCTCAGTTAAGGTCTGATTTTCATATTTTTTCTGGGTACCGAGGGTCGACTAATTGGGCAATAAATTATTCCCCAATTCCTTCGCATATCCCGCTAGGGTGGGTCCGGAGATTGGCGCTTGAAACACATCTGCCGCGCCGTTATCTTCATTCACGTGAGCGTTTAGAAATTGAGATAGAATTAACTGTTATTATATATATTAATTTTAATTGAGTGCTAAGATTAATATGAAAAACACTGATAGCTCCCTATTTCTATTGAATGGTTTATTTTAATTGCACTTTTCGACATAGTGTATACTAGCTTTGATGTCACCACAGAAGCTTGGATGTCTTTAGGAAATTATAGGTCTACCTCAAAAGCAAATAATAAATATTTGCGCTAGTCCACAGATATGAAATAATCTAACTAGATGACGCGATTGTAGGTATGTACTTCGCGTGCCAAAAAACGGAGTAAAGTTACGATCAATGATCGTAATCTAAGCTTTTCATTTAGCATTATCGCCACCGGAAATCCACCGATATCTAGAAAAATGCCTTTACAAGCCACATTGAGCTGTAAAGACTGCATAGAAAAAGTTGGCCGAGACATTGGAAATGTTTTCTTTCATAGGCAAGTAAATTTGTTTCTAAATTGTTCGTGAAAGAGTGGCACGCTTGGTCTTCATAAAGATGAAGGGACTTGCGTTATCTAGTAAGATTTATGTCTGTGCGCTAATCTATTGAACAAATTTTAGTATCCAGGTACCTATTTACAGAAAGATTTCGTCATCATATATCAAAAATTATGTAAGACTGAGCTAATGCACCTTTAGGTAAATGAAATTGCGCAGTATTGAGCACCCTATCCATTATTATATGAAAACAATCTATACCTAACCGATTGATGCAAACTGCGTTTTGTGGTCTATCATGCGGTTTTCATTACAATGCGGTTTGAATTCTGAAAGATAACAACCAAACACAGGAACATTTAATAATTTTAAAACTTACTTTATATAAAATACACGGAAACAAAACAATTGAATAGGTATGTGTATACGAATTGTTATACAGGAATAAACATGCTCAATTATGCAGGAAAAAATATACTTATTTAATTTATTAATCCGTTAATGTTCACAACAGAGGCAGTCAAAGCCGTCAAAACTTATAAAAGATACACCGCTAGAAATCTGTTTCTCTTACCGAGCTGTATAAGGTAATTCTATCTTGTCTTGAACAAAAATAGTGCATTTTTCGTAGAATATCGTTAACCATACTTTTAAGTGAATTACCATGTTTGAGATTACTAAATAAACTGATTAGAAATAATGAATTAATTAAAGAAAATTCAAAAACTAGCTTTTATTTAACTTTTATAATATATTTGTAGTATTTTACATCGTCATCCAAACCCAATTTGAAAGGTTTATTAAAGCTACTAACGATTTATATAAACGTTTAAAGTTTAAACTTAAAATTTCAACTCAATCGGTTAGGACCTGTTCTAAAATTCAGTTGCAAGATTTGACCGCTTAACTAACAAACAAGGCAAGTTAAATAAAATCTTGTCAAAACCTAATTTTATCACAGAAGCCCCTCAAACCAAAACAACCCCTTATTGCTATCATAACACATCCCGACATTAGTATTGTGCGTCCGAACAGCGACAACACATGAAATCTTTTGTTTACCTACGCGTTCAATTGTTTGCACAAAAGCTGGCAAAAAGCAAACATTAAGTGGGATGAATCCGGGTTTACGGCCGCGGACAGGGTGAGGAGCTTGCGCGGTTGCTGAGGCGGGCTGCGAAATATCAAACACTGGGGATCCGCCCCGGCTTCCCACGGGTCAAATCATATTCACAAACCGCCGTTCGCTATTCGTATCGCTCTGAAAACTACTCATATATTATATTTCGTTGCGTATCTATACTAATATTATAAAGCTGAAGAGTTTGTTTGTTTGTTTGTTTGTTTGTTTGAACGCGCTAATCTCGGGAACTACTGGTTGAAATTGAAAAATTCTTTTTGTATTAGATAGTCCATTTATCGAGGAAGGTTATAGGCTATATAACATCACGCTACGACCAATAGGAGCGGCGCATAAATGAAAAATGTTGCAAAAACGGGCAAAATTATTCCTTTTTGAGAGCATCCGTTGCGTGCGCTGCGTAAACGGTTTAAGTTACGCAACAATCATGTATGTAGGGTAGATGGGTAGGTACCCAGTTGACGGGAGCGAAGCCGCGTGGGACAGCTAGTATAATATAAGACAGAGGTTTACAGCGACTTTGTTTCATACCATGTATTTAGTGGAGAGAAGAAATATGAAACCGCCGTTTGTATCCGTACTGAACTGAATATGGTCCACCTAGGGCGATCGGCTTTTGTTTTACCCAGAGCAAACACGTCTAGCTTTTTTTGCCAGCTACAACAACTGGCCATGCACTGTGGCCACCAAATCGCGCCCTCACCCGCCCTCGCATGCACTCTTGTCCAGGCCTGCAGCCTCCTTTACCACGCCGCGCGCCGATCGGTACGGCCGGCTGCTTTTTAATTTACCTTCCTCTGTATAATTAAAACGTGCGGTAGCTTTTCTGCCGGTTTTCGAGAAGCAACAATAGATTTTTTCTCACAAAAAATAAGACAAGTAATTCAAGATGGTGCTTTAACTACGAATCAATGTAACGGTAATGAAATTGCGTTTTTAATATCATTTTCTGTTGAGAGTTTTTCTCTCCTTTTGTTGGGTTTCTGTTGCTTTATTCTTTGCTTGGATTTAGGGATTCAATATTTATCAAAATTGTACTTTATGTCAATGAGATCTTCAGTCTTACTTATCCTCTTTGTTATCCCGTTTTCACATAATGATAAATAAAAGCAAAAATCATGCATTTTTCAGGTAACAAAAGTAGCTTATGACAATCTGCGGTACTTTAAATTTCTAACAGTGAATTTTTTTTTTATCGGTCTAACGTATTTCCAGAGATTATCTTCTACAAACATGTAAAGAAACAAAGCAATTTTACGTATTTTTATCTACTGCGCCTGCTTCTTACTAGATAGTGAAAATGTGAAGTAATGAAAAAGGGAAACAAAAGCTTTCCGAATCTTTAGATGAAAAAAAATAAGACACCCTCACTCTTTTTCTACACGCAGCGAAAGTCTTTTGGGAGTTTGTAAAATTTGGGAGTGGTCTACCAAATAACGTTGCAACCTCCGACTTTCACTTCTATTCAGCAATTCCTCCTAACCCTTTGAAGCAGCTTTATGGAGCAGTGGTGGCCCAGAAGTAACGGCACAGACTTACGTGTCGTAGGTCGTGGGTTCGAACCCAGGCAAGCACTTTACACTTTAAATTATTTCATAACCACTGCTCTAAAAAACGATAACGAAAAACATCGTGAGGAAACCAGCATGTCCTGGAAACAAAAATTCAAAGATTCCCTCCCTCACAGAGAGGAGGCCTGTGTCTCAGCATTGAGAACAATACAAGGATGATGATGATGAACCCTTTGAAGACACAAAAAGAGACGGACAGTGTTCTATCAACCTCATCCCACACATACTATCACCGACAAACCCGTGCTATTTACGTCCAACATTGTTTAAAACCAGGAGCTCGAGTGCCATGCCGCTAATTGCAATTATGCTCGCCTGATAGAGATCTAAAGCGCACTTATAATTCTAATACTGAGCATAGCGAGCATTTTAGTTTACGAATGTTATTTAGAAGTTAAGACAATGCAGATTTAACCGCTTATAATGTTAATATTAGTGTTAGTGACCATGACAGTTTAAAAACTTATAATGCAGATTTTGTTTAATCTAGATGCATATCTTAAAATATAATATACTAGCGAACCCCTCGCGTTTTTATTTCGCAGTTTCACCCGCGTAGATCCCATTCCTGGTCAAATACAGGGATAAATAGTAGCCTAGGTCACCCGGGGATAGTGTAGCTTCCTAACGGTGAAATAATTTTTGAAATCGGTCCAGTAGTTTTTAAGTTTATTCGTTACATACAAAAATACCAATATTTTCTCTTTATAATATTAAGTATAGATATAGATTCAAAACGTGCCAAAAATAGAAAACGCATTTCAAAGTGGCCAGTATTAATAATACGCCTATTAAATAAGTAAGGACCTAATATTATTCGGCTCATACGTATATGTACATCGAGAATAGATTGAACTGTACCCTCACGAAGAAGAAGAAGGAAGCCACTGAGGGTTGGTGAAGGAGGCCACTATAGGAAATCTCAGTAGACTAATAGGGGTATGTACCCTCACGAAATTGATCACACTATAGAAACCGCCCGTTCTGTCCGTATTCACTTCACTCCCTGGACATGGAAAACTCAGCCCATTCTTCATGCCCATGATTTGGCCACCCTTTACCAAGATACTAGGTACTTCTCAAATCTTTTTGTTCCAAGAAGCGCATGAAACTCTTCCAAATTCAAAAACTTATCCACGAATGCTCGTTCGGTACCTATTCCGGCTAGCCACGGCTCGTAGCCGCGTGATCGAAATCAACTCCATTTCAGTTCACGTGACCTTTTCCAAGATTTTCAACAAAAGCTTCACACTGTAGTAACCGCCCGTTCTGCCCGTATTTACTTCACTCCCTGGACAAGGAAAGCTCAGTCCATTCATCATGCCCATGATTTGGCCACCCTTTACCTAGTTACTAGGTACTTCTCAAACCTTTTGTTGGAAGAAGCGCATGAAACTCTTCCAAATTCAAAAACTTATCCACGAATGCTCGTTCGTTATTCCGGCTAGCCACGGCTCGTAGCCGCGTGATCGAAATCAACTCCACTTCAGTTCACGTGACCTTTTCCAAGATTTTCAACAAAAGCTTTGCGATAGACAATGCTGACCCAAGTTTCTTCAGAATAATACACTTTTATGGATCCCCAATTACCTACAGCGAATTTTTGTTTATCTTTTCAGTAAAAGCTTTGTTTAAATTAGTTGTTTGCAGATATGCTTCATGTTTTTGGGGCATTGTTCTTTGGTTGCAAAATATCCTATACTATTCTAAAACTCAGCAAGGGTTTGAACAGATGTCCGTTCATTGTTCAAATATAACCAAGTAAAGAAAAAATTAAATACAACACAATGATTTTTAAAATGTAAACTCATTGGAACAATAAGCAAGGAGGTAACTATTACCTTGTTTTTTACAATAGCAACCCTTAACGTGGTAAAGTTTGCAAAAATAAACTACTAAGCCGTAACATATTTTGTCTGTAAAAGAATATAGGTAACTGTTATCGGGATACCGGCGGCACGGCTAGAATCCATAAGTTATTTTATGAGATACCGATAAACTTGTATCGCACTATCATCCTTCTCGTCAACACTTTCAATATAATGAAATATAACTTACCTTGTGTACCCGTGGCTCTGGTTGGAAGAAAATTCCTTAGTTTTATCGAACGCGTGCCTTGCGCATTATACATTTACTCATAGGTCGTACGTATTCCACTAATATTATAAAGACGAAAGTTTATGAGTGTGTATGTTTGTTACTTCTTCACGCAAGAACGGCTGAACGGATCTGTTTGAAATTTGGCACAGGATACTTTTTATCCCGGGAATATGAGTCCTCGAGATAATTTTCGACATTCACGCGGGCGAAGCCGTTGGAAGAAGCTAGTTATGTCATATATTCAGCCTCTTTATTATATATGATAGTCGATCTTCAAGGTTAAGCACCGCTTAACGAGGTCAGTCCGTGGATGGGTGTTGGGTGGGTTCAACATACCGAGATTCATCCGTGCCTCGGCAATCACGCTAAGCCGTTGGTCCCGGCTGTCATTTAAAGATCTTCGACAGTCGTTACGGGTAGTCAGAAGCTTAAGATCTGACACCAGTCTTACCAAGGGGTAATGTTTTATCTAGTTACTGGGTTGTGGAGGTCAGATAGGCAGTCGCTACATGTAAAACACTGGTACTCAGCTGAATCCGGTAAGACTGGAAGCCGACCCCAACATAATTGGGAAAAGGCTAGGCCGATTGATTGCTGTGATTACACCAGCCTAAGAAAACGGATAAAAATCTCATAAATCAATAATTTATTTGCATCGAGGCAATGCTGTCAATCTTTAGGGCAGTTCTTCCATTGAAAGCGATGCGGACGAATATTTTGATGACCTATGAGCAGTGTCTCTCTTTTTTCAGCTAGTAGAGAAGAAATAAGCGTAGGTAGTTTTAAACTTTCGCGTCTAAAATATAATAAATAGGTATCGTTTACTCGCATTCAAAGAACAAAAACCAACCGTTAACTTCAAACAATAAGCTCGACAAGCCTGTTTGAATTTAAAACAATTACATATCATTAAGTATGTTCTCTCTTCTCAATGACAACATGATCAACACTTTCACCTCTAGGCGCGTCCTTATTCCGGCCGGTGACGCTTTGACAGCTTGCGGTTCGACCATTGTTCGGCACAATGCCGGAATAACGACACGCCATGTTTGTCCGCGTGACTTTCCCTTGCCGTAAACCCACTATTTATTATCTAGTTCCACTTCGTGAGTTTTTTTGACTTTGTGGCGTGTAATTAATTGCGTATTGCGAATACTTTCATTGTGCGTACAATCAAGGAGTGGAATTCCCTGCCAGAGTCTTTGTCCTAAATGCTACAGCCTAGGGGACTTTAGACCAAGAGTGAATAGGTTACTTCTAGGCAAGCGTGCTTCACCGTCGACCACGTCATCACTTAACATCAGGCGAGATATAGATCAAAAGCGAGCCTATCAGAAAAAAATATCAAAAATGGTGTTTGACAGTTTGATTCCATTTAGCTAGAACCATTGACAACACGGTTAGCGCAAGGGTTGAGCGATCGGCTGCTGCACTGCGCTTCGCGATTTCGATTCCCACATGAAACAAATACTTGTATGGCCTACAGACAGTTCTTCAAAATCTGGATGTTTGTGAGTTTATATGTTTGTAAACGCATCCACGATACAGGCGAAATAACTAGTGTAGGGCAACGTTTTAAAAAAGTGCTTGTGGTTAGAATATGGGATTCATATCTATAGGCTGCTGCAAACTGGGTCGCGGATAAATTTGAAAGAGAGTTACCGCGGCCCTGGCACAAGCAACTGAAGGAACACGGGTGGGTTTTAGTCAGTAAAAGTCGGACACGCCCTCCAGTTGACAGTCAGTAAAAGTCATTGGATGATTTCCAAACTGATTTAAATCTTTCAAAGACAAATAAAATCATGACACAAATGTAAATTGGCTCTGCAATCGCACGCCTTCTTCATGTCATTCTCATCAAGCTGCTACTAACCTAACCAGCTACAAATGGAAAAAGTCCTTTTAACGGATTGGATTTCAAACGAATCGGTTTTCAGATAATTATTTAAATCAATACACCGCAAAGGTGCGTATCATCATCATCATCATCATTTCAGCCGAATGACGTCCACTGCTGGACATAGGCCTCCCCCAGGCGTCGCCACATTGACCGATCCCGTGCGTCTCGCATCCAGCGCCTTCCCGCAATCTTAACCAGGTCATCAGTCCACCTAGTGGGAGGCCTTCCAACGTATCGTCTTCCGGTTCGCGGTCGCCATTCCAGAATTTTCGGCCCCATTGGCCATCCATTCTGCAAGCAATGTGCCTTGCCCACTGCCACTTAATTTTGGCAATTCTTCGGGCTATGTCGGTAACTTTGGTTCTCCTGCGGATATCATCATTTCTGACGTGATCACGCAAGGAAATTCCGAGCATAGCCCTCTCCATTGCCCTTTGGGTGACTTTGAGCTTTCTGATAAGGCCCATTGTGAGCGACCACTTCTCGGTCCCATAGGTGATCACTGGCAACACACACTGGTCATAGACTTTTGTCTTGAGACACTGCGGTAAATTGGACGAGAAGATACCACGCAACTTCCCGAGCGCCGCCCAGCCGAGTCGGATTCGACGGTAGACCTCTTTCTCGAAATTGGACCTAACGAAATTGGACGTTTGCGTATAATTAGTATCAATTCATTAATAATAATTAACAAAATAATTACGAAATTCACCTTAAACGAGAGGAAAACATTCTCTTAGAAAATTAATAAAGCTATGTTATCGCCTTATCACTAATTCGTTGACAACCGTCCCCCATTCACTGGCAGCTTGGGGGCGCTTTCCTACTGCTCGTATCGCCGCCCGAAATCTAAATTGGCGTAAAAAAACGAATCGAAATAAACTTTACCTAGCCATGATTTGTTTTTGTGATGACGGGGTCCGATGGTGTTGGATTTAGTTTGCTGTGACATGGAAATTATTAATGGTAATAGCGGCAAAAGTTTGTTTTAGGAACAACCTATTTCTTGTGCTTGGAAAATAGTAAATGTATGCCAAAGGCGGTTACGCACTTTATCCGATCCGTGTCCGTGAAATTTCGGTGTCGAAGTAGCTTGTAGGGAAGCTTACGCACTACATCCGAACTCTAACCGTCATAATCTGTCACAATTCAGAACATTTTGAACTCGAAACTCAAATCACGGACACGGACGTGTAGTGCGTAACCGCCCTTAAACGCGATCAGAGGAATCGTCCGCAAAGGCTTTAAAGGGTATTCTGGTCAAAACACATGTAATTTAGAGTCATCGATATCGATTTGACAAAGAAGATCGTTCTGAAAGGTTTTTAACTCCCGACGGAAAAAGGACGAAGGTATTATAAGTTTGACGTGTGTATCTGTGTGTCTTGATGTGTTTGTGTATCTGGCTGTGGCATCATAGCTCTTAAACGGATGAACCAATTTTTGTTTAAAAGGTACCTTTATCGAGATAGCGATAAAGATTATTTGTCAAACATGTGTTTACATACAATAGGCATGCAAGATGTTCAATCTTATTTAGCGCTTACAAACATGTTTTGCCTTAGAGGCGTACAAATATGTGTATTACAAATTGATTAATTTACTAAAATATAGTAATGTCAGATATAATTATACAAAAATCATAATAGATTGGCCTTTATCTTAATTAAATGTCATAAAAAATCAGAATGAATAAAATTAAACAATGTCAAAAAAGTAAAATAAATAAAACCTGAAATAATCAATTAAAACTTTAGTAAATAAAACAGAAATAAGCTAGTTAGCTATATTTGATGAAAATCGGTTCAGCCGTTTAAAAGTTATGGGCGTTTTACTGTTTCAATCGGGATATTGTCATAATTATATGTTCAATAGATTGTCAATCGCAGCGTGTCTACTACTAGATAAATTATGTATCATGAAATAAAAATGAGTCAGGGGTAAATTAAATTTTACTTGTTTTATAAACGCAAGAGGATTCCCTAGGGATTTCAAGAAGAAAAATGTTGTCATTTACCTTCTAAACTCCCATCTCAAATACAATAATATCGGTATTTTATTCGAATAAGGAAAAAGACACTGAAAGGTCCTTTAATTACTTAATTGTCTAACAAAACCAAGTAGAAGTCTCCAAATTAAACGAAACTTACCAACATTAAACGTCTTAATTTAATACAGGTTTTAAACAGTGTTAATTTTGTTTACCTGCACCAATTAACTGCCTTCCTATCGCCGAAACAATAAATATAGCGAACCATTTACTAAGCGAAGCGGTGCCGTAAAGTACTGCTAATAAATACTACTTACATTTGCAGACGGTTTAGAAACGTTTATAAGTTTGGTTTTAGTAATTGCGAATTGGTTTTTGTGAAATATAATTATGCTTTTCCTTCTATCTCAGCTTATATATGAAATAAAAAAAATAAAAATATTTCTATTAAAAAAATAGAACAAGAGTCACTCTTAATAACCAAACTGATAGAAAAGTAGCAAACCTTTATAATCAAAGACTAGCTGTGCCCACGGCTTCGCTCCCGTCAACTGTCTACCAATTAATTTCTAGGGTCATTCTTCCGCGGACAATCTTAACACCGCCATTCAGAAAATGACGTCAAATGCACAACGCCATCTATCGAATATGTAGTCCAACTGTATGAGTATCTGAATTGTACTGTAATATTTTACTTCTTGAACATTTTAAATTCATATATCTTTTGATAGCGTGAACCGATTGCGATGAAACAAAACTAAGTAATACTACAAGTTATTCACAATTTTTATGTATAAAAGTTGTCTACATTGGTTTTTTAAATTTTACGTGATGCTTGCATAACTAAACAGACAAAAATTCCAAAAATCCAGGCAATGATTTCTGGTGGTTATCCTCCTGGCTATTTCTTTTTGGAAATATTCAGGTATTAAATACAAAAGCGACTTTTCTACAGATTTATTATATGTATTGATATTAATGATATTGATATTGATTTGGCATAAAGTCTTACCAAATGTAACAACATCAAAAAAAGAGTTACTACAAATAACCACATTGATAAGAAAGAAGCAAAGCTTTACAAAAGAAGACTATCCTCTGCCTAATATTAAATGAGACCTCATTTAAGATCCTAAGTTACGCATAGATTAAACAAAACGAGCCTCACCTTATCTACACTAGACTTAATTGTTCACTCCCAATTACAATCCGTATTTCACACACTCCTTTTAACACTACAAATTAACGCTGTTTCTTAAGGCAAAACCTGCCTACTTAACAGCTCTTAATATAGGCATATTAAGTAAAGACATCTCAAGCAAAGATTGACAGTTATAATAATTTAATTGAAAACCATAAAAATCGAAATACATTAAACAGATAATTATAAATAATCAATTAATAAACTTCAAGTATTGACTGTATCAATGAAATACGCCCATTTAAACGACCTCTCTGAAGAACCAGCTCGGCGACTTTCTAATTTATATTTTTCTTGATTTCTGATATCTTGTATTCCGCAATAATTGTTACTGTGGGAAGGGCCAAGATATTTATTAGCCAGTTAAAATTCATATCAACATCTCATCGTTATTCATGCAGAACATAAATAAATTCATAATCGTGTTTATAAGAAAAATATTTATCTCGTTTAGGTAGGTACGCAGACCCTTGAATTGAGAAAAAGGGGAAGATAGTACAAGTCCCAAATCTAAAATACAATCGTATCGCGTTTCAAATATTTCATAAGCTCCTTGAAATATAAAACTGAAATAACAATGTAGGGGAGCCTAAAATAGAGTTTCAATCGACAGATCATTATTTTTAGAGAAATATAAATAGAAAATCGATAATGTGCGCATCAGATACTGTTGTAATGTTTGTTGTGTCAGAAGGGTTTCAGAAATATTATGTACAGTGATGATGACAATTACGTTTCAATCCGCTTAGCCTTTTCAACTGTCTCGGCGTTGAGTACCGTTATTTTATATAGAGCTAGTGCTTATCAGACCACACCACAACCTACTAAATGAGTAGTAGTACTAATTCCGTGTAAAGCTCAAGTGGTTGCCAATTCACCTTCGCTGGAATACTCATATTCTTTCTCTTTTGTTTAATGTGCTCTTTACTCCTGCCACTGAAATATTTGAAACGCGATACGATTGTATTTTAGATTTGGGACTTGTACTATCTTCCCCTTTTTCTCAATTCAAGGGTCTGCGTACCTACCTAAACGAGATAAATATTTTTCTTATAAACACGATTATGAATTTATTTATGTTCTGCATGAATAACGATGAGATGTTGATATGAATTTTAACTGGCTAATAAATATCTTGGCCCTTCCCACAGTAACAATTATTGCGGAATACAAGATATCAGAAATCAAGAAAAATATAAATTAGAAAGTCGCCGAGCTGGTTCTTCAGAGAGGTCGTTTTTACAGACCCATTGCGTTAATACCAGTGATGGCTAAAATTTTCGAAAGGGTTATATATAACAATTTATACAACTACTTTGAGGTGAATAACTTATTTACTAATGAACAATTTGGTTTTCGTAAAGGAAGATCCACCAGCGATGCTTTCTTTAACTTTCTTAAGAAAGTAATGACAGGATTAGACAATAAGCAAAAAATAACAGCTATTTTTATGGACATGACGAAAGCGTTTGATTATGTGGATCATAATATCCTACTAAACAAATTAGAGAGATATGGGATACGAGGGAATGCCTTAAATCTTATTAAATCATACTTATCAAATAGGTTTCAAATTACTCAAATAACGAGACTACATAAAGACACAAAATTTGAACATATATATATGTCAGACCCTAAACTTGTTAAATTTGGAGTTCCCCAGGGGAGTATCCTTGGACCTCTTTTGTTCATTATATACATTAATGACCTACCAAGGTCTATAGACCAGGAAATTATATTATTCGCCGATGACAGCACGGCTATTTTTGCTGATAGTGGTCAAGAAGGTTTTGAAATACAGGTGAATAAATCCCTAGAGAATATTATAAACTGGTTGACAGTGAATAATTTAAAAATAAACATTGACAAAACAAATTATATGATCTTCACTAATAAAAATACGAAGTCAAATAAAATCAATCTAAGCTATAAAGGCAAAACAATAAAACAGGTCAATAACACAAAGTTTCTGGGGATCCATATTGACTCGGAACTAAATTGGAAATTGCATGTGGATGAAGTATGTAAAAAACTTAACCAGTTTTCATATGCTCTCTACGTACTTCGGAAAGTCGTTAATGAAGGCGTACTGCTAAATGTTTATCATGCATATGTAGGTTCTGCACTTAGGTATGGTATTTTGTGCTGGGGTAACTCTACTAACAGAGAATTTGCATTCAAAGCCCAAAAAAAATGCATCAGAAGCATTTGTGGGCTTAAACAAACCGATTCATGCAGAGAGCACTTCAGAAGGTTAAAAATCTTAACCCTAACGTCAATTTATATCTTGGAAGCAGCATCAATCACAAAACGCGATATCAGTAATTTCGAAACAATGAGAAGTACAAGACATAAAAATGAACTTAGGTCAGTTAAATGCAGAACAGTTAAGTTTCAATCCAGTATATTTGGTATGGGTGTTAAAATTTATAATAAATTACCAGACTGTATTAAAAATATTGAAAGACTAACTACATTTAAATACAAACTCAAAGAATTACTGATACAGAAAGTATATTACACAATGAATGAATTCCTAAATGACAAATGTTTTTGACTAAATTTTATTAAATATTATAATAATCCACTTAATTATTATGAAATAGTATACTCTGACATTACTTATTGTACTTATTGATTTGAATCTGTTACATAACTTACTTATTCATTTGTTTTATGACATTGTATAATGTACTTATTTGATTTTATGATATTGTAGGTATGGGGTACTAATTTTTTGAGTTTATGACATTATACAGGATATTTGCTGGAAATATTGACATTGTACAGGGTATTAATTGGAAGTCATGAAATTGTATAATTTAATGATAATTTTTGCATGCCTGAATTGGTACAACACAGTGGACTGCGCATTCACTTGACACCTGGAAATGTATAATTATGTACTGTGTTGAGCAATAAACATTTGAATTTGAATTTGAATTTGACCCCTCTTTACCTCAAGGGTCGTATTCAGTATATCTGCGATTCCCACACGAAATCTCTAAGGTCATCAGTTAACTTGCGACTTAAAATGCCAATGCATTCCACAACTTTTATGGACAAATCTTTTACTGTCCAGGCTGTACGTCTGTGGGATGCATTGCCTGATCAAATTAAACGTGCTCATTCGTTGCCTGTGTTTAAATGACTCATCAGGGAACATTACTTGTCGCTGTAATCGTGCTCTTAGTTTTTTGACATACATTTTATTTATGATTGTTTATTCGTGTATAAGTCATTTTATCACTGATTACATATTAAATAAGTACGTATTTATGCATCTATTATACAGAATATATATGTATTTGTGTTTTTATTAAGTATTATTGTATCTTATGTTCTTTGTTGGTATTGTTACACCACTGACAACCCCATGTCTTGTCCAGGTAATCACAGTCCTTTCCGCACGTTGTATATTTTTAGTTTTATGTTGCTTTTGTTCCTGTATTTTCTGGTGTACAATAAAGTATATATAAATAAATAAATAACAAGATCATATCCCATGGCAAGACCGATCGATGTCAGGTATCCTGGCTTCTGACCGCGCTTAACGACTGACTCTAGATCTAGAAATGACAGCTGGTACAAACAGCTAAACGTGTTTTCCGAGGAACGGTCTCGGCATACAATGGATAGTCACCCATTAACAATCATATCTCGGCAAGCGTTGGTTAACTTCAAAGATCGACCCGTGCGGATATTACGAGTTAGCCACGAACTCATTAAATAAAAACTTACAGTAACTAACAGTTACGCTTTTGTTAGCCTATACCACCCACACCTTTCTTAACAAACATCTTTTCAACATAGGCGCCACAGACAGCCCACTTTGCAGGGGCTGTTTTAACGCCGAATAATCAGCCGCCCACGTAATCCTGGAATGCAAGGCCAAAGCATCTCAACGCCAAGAAAGCCTCGGAACAGTGACGGAAGCCTGTGAAGCCCCGAGGAAGCTACTGTGGTTTTGGACAGAGCTAGGCTGGCTATGGCGAATGGGAGTGTAAGGGCGGAATCGGGAGACCCTACTACTACTACTAGAATTT
This sequence comes from Orthosia cruda, assembly GCA_964057195.1. NCBI lineage: Eukaryota > Metazoa > Arthropoda > Insecta > Lepidoptera > Noctuidae > Orthosia > Orthosia cruda. Next base: position 8,700,965 of record OZ059846.1, read on the forward strand.
GAATCGTGCCGATAATACCACTGCTAGGCAAAGGCCTCCCCCAAATCCTTCCAAGTATTCTTTTCCTGAGCCACCTCGGACCAGCCTCTTCAATGGGCGTCTAGGTTGTCTCGCCACCTCTTCCTGGGCCGGCTTCGTCCATCCATCCTCAGGCACCTAATTTGTGGAGACTTTTTCCCAGCGGTTTCTGTTCAATGCGGCTAACGTGAGCCACTCAATCCCATTTTAGCCTGGCATTATAAGGCATTTTAGTTTTAACAGTTCCTAAATAAAAAAAATAAGAATGCATAACAAATTGTTGTGAATAGTAAACAATCGATTACTAGTTAGTGAGATGCGAATATCAAACAATCAATTAACTAATGTCATACACAATAGGGTGTGACAACTATTTTAATGGTGTAATTTAAATAAATGAATATTGACTTAAACTGAGAATAAACAATATTACTGATACATTACGCTTTCAGCAATAGTGTTTATTTATGTATGTACTTATTTGAAGATCTTTGACAGTCCTTACGAGTAGTCAGAAGCTTGAGATCTGACTCCATTCTAGCCAAGGGGTACCGTGTTAACCAGATACTGGGTTGTGGAGGTCAGATTGGCAGTCGCTTCATGTAAAACACTGGTACTTAGCTGAATCCGGTTAGACTGGAAGCCGACCCCAATATAGTTGGGAAAAGGCTAGGCCGATTGATTGACACTAAGAAAGACTGCAGATAGAAGACCACAAAGGCAGGTACTGCTTATTTCAATAGAAATTTCTTCCAGCACACCTGCGACAGGTAAGTTGGATGATATACGAACACTATCTTACTAATATTATAAATCTGAAAGTTTGGACGCAAGTGTGTGTCAATGTATGTTTCTTACTCAATCACGCTAGAACGGCTGAAGGGATCTGGATGAATTTGGCAAAGACATAGAGTATAGTCTGGGATAGCACATAGGCTAGTTTTCATCCCATTATACTGTTCCCTTAGGATAAGAAAACGCATTTCACGCGGGCGAAGCCGCTGGCAGAAGCTAGTCTATCTATATATTTCGGCATTATGTCACGGCCATTTTAAATAATTTATAGGAAGACACTTCATTTGGAAGTTTTGTATCCCCTCTCTAGAGAAATGCATTATGTAAATGAGATAGATTGTAAAAAAATACCAATAGATGACGCATGCAAACGATTTGTGATGTCATGAGTATTCACAACAAAAAGCGAATACACCCGCAAAACAAAAATGATTGAGTTTTATTTAATTTATTTAACACAAGATCGTTCATTCGAATTCCAAGATTAATTGCTGTGTCAATTTGTAGTCGATAAAAAACAAATTGATTAAGTTAACACAAAAACGGACGGCCGTTAAATAAATGTACGTGTTTAATCAAAACTATAAATTATACTATTTTACTTCTGTCAATCTGTCACCTTAATGAGTAAAGAAAATAATAAATTAACCATATAGACATAGTTACATTGTGTTAATGGTTTATTTACATCATGAATTTCATTCAGAAACCAATTTGTTTTTAATGTCAATGTTTAGAACTGACAAAAAAAAACAAAATTCACCTTTTAAATGTTATTGTTTAAAATTTGCGTGTTGTAAACTATTCTCAACTAACAACGAAAGTCAATTGAGTAAAATTAATTGGTGTTAATTTTACTCAATTGACTTTTACATTTATTTACAGGTTAAATAGCGCTATAGCAATTATAAGTTACATAATAATACCCTTGACTATACTGTGATTTTCAATTTCGTATATTAAACTGACATTTGGGGGGTTGTCACTTTATCATTACATAAAAATAGTGTCGTATCCTGACTATCCTGACTGATCGAAAGTTGATCGAAAATCGAAGCAGATCGAAAATGGAACTATTTCACGGCAAAAACAATACATTTGTTAAGAAACTAGCGGCCCTTATTTAGTTTCTACTCATTTATGTCAGACTTCATTTTATCGATCGCATTTATTTTATTGTTGATTTCATATTTAACACAATTAAAGTTTATGTACTATGTGTATACTGATAAAATTAAATATATTAAGTTAAAATAAAAAAATAAAAAATTACACCAATTAGTATAATTAAATTGAGGATTCGAGTCACGTCACATCGATTCGATGAATCACTTATAATTGAGCCTTGCCTACAACATTATGCTCCGCGCTTGCAACACTTAAAAAAATAACGTCATTGGGAGCTGTCAGTATAGTCTACGAAATTAAAAATCACAGTATAGTCACTAATCAACCGCCTGAAGCTTTCCAATCTTCGCGGCTGTTTAAAAATAATAGAAAAACGCAATCAGTCGTAGTTCTTGGCAGAAGCACGAAGAAGAAAAACGTTTGTCTTTAAGATATTTCAAACAAGATGCCACTTGGTTGGCTCTCTTAATCTCAACTTTGATCACAAACAATCGTAAAATCTAAAAACTTTTATAACTGGGATGCAAAACACGTCTCACTTAATTAAGCGCAAAAAACCGTGTAGGCGACTCTATTACAGTTTTTCAAGCAGAAATGCAAAGCTAATTTATATAATATACTGGCCAGTAAGCATTAGTGATGAGGGAGTGTACTCAAATCGAAAATGCAACCGAGCAACTACGCCGGCGGAATACAGGATGCAGAGAAAAGCGGGCCGCATCTAGCCACCACTGGCTTTTCATTAAGCGGAAAGCCATGCTAAGCAGTTATCAACCGCGGCCCGCGCGCGGATTAACGCCCAACTTATTTGTTAAATATATTTCGAGATTAATTTATTATTGCGATGCTGTACGCTATTGTTATTTGACTTTAAATGTGATTAACAACTTTGTTGTAGCTGTTTGCTGTTTCAACAAAAGCACGCATACTGTTCCAATACAACAGTACACATACTGTTCCAACATTACACACATACTGTTTCAACAGAATGTGTGCTTTACAACAATGTATAAGAGCCGAATTTTTAAGACTAAGCCCCTTTTCTGTTGGTGTGATGGAATTGGATTTATATCAAACCGATAAGCGATTTTTATTAATCTAAATTACAAGTATGTCCACATGGACGCATTGCGATGCAATTCGACCAATACGCACTTAAGGCACATATATTCCCCAATGTTAACGCAGTACTGGCCGTAAAATCAATATTGAACCTCCTTTTGGACAGTTTTGTTTGGAAAATATTCTGTGATTTGCATATCCTATTTCAGTTATTAAGGAATTCTATTTAGGCATAATTTCTTTTGTGTAAAAATATTGTTAAACATCCAAGTCGTTTTGGAGGAGTACCCAAAAGAAGCGAAAAAATGTCGTGTTAATTATTTTTATAAAGCAAAACTATTAGTTACACTAAAAAAACATGTTTCACTAATGATGTAAATGCATCAATAATATATATTTTTCAAACCTTGTATCCTAGCCGTTACTAAAGAGTATGCTTTGAAAGTAACCGTTTTACGGTACTAAATCGATGGAAGGCCCTTATTTATTTGTTTAGACTTCATGCACAAAAGGTACAAAGACGGACTTAATGCCTTATAGCATTCTCTACCAGGCAACCAAGGGTGGTGAAGAGATAACATGGCAGAAGGTGCATTGTTTAATAATACAAAATAAACCAGGTATTGTAAAATACGCGATTGGTCGTGGAGTTGCGGAAACCAGCCCGTTAATTTAACCTATATAATATAATACTAAAAAAAGCCTTGTAAGTATATATATTGCCTATCGACGCAGTTTAAACTGCTTTGCGTCATCAGGAAAGGGCCTTATCCTTTGTTACAATTTGTAAAGTGCCTATGTAGGTCAGTCATAACATGAAACGGAGTATTCTTATTTACAAAGTTAGAGTGCCGTGGTCCGTTTCTAATGTCGCTAAGTGGGTCATAGTCCTCGTAAACGTGTCAGCCTGGACATAGATACGGCACTTGATGGCACAGATTACTTTGTTAGCTGTTTATTCTGTACTGATAGTTTATGGACAAGACGGAACAGCTGTTTTAAAGAGCAATTATTTACTACGGAATTAAAAGGAAAGCTTAGTTAGGTTTTCCTTTTACTTAATTTTAATGATATTGGTAAAGTACGGATATTATTCTGATGTATTTTATCCTTGAGATTGAAAATTGTATCTATATATATAACTAGCTGACCCGCGCGACTTCGCTCCCGTCAAAATTATAGCCTATGTTACTCGGGAATAATATAGCTTTCCATAGGTGAAAGAATTTTTTAAATCGCTCCGGTAGTTTCGGAGCCTATTCGGTACAAACAAACAAACAAACAAAAAAATCTTTTCTCTTTATAATATTGGTATAGAAAGATAAAGTATGTATGTAAGTTCCTTATAGAATCCGAAACGGCCGGACCGATTTCAAAAATTCTTACACCGTTGGAAAGCTACACTATCCCTTGGTGATATAGGCTACTTCTTATCCCTGTATTCCCACGGGAACGAGAACTACGTGGGTGAAACCGCGAGGCGTCCGCTGGTCTATATATATATAAGAGAAAGTATGTATGTTCCTTATTGACTCTGAAACTACTGCACCGATTTCAAAAATTATTTCACCGTTGGAAAGCTACACTATCCCCGGGTGACATAGGCTATTTTTATCCCTGTATTCCCACGAACGGGAACAACGCGGGTTAAACCGCGAGGAGTCCGCAAGTTACTTACATAGAACAGAGTTTACTACCTAAAGCTTACTTACCGAATAATTTGGAGCTTACCGAAATATTCCATAGAAAGAAGACATTCCATATACATAAACGCAATTTCACTTTAACAATATATAGCACACCAAATATGAAGAACTACTTAGTTACTAAGTCTCGTGGTTCCAAGCGCGATTGCCTGCGGTCCGAGTTCCAGGAAAACTGTTATTTTGTTTTCCCATTAGGAAATTCTCAGGAACAGCCCAAAGTTTGGGAGTGTGCTTTATAAATGGCATTACGTTCACACAGGATCCAATACTTGGTAAAAAGGGATACACAGTATCCGTATCTCCACCTTTTCGGAGAATACAGAATTGATATTATGATGTGTACCTTTCACAAGTAAGTATGCGACTACCGAGAAAACTTAACACGTTCGTTCAATTCAACGCTATCTAATTACTCAAATAAATTAGAAACCCAATCAATATTTCCACGTAATACTAATTTCCATAGTAACAACAGACATACCGACATTGCAAGCAACGTTTGATGCAGAAGGACAAATGACCTTTTACTGTGTTTTTGTGTGTTGTTTGATTCTCAATCTCGCTGTAAAGCCGAACAGATTTTGTTAAAATTGGCTCACAGGCAGACCATATCCGTGATTAGGGCAACGATACGTTTTTTTTGTTGTTGTTTTTTTACTTTTCTAACATCTTAAATTATGTTAGAAAACTCTAACAGACTACTAACACTATCGTTAAGGGTTTAGTTTTCAAATCTACTAATTCTGTTCTTGTTCTTGTAATGTAATGTTTGTTTGTCGTTTTGTGGAAATTCAATGGATACTTTTTCTTTCTTTCTTTCTTTCCACCAAATTTTGTATTCGGATTTATGCAAAGCAACCTAAATTAACCGTAGTTTTACTCGTATGTATACCTAACATACGAGTAAACCCACAGGCAATTATTATTGAGAGTCATACAAGCTTTAGATTTAAACAACTCGATTTCTTTATCAATGTTCTCCATGCAAGTTGCATACCCTAATGCCAACTAATATTCCGAAACTTGAGAAATAAGTCTCCATTTTAGAATATTCAATCTTTTGTTGGAGCCATCGTGGTGTTTTCAATAGCCGAGCTCCAAGTTTCCAAGAATCCAAGTGCCAGTTATTGAATACGCGACGTTCTTTCATCGCTCTATTACGATTTCATTGTCATCTTTCCTATGTGTACCTATAACCACGAGTACAGATAGAAATATACTTTAAAAATATGCAAAACTCACATTTCGAACGCCATAAAGATTGCTGTGTCTCTACAGTTTTGGAGAAAGTAAAATTTTGAACAACATAAGATTGAACAGAGAACAATCTAAACTTACGTACGTAGAATGTTAGAAAAAAGAAGATATCGGAAGTATCTATACTAATATTATAAAGAGGTAAAGTTTGTGAGTTTGTGAGTTTGTGACGTTGTAAGGGGTAATCTCTGGATCTAATGAACCGATTTTGAAAATTCTTGCACCGGTAGAAAGCTACATTATTCCTGAGTGTCATAGGCTATAAAATATTTTTAAAAAAAATAGAGATCCTTATGAAAATTGCAATAATGTAACCCAAGGTAGCAAAATGTTGTCAGTAAAATACATTATTTGGCGTGCGCTGAGAAAACTATTGATGATAGATACAAATTAGTAGGTAGGGTAGGTAGGATAGGCAGGTTAGGCAGGGTAGGCAGGAAAGGCAGGAAAGGCAGGGTAGGCAGGGTAGGCAAGATAGGTAGGGTAGGCAGGAAAGGCAGGGTAGGCAGGGTAGGCAGGATAGGCAGGAAAGGCAGGAAAGGCAGGGTAGGCAGGGTAGGCAAAATAGGTAGGGTAGGCAGGAAAGGCAGGGTAGGCAGGGTAGGCAGGATAGGCAGGGTAGGCAGGAAAGGCAGGGTAGGCCGGGTAAGCAGAGTAGGCAGGGCAGGCAGGGTAGGCAAGATAGGCAGGGTAGGCAGGAAAGGCAGGAAAGGCAGGGTAGGCAGGGTAGGCAGGGTAGGCAGGATAGGCAGTGTAGGCAGGATAGGCAGGGTAGGCAGGGTAGGCAGGAAAGGCAGGGTAGGCAGGATAGGTAGGGTAGGCTGGGTAAGCAGGGTAAGCAGAGTAGGCAGGGTAGGCAGGGTAGGCAAGATAGGCAGGGTAGGCAGGGTAGGTAGGAAAGGCAGGTTAGGCAGGGTAGGCAGGGTAGGCAGGATAGGCAGGGTAGGCAAGATAGGCAGGGTAGGCAGGAAAGACAGGGTAGGCAGGAAAGGCAGGGTAGGCAGGGCAGGCAGGGTAGGCAGGGTAGGCAGGGTAGGCAAGATAGGCAGGGTAGGCAGGAAAGGCAGGAAAGGCAGGGTAGGCAGGGTAGGCAGGGTAGGCAGGGTAGGCAGGGTAGGCAGGATAGGCAGTGTAGGCAGGATAGGCAGGGTAGGCAGGAAAGGCAGGGTAGGCTGGGTAAGCAGGGTAAGCAGAGTAGGCAGGGTAGGCAGGGTAGGCAAGATAGGCAGGGTAGGCAGGGTAGGCAGGAAAGGCAGTTTAGGCAGGGTAGGCAGGGTAGGCAGGATAGGCAGGGTAGGCAAGATAGGCAGGGTAGGCAGGAAAGGCAGGGTAGGCAGGAAAGGCAGGGTAGGCAGGGTAGGCAGGGTAGGCAGGATAGGCAGGGTAGGCAGGATAGGCAGGGTAGGCAGGATAGGCAGGGTAGGCAGGGTAAGCAGAGTAGGCATGGTAGGCAGGGTAGGCAAGATAGGCAGGGTAGGCAGGGTAGGCAGGGTAGGCAGGATAGGCAGGGTAGGCAGGAAACGCAGGGTAGGCAGGATAGGTAGGGTAGGCAGGGTAGGCTGGGTAGGCAGGGTAGGCAGGGTAGGCATGGTAAGCATAGTAGGCAGGGTAGGCAGGTTAGGCAGGGTGGGCAGGGTAGGCAGGGTAGGCAGGATAGGCAGGGTAGGCAGGGTAGGCAGGAAAGTCAGGGTAGGCAGGGTAGGGGCAGGGTAGGCAAGATAGGCAGTGTAGGCAGGAAAGGCAGGGTAGGCAGGGTAGCCAGGGGTAGGCAGGATAGACAGGGTAGGAAGGATAGGCAGGGTAGGCAGGTTAGGCAGGGTAGGTAGGGTAGGCAGGGCAGGCAGGGTTGGCAGGGTAGCCAGGGTAGGCAGGGTAGGGGCAGGGCAGGCATGGTAGGCAGGGTAGGCATGGTAGGCAGGATAGGCAAGGTAGGCAGGGTAGCCAGGGTAGGTAGGCAATTGACGGGAGCGAAGCCCCGAGGGTCAGCTAGTAATTATAGAAAGCTACAATATTTTATCAATGAAATGCACAGTTTCTGCGGATCACACCACGGAAGCAACGCTTCAGAAAAACCTTGTCGTAACTAACTAAACATATACAAAATCACTCTATTACCCACAGCTTATAGGCACGAGGAACGGCGATGCCCGCTTTTATATTAAAAGGCAATATTTATTTTACTATGCCACTAGCTCTCCTTCATTGAAAGTACGTAAATATGTAAAGTAATGTTTTGATATACGCAAGCAAACTTTGGTTGGATTTGGTGTCAAATTTTGAAGTTCGGATAAGTTTGTGGAGCTTTTCACTCACTTCGTAATATTTATTTTGAAGGTATTTTTTAGATCAAAGTAGGTAATGAACGTATTTAATATGCTAATCCGTCGATATTTACGATGGAGGCAAATAGTGTCGCTTTGTAGTTTCGTTAAGTATTTTTTTCTATTGTTATGCATATCAGTGGTAATAGTGTGAACTACAGTGGTAGTGTGAACTACCTACCCATATAAACTTGAGGTACAGTCGGCAATGTTCACTATTGACCGGATTTCAACCTTATTACTAGTAGTTAAGGGTGAAAGGCTTTGCCAATTGTGTCTAGTGTAGTACATATCTACAATGTTTCTGACAACAGGGTCTACGTATGTCCGGACAAATCTTGCAAATTGCTCGCTGGATTTTGTTAGAGCTTTCACCACTACTTATAGAGGTTTTCCAGCAATGTTTTGATGTATTTTTACGAGTTTTCTACACAGTATTTTATTACTATGTGTGTTTTGTTTATGATACACTACTTAGTATTTTCTCATTACTATATTTGATAGTAATGGCTTTAGTAACTGATTCCTATAAAACACGTACAAAGACCAGTGTAATTACATAATATTTGTAACTAGATTTCTCTTGATGAACCAGTTATGATTTAACTCAAATATTAAAAATAATATAAAGTAGGTCTCTCACATTATGGAGCTTAAATTTCAGCCTATAAATTTAAACAAATTAGCTGCCTCTTATGCGCGTTTTACAAGAATAGAGATGTACCAACAAATAGAACACAACTAGAACTGATTCAGTAGTCTACGTGTCTCTGTACACTCGTCTCACTGACGTCTACTGTATTTTTAGATACGTTGTGTTGTTACAGTATTTTCTTTTTTTGAACGTGTGACTAAGACCCAATACCGGCCGTCTTTCCCGAAAACTGTACAAAAAATGCAATGAGTCAAGAAACGACAGAGTAACAATTCACAATTTCATATTTAGTCATAAAAATAAGCCGTATATGGAATCAGCAAAAATCGTGCCATCAAACGAAACAGGTCGACAGTTGGTATTATTTGCAGTAGGTCCTAAAGTATTTTTTTTTAACTTCTAAAAACCTCAACCCTCGCCCTGTTTCGTTTGAGCCACGATTTTTTGCCCATCCTGTATATTCAGAACTGTCAAAGATCGTGGGTAAGAACTGGATATGATTGTAAACAATAGGAAAACATGACACAAAACGGAGGCATTATACTCAACAATGAGTCAAATAAGGATATCAATGATTATGGAGCTGGAAATAAACTTATAAAGACAACATAACAGAACAGAGAAACTCCAAATACACCTCAAGAGAAAGCCCAAAATCTGATGTTAGCTAAAGCGAAGTGCACATACACATATAAGCAATGAGTAATGCTGGTACTAACAGCGAGAGGCGAGTTGTCTGCGCGATAGGGCACGCTCCCATCCACCGCCCACTACCCAGTCGCCGACAACACTCGCCTTTTTCACGGTTTCTGCAATTTTAGAGGTACAAATTTTTAAAATAATGCATGCACAGCGATTCTCTCTCCATCTCTTTGTTTTTGTGGAGTTCGCCGAACTGTTTGGTTGGTTTAAGCCTCATAAAGGATGTGATAGTTGGTTTGTTATGCAGTTTTTGGTTATGCAGATTATGACGTTGTATCTGTTTTGTTTTGGTTGGAGTTCGTTGAGAGATGTTTTCTAAGTTTTGCTGCCGCAAGGGATTTAAAGTAAGCATTCGATTCGATGACACAATAGCATGCAGTTGCATTTAGATTTTGGGATCTGACTTAGAAAATCTGGATAGGATTGTCTAAATATCAAAGATAAATATGTGAATTCCATCATATGCAACAAGCGCATTCTTTAAAACATCATAATATCTAATGCACGTAAAAACAAGATAAGACAGGTATGGAAAACATTCCATTGAAAAACTCAAAAGATAATAAACACGAAAAATTCTAAAAGAACATTATTACGAAGCTCTTTGAAATCTATTCAAAGGAGTTTATACGTACATTCACAAAAGTGGCGGTCATAAAGATTGTATGACGTCGTATCCGGCCCTGGCGCACAATTATCGCGTCTGTGGACTAGTTTCAAGGACTACTTTAAAATTACTGCATTTGTTTGCGAATAAATCGTATACAGATACTTTTGTGCGTCTGTTTTGAGTCTACTAATTGGATGATTATTATCGTTCTTTCTTTTTATTTAAAGTGATTTTTCTTTTCTTCATCTTGAGCCTCTTCTTCTTTCTTCTTGAGGATATTTTTATTAACCTCTTCAATACTTTCATGAATCTAACTAATATTATAAAAGTCTGGATGGATATTTTTATGTTTGTTACTCAATCACGCTAAAACGGCTAAATGGATCAGGTGAAATTTGGCACAGATATAGATTATAGTCTAGAATAGCACATAGGCTTTTCATACTGATATAATTTAACCTTGAGATATGATAACACTTTACACGCGGGCGTAACCGCTGGCAGAAGCTAGTACTATAATAATCGTCCTCCACATTTGAATACTATAAGTATAAACAAGGCTAAAGAAATTGGAAAAATAAGTCACATTATAAAATATTCTACATATTCCTCTGCGAACCCATTAAACGCATTCTGTGTAATTATAATGGCACTTAGATTCTATCTCGCGTGACTCTAGAATGCACTTGATGACTCCAGATAACGCCTTCATAACATCATAAGCTAAACTGATTCCAACACATCAAGAAATAACTGCACAACCATGTATATAGCATTGCTTTATACTCGTATATGAAATGAAAAACAGATATTAGCTTCTGCCCGTGGTTTCGCCCGTGAAGAAAGTGTTTTATCATCCCAAGGGAACTCACTACCGGGATAAAAACTACCTATGTTCTTTCATCTATATCGGTTCTGCCGTTTAGTCGTAACAAGATAGCAAAGAAACAAATAGAGTAACTTTCTCATTTATAATATTAGTATGAATAACTCCTCAAACATGCATATAGCTGTTTATCTGTTTATGTCTGAATTAAACTGTCAAAGCTACATATTCCTCTACAATACTGCCGACCCTGGTATCATGGTCAGTTTCACAGTACACCAAGTTATAGTAAAGTTTTGCTTTAAACGTCATAACGCTACCTCCCGCAGGCTCCCTCCCAACTGGGTCAAGGTAGTTTGAAGCTACATCGGTTTGTTATTCAATGTTTAAACAATCTTCTTTTAATCTTTTGTAAGTGTTTTCTTTATAGTTGTTTTGTTTCTAAACAACGGCCTAATTGAATTTCTTTATAAAGGCTGAAATTTTGATACTTATGATTGCGTAGTTTTAGGGCATTAACCGCAATGCATCATCGCATTACTAATGCAAGACAACAAATAAGTCAGTATTATCTCGTAATCAACCATAATCCTTAGTTTATAAATATTAAATACCAATTGCATGACTAAGATTGGATACAAGGGCATCGTTAACAAATGTATATGGAATAACACTATTCATCCTGAATACCTTTGTAGCACTCTGTGCAAAAGACGAGAAATAACCTGCTGTAATCTGGAAAATTGGGACCTACAGATGAACAACCAAATAGCAAGTTTCCATGAGCTTGAAAGCTTTAGTACAAAGAAACTCAGTTAAAGCAAGGCAAATCACCTCTAGATATACAGACAACAACGTGAGAATGGCCTATAACAGGCAAACAGTAAATTAAATTGGCACACGACAGGCGAAAGAGGTGAATAAACACGAGGCCTGTGGCCGCTATGCAGTAGAGAGATAATTTCTGCTGTGAGACCTACAGAGGCACACTATATAGGCATATTGGAAAAATGAAGAATAATTATGCAAGAAACTCGATTTAAAGATATTTAGAGACTAAGATAGAGAAATGAGACTGCTCTCGAAACGGTGAAGACAAACATCTTTAAGAGGTTCACTGTCCCATTAGCGAAAATAATAGTTAAAACGATACAGCAGACCATATGTGGCTCATGGGACTGTGAACCTGTTAAGAAACCGACATGTCCGAAAACCAAAAATCAAAGACATGATGTGACATCTATCAATCTGCATTGAACCCACTTGGTGGATTAAAGCCCACTCGCTCTCATAAAGAGAAGGTTTGTGTCCCAGCATTGGGAATTTTTGATATGTAGGCTGATGATATAGAATTTGCTGACAAACTTAAGCTATATGCTTGAGAATCGTTCTAGAATACATAGCCTACACAGATACATCTAGTTATAAATGATATGAGTCCTATAAATAAGCCTGCGATATTGAAATGCTGCCATAATGCAACAATGGGCATTTAGCGGTGTGAAGTGACTCATTGACCGAGTTACCCATGGACAAAGCTCGCGTTATGGTGCTAATTGATACCACACTTATGCTATAGTTTGTGATTGGTTCCAGTTAAATGTACGGTGGATAAATAAACATAATACTAGGCTTTGTTGCCGCGATTGCTGATATCGCTCGCTAGATTTTGTTTGCGTTGGGTTTTCCCGGCGCTCAATAATTTTCAGTATTTTGGAGGTAAATTTTCTGTGGTTAAGCAATAGTTGTTATATATTTTTGATTTCTCTATATATGCTTAATCCAAAAATCAAATTTGTTGATAAATAAAGTAAAGTTTAAATTATTACATTAATAAATACAAACTATAAGTGTCACTAAACGACATGTCAAAAGCGTTTTTGCTAAATTAAGTTTTATATTTGCGATGGTTCAATATAGGGTAGTGGAACCCCAGAGGTAAAAATATTTGTTTGTAGGAAATAATCTATGGAAATACTAATCCGATTATGAAAATTATTTTATTGATAGAAAGCTATACTATCGTTATGTGCTACCGGCTATTTTTTATACCGGAAAAATGCACAGTTCCCGTGACATATTGCATAGGGCGGGTGAGCGAAACAGCGGCAAAAAGCTAGTCAATTAGCCTATAATTAATTGTTACTCTTATAAATAAAGAGAACTGTATTCTCTTTATTTATTTGGTTAGGCAACAATTGTTTACACAGTTCATTTACAGTTTCCCTTCATTTATAAGAGTAACAATTAATTATAGACTAACACGACCACATGCACATTTTGTGGTTATACGCATTATCATCACTTATATATTATAGCATTGTTTTTTACATAAAATATAAGAACTAAGTTGACAAAAACAATTAATAATAAAAATTACAACTAGTTTACAAAAGGTACTTAGTATTAAATCTCCGGTTAATAAGTAAATACGATTAATAAGTAAATTTTTAAAACAACACATAACGTATACAATTAAAAACAATAAATACAATACCAGATATTAAATTATAAAGCAATATACAACATAAACAATTAAAAGCATCTTCATTGCAGTCTCCTAAAAGTTTCCATCATGTTTTTTTTTGAGTTAGTAACATGACGCTCTTATTGTAATTTTTTTACTTGTAACATTATTATACAAAAATAATTGGTTCAGGTACCAACTTGTGCAAAACAATCCATAGCAATTCTAATTGCATTATTGTTTTTTCCTGTAAATAACTAACTCCCACTTCCTTCCATTCATACCTAACTCGGAACACGAATGATTACTAGAATCACTATTAATTTAAGCTTACTCCACATTATGTACAATATTTGTAACATTTCATCACGATTGCACTGTTTGTGTAGGCGTAACGTAATTATATATTTTACGTACGTCCAGTAGTGATTCAGATTAGAGCTACCTCGGTAGATCATATCGGTACGGACATTGCTTATTCATGTTAACAGAAGTTTTATTATCCTTTATCATGATGAGTACGAAAGGAGAATCTTTAATTATTTGACAAGCAGTTAACGGCTTCATTGAATAGCTATAAATATTCGTTGGAGGAAAATCGTATTGTCAGAACTACTGAAAGCACCTGCAGGTAACGGTGTGTAAATAATTATAGAGCCTCAAATGAAAAGCTGCAAAGTAAAAAACAAAACACCCGTAACAATCGGTAAGATTGGTGCATATTTACTTAAGAATTAGCAAAACCCACGAAAAATCTATTTATAAGCACACATAAAACATTTAAAAGATAAAAGAAAGAATACAGATAGAAGAGCACTAAGATACTGCATACTTCAGTTCAAATTTCTTCCAGCAGACCTGCGACAGGCAAGTTGGATGATAGACGAAGACACAGTGTGTAGAAAGAAATAAGAAAATTTTAAATACACTATAATAACTTAGCTAATTATATATAAATTACACATATATAGAAGATAAAAATACGGACAATCATAATATACAAAATCACAAGATGTTGGAGAGGTAACGGATTTTAGGTGGAAGTGAGTTCCATAATCGTACTGCATGAACAGAGAAGGAGTGGGAACAGGAATGAGTTTTATGGGATGTGAAAGTGAGATGAAGTTTAAGGCGGGATTAACACAGGGCATCGTAAAATTATGCCTTTTTAATTTAGAGAATGCGTTTGGGCAGACTGGAAAGCAAAGGAAGAGGATGGAGTTCTATAATTTCCAGCAGGACTGAATTAATTGACGTAGCAAAACAAGGATAACAGTTTAACGATAAACTAACTCAGTACCAATTTAACCTAAAAACTTCATAACTGATCACTAAGCTTGAACATGACTGTGACCTTGCACCGCTTTGATAAGATAACCGTATCAAAAGCGCACGATATCCGTCATTAATATTCCCACCGCAAACAGCTACAGTTTCTCTCCTTTATAAAAACATATCCTTTCACTTGTTGCACCCCTTTATATCCCTATTTATAACACAATACATTAATGCGGTTGCAATTCCGCATGAATCAGCCTGACATGCGTCAGTCGGACATGTTATTTGTCACTGGCCTCACTGGCGGACTGCTCACCATAAACTCACACTGACTCTACAAAGTGGATAAATTACCCAACATTTATATTCACAGTTTTAAATAAACTCGCTTCTTTGCTACCGATAAAATATTGACGTATAAGAGTGTAGTATTTTTTTCGGGAATCCCGAAACTTGAATCGTCAACACTATCGCAGTTCTCGTTTATAAGTCCGGACGCGTTTCAATTACATTTAGTATTTTATTTGAGTAGACGTGTGACGAAGCGAGTTCAGAACCTAGTAAAACAGATTAAACCAAAATACAAACAAAACATTGGACCAATTAAAGTTCACTTTTACAAGCGTGAAGTTCCCATAGTCGGCGTTACGACGTGATGTCGTAAACTGGTTCTGTATGGTGAGTGATTGATTTCCATTCGTTGTTCCGTGGCTTTGTTGTATTTGAAATGATCCTGTGTTTTTATTAGCACTGCACGTCTTTGTTCGCGATACGTGAGGCTTTTCAAAAAAGGGGTGGCTGAAAAAGTAGCACCCACACTTTTCCCTTTTTTGTGTTCCCCTGAGCTCGTTGTGAGGAACCCTGCCGTGATTTAAATTGAACTGCACCTTTTGCGTGCAAAACGGTCATTTGTCTCCTATGTAACGGGTAAATACGGTTTTTGTTGAAATAAGCGTAACATGAAAATCGTGTAGTATTATGAAAAAGTTCTCACTTTGCAGTAAAATTTCACTCAGAGAAAATCATATTGCGATAACAATAAGAACATGCTTCGGGTTTTACATTTTTAAGTTCCCCGACGATATCGTCTCGGGGAATTCCATGAATACTTTTATCCCGGAGCAGAGCAAATGGATTGCGCTTAGCTTAAACATACATACAATAAGTAGATGTTCAGTGAGAGCAGTGAGTGTCGACTGCGGAGTCTGTGGACATACAATGTTCATATTACACGGTGTTGTCGTGTGGCGGCGGGCGGCGTGTTTGTGTTCGTCGGTATCGAAGGATCTAGTGTTGTGTAGCGTCCCGTGCGACCGGCAGGTAGCCGGGAACATGCCGCCGGGATTCCCGAGATGACACCCGCAATCCGGGAACTTCCTACAGTAAATATTTTTGAAGATGAATGGCTTACGACCCGACCCGACTCGTCTCCATTCAATAATGAATGCCTTTTAGTTCTCTCGCCGTCATTCATTGTTGTTTAGCCCTTTTGCTTGTTCGACAAATTTAAAGGCTGGTTCTCACATAATTAAAGCTGATTTATGCTTTTACAAGAGACCCTTTGCAGCCGTGATTACGTCATAATGTTTCACAAATACTTCTAACACTCCCCTCGCTGAATCATCGCTGACTCAGATTAGTGCATGTTCCAAATCTGTGGAGATTTTCTTTTGAGTGTTACCATTGCACAAACATAAACTACGCACGAATGAGCTGGATAGCCATTAATCAGTTCGTAGAACTTCTTAATAATTGCTACGCGATAAGTACTCTGGTTTGAAAAATAAACAGACGCTGTTTTATCGCATTTAAAAATAAATCAAGTTGGGAAATTATGAGCAGATTTATTTTTAATCTGTTTCGTATTTACATAATATAATAATATCAATTTAAATGAAGTGCAGCGAGGTCAACCATAACTAGGTAGACACGAGAGTTTTGAAATTAACCTTAAATGGTTTTGATAATTATTTATCTCAAATTAACACTATTCATAGTTACTTATATTTTATAATCGTAATAACATTTCAAGAACGCAATAAATAACAAAAATAATAAATAAACTATAACCTACCTACATGATCACAATTTCATTGCCGACCAATCTTCAATGTCGGGTCTACGAAAACTACAAAAATAGTGCGGTGACTCATTTGCCGTCCTACGCGTTACGCGTTACCGATACATAAAACATCCAAGCGGACATCGTATTGCCATTTTATGTTCTCGTTTTCTATAAAAAACGTTCGTAATATGGATGAAATCTCGTTCACTTTTACATAATCTTTGCGATATAAAAACGTTTTGTTTTTCTATTTATTTTGCGGGTTGCGCGCGTCACTATTTATAGTGTAAGTTTGCACGATGTGAATGCAATATGTATTTATGAGGTTTTCCTGTTTTGCCTGCACTTACTTACGTAACATTTTCATTTCTATTGAATGATTGAATTTTCTAGCATATGTTTTACATGAAAAATTAATTTCTTGGTACTGGCTGGTTAGATGATTCCTAAGGTTGTTCATTGATGATATATTTAAGTATATTAATTGATAGGAACATAATCATTCTAAATGATGATGACATATTTAGTTTACACTTGATAAACCATGCAGTCTCTAGAAATCGTTATTTAATAAAAAGTAAATTATAAAATTCAAAAATCCCGACTGTTTAAGAACCGAACTAAAAAGACGTAAACAAGTAAAAAATCATGCTGTGCAGTCGGAGGACACATATTCGCGAGCTGGCTAACCAAAACTAGATGTATCCTCCGACTGCAGTCTTTTTGGTTCGCTCCTTATGCAGTCGGGTTTTTTGATGTTTTGAATTAACTTTCTTTTAAATTAAAATTTCCAGTACCGTCCCAGCATCATCGACCCAGTCTTCATTATCCAAGCATTAACTTTGTTATATTACTTTTGAACTACCAGATACATTTAATATGTCGATAGAAAACAGAAAAATACCTTCATGAAAGTCAACCCTCCTTTCGAGGGTGACTCGGACACAACCCACGCAAGCCTATTTCAATTACAAGTCCCAGCAAATTAAACTCAACCTTTTTGTTCTGTTTCAGGTAAGACACGTTGAAAATCGTTTGAGCAGTTTCTTTTGACGCCAAGTAAGTAAGTTATACGAAGACGAATATCCCTTTCATTTATGTCAGTCTTCGGAGAGCTGGGTTCGGCTTCGAATCTAACTGGATTCAGCTGGACTGGATACCAGAATTTTACATGGAGAAACTGCCTTCCTAATCTCCACAACCCAGTAAGTGATAACCAGTAAAACCCAAGACTGTCTGGTCCAATTTCAGGCTTCTGAATACCCTTTTATGATTCAAAGTACTACAAACGTCAGCCGGGACCAACTACTTACTTGGTAAGTATTACTTGGTCTCGTTGTGTATTACTTTACTTGTATTATCCGTGGTGCTAGGCAACTAGACTTATCCCAGTTGTAAACGACCCTTTGTGCCTACTGACCGTGTTTGTTCTGTCTCCTGCTTGATATCGAGGCACTGATTAATTTTGTTGCGGGATCCAAGACAATTAAATTCATTCACCGGGACTTCGTCGAGCTTCATTACCTCGGCACTTTTCTGTTAGTCGCCACTGTTGATTCTGGCTTTCAGGAGTTGCAGTGGTTTGGGAATAGTGCGGTGGGATTACTTGATATGTAACGAATACACCTTGAAGATCGACCTGTGCGGCTGTTATTATAGAGCCACCAGCACCAGCATTACGAATATAACAAATATTTCAACAATATATCTCAATAAAGGGCAATCTTCGGAGAGCTACCGGGAACGATATTTTTTACGACATTTTTCCTTATCTTTTAACAGTAATTTATAGACAAATCGGCGTTATCATAAGCACGTTACTATCTGATAAGTTCGCTGTTTCCGCTCCACGTGTAGTTTTTATCTAATGCTAATAGATGGCCAGTTATCTCCGTTTATCATCAGTTTTTTTGCACGTTTTTATAAATATTTTTTCGAAATTTATCTACTTTTCTAATAAGGGATTTCCGCTCATTAAAAGGAGGGTCCACCTTGTTTAGCCTCATTAATGATTATATTTTTAATACAATGGGCATTTGAATGAATAACAAATAGATTTTAGAAACCCACGACACATTTTTATTTCATGCCACATAATTTATCTAGTAGGTAGTAGACACGCTTCGATCGACAATCTATAGAACACGTAATTATGACACGATATCTTGCGATTACATCCCGATTCAAACAGAAAAACGCCCATAACTTTTGAACGGCTGAACCGATTTTCATCAAACGTAGCCAAGAACGCTCTCAGTAAAGTAACCTTTAAAGAAAAAAAAAAACAAAATCGGTTCATCCGTTTAGGAGCTATAATGCTATATACATTTACACAAACACACAGGTACACACGTCAAACTTATGATTCCCCTCTTTTTCCGTCGGGGTTTAAAAATAGAACAGTATGAAAAAACCTAGATTGCCTCGGTCTTTTGACGGTTAAGGTTATCAATTGTCCCAGTAAAAGCGATAACCTCAATTCCATAGAAAAAATTATATTAATGTAAACCCATTTTAATTTCCTTAATTTTTGACCAATAACAGTACAAAATTTGCCACATGGAAAATCCAACTTTTGTGGTTCTATTCAGTATGTTTATTGCGTTACATATTATTATTTAAGTATTATTGCATTCAAATACTATTTATGTATTCCATACCAGCTTCTGCCAGTGGCTTCGAATTCGTGAAAGTCGGAAATTACCTCAAAGGAACCTCCTCCCGGATTAAAAGTATTCTTATACAGAAAAGTATCCTTTTCCAAGATCCAATCTCTATACCAAAATTCGTCAAAATTGATTCAGCGATTTACGCGAGATAACGAAACAACCAAACAGACAGATAGAAAAGCAGAGTTACTTTCGCATTATTTTTATCATATACTAGCTGTCCCACGTGGCTTCGCTC
Source organism: Orthosia cruda (assembly GCA_964057195.1). Classification (NCBI taxonomy): domain Eukaryota; kingdom Metazoa; phylum Arthropoda; class Insecta; order Lepidoptera; family Noctuidae; genus Orthosia; species Orthosia cruda. Next base: position 8,720,762 of record OZ059846.1, read on the forward strand.
CTGTCAACTGGCTACCTACCTACCTACCTACCCATCTACCCTACATACCTTACATACATGATTGTTGCGTAACTTAAACCATTTACGCAGCGCACGCAACGGAAGTTCTGAAAAAGGAATATTTTTTCACGTTTTTGCAACATGTTTAATTTATGCTCCGTTCCTATTGGTCGTAGCGTGATGTTATATAGCCTATAAACTTCCTCGACAAATGGACTATCCAACACAAAAATACTTTTTCAATTCCAACCAGAAGTTCCTGGGATTATCGCGTTCAAACAAACAATCAAACAAACTCTTCAGCTCTATAATATTAGTATAGATTACTACAGCATCAACGGTTCTTCACTCAATAAATATTTAGTGGCTTAACTAGATACTAAATTTAAATTACCGTTTACGCTATGTTCTATATCAATTTCCATAATCGCTATCAATTAGCTTTGCGATAATATAGTTTGCTCGATCGTATCTAACATAATTTTATAGTATCTGTAGAATATTAAACAGAACTGATAAAATGTCTTTCAACTCCCAATCTGTCATAATTTCTACAGTAGGTATTCTAATTGTTATAATTATAACAATCAATTAAATAGTCTTAACAATTATCATATAGCTTTAGTAGATATAGAATCCGAGATACAGGCTGCCGCCTAGTTCGGATGCAAAAAGTCCTCTAAGTACCTACTCCTAGCCGTACATTCTAATTTTATTTTTTTCTGTAATATGTGTGTAATATCTTTGTGGAATAAATATTATTTGATTTGATTTGATTTGTATTTGGAAGTCGGTAGTATTTTTTTGCAAAAAGTTTTTTTAATGTTAATGTTTATTTTTGTATTGTCTTATCATAATGTACAATAAAGTATATAAAAAATAAAAAAAATCGACACTAAAAAACAGGCCAAGTGTGAGTCTGACTCGCGCACCAAGGCCGCAATTCGGTAAAAATTCTGAAGATCATAAGCCGAACATCGTTCTAATGAAAACCATTTATTTTTTATTTTTCTAAGTACATTTTACAAGTTGGTCGATTATTACTTTTAAACTTATATAGCCTACATAGCTGTGATAGTTTTCCTTTTAATTTCATATTTACTACTGCCGTGAATTTATTCACATAATTTATCCAAAAGTAACTTAAATGGTCGCTTTTGCTAGCAGGGTGGAGGACACTTGACCCTAAGACATATTAGCAATTTAAAGCTTAATTTTACGCAAACGGATCCTGATTCGAAAAATGGGTTTCACAGACCCGTAATATTTTTAAATGGCCTATCCAACCATACCCCACACTATGGGAAAGACAAGAAAAAAATATCCCTACTTCATTTCAGGAGGCGATTTTAATGTCAATTTCTACTGGGCTATTATTAAAGTTTCATTACTCAATTTACAGTTGAAATTAGTCAATAGAAAGTTGACATTAGTCAATACTCAGTTGACATCACATCATCAGCCTTTTAAAGTTCCCACTGCTGGGACACAGGCCTCCTCTCATAGAGGGAATGGGCTATAATCCACCACGCGGGCCCAGTGCGGATTGGTAGATGCCACATGTCTTTGAATTTTTGTTTCTAGGACATGCCGGTTTCCTCACGATGTTTTCCTTCACCGTTTTGAGAGCAGTGGTGATGAAATAAATTACACAAAGTAAAGCGCCTGCTCGGGTTCGAACCCACGACCTACAACTCGTAAGTCGGGACCGTAACCATTGGGCCACCACTGCTCCCTCAGTTGACATTAGTCAATAAATAGTTGACACTAGTCAAAACACAGTTTTTGATTCCGATTGAAAGAGAATTTAATGCCATAAATGGAATCATGAATCGATTTAAAAATGTATCAGCATCCGTAAAGCGAGTGCTTACATCCGTTTGAACGCAAAAATGTTATCTTCTCGAAGCTTTGAGGAGCATTCGGAAATCCGCTTCGGCTTTATAATGTCGGCGTGACGTTTAGCGGAACCCGCCAGTACAAATAAACATGACGTAGGGCTGCACGAAACATGATCATTTTGAAAAGTAATAATTATGTATTGGCATAAAAGAACAAGTTCACATTGGGAGTTCTCTGAATTCAGCGCTAGTAAAAACTGTGTTGCAGCACTCTCATTATAAATTGAGACATTATCATTGTCTTTATAAAAAACACAAAAGAAAAAAGTTTATAACTAAATAAAATTATAAAGAAAAGAAACTTAAGATTTTAAAACTTAAACTACACAGAAAAAAGGTACTTATACAAAAACAAATTTAAATTCTATATTCTATTCGTACGAGTAATTGAAGCTTAATATTCCACGACTACAATTTTTTTTGTGCACCCATTTATTTATGTTTACAAAATAAACACAGCTATTTTGATAAACGCTTCACAATGTTTAAGCCGAAAATGCGCAATGTTGATTTCTGGTTTAAAACATTCCGCACAAAATGTTGCGGAATATTCGACATACTGCTGTTGACTCTATCTTACTTATAGCGACTCTCATCTTTATCATAACCCTTAAAACGAGCCACAAACAAACCTCTTTGCCGAGGATAAAACAATTTTGTTTATAGATATGGCAACCCTAGGAAAGTGAGTGAAAGCTCGACTTGGACCTCTTTGTGGCACAATCAGGAATAAAAACACATCCCTCTTTGTGTCCGGAGTCCGGACGGACGGGACTATTGCCGGACGACGGGGACGGACGCACCAATCCACTCGCTCCCCTTACGCACTTATACAATTTTTTACGTATTTGGTTATGAAAAAAGGGAACACTTGTCACGTGTGTCATACAATGGGGAAGCCAGTTGGTATTGACACTTATCGACTTTTTAATCCTACTTCTATTATTCTATCCTACAATTATTTTACTTGGGATGTTTGAATGGACGGAATCAATTCAATTTATACATCAAAAATTATTGGGTACATAAATATCCTTAATATTACCATATAAATAAAGCAGGTGAATGAGGCACGCTGTAGCAGAGGGCAGAGCAAGACCCAGTCCCGCGCTAGGGACTAACCTTTGTTACAGGCACACACTTACAAACATCGAAGTAGCATAGAGGTATTAAGACTCGCTGATTGCCCAGCTTACGCAAGCCTGTACATAGGGAATCAGTATACTAATGGATGTTTGTTACTCGACGGCAGAACGGCTGAAAGAATCTGGATGAAATCTGCCACAGAGATAAATGGATAATGGATACTTTTGATCCCGGTATTATGTTCCCGTGGGATGATTCCTGACTCCCTGGTGGATATCCCACCCATACGCACTAAACGTTTTGGAAATACTTTCATTATGCGAGTGGAATTCCCTGCCAAAGTCTGTGTTCCCAGATAGCTACAACCTCGGGGTCTTTAAGTCAAGAGTGAATAGGTTACTTCTAGGCAAACGTGCTACATCGTCGACCACATCATCGCTTACCATCAGGTGAGATAGTGGTCAAGCGCGAGCCTATCTAAAATAAAAAATAAAAAACCCACTTGGGCTGCAAAAGTTAGTACGACTATAAATATATTCCAAATGCCGAAGAGAGCGAAAGGTTATGGTTTCAATTTCCAAATTGTGTAAACTGTGATCGTTTTCCCGTAAGGCCATTCACAGCAGCGTCGCATAGAGAATTCAATTTGTTACCGGGAAACTGCACTAGACACGGCACATAGTTACACTAAAACTGGAATCGGCCTAGCGAGTGTTAGTGGACAACGATACTGCACTCCACACTCCTTTGTCTACGTGTAACGTGCCTATACTGGAATACAGGCCAGATGTAACTGGCACGTCCAGTAAATAATATAATCCGATGCATTCAAGTTCAGACTTCAGCAATATTTTTCAGATTACGCATAAGCTTTGCTTAATGGCCCAGAAAGGCAAAACTACGTAAGTCAGCTTAATTAACGACTTGTTTGGATTCTGCTCAGACAAATAGAGAAATTATGTTCTCAAAGAAGTTTTATGTAAGCAATAAGCCAAAAGGCTTAAAAAAGGCTTTTTCTACAAGCTTTAATATGGTACGTTTGTTTAAAGCTCACTCGCATAACGTAATTAGCTACCTAACGAGTGTTACGTCATCGCAAGCTTTAACTTGGCACATATGCACCTAGGTCCTAGATGTACTCTTTTATTAGAAGGGAACTAGCTCTTGAAAAATAATTGTTTTTATCCGACTACTATACTCCATTTGAAATAACATTAGAAATTTTTACAACCCTTTTTTACATTCCGTTCAACCGATTTTGAGTTATACCCTGTTAATATAAGGATAGCATAAAAAGCATAAACCTTTAACCAAAACTAACTGTTTAATACAGCTGCCATTTGTCATATCACCAACGCAATAGAAGTCAAAATCGGTTGAACGGGCTGTATAATGGGAATATTTAAAGGTCTAATGTTATGTTAAAGTTAAAGTTTGTGAAAATGGATGGATGTTTGTTACTCTTTCACGCAAAAACCACCGATTTTGAATTAACTTTACAGTAATATAACATAAACATCAGAATAACATTAACATAATATATTTTATGAAAATCTATAATTTATAAAAATATTTTCTATAATATATAAGTACTAATTCCACGCAGACGAAGCCGTGGGCGGCATCACGTTTCAAATAAATATTTAAATGTTTAAAGTCATATTTACGAATTATAATGGTTTAAGATTACATAAAATAATATTCATTGTAAATTGCATATCCTTAAATAAATTAGTTACCTAACTAATTATTTCTGTTAAAACCAATTAACAGCAGGCAGGTATAGTAATGCGCTTCTGAAACTTATTTCGCTACGGCAAACCGTACTAAGCATGTTTGCTTTTGAAATTTTCACAAACACGCGATATACGACCTTCAGTGTTTGTACACAAGGATAGTGCTTGTAAAGCATGTTTTGCTGCTTAATCAAACGATGCAAATTTTGATTCAAAGCAATTTATAAGTACACTGATTATATCGCGTTTTTTATTTAGACGTAGTTATGTGTCCAAGCTTAAGAACTGTGAAATTTTATTTCCATGTTAAAAGGCGTTTAATTATTTATTTATATTATTTATTTTATTGTACACCAAGATAAAACAATACAAAATGAAACATTAAAATAAAAACTAACATACAACAGGCGGCCTTATCGCGTTCTGCGATCTCTTCCAGGCAACCTTGAATGGATAAATACAGCCTGGACACGACATGGGGTTGCACTTGATGCAAATTTCAAATCATACAATTAGTTTTACTAAGTACAATAAGGTACTAAAACAAACTACTTAAATAGATACATAAATACATACATCTAAATATACAAACAAGAAAACAATACAGCTTTAACAAGGCAGCACCTGTATCAAAGTTGACAATCTACAATCGATAATGCTAGTAGATAATGAATTAATGTATGGGAATGACACATCTGAAAGATAAGTCACGTGGCCAGACCATACAAATAGAAGCCGTTAACGTTTGTGACTTGGCTAGGAGGGAGCGGGAATTATTTGTAAAAGTACTACCATTTTCCCGCGACTTAGCTCCCGTGGCATTTTCCACTGGAAACGTAAATATTCAGGATGTGACACTAAGCGACAGTGTAGCTATCTATCGGTAAAAGAATCTGAATTCAGAATCGTATAGCTCGGTCAAGATTACTGAGCACTCGAAATATCAGACGACCCCATAGGGTTGCCAGATGGTCGGGAATCGCCTGGATTCTCCCGAAATTTTAAATGACCTCCAGACTCCCGACAAAACTCAAAATCTCAAGCCAAAAAAAATCTTAGAAAGTTCTTTCTTTCAGATTATTTGTGTTATCAATTCCTGTAAGCATTACTGTGAAAAGATGTTAAGTGTGCTAAATAATTTGTATACCAAAGAGATAAATTGTATGGGTTTCGATATAATAAATGAAAACTTAGTCAGTAAATAGACTGAACTTTGAAGTAAATTGTTGAATTTAAAATCGTACCATAAATTGGTGGACTGAGTAAAGTTTAAAGACAAATACATGTGGCAACCTAAAAATTTAGTGTAATTAAAATAGTTATGTTTCATCAATATTTAGCCTCATAATTTCAGCCGAAAGACGTGCATTGCTGGATATAGGCCTGAAGGCCCAAGCGTACTGTGCGTTTTGCATCCACTAATATTTAGCCTACTAATTTATAAAAGTAATTTCTGATTTATCATTTTTATTTTTAATATTTTTTTCACCCGACAAAAACCTCAGAAGCCCGACATTTCCCCCATCCCCGCGGCGCCCGCATTCGCCTTGTGAGCCAATAACGAGAGACGAACGTAAGAGTGACATTGACATTTCAGGTGCTCAGTTATCTTGACCGAGCCATATCAGTAGTTTTCAAAGATTAGCAACACCAACATACAAGAAATCAACATCTCTTAATATTATTAGCTTACATCTTTTGATTTCACAAACGTTATTTTGAACTCCATCAGCCTTGCAAGCTGTTATGCGCGTTACTCTAAATAATATCAAAGCTCGTCATGTTACCACTACCCACGAGATTCTTGCACACTTTAATGTTATAATCAATTCACTACAAACCAACAGACACAAGACAATCATAACATAATAATTATATGAAGCCTATATTCCCCGAAGGGGTCTTTTAGCGGAGAAAAAAAAAATATATATATAAAATATTTATAAAATAAAATATGTAATTATTTTAAATAAACATTTATTTGTTTTTGTATTTTTTTTTCATTACGTTTCACCAGTTTAAGTTCCATGTATTAGAGCGCGAGCCTATTGACATCAACCGGGCCCGAGTCCAAAATCCGGCTGCTACTGAGAAATGTTAAATGGAAAAAGCCAATAACACTTCGCTCTATCCGGTATCAAACCCAGGACCTCAAACAAGAAAGGAAATCAAAAATTATACAGATAATAGCGGCACCAAGCCACCACTTACGAACTAATGTCATGACGTCACACAAATCCTGCATCGAGCAAACAAAGTTTTCGGCGCGATTCGTAATCCGAACGTATACGACAGTCCGACATCAACCGTTGGGCAGTTGCCCGGACCAGACATAACAACCGTCTAGTCGGAGGACCCTCCCTTTTCTATGGGGGTTTGTGGGACTTTACACCCTGTTCCGCTTCCTCCAAATGTACATAAATATTGGCATAAATTGGGCAGTTGACTAACTTACAAAAAAGATTCCAAACGTGACTCCCAGCACCTGTAGCAAAGTTGTCAATCTACAATCGATAACGCTAGTAGAAAACGAATCAATGTATAATAATGACACATCTGAACGTTAAGTCACGTGGTCAGACCATACAAAAAGAAGGCGTTAACGATTATAGAAAGAGATTCTATACGAAACGTTTGTAACTTGGCTAAGGGGGCTGTATGAACTAGATTAGAGTAGGTCCCAGTACAGTATTTCAGGAGCAAAATTATCCATAATAATTCCAACATCGAATTTCAAAAGCTACACTTCAACATAATATTATCTGAATTTGCACAATAATGGTTTCATCACGACGAAGTTGTTTGGAGTCAATGACTTATGCTAAAATAATAATTGGTCTTCCAAAGGTCGTTAGCACGAGTGATGTAATTAATTTGTGCGAAACAACAGGAGATCAAACTTATGGCGCATTTACATTAAGTCGGTTAGACCGTATTCGGCTGCAGGCCGTATTCGGTCACCGACTAATATAAACAGGTATTCGTTTGGCCGTATTCGGTTTGGCCGTATTCGGTCGAGCCCGTTGTCGGTGTCGAGTGCGCCGTGCCCCGCCCGTCGCCCGCCGCCCGCAGCCCGCAGCTCAGTTCGAAGAGCACGAGCCAGTCCGCCGCACGCGCACGATTGTGCATAAAATGGCCTCTCGAAAATTAAGTGACTCATACAATCGCCGCATCAATCAAGTCGCCGAATTCGGTTAACCGACCAATGTAAACAACTCAATTTAGGTGAGCGTTTCAGTTAAACCGAATGCGGCCGCCGCCTTCGGTGACCGACTTCAAACCGACCTAATGTAAATGAGCCATTATTTACGTCAGTATCAAGAAGTATTTTCGTTTAGCTTTTCAAATTCAAAATATTAATCCAAACGAATATTATAAATGCGAAGGTCACTGTCTGTCTGTGTGTTACATTTTCGTCTTAAGGTTAAACTAGTCTATCATTTTTCCATACAAACGTAGTCTAGCGATTACTCCACTGTTTCACGTTGTACGTTCAAAATAAAAAAAAATATCAATTGGTCTCATCATTATCTAGCCCTGTATGGAAACAAAAAAGTAAAAAAATACAATATTTGAAAGTAATGAGCGTCAAAAGTTTCATATTTCAACACTAATTTTAACGCATCATTGGTCGGAAATAAATACCATAAGAGGAAGAAAAATTACAAAACGGCCTCCATACAGGGAGAGATTAGTAATTCAACAACGCAAATAATTTTATTTTGAAAATTGACATTTAGTAGTTTTTTCATGATATCTAGACTCCCAAAGGTCTGTTTATAAAATTTCGCGCGCTCGTTTTCGTCCTAAATCATCATCCATTACGATACAAATTTGTAAAAGTGCTAATTCGTACGCGAACTAGCTTCTTACTTCTCATCACAGCATCTATCTCTTACGCACGTGAACAGATTTAGAGCACAGGGGTAGACCATATGCTGGATTAGGACAAAGGATACTTTTTGTTCCCTTGGGATAGTGCTCGACTTTTACGCGGACGAAGCTAGTACAGCTAGTGTATCACATAAAAGCTTTAAGGACACTATGAAACGTCAGAAGTTACGTATTTATGCTTAAACAATGATTTGCGGTTTAACAATACCTTCAATGTTCACAAAGCTATTTATATCTCAAATAAAAAACATAATCAGTGTGCGTGTGCTTGGAACTCGGCACTGACCTATACCACGTTCTCTTCAACCTGTATAAATCAGGAAATAAATCATTACATGCGAGACATAATTTATATTGTAATATTGTTCCTCATTCTAATTATAACGTTTATAAACATACACATAATAAGCCTATAAAGATCTCACTACTGGGAGTCAGACGTCTTCTCTTTGAAAGTAATCCACCACGCAGCCCCAGTGCTGCTTGGTGTATTGTATCATAATCTTCCTCCACCTCATTACTGATAGTCGTGTAACCTCATTGGGACCTGTCCTTGGCGTTGAGAATGGCATATATATGGCTTAGATTTTTTGCTTCCTGGATAAGTTTTCCTTCACCGTCTGTAGAGCAGTGTCCCTGTCCTTGACATGTATTTTATATGGCTTCGAATATTTGCTTACTGGGCAAGTTTTCTTTTACCGTCACGACACTGCTCTAAAACCGGTGTCGAAACAAATTGACACCAAATAATGAACCAAGAACTGCATATATCCGAGCCTAAAGACAAACCTCCTCCTTCGGCTTTTAATCTATGTCTGTCCTTGGCATTGAGAATGTCAATGGCTTCGAATTTCTTCTCCCTGGAATAGTTTTCCGTCACCGTCTTAACAGCATTGGTGATTGAATTGCACCAAATAACGAACTCGCGACCGAAACCTCAATATTTCCGTGCCATCACTGCTTCTCCTACTTCTAATTATAAAGGTGCGCTCAAATGACGACACGTTAATCGGGAGGCGCGAAGTGTAGAACTAACAAGGTAAATGGATGGAAGCAGGGATCAACAGGCTCACGCAGATGGGTCGTGTCGTAACGAGCTTTACTTATTAGTGCTAGTTTAACTTGTTGTTTTGCTATGTTATTTTCTGCTTAGGGATGTGAAATGTGTGTGTTGGTGTTTGCTTGAGTAATTAATTGGGATTTAGTTACGGCTTCCTTCAGTCGCTCAATGTTAAACGACTCTTCATCATTATTATGAGCTTCATTTTGTTTGATCTGTAGCTTGATAGAGTATCATGTATTAGCAATTGCTCCAACCCCTTGATCTTCAATTTGAACAAGATCATCTGGATCTTTTGCTGCTTCCAATCATCAACTCCCTGCTCTTGTACTATGTCACTTGGTCTTAGCGGAATACGTTTTTCATGGTTTTCGCATTTGTAAATTCTGGGTAAAAGGAGTTGTAGCCGCTGAAAAGTATTCTCTGGTTTTTGAAAGAAAGGTGAAGATATTTGCCTTTTGATTTTCAGAACCTGCTAACAATAGCTAAAACTTCAAATGATGTATTAAATTAATTTTATTTAAGAATCGAGTTGTTTCTTAATCTCATGATTACGCAGTAAGCAACATCATATCGGTCTCAATTTTCTTTTATCAGCCGTTGTATTATCTCTTATTTGATTCAGCTGTTTTAATAAATTTTCAAATAAAAAATAACGATGTATTGTTTTTTCTAAAAACCTGTCCTTTCTTCCTCGATGTTTTTATGAAAAACTTTAATAAATATATTTTTAACACCGTTTTATTTTCCACCCCAATTGTAAAATCGACATCCAGTTGACTGTTAATAATAATAACGTAGTATAATTATTAACCGTGTTTGCTTGTTTATGGCATCATGATAATATTTGGGGACTCCCCGAGACCCCGACTGAACTCTCAACTCCATTTCAGGCATAGTTCTAACTAAATTAATGGGACTGTCCCAAACATGGTCTGGATATGTTTATGTTTCGGGACTGCCCCACAATAAATATAGATACGTTGTGTTTGGCGGGCCCATTTTCTAACTCTATATAAATCAATTCATGATATGATTCAGTAGGTACTTAAAGAGAATTACAAAAAAAAAAACAATGCAATGAAACAATTACTTCGCCAGTACTTCTTAGAAATACTACTTCAAAACCGCAGTTAATTTACAGATCTAAGTATTCATTCTTTTACAACTAAAAACACTTAACTTTATACATTAAAGATGAAAAGATTTTCCAGCTAATTTTTAAAATGAGCTACTGTTTTTTTTAAAGTACGTTATTATATGGAGTTTTATTTATTTACTTACCTCTTTATTGTTAACCAATATATCTTAGGTATTATAACCCACCATTGAGCACCAATCAATCATCAAGCGATCAACCTCCTTATAAATAAACTTGTTACACACAGTAACAAAAACAGAACCAACAAAAGATAATCTGTGGCGCTAACTATCCACAGACTATACACTAATACCTCGTGATACAGTCGACGAGCGATTTCGCAGTTAACGGTCCGCAGTCTGACCGTTAAACTGGTTCCGTACTACTACACCATTTGTACCTGAGATTCAAACATCGAACCCCTAAGGGGAGACTTTGAGCTTCCGTGTACAGTAGGCCACAATTCTATTATGATATTAGGTACCTCTCAACTTAACGGTTTTTTCAAGGTTTTTGCGGTATACTAACCTTAATGATCGAACCGCGGTCGTTGAGATGTGCCCTTATTTATTTTGTTATTGTAACTGTTGTCTATTGTTGCGATGTACCGTTATTCTAGGTCGTCAATAATTAGATGTTATCAACATATTATTTGCTATTTTTTTGTACCCTTTCACTTGGCGAAAACCGTATAGACAGTGTTCTGTTTGTACCTGTATTGAACTTAAGCCTCAAGTGGGGTAGTACGGTCCCTGGTGAGCCCTGGTCTACATGTACTTTCTATTCTTCAAAGTCTTTGCCCACTTTAGGTGGGGTTGACTTTTCTTATTTCAAGGCGCCAAGCCGGCGGACCCAGGTACCTGTACGATAGTTATTTTACCACAAGTGTCAAGTAATGTGCTTGGCTCTTGAAAATTGATTCAACCAACCACTGCAGTTAACGCACGTTCGACAATTTTTCAAATTAATGTAGCGATTATTTTTCTTCCAAAAACAGGTTTTAAGTAAAGTAAAGAATAATAAATTATACATGGGAATCCGTATACTAACAATTAAATCTTGCTACATACTTAGTAGTAACACAATTATTGGCATCAAATAAAATAGGATCGAGGCGAACATGGTTATATATAGAACCAAGACTCTAGGCAGTTGTTTATACGCTCGTATTAATTAGTTAGTCAATTTACTGGATAATGCTTATTATGAAGGAGCTTGTGCTAGTGAGGTGCTAGTAAACGGTATCAAGGAGGTATTCAAGACAAGGTTGAAATCCATACTACTGTTATGACGAGGTAAAGTTTCTAGGAGGTAGTCTCTGGAAGATCTGCTTCGATTACAAACATTATTTTTATGATACACAGCTACACTCTCACTGAGAGCCATTGGGTACGTTTTATCTCGGAATATAATAGTAGCGGAATAATAAAATATCGGCATAGCACGATTCCTGTAGAATAGGTCAATAGGCCACAGGAGCGAAGGCACATGAAAACCTAGTAGAATATAAATATGTGGATAAAGAGTAGCACAGATACGTAAACTAAAAATTAAATTTAGGTCCGCTTTAGAAATTTTCTTACAGCAAAAACTTTAAAAGCTTCCTTAAGCTAAGTCATGCTAACATACTTTCAAGTTTCAAACACCCTATTTATGAAAGAATGAATAATTGCTTATTGATTTCAGTTTCCTTTAAAATTCGTTCGTTTTTCTACTTGTTGTACAAACTTTATCAAACAAACATGCCACTTATTTTATCTTGTCTATATACCTCCATTACCTATTCATTTACGAAATTATTCTCTTACACACCTATATAAATATTTAAATAAACATAAGTAAGTGAAATAAACAATTTCCATGCCGACTTAACAATGAAATAAAAACAAGATTTATCGTCTGCCTGTCTTGCTGTTAAAGCCGTAAGTCAATTGAGAAGAACGAGTTACTTTACCATACATTGGCACCAGCCTTTGGTCCAGTCTTGGGCCAACCATTTGACAAGCATTTACACCAAGATAGACTGCAACTGAGAGTCTATAGACGAAGGGACTATCTGCGATTTACATTGTCAAAAAATGTACATCCGAAATGCCACTAAAGTAAACCCAAAGACACAAAGATTTTGGACTTTCATCAATCCTTATTATTTACCATGTACGTGGACTAAACAATGGCTAAAATTGGCAGTTGGCTAAATTTGTTCGCTTGATATAACAAATGTTGGTTATCAATGTAATGGTGTTGCAATGCAGCCAATGTTCAACTTGCTATGTTATCATCATCATCGTCATATAAGCTGAAGGACGTCTACTGCTGGACATAGGCCTCCCCCAAGCGCCCCGCATCCAGCGGGTCCCCGCAACCTTTACCAGGTCATCGGTCCACCTAATAGGTGGCCTTCCAACGCAATGTCTTCCGGTTCGCGGTCGCCACTCCAGAACTTTTCTACCCCATCGGCCATCCGTTCTGCGAGCAACCCCCTTTTAACTACTGAGATTTTCTATAGTGGCCACCTTCACCAACTTTACGTTATATAAGACGGCACACTATACCAGGCAACCCCTTACGAGGCGTCTGGGACCATCTGCGTGACCTACACGCCTCCAGAGTACTCGCCCCTGGTATTCAAGAGAAAATGTGAGTCGCATCGTGATTACTCACTACCATTTATCCAGAATGGTACCGGAGCTGTAAAGCCGCTCACAACACGCACCCCAGCACGCCAGCACTAGCGCAAGCACCGGCACCAGCGCACCTTGTTGGTGCTAGCGGATTCAATCCCCGCTAGGGACGCCAGAGAAGCTGGCTACCATTTCTCCAGAATGGTCCCGGAGCTGTTAATCACGCTCACCTCTCGAATACGAATCAACGCATCTACCCAATGCCTACAGCTGGGTTGCCGGAAGATTAATCCAACGGGTAGTCCTCTACTTTCTATCCAGAAAAGTGCCGGAGATGCAGCTCGCTCACAGGAGCTCACTTGCTTGAGGGTTACTCACGAACCCCGCGTCTGACCACTAGGTGGCCCTTTGCCTTAGGCCGGTAACTTCAGACACTTGTTGCGTGCGAGGAATGACGCTCGACCCACATGTAGCCGAGCAGACAACATGCCACTCCTCTGCAACCACCACATTGACCACCGCGAGTCCAAACCCAATGTCAAGTTCTCCAATGGTGGAGGGCCTATCTGACCCCGCGTACCCTTGCCTTCCCGTTGAGCGCCTGCGAGCAATGTGCCCTGCCCGCTACCACTTAAGTTTGGCAATTCTTCGGGCCAATAAGTTGGTTTACCGGATGCGTGAGGCACGATATGGTGCTGTTTTTTTATGAGATTTTCTACTGCGCAGCCGTTGTAGCCAACTTCAGGGTAACCAATAAGTTTGGCGAGAACTATAACACTGGTACTCTTGCGGATTGCCATGTTATGCAAGACATTAAATAAATGAATAATCAAATAAATACTTAGTTGGATAGTTGTTGGACTTTTATTCCTGTTTATTGTAATTCGCTGCCTCTGGGATTTACCGTGAATTTCATTATTATTGCTCTCTTTAATTATAATAATCATTGTGGTCTCTGTGCATTTATAACAATCGGGTAAATAAACTGTACAGTCGTAGTAACTAGAACCACTTAGATAGGAACCTTCTACTAATTAAATAAAATTATAGAAAGAAAGAAAGAAGAAAGAAATATATTTATTTGTCACAAAACGACATACAAACAATACATTTCAAGAACAAGAACCAGTGGTAACAGATTTTGAGAACTAAAACCTTAATGATAAGTAGTTCTTAAATTATGTTAGAAAAGTAAAAATAAAGTCAAAAAAATCTATGCGAGTATAAATAAAAGCAGATGCATGTCGTGGTTGTTTCAAGAAGGCTTCCACTCAGCATAATGCTGTGCCGTGGAGGACCCACAGCTCGGCGCTGATTTCCAGTGGTCGCCTAGGACTATGTGTTTCGTACTTTAAGTGGTTCAAGTTTTAAATAGGTAGATCGGGCAATTAGCATCACCTATCTTATCAGATTAGAACTAGCGAATAACCCGTTCATCGTGGGCGATCAACAATTTACGATAACATACATCCACACAGACACGTACCATTCAGTAGTCCAACAAATCGGTGCTAATGTACGAATAAAATCGACCAAACGATTATTATAACTGTTCATAAACAAACAGTAGTCTAATTTCAATCTCTTAAGAGGAAGCTGACCGTTATTCTTATTGATAACTACACCGGAAGACTAGAAGATAATTTAGTACCTGATCTTCGTAAAGCCTTGAATGTATCTCAGTACTTCCTCTTCCTTCGTAACATTCCAGCTTGATTTCATCCGTACTACGGCAGTGATATACTCAGATAAAACTTGACCTTAACCGATCTGCAGTCTTGTTATCAGTCAACGACAAATATTTAGTGATTGTGGGTAGGGCTGCCCTCTGGTAGTATCTCGAATAATTGTGATAACGGTAAAACAGTGTTAATAAGTATTAAGTAAAAAATATTTTTAAAACAAGCTTTTTAAATTGAAGGGTACTGAATGTAATATTAATTGTCAACACACATACAATAAGACCAAACATGTTGGTGCTGTAGTACAATATTATTTTAATATTTCTAAAGTTTCATATGTACGCCAAGTTTCATAATCAGGAATTGCTTGAAAAATGGGTTCATTGTTGCCGGACACACATACGAAAGGTACTCATAATATAAAAGTACATTTTAGTAGTTGCTAATTTCGTTAAATGTAAACATTAACATTTTCACTGCAGTGTCAAAAGTTAGAAAGAGACCATTAAAAAGTCAGTATTATCTACTACATGTTGAGAGTTGTAATACTACTTTACAGAAAAAAGTGTTATTAGTATGGGCCCAATATTATATAATAAAACACCTAACATAATTTAAAATGACAAAATTACACAATGAGAAACTTTAAAAAGAAACTGACAGTATTATTAATTACAAAATGCTACTATTCTGTAAATTAATTTCTAAATGACACTGACATATTATTTTGTACTCAATAACTTGCTATTATCTAATAATGACATTGTTTCAATTTATTATTTCCATTCCTATTATATTGTACTTAGACAATTCAATTAATATTTGTCATATTGTTATTTAAATGCACCACGCCGACTATTATTATATAAAAAAATATCTAACAATAATATCATTGCATCTGATCAAATAATATTTGCATGCCTAATATAAGGTAGATTGTACAAGGATCACCCATATTTTAACTGTCACATCTTATTTACTGTACCTTCAATCTATGCAAATAAACGTTTACTTTACTTATTTCCCAAAAGTAACAGTCACAAAATTTTCAGCTTTTCAGTTTATTTTAATCTGCGCTTGTTGCTAAATATAGAATGAATCAATTCTGATTCTTAGTAAACAAGTAACTATTGTTGGAAGCAGTTCAGAATAAAAATAAACCACCCCTTTTAAAACTCTTCCGCGACCTACCAACTTCATAATTGAACACGTTCACCATAAATCGCTTTAACCATTTAAAATTTTATTAACCTTACCCTTTAAAACTGGTTGGATCATGCGGCTTTTAATTTTATGTATCTCTCTTAACTCGGTGTGGTACAGCCCTAGATAAACTGTGTTAAGTAGAACCGGGCACCTTTCATGTCCAGTATCAGTATGAGGGACAACTTACTGATAACAATGATTTTACGCACTTGTGCGATTATTACCTCTATTAGATTTTATACGTTCAAAACACGCTATTTATTACAAGAAGTAACGTATATGGTTGTCAATTTAACTAATTAAACAGATTTCAAAATGATAGATACGCCTCTTTCACGGCGCGTTTCAACAACATTATCTCAATTCGTTCTTGATCGCTCGAGTGATGTCTAACAGACAATGTTCCGCAATTAGCAGCGGTTGCAAATTATAAAATGAGCTTGACAGAACCCCAAGTGTTAAGCGATTGTGTCATAACAATGACAATTTATTGAAAAGCGACCACCCTTTGTCCCGGCGCCCCGGACCCGTTTACACCCAAATAAAAATCAACAAGCTCTGCAACAAAACGCATTATCAAAGAACAGGCGCTTTGCGGAAGACTGCCGTTATTATCTCGATGGAGAAGCCACTCATTACTGTCATCTCGCTTCCCCGCGGGACGGCGCTGTTCGACAGCAAAGGATAGCTGCATGTCGTCGTGATCAATGGATGCAAAAAGGTGTAGTGACGTCGACAGGATGCTCGGGCGCAGCTGGCTGGAACTTTTGTGTTTTTGTTCTTTTTCTTTTTCCACAGACAAAAAGAGGTTCGTTTCGCGCGGTTTAGCTTCGAACAGCCAGCGCCTGTTTCCGTAATGGGAACGGAAAATGTTAATGAAGCATACGCCTCAGTTGGATGCGTGTTAAATTATGCTCCTCCGTCGAGGACCTGTAATTTGTGGCAATAATCTCTTCGAATACTGGCAATTAATTAAGCTAAATATCAATTTCGCTCGCATCAATAAAGTCATGGATTTCGTCGCGTAATTTACTAATTATTGGAGTAAATCCCCGCAATTAGGTGCTGGCAGGTTTGCCCCGAGGCGATGGTATGACACCCTGACGTTAAAATTGTTTTACAAGGTTAGTCATGAAAGCAATTAAAATCAATCGGGTGAGCTCTCCCTCGTATTTCCTCGTGTCATTAACATATGTTAGATAATGAAAACATTAACGATAGGGACACTCATGCGTTTGATGCCGGGCAGAGAAAAAAAAAATACGATAATAACGACCGCGCATTACTTAATAGGGACTTTTATAACTAAATTAACTGAGATCTAACTGATCATTTATCGTAGATAAAAAATAGTAGTATGGAAAAATCGAGCGGTAGCAAAACGGGTTCAATTAATTTAAACACATCACACATACACAGGTATTAATTAGATATTACTATATTCAATGATATATTATTCAAATAAGCAGATATGTTATGAGCGCGCGCATTGTGAAGACTCGAATAGGTCACAATTGTGACGTTTAGTCTTTAGTTTATGTCGCGCATGGCGAAGAGCGATAGGCTTTGTTGTAACAAAACAAAATAAAAAAATGCCATCGTGTGTATTTGTAATTTATTTATTTATTGATTAAAATAAATATTTTTTAATGTCAGATGAATGAAAAGTGTGTATGTGTGCTGCCGCTGCTGCGTGGAACACTTTTTTCAATTGTTTTGTGAGTGTATAACGTATCTGTTTATTTGAATATCATTGACTATATTTAATTTTTTTCCGGTCTGCTATCCCAATATATCTGTCTATAATTTTCATATTTTTCATCATTTTAGATTCAATCACACGCTACGTGAAATTTCAATCTTACTTTTGCCCATAGAACTTTGCAAATGAGTCTCTTATGACTGAAATTGTATAAGAATTGATAATTTGGAGTTTAGAACGTCTCAATCCCTATTTTAAAACCAAAGTTTGTCGTGCTAAAACACCTACTCAGCTTCAAACTCTTCATTAAGAAGTAGGGGATATAACATTCAAATATCAAAGAACATTCTCATAAAACCATTAACTTTTAACTCTATTATAAGTACTGAGAAGGTATCGTAAAATCATTTTTCCATTCTGGTTTTTAAAAGTTAAGATGTCTAGTGATTGTATCTTCATGCCAAACGTATATATATTGACCCAGATTTGCAGCCTGGTCTTGTGCTGCTATTCAACTTGCTTCAACTTAAAATATGTATTCGTTTGCATACAGTGTCTGTAGCCCGACTTCTGCTGAGATATCGGATCTGATTGCTTAAGTATTTGTTGTTCGATATGCTGTGGCTTTGAATTGATCGGTTTTATTCATGTGAATATTTCTGAGCTCAGATTTAAAAGCTCTGAGTCTTTGATCTTCTGTCTTGCTGGATTATTTATTTTATCCTACGGGTTTCCATTTTTGAAGTCAGCTTAGGTCGATCAGTAAAGGATAATGGTCCGGATAAAAACTTTTGCCAGCATCATCAACTGGAAAATCGGTAAATTTTCTTTTTTATATCTATTTATTTCAGTCTAAGTCGTCCCTCTGCAATAGCCTCCCCTTTCTTCTTTCTATTTCTCCTGGTTTTGGACAAATGTAGGCCAGTACTTTCTATAGGTGACAAGTTCAACCCGTTATCTTCGCCTAGGTCTGCCGCGATGCCGCCGTAATTTTTTTTGGGACCCAGATTCATGAAGACGGATAGATTTTTTTATAAATTTTATCATAGTCCTGCATCAATTTTCAACAATAAAAAACAGTATTTCTAAATAAAACTGCAACACTATTATCTTTACAAAGTGTGATAAAAATTATCTTTCAGATCGGAATTCTGAACGAGTTAATGCAAGTAATAAATAAAAGTTCAAGAGCACGTGACTTTAGATCACTGGTATTTCAAGTTTATCGTTATCAACATTTTTGATAAAAGAAATCCGATATCCTAATTGGATGTTTTATCTTATTATTTATACATTCACACAGTTTTATAAATTCCCAATATTATCCCGCAAGGACCGCGCAAATTTCTGCTAAAATGTATAACATTTCCTGTTATATCCTACGACACTCAGTTTAATAAAATTTAATTTTAAAAAAGTGAAGACGTAATCGGATGAGTTCTTCGAGGGACAACTTCTTACAAACATATTAACTTAAATACAAAAGTATAACCAGTTTTTAATATTAGTGTAGATGGTAGGTAATAACAAAATACTAAGTTTACATTGGTACGGTCTACATTCGTGTTGAAAGCTCATTCAAAGTCAAAATCAAAATCATTTTTTTTATTTCACATAGCCCTACATGTGCACCTATAAAACGTCGACAAAAGGTGCACGGTTCGTGTTGGTCGTTTCCTATGGAGAAGAACCGGCAAGAAACTCCATGGTTACTCTTTCAAAAATGGTTTGGTTTTACAATATTTCCATGTTACAGCATTAGTACTTAGATATGGGGGGACAACGTAGGCCCGACTTATGACAATAAGTCGTAAGAAACTAAAAAAATAAAATAAAAATATTATATATTATATAAAAAAAGTTAACAAATGTTAACTAGCATCTAGAAGGCCTACAATGTTCACACATTCACAAAACAATCGGTAAAAGAATCTTATACAAAGGTAAAAAAAAAAAAAAATAAGTATAACAAGACTGAATTTAACATGTGGCACAAATTTTGTTATCAGTGCTGTAACTATTCTTAGCAAAGGGCTATAAAGATGATTGAAAACCATTGTAAAAAGTCTAATTAAAAGAAGGAAAGAAAAAATGAGAGAAGGAAAGAAAAAATTGCACAGATAATATAATACTAAAATACAGATGTCGCGTTCGGTTCCGTTCCACGGATATGGAACGGAACCGAACGCGATCGATTTACAAAAAAAAACAGTATAATCTGACGAAAAACGCTAGTTACGTCGGCACGGTTTCTTTGTATGGGATGAGGCATCTGTATGCTAGTATCATTTTATCTGTGCTCATAGTACCTAGCTCTATCTGCAAAAGTGTCGTACTTGTTACGACAGTTTTGCCCTTACCATTTTCTTAGTACCTACAGTAGTTACTATGAAAAAAGCAAAAGTCGTCGGTCATCAGCAGAGACCTCTACCAACCTTCCTCGGAAAACCGTAACTCCTACGTGTTTAAAAGCTACATTAACTTAATAAAAGTCTGTTAACTAAACTAAAATGAAAACAGTATAATGACGCAATTCCCTGAAAATTATCCACAAGTTGAACAAGTTTCTAGGAATAACAAATAGCTGAGTGGGAGATTTATTTTACACCTACGCTACGCTTTGACTCGACTAATTGTAAAATGCAAGGTTAACTAATTAATTTTAATTTTCCTGTGAAATGAAAATGCTTTTACTGAATGCGTTAATTTTTGTTTGATATTATTTATTTATTATTTTAAAATGTACAAAAGCGTGGAGTGCTTGTTATAGTACTTTTATTGATAGATATCGGTAAAAGTATCCATTCTGAAAATATCTTAAAAAGCACCCCACGCTTTTTTACAGTTAAATGTAACTGTAAAAAAGCGTGGGGTGCTTTTTAAGATAATACACACATGTAATGACACTATTCTTAATTTAAATTTAAAGAAAATTATTTTGACTGTTTAGAATGGTTTTCTGTTAAAGCGTGTTTTTTTTAGACTATGATTTATTATTATTTTGGATATCTTTTTTTTCATTACCTTTCGAATGTGGGTAGATGCAGGTAAACCCTTAAAGGTATGCATGTAGGTTTTCCTATTTCTCAAATAAGAAGGATTCTTGCTACGGATTAGATTGCGATAGGTTTATGTGAAAACATCTTTGGGCTATGTTTTACTTTTTTCACTTGGAACCGAGACTGTAAACAAACGGATTGAGTATTTGGAGTTAAGAGGCCTTAGCGCGAGTTTTTACTCACGCTAACGTAAACGTTAATTTGTATTGAAATTATCCAATTTCAATGTCCAATTTCATCGTTTACGTTATCACGAGTGAGTACGTTTAAATACTCGGCATAAGCACAAATAACGTGTCAAACCCTACTTTAATGCCAAAAGTTTGACAGATTTTGAAGCTAAAGTAGAGTTTGACAAATACTCAACTTCAAGTTCTCAATTCAAAAATTAGCGGATAGTTTCATTCTATAAGCGATGGCGATGGTTGAAATAACAAAATTTCAGGGAATAGATCACGTGGCCTTTCGATAGCGTTTGGCAATCACATATATTTTTGACTTTTTGTAATGATTCGCTATCGCGACGCTTTCGTTGATAATATGTCACTTGTCCAAAGTCGTCATCATCATCATATCAGCAGAAAGACTTCCACTGCTGGACATAGGCCTCCCCCAAGCGTCGCCATATTGATCGGTCCCGTGCGTCTCGCATCCAACGGATCCCCGCAACCTTCACCTTGTCCAGAGTATCTAGTATATTCTTTGCCTTTGTTTATCTACCTGCTCTGCCATACTTGTACCTACCTTACGGTAGGTCCGACCGTCAGTACGCTGGGCCGACGCGCAGGCTTGCTTCGACCTTGGGCTTGCATCGTTATGCGCATAATGAAATCAATTTATTATAACTAGTACCTACTTGCCTAGAGTTCTACGCAGTCTGTGTTCCATTCTGTCTGATCAGTCAGCCACAATAGGTCCAGACAAATATGTCTTATTTGTTCATGATCATGTTTTCACCCGACTTCAAGATAATAATACTAGTATGTCTGATCCTAATGACAATATCAAGGAGATATTTAGATCCATAAAAGGTGATTAGGTACTTCTGTGTAAATTCATAGAATATGCAGTCATCACCATGACTGTTGGTGACAGGAGGTGCTAAGAATGCTAGCAAGTTGGATAAGTAGGTAAACTTGATGCCAATACCTTTTCCTAATAATTTTCCTGCCTGCAACCGCAACTGAATAAACTCTACAGCAGCCAGTTCATAAATGGCTATCCATCATGGGTTGAGCATTTTCTTTCATTTGGGTTTTTAGCAAAACCCGAAACGTTTCGAGTATTTTTTTCTAGAAAAACTTTTACAAAAATATGTGGGGGCACGGTAATGCCGCCGCCAAGACAAGCCAAGCAAAGCACAGGCAACCTACCTTTTCTCGAAGCGCTTCGTCGTTTTTCTGAACCCTAATAACTTGGGTTTGGATTACACCAAATAAACAAAATTCTCGAGATATGATGTCAATAGTCGACTTATTAAACATATATAGTTTCAATTGCATAGCTCTTATACGTTAGATTTTATTGATAACTAAAAAACAACGATTTCGTCACTGACTGACTCGCTCACTAATTCACTCACTGATGATCATGAAAATTCATAGGATACTTCCTGAAGTCCTATATAACTGAAATGTGATATGCAAGCTAGTATTAGTACACGAACAACAAAAAAAATCGGTAACGAAACGGCCAAGCCACTTATTTTGACTAAGGTTAAAAGTCTGTAAAGTTAGGGCTTGTAAGGTTAGGGCGTGTAGAGTTAGAAGCTGGGCTCTACGTGAAATCTGATAACTTTTTGACAGTGCGCCCCATATGGTATCGTCTTGGCAAAATTTTACATGAAAATGATTTTGGTGGACTGTTTTTATTTTTTGACCCCTTTTCATCCTTGAGATTTACTACCAAAATACTTCAGTCCTTAATATACACCTTATATTGGTGAACAAGATCTCCTTATGTCAAAGTTTGAAGTGGGTAGATAAAGATCAAACGCCAATCTATTGTTGGGATCCTGGCGATCTACTCTATCTCCTTATGTTGCTGTATTTGGTTATTTGCATTGAATGAAACCTTATATTCCTTTAGCATAAACTATTTTCTGCCCAATTTATGTTATTTTTCACATTCGTAGACATCAGATGATGATAATCTTAAATATATCTTATCGGACCAATCTCTAAACCGTTTTCGCTAATACAGCATTTATCACAATCATAAAGTTTGCATAGCAGCTTGAACACTGATCTTATCTCCAGATTATTATTTTGCATATTTCTCTTTTGACATCATGAAATTTTTCTCTCAAGTAAAACACACTTTTTAACTTTTAATGTACTGTCTTTCTTGTCTAAGTAGCTAAAAGCCTCCACAATGTCTTAAGTTTCAAAGAGACCCATTTCTGTAATGTGATACCTATCGTTTTTATCTGAAACTTTCTATTAATTTCAGCCACATTTTCAGGTTTAATTACAGATTTATTTAAGGGAATAGGTTTAGAATGTCAACCCCTCTGGAAAATCGTCTTTCCGAGACGGAAAAGTAATTCATTTAGGACAATTCCTGTCGAGCCCTAGGTGTTTTATCGATCTCAGTGGGTTTAGTTAACGTGAGCAGTAAAATGTAACGCAGTACCGAATGACGTCAGTTCTATTTTCATTCTGCGGAAAATCTACCAGTTCCAGGAAAGATGTTTGATTTATTAAGGCTGCTATTTATTAATCAGTTAAAAGGTACACCAGTATTGTGTCAGTAGATGTTTACGTCTATTAATCTAGACTAGACACAGTGTAATGGGATAGCACAATAAAGTGTTTTTTCCAGTGTCGCTAGGTACCTACGTCAATAGGCCACGTGCCGGGGACACGTGCCGTGTCCACGTGGTCACCGGCGTGATGATATACCTACATATACAGGTGGATATGTTGTGACTAACACGAACGTTTGGATCAACCGATGCACGGTGTATTCATAATAGTCAGTAGTTCAGTAGATACCTCAACATGTCTAGTGCACGGGCACCTGACCTACTGAGCTATTGTATTATAAAACTTGTAGAGTACCTAGAATATAATCAATTTATATTCGGAAATATATAACGATGTACTTGGTTTGTCACTTTACATAAATTAAAGTCGTGTAGGTAATTACTTACCTAGATAACCATCCTTTTTGTAACACTTGGGTATCTTCGAAAAACTGTAACCAATAGAAATGTACATTACTTATACACACACAGATAATAAATTCAGGCCCGTGGTCTAATGACCCTCCTAATGTAATGGCTTGCCAGTCTTTATTGGTTAATAATTCTAACACTATCGTATCACCATTATAGTATATAAGCGTAAACATTTCAAAACCATAACATAAGAGGCAATTTACAACTTTACCAGTAGAACTGCTCATGCTCATGTGGAAATTATAGGTATATAATATCACTTAAGAGCTGGTTTAACCCGGAATGATCCACACAGGCGGCATGCCTGTGTGGATCATTCCGGGCAAGAACTATCACACAATTTATTTTTTGTAACGTACGATTGAGAACAAATTATGCGCAGGACTCAATCACCTTCAGACCACGATCGATCCTTATTAATTGACCTGTGCGGGCTGGCTTCAGACCAGGTAAGGCATGGTGTGGTCAAATCCTGCGACTGTCGTAAAATAAAGTTAGTGACTATGAAGCTCGAAAGAACATTGGCGTCGTCAAATTGGAGTTATCAGCGGCATACGATACGGTCGGTGTTATTAAAAGTGAATTAGCAAAACTATTAAGCAAGACTGATGACGAACATGTTATTCCGGTATTGGGGAGATGCAACGTAATAAACATTACGAAGGAATTATAAACTCTGAAAAAGAAAATGGACACTTCACATGAATGGTCTACCCCAGGGAAGTATTCTGAGGCCCATTCTCTTCGACATCATGTTGAACACGACACAACAAGACGTTTCTTTACACTAAAGACTGCGCCCTGGCTGCAGCAATCAGTTGATATTTTTCACTATACATATTATATGGGTGAAAAAGCAGCAATTCCCGTCTTACATAGCATATACAGCTTTCGCCATGCAAAGAACTAAATAAATCTTTATTGTATTAATTCGAAAGTCTATGAATTTGTTGTTTGATATGTCATCTCTTTTAATGTTTAGTCTATTTCATCCGATGTTTACGAAACTTGAGACTAATTGTTTTGAAAAGATAATAGAAAAATACTTACATGTTGACTTACGTGGGTCTGAAGCGTATTATTTTACAAAAACTATAATTATTATTTCTTTTGTTAACCGTTGCCTTAGGGTATAGTAGGTAAAGAAAGATGGATCTTGTTTATAAGATTAGTTGTACCTAATTACCGATGTCTTTATTTACAAGCACTAATAGTGAGCATAAAACTACTGTTGGAAATTAAGGAAAGAGCACTATTTATTTATTCGGGAAGCAAAAAAATCGCTCAATTAATAATTTTCTTTTTCCTAGTCTGGAAAAATTTTGTAAACTAAACTTTACTGCTGTTATTAATGTGAGCCGTAAATTAACCTTTAAGTTCGACTTGACTTAAATATCAACAATAATATTTATCTCACCTTATGGTTATTTATTCAAATAGGTTTTACCTACGAACAACAGCTAGGAATGGGTACCAGTGGGTAATACTAGCGCCTAGATGTATCTATGCTAAACGAGTATTCAATAATCTATTGGGCACCTGCATTATTCATCGAGTTAGGTGCCATTATGTTTAACATAAGTCTGAAATTCAATAGAGTGCGCACACGCATGTGCCGGGGTGGGAAGCTCGCGCACGAGGCGAAAGCTCAGTGCATGCTCGAGTGTGAATTGCCTACATGAATGTTGTCGTATTGCATTGCATTTAATGTGCAAGCAGAAACGAGCTTACGGTCACACGGTTAGGCGCGCCTAATGAGAAAGTTTATCGAGCGTTTATTGCGTAGCAGCGGGAAGCTTCGCCGCGTCGCCCGAGGCAAGAGGCGCTCCCGCCGCCCGCAGGTGTGCCGCCGCCCCGCGCCGCGCCGCCCCTCGCCTCCGTCGCCCCGCGCACGACACAGCTTTCTTTCGTCCGCGAGCGCCGCCAGTCGACTGTCAACCACGGAAGCGAGCGGTCGCCTCGTAAACGCTCAATCCGCAAAACGCCGCGCCAACTGTAAACACGACGCACTATCTGAGCAGTGCTTCCGTTCGCGACTTAACCTGAATTCAGCGAAACATTTCACGTCTAGTGTCGTGTTGTGCCAAACCTGTGGATGTTTTGATACTCTTATGGATCGTGAAACGTAACTGAACTTCCAATACATGTAAATGTCACAAGTGTCGCGTATGTAGCGGTGTGGTGTCGGCCGGCGAGTGCCGTTGATCAGATCGTGCAAAGAAATTGTGGGCATTGTGGTATTGTGCGAAACGGGTTCTATCTTATGGACGAGGTAGCAAAAGCTACCGAATCTCCATACGGCTACTGGTGTCAGAGGCCGGCTTTCATCGCGCCTATGATCGCTATCGTGCCGGCATCATCAAATAAGCTGTTTGACGTAAATGGTCGCCGCAAACGGTGTCGCATTACAATGTTCACGTAATGTCAACAAGCTATAAAATATTTATACACAGCTTTAATGCGAACTCTATCTAGGTATCTATCGCTAATGTAACACATTTCAATACCTTGTAAATGTTATCTTTGAACGTGTAATCATGCCGCAAACGTTTTATCTGAGCAACGAAAAGCTTGGTACACTTGTTGAAGAATAATCAACATTTTCAAGGTCTCCGTAATCTTATTTACCAAAACAAAATTGTTTACTAACATGAAGTCTACATTCATTTGGGATGTCAAGAATACCGGGCATAGAACATCTAGTGAACACAAGAAGCTTCTCTAAATTAATTTTGACAAGATCTTCACGAATTCACCTGAAATTCCGAGCTGTATCCAGAGTAAACCTCCGTGGAATCCGTGCTGTAAGCCGAGCTTGTCAATGCTATCAATTAATGCCATCGAGGTAGTGCCCTAGTTAGACAAAAGGCGGCAAACAAGCTATTACGCTGGCATAGAGGGGCGATTTGGAACGCTGTTATTGGCTCCACTAAATACCAATACGGAATACACTAGTATAATCAATCTGTTTGGGATTATGGAGATTAAGACACGGCCATTTGCAGCAATAACTAAAAGCTCTGTTTGGATAGACGATATAAACAAAATACTGCGGTCTTGTATATTTATCTAAATACAACTAAACTTTTGAAGGCTTATTGATAAATTCCTGGATCATTATTTTGATGTAGGTGGGTTCTTTCTTACTTCTTATGTGTTGTTTTTATAATACTGCCTTCCCCCCGCATTTTATTTGCATGAAAGAGATTCCCTCAGAAACAAGATTCGCTCGGATTTGCCTGGCAGAAAAAGCATCCAATAATCACTCATTCATTCATTTTTCAAATTGTTTTTTTTTCCGTAACTGGATCAGTGAGGGACCAGAGATAAGCTTTTGCAAACATACAAGAACATTACCGGCAATACCTCTTTATTATTATGTTGTTAAAGCAAATTATGGTATTAACCAAAGTTTGCCTACACTTCCAGAATTGCCGAATCGGCCGTATTCAGATATTTTGTAGTGAGATCTGCCAGATAAAATGTTTTCAAAGCTCAATCTAAACTAACAAAATAGTAAATTAGTGATTATAAAGACATGATTCAGATCAAGAACATCAATTGATCTAATTCCGTAATGAGTTAAAGATTTCCGTTATTACTTAATTCCCTGAGGGATTATACTAGTAGACTGAAGGACTACAGGCTTTAAGGACCCTATTAAGTTCAAATTTATTGTTCTACGATACGCAATTCTAATTTGTACTTTGCCTATAAATCGCTTCATAAAACGCATATCTGTTATCCTTCTCCGTAGTTCGCCAATTACTCGTGAAGAATTGAAGAATGTAAACCATAAATATATTGTTGTGGGACCTATAAAAGAACGTAAGCACTGAAGACGTCTTTAAACTCTGCTAATATATTTAAAGCAAGATTGAAGACGTCAAATAAGTAAGAAACATTTCATTTCATCAAGTGTAATTGTATTATCAAGAATTTCCACCGCTTGTTCTCTTAATTTTAAGCAAAATGCTTTCTGAAAGTTTGCGGACGCTTTGCCCCTATATTTTCTTTTAACATCTGTTTAGTTCATAACCTGTGGTACATTCATAATGCAATTCATTAGGGCTTTGTGTGTTCATTAGCGAGTTTGCGGTCTGTTGCTGCAGGTTGCACTCAAACTTCAACCTTTGTGGTCCTTAAACTTTACCTAACATAGCCATTCTCGACTCTCAAGTTAATCTTCTACTTAGCCAGCTTTAATAGTACAAACCACAGCGAGTTTAGAGTTTAATTTTCCCCGTTTAACTTAAATGACGTTTCTCGAAAAATAAATATAAATGAAATATTTTAGAATTCGAAATAAAATTCGAATTCTAAAATAAATATAATAGAAACCATTAGAATTTGCATAACTCGATTCAAGATCATAAAATCATAATATATTAAATAACTGACGTTGTCTGTGATGATATTGCCGGAAAACATTGATTGTTTTTTGTAAAAAGCCGCTCGAATTTACGTCAGGGATTTCATCGATTAGATGATGCGATAAGAGACTTTTGTATTCGCTTTTACGATACGTGGATAAATAGAGGTGAATGCAATAAAATTGATATTGCTGTGTAACCTGTAACAGTTTCGTGATTTTTGGAACATTATCCGTGTCTGTGATCTTGAAATGAATAGGTAGCTATAACAATAGGCATGATTGCGTATGATTGTTTAAATGAGTGCCGCGGAGCGTGGTAGGCCCGACCCGAGTGAAAGGCTTACTTTCTCCAGCCCTCAGGCCCTCTTGTACGATGTGGCTCTATTGCAAAATTTCACACTCTCCTAACACCGATAGCTATCAATTACATTGATAAATAGCTTTAGAAACCTTATCTCTTGCGCTTTCCTTTACCTTTCAGTAAGGAGTTGTTATGCTTTAATTACTGCTACGGATTAGGGGGTTCTGGATCTACCATCTGGTGAATTATATCTATGCCTTCTTTGTTTATCAATTGAATGGATTCGTAAGATTAGCATTAATTTTACAAATATGTATTCCTTTTATTTTGGGAACATAATTTCATGGCAGAATATATTCAAATATAAGCCCCGTCCGATAACAAATGTTCTCATGATTGGCACAAATTAGCCTGAGTGACACGGTCTGGTGCTCGTCCGACATCGAGAGAGTTTTCATTGCTCCTTTCTACCTCACGTATGTGGGTCGTCACGAATCGCTTTGTTAGTCTCCCATTTTGTTTCGATATGATTTCCCGACAATTACCGTGATTTTATGAGGCAGATTATTAGAATGTCTAAATTGCCTATAAATCACATTAAAGGAAACTTTTAATAGCGTTATCGTCTTAACTGCTTCATCTTTCAGTAAGCCAGCTCGAAAGATATTAATAAATTCCAATGATTTAAACTGACGTAAATCATCATTTAGTTCTAAACTCTCATAATCAGATCCAAGCCCCATTGTAATTCTTTTGAACAGCCTTCAACGAGCTCTAATATTGATGGAGTCTATTGGGCAATAAGGAGGGCCGATATAATCGAAATGTTATTTCGCACGGCCCGACGTACGTGAACTTAAAGCTAACTTACGATAGAGCTGTTCACCTAAGTGGAGTTTACGCAAGACGCCTTATGCCTTATGTAAGCAGTTTGTGATGCTTGTGAAACCAACCAGTGTGCTTTCGTTACTCGGGTTACAGAGAACGGGCCATCGGCAAATTGCTAATAATGATTAATGAGGTCGTGATGTTCTTTTGAAATTATCAATCAGTAACAACAAAACAACTACTGACAAACTGTCCAATAAATCATAATTATTTTTCCTTGTCTATTTTTACACCCTGGAATTAACATACCACCAGTAAACAGTTCAAATCAAAGGCCATAAATATATAAAGGAAAGTGTTAGATTATTTATTATTCATTGTATTGAGTTATCGAACTGTCACGATAGCGGTAATCGATACTGATAACTTCACTCGCGATAAGGCAACTCTCACTGAATCGTTTCTTAAACACGGTATCAGTGAAATAATGTCGAATATTATAAGTGTGTTATGGGCACATGGTCACGAACTCAAATAATATATTTGGATAGCACAATGAATCATCTACATAGGCACTAGTAAAAATATTATTAACAGTGCAGTCTGTAGGAGTTGGTAAATAACGTATCATAACTCTATCTAGTACGAGTGGATGCAAGTATACAGCCGTAGTTGGCACAAATTGGGTTCTCGCCAACATTGGTTGCCAACTGCATCGAAGGGGCTGCCCTTTCAAGCGATTGATTTTATCAACGGAACATTTTTGACCTGAAAGTTGATATTTATTGAAAAGCAAATGAATACCATAGCTCAGTAGCACCGGAAATACACAATAAAACTGCATCGGGAATTGGTGATGATGTCCCTGGGCAGAAGCCAAGTAACTCTGCCAAAAGAATTTAACTACAAGAGTTATTGTGAACCGAGTCCATGAAACTAGCGAGCTCATATATTATAGAAGTGCAAACACGCGTGGCATACAGACGAAAGCGCGTCAAGCAAAGCTCACCGTTTAAGCTGTGCTATCAAGTGTTGGACACTTGTATTAGACCTTATTAAATGTCTGTCCTATTGGGCGACCGCCAGAAAACATTGCCAAAATATTTACAGCGTTGTCGCCATTTGCTAACGCTAGAACTTTGGATAGAAGCTTCAGTTTATATTGAACTGAATACAAAGAATTCCTTCAGTGCGATCAAAATCATGAGAAATAACTATTGATTCCGAGAATCGGACATGCCATAATATAGTCTGCATTTCTGTGGCTACTTATAATAAAACTGCGCAAAATTCCTGCAGTTTTTATCTTCTGTTAATTTTATCATAATTTGATTTATTGTTATGGCCCATAATTGTTGCACTTAAGGGCTTGATTAATTAGGGTGGATCGTGTTTATGTTATGGTCCTTGAGTACTGATGTGCGCTTCAAATATAATAACGTGGAATCGAGTGAGGTTGTGAGTCAGGTGGGGCAGGTAGCGCGGGGGGGGCGACCTTCCGTCGACAACATCTGTCACGGCAGCTGCCTACCCCACGAGCGCACGTGCGACTACACCTATTATTGAGGTTGTTTTTTTCTCGAAAACTTTGGAAGTGTTACGGAAGATTCCAACACATGTAGCTTGCCTCCCTTTGGTGTTACAATGGCAGTTACTAAAAGAAGCTATCGTATTGAATGATTGCTAGACTAAGGATGATTAGGTATTCATTTAGGTAATCACGTACACAAAAACTTATCACTGTGTATTACCTAACTATATATTTATAGCAAACGATAAGTAATCCTGTGCACTTGTGTATAACCGGCACGTGACTTACATACGCAGAAGACTAACAAAACAGTAGGAAAAGATCGCGAGCACCGATTTTTAATGTTTCCAGCGGCGCACACGTGACGTTTGTTTACCGGCGGACTCAAGGCCACTTGCATTATTGCGACGCTATTCCGTGCACGTAAGCGAATAGCGATGGATAACAAGAAATAAAAAATAGACTACAGCCACTGAAAATCGAGACACAACCCAACTCTACTCACATTTATTAATATTTATAACGCTTTAATGCCGATTCTCCGAAATAGATTCAGATCAGATGAAAATATTTTGCTATATAGACGATACAATCACCACAAGTTGTGGTGTAAACAAACAATAATGAATCATCGATGTACTCGGACTGCAGAATTCACAGGAATTGTGTTTCGAGATGCGAATCGAGTTAACTGTTCAAAGCGGTTTCGTTGGCGGGATAATATGATGGATGATGCAGATTACAGTCCATCTTGCCGAGCAGATAATCTTTAAACTTGCGACACATCGTTGACTTGAAACATAAAAACTATTGAGATTTTAAAACCAAGTATATCATTCTATTTTGAATTTGCATTGAGAACAGTTGGGTCAAGATGACGTCAAGGCTGTTTGAGAACAACGATCAATGCGGCGCGAACACATGAACTACGCAGTTTAAATTAGTTATTAGAAGATAATGGCTCGTATCGTAGGTATGTTGATTAGGCGTTGACTGTAGGTTCAGGGATAAGGAACAATAGCACATCGCTCGCAACTAAAATCGTCCAACGGCATTGCACCTCTCTGACCCGGCAAAGCCGCAATGCAGCGCTCGCCTACACCACACCAAGCTACATTTTATGTTTGTTTACCATCACATGCATAATCGTCGCCATCCCCCAATAAATTTACTTCGCAAAACATCGCCAGTAATAACTTGTTTTAATTGCATTAACGGGTAATAAATTCGACATTATCAAGCAAAACATATTAAATTACATAATAATTTAATACGCTGTTTAAAGTGTCATCTCTAACTATTATGTAAGTGCTATATATGACGCAAATGAAGCTATCGGTTTCCAATTTGAGGAACATATTGGTTTTAGTGTGGGAGACGACATTACAATGTCAAAGGTCACAGCGATGTACTCTATTTATTGAGAGATACATGAAACGCAACCGATAAATTTGTACGGAGCTGTTTTATATCGAAGTATGGATTTACAGGATGCGATTGAATACGTAGTCTCTAACATAATTTGTTGTAAATGTCAAAAGTGTTAAATATACAATGATTAAGATGGTAGCGGATATACGACAGGCGATTTGTATTTGTTGGTAAACTTCGTGTTCGGAATGATTTCGTTTCTAGGAAAGCGAAGTTAGTCCAAACTCGAGTCACGCTTAAATAGCTATAGAGTCTATATTAGACTTGATATCTATTGAACAGCGAAATTCAACACGAATTTCTGTTTTAATAGGACCGGATTACAGACGCCGAACTTGCTGCTGTGATAACTTCTGTGATGTGCGAGCCAGCCCACGGATATTTTTATATGTGATTTACTAGTGCCCAGTACAAACCGAGTACAAAAAAAAACGGATTATAGAGTTATATTTATTAGTGATATTGGAACGATGAAGGAGGAGTGTAAGGCGTGTGCTATGAATGGATACCACCCCATCCATGCGCAGGGGATGACAGATTTTTCTATATCGTCGCTGATGCGGCCAGCAGTGAGTCATGGGGGGCAGGACTCGCGGCACGAAGCAGTGCTGTTGTCGGCCTACCTGTGCAAACGAGGTGACTATCCCTTGTATACGCTTCACGATCTCTACGCCAACAGCGGTGAGTATCGTGCACCACACACTAGTTCGCACATTGTACCTTTTAAGATTAACACTTCCGTCACTAGCACGAAGTTGATATATCATTTGCCACTAAACCTCACC
This sequence comes from Orthosia cruda, assembly GCA_964057195.1. Lineage (NCBI taxonomy): Eukaryota > Metazoa > Arthropoda > Insecta > Lepidoptera > Noctuidae > Orthosia > Orthosia cruda. The sequence goes on from OZ059846.1 coordinate 8,754,285, forward strand.
GTGCATACTAATAACTAACGTTAATTGTGTAATTATGAAATATGTTAATTGTGTTTTTTATAGAAAATAAATCTTCGTAAATTTTTGCCCTCAAAACATTAGGAACTTTAAATGCCATCAATCTTCATCCAACATTTTACCTGTTTGAAGCCACAACTTAAGCAGATAAATACAACAAATTCATCGCACTTAAACGACGTTGAGAAGATTAACGAGATGGAATTGGGATTCCCAAAGAGACATCCTCGGAACTCATTGTATTCCCCGAATGCAGAAGCGCTGACAAATCTGAGGAACTTAAAGGCCAGTTACGTCTTCAATTGTTCCACAAATATCTCTGTTTTTACTTTACAACAACAGCATTTAGTTCCTTATCTGATTAAAACACATCGACACATCTCCGTTAACCATTACGCTAATTCATTTTATCATTTCTATTAATCGAGGCGTAATTAAAAAGTTTTCAAAAATGTATCGGCATTTATCATTTTTATAGCCGAAAATTACTAACATGAGCTGTGAATGCCACCAAACTTCATTGAATTAATGATGTGATTACTCAGTTAGGTATCATCCACTCTTACAGTGTAAATTGATATATTGTAGCGTGCTTGTATGTGTATGCGCATAAGTAGGCAGCACAATTTGCGTCAGTGATGCTATGTTCATAAATCAGTAACTATTGTCCGTCAGTTCGCTTTGTTAAAGATACTGCGCAATGATCATTACACGAAAAGAAAAACATTAAAAAGATCATTTTTCAATGTACGGAACCGAGACTTTAAAAAAACATGGTATTTAATACAACACGCGTTAAAATGCAAGCCAGTGAGTCACTGAACAAATTGTGAGCGCCAGTTATCATATATTTTTTATCCGTGGCTAGGAAGAGATATAAATACGGATTTTTTTTATAATAAATTGTGGGAAAATTCGTTACGGATCAAAGTGCCATAAATTTATTTAATTGATATTACATCCTGATGATTCCAATTTGACTAATATTTATTATAATCATGAAGCAATAAACACTTAAATGGAAATCGTTATCCTTATGCTTTAATATACATTTTATAAGAGCACATTATTAACGTAGTAAGTGTTCTATCATTCGATAGTTTGTGGATATGCCGCAAAAAGTCTCGATATTACGTTGCAGATAAAGTATAAATCAAAATTTGCGGCAACTTGGTTTTTATTAAAAACTTACACGGCACTCGACAAGTTAAATATAACTATTGCCAAGCTGGCGTTTAATATCCGGCATCGCCTACATTCATATCGAACCATTTTTAGATAGCGTTTCTATCAAATCTAGACATTCAACCGTTTGATCATTTTTATTACTTATCGATAAATGTCAATAATATGATTTTTATGCGACTATTCGAATAGCTCGTTACAGGGATTTGAACATGTTATACTGCTATAAATTCGCACTAATAAAGAATACTTAGAATAGTAACCTGATGTGAGGCATTCAATATATCTGTATTTTATAACTACTAATATCTTCAACAAGGCATTTATCATGTTTGCTAACCCAACATTGGATCAGAGGCTTAACGCATCAAGAGAGCTTTGATAAAAACAAAGAAGCCCAGATGACGTCAGAGTTGATCCGATTTTCTCTACTTTCCGCAGTCATGTTTTCATGAAAGCGGCAACTTGGGTGTCTGTAAAGAACGTTCATTAACTGTGAAATATTTAACGATTAGAATTTGCAAATGTGGAAGATAAGCTTAAAGCACTAGCGAGTTCTAGATGCATTTATCTAGTTTATGCCAATGTTATCGCAAATTATACGTCGCCGGCACGATGTGAACCGACCTCGCGCAGATCCGTGAGCGAATCCGGATCTGTTCGACTGTCTCTTGTCACTTCTAGATTTATTCGAGCCATGATACGATGCAGTGATTCAATGACAAACAATATTGTTGTCAGCGCATGTCACTTAGCATCATATAAAAGTGACGGGAGAATGCTCCGTAATAGGAGATTGGCCCAGATATTATGCTTTTAACTCTGTTGGGTAGTAAACTTGTTATAGTAATGTCTTGAGGAAAATTATGAATAAGGTTAGATCTAAAATGGATATAAAGCAATAGTTACAGCATAAAACGTAGATATTTATAGACTTGAAGAATCTTATAATTGATACTTTAAGACTATGGATAATAAGTAATAATCATGATGAATAGAGCCGATTATAGAACCCGATTATACCAAAGATAGTAATCCTTGCAGTTGTACGCGCAGTTGAAGTTTTTGAGATATAAAATGTCACTGCAATAGACCTAACCAAATTAGAAATGAAGGAAGATCACACTGAATGACAGAAATATAAAGCAGATTTGTCAACTTTGACTAGAGGAAAATATGAAACATTTCTGAACTGAATAGTTGGAACCTACACAGAAATATGGCACGAATATTCGACGTTATTAAATACGAAAATAGGATTAGCTGCGGTAGCATCGCTCTCAAATTGCCTAGATTTTATACCTGAAACTTTTTCTAGTGTGAACGCGTTTTATGTGGTTTCAGCACAAAAAGTTTTAACTAACACTGTTATTTTTGTGGTTATCAAGCCCAAGTTTTTTCGTAATAACACGAAACATGTGTTCTACGAATACATATAGTTTATTGTTGAAAAGTATAACAGTTGTAAAATTACTGGGTATCCTACTGTTCTTGGCAGTAACTTAGCAAAATTCTGCTATATATTCATATATTCTGATGTATAGTATCGTGGAGTCTAATAGATCCATTAGAGCAGTCCTTGTACCTGTAAGCGTAATGAATCTTAATAGAATCATGGCTATGGCACGTGCATTTTTCTTCCAGAAGTTTCCATTTCTGTATTTTCATCACGTGTACCCTAAGTTCTAAGCCAAACATTGTCAGGAAAAACATCGATCTTTTCCCTCGAATTAGACTGTCGTCAGGCCATATTAAGTTCATGACAGAAACAAAGCATCCATTGTTAGAATCGTAAAGGCACTTTACTGATGTAATCGATAAGGCAGTTAAATTGGTCTTCAATGTTTACACTGAACTGATGACGTCACGGGTAGTCCCCCAATGCGGTGACTCACAAAAATCTCACTGGCACCACATAATCTCTTCCCGTTTTTTTTTTATCTTCGTCACTCTTCAGTCGACCTTTAACGAGTGAGTGAGACAGTGCGCGACATTATCGTTCTTATTGCTCCAGGAAACGGTCGGGGAATAATCAACTCATTGAATTAATTCACACGAATCTAGAATCATCCGGAAAGTGGATTGTCTCTCTTTGCATTTTATTCATTCATACGCTTTTTTAAATAAAGTCCTTTCATATTGTAATTTAATTTTCGTGCTCGGGATGTTTTGTATTGGTGAGTTGTATTTTGATTTGAAGTTATGAAAATGTTATGCAACTTTAGACAATATAGGTATCTTTTGTTGATTCATCAGCAGTGAATCTTGTATATAAATAAAATAAACACCCTAAGTAAAATTTAAGAAAGTAGTCCGATTAGATAAATATCTTAAACAAAATATTTAATACCACGTAGATTTCAAACATATTATGTAAAACATGAAAACTGTATTCTGGAATTCAAATCTCTCATATCCGATATAAAACTACTCGGAAGATTCAGTAAGTAGATCAATTCTAGCGGAAAAAATATAGTAACTGTATTCCGTGCATGGCGGGCTTTATTCCGCCACTCCAGTTTAGTGCCGCCTCTCGGCGCGATCCAATACTGTTGGTTCACGAATGTTCGAGTTTGTGGGAATAGAAATAACTAGACTCTTCACTTCACTTCGAGAATATTCGCTCTGGATTTTTGTATGCTACATGTTTTCAGTGTCCAAATAATTTTTATATTTTAGAAATAGACTTTCCAGTGGAATTCAAATAAAAACAAACCTCATAAAAAGTAAAAGCTTATTGGCATGTTTTAACATATTAAATACATAAGGGCGTCTTAATTATGAATAAATTAAGTGTTTAATACTTAATAGTTAGGAATTTAGGAAAGGAGTTCATAAAATTCAAACAAACAACTTTTTATAAAATTAACGTTTATTAATAAACTTAAATTAACTAATAAACTTATATTAGATTGTAAACTACAAATAACACATCCGCAACTAAAACTCAATTAAAAGTTTAAAACTGTTCTTACTAAAATAACTTGGTAACACGCAAGAACATTGTGCCCAACACTACGAGAACCGAGAACACAACCCCACGAACAGGGAATGGTGGCCGCGTGATGGGCTATAAAAAGTTAAGTAAAACAATAATCAGTCGAGCGGGGCCCTTTAGCCCTTCGCCCTCTCACTCCAACCGTAAACATTCAACACTCGCTATGCATAAGGCAAAAGCTTTTTATAATTTCAATAAAAAAACCAATGAATATTTAAAACATTCTTGCACTAATAAATACATGTTCTAAAATTAAACCCTACATCGCGCGATGTTCACTTTTTAACCCTATTTTATGTAAAACGTAATTAGGGCCATAATAGGACTTCATCTATTGCCGTCATAAAATTGTATTGCCTGGAATAAACGTATCACAAAACACAATAATTAACTCCTAGGACGTGTTTTTGTACAAAATAATAATTAATTAGTGAAACGTATTTTTGTTGGCAGCTATCGGCGGCATTTATAAGGACACGTTAATGAATTATTTATTTACTGTATTGACTGCGGCGGCTTTTGCAATGCCACGCATTGAATTATAGATATCATAAAACATTATGGCCACTTGTAACTAATAGTAGGCTGATGTTGAACGATATTTAGTAATTTGTCTGTTTGTCGTGTTACGCATTGAGGTCTTATAGGTGTGTCAGACAAAATTGAGCAACAACTGAACATATTTGTGACAAATTAGCTTAAGTTTCAACTGACAGATACCTATAATTAATGCTTTTATCGTTAAAAATACAATAAGCAAGATGTTTTAAGTCAGTCAATAGCAAATTAAGTTGTTCACGAAATAATAGTTCAGCAGAAATAAAAGAGGGAGGGAACAAATGCGGAACTGCTTCTACTAACTGTAACAAAGTAATTTATATTAACAAGGGAAATAAAACACCTGGTAATGGTATAGCTGTATAATTCCATGCAATAGAATACAAACACAGAAAAAAAAACAATCAAACGTGGGTAATATTTAAAGAGTTAATTGGCTAAATGAAAGGCTATCGTTGACTAAGGCGTTGCGCTACAGCCAGACGCGGCCATATACCCGATCATTAGACTTTACGTATGCATGCAGACGGTATCCTATCGAGAATCCATTAGAATCTTAATAACATCGTGCAAATAGACGTGTCTAACACTTTATGTTGCTTGTAAGAAGTTATTATTTGTGTGACATTTTATATGAACGTAGCAGCTAATGTCACGGCTTTTATTCATACTTATATATTTCTGATTGAACAAATACTCGAGCAAATTAAAGGAACTGGCCATTCTAATGTTATCAGACAATAATGTAAAAATCAATGTTGCAGTGATAATCTTTATCGTTATATTTAATGTATTCTCCATAGACTTCTAATAGACTACTTAATACTTCAAATCTCTCTTCTTTATTGCAATTTAATGAAATATCTTAAGCTCGATTACAATCCTCAGCTTCCAATTCAGAATCTATTTACTATTCTAGAGTACCACGAGAAACACTCTTGGAAGCAAACTAAGCTTAGCCTTAAACGTGTCTTTTGAAAACTCCTTCGCAGTAATGGACCTCTTTACATGCAGTACCTCCTCTCTCTTTACATTTATCGGCCCTTCTTTAAGAAAAATCTTGGAACTATAGCGTTCTAAATTTTGTATGATATGAAAATGATGTTCCTGCAGCGTTTACAAAGCCCATGGATGAATTTAATATATTACGTTCGTATATTATGATGGCCACACAATAGAAATTCAATTTCTATGCAGAAAGTTGTTAGACTATAGGCTCAGACGGACTTAAATCCTACTGCTACCACGTTGTAATTTCTGTCGTCATGTGAAATTGAATACGTGCTCCTAATTTTATTACCTGCATTGCATATATGAGACACATGTAATTTAACTTTAGGTTAGTCGGCTTTATTCAGTTGGTTAACAAGTCCGTCTTTTGTTTCAGGTAAGCCGGCCTGCACATGCAGCTTATGCGACAGAATGCCTCGTACCTCGATTTACGGTAAGTTTCACAATAAAACAACAGACAACCTTGACCTTTCTCTCAACCACTTTGGACAGAGGTTGCAAATTACAGGCCAATTTTCATATTTAACGTCACCGGCTCAGTAAGGGAACGTTATGAATATAACCGCATTAACCGTGTTTTCAGCCTTTGTCCAATTGAATCCTCGGTGCAGTAATCAAGTGGGTAGGAGAGTGGGTCAGCGGGTCGTTCCGAGCGGGCGCGCGCCCGCATCGTCCCGACTCCCGCGCCACCCGCCACCGCCGCGCCGCGCTCCCATGCTACATTATTCACAAATATAACTGACTTTAAAACGACCAATAAATATCTCACCCCTATGTTACGCACCACGTAAACACTAAACTCTTTTGTTTAATTCTGAACGATACCACTATACGACGTCTCATTGCCAGCCCACAATACTAAAATGTAAATTCAAATTCGTTCAACGTTTGCAATTCATTTATTTCCCGTTTCCTTATTTGTTTGCGCGTGAGATTATCATAGATTGACGTCAAATAAGCCGCGGTATCTTTAACAAGTGAGTGTTATTTGTGGAGGTTCTCACTTGATTATGCAGTGACCTCTGTTACTTCTGAGCTTTTGAATTTGACAATCGCAGTCATAAATACAATGAAATCGATTGTATCCTTTCACATTTCAATGTAAGCCATAGTTGATTGCGTTTCGTCGGCCTTCAGAATCGGCTTGTATCATGTTTCCCCATACATATCTTAATCATACAGTGCCCTGTATTTAACGTCATTTAATACCAGCCCAATAAATCCGCTCGCTAATTGCTCGGTTAAATGTTGACGGCAATTTAATTTCGTCATTCCGTGCGGCTCTCGTTGGCGCAACCCTCGGCTCGTCGAGAGGAAGTACGCACCGGTTGCTTCCCTCGGTAAACTTAACTCCGTCTTGCTGAGCAGTGCGCGGCATTCGGTTCCATCGGGTGATTAATAAATAATATTAGTTGTTGGCCCGCATCGTGCACATTAATAACTCTAAAAGGAGTGATCGGGGCGGTATTGCGGCAAGCGTCGCTATCGCTAGCTGGCCAAGTACTCCTACACCCAATCTATTATTTCATTTCAACTACTATAATTATAGCGATTCCATTGGTGTCGCAAGCGGCACTTTCTCGATTGATTGTCGATATAATTAGCCGTAGGGAATCTCATCTGTATACTTTGACGAGGCAATCACAGCGTTGCCTTCGCCACCCACGGTACCTTTTTACGATTTAAATAAAATCGTGCTTACTCTTCTTTCGGTGCGTTTATCGTACATCTGGCGATATAAAGTATCTATTTTAGGTCGTGTTTAAATATTGATGGTAATAATAGAAGGCGTCGCGTCTGTTATCGTCAATTAATCTAAACAAAAATGTAGCACTTCCTAATACATTAACTACATAGTAATGAATAGTCATTTTATTATTGGAAACTATTTAATTAGGTTAATGATACGGTCTCTCCAAAGCTGTAATATATTAGGTGTCTGTATTTTCCGCACGAAAAGACGCCGCGTGTTTAAATATTTTAAAAATAGTGATTGGGGTTAGTCGCCTATTTTTAAAAGTTAACGAGACACTTTGTAATTACACGTTTGTTTCGTTTGTATTATGCGTACTAGTGTAATTACGTTAGTGGTTAATGAGAGTCTTGGGAGCCGAGTGACATTGACGATTAACATTATAATCTCACACTACAATGTGGATGATTTACACAAACGATGCTTTTAGGTTAACTTGTGAACATAATGAAATATGTTTTCTATTTTAATGTTCTCTACATTAGTATAGAATAGTGTAGTTTGTTTGTTGTAGGCTTTAGATAACTGACGATTTTTGGTTGTTCCTTTGCAAATAAATTAAGCGTCGTATGTGATGTTAGTATATTAGTTATAGATCTTATAACTGTCATAAATAAAAAATAAACAGCTTCCCACATGAACATAGGCTGACCTAGAATTTCCTAGTTCCTCATATTTCATTAGATGTGATCTCATCAACGTTATCTTCATTTATTTTATCAATATCCGTGCTCGTGTAGATAATGTAAATAATGTACCTATGCGTTATGTAAATCGCGTTAATTTTTGCGAAGGCCGCGTCGAGACCTCGCAAAAAGCAGATTCGACCTCGCGTTTATCATTGTCGTGATATCTTGATATGCGCTCTAACTGCCTTTTGGTAGCCTTTACTTCTGCGGCTTCCTACTGCCCTGGTTAGACGTACGGAGCATTAACTTACATCAATTTCAAGTACCGTTAATTATTTATCGTTATAAATATGTGGAAAAAGGTGTACGCCAGTAAGTCAATTTTATTGATATTTTTTTAACGTTTTATTGTATTTGTTCTTTCGTCTGGTGTCCGTTCATTCATTCACTCATTGTATCGGTCGACCTTGAGTGACTGATCAATTCTGTCACGCGAGTTGTCAAATCGCAAATCGAGAAGTGTTAAATGTATTGTTAAATTGATTGTTATTTTTTGCTAAACTTTCTAGTTTGCGCATGTTTTTCCTTGTTCACAATTAGAAACATAAATGTGATAAACTAATTTGTTCGGAATAATTAAAACCTTTCCTGTTGTTGACCACTAGTTTATTATTATTTATTATGATGACTCAAGCTCCATCTGCTCGTTTCGTTGCCGTTCGTTTCCATATTATTCATATTATCATTTTTATTAATGATATAAGTCCATAATAATTATGAACCAACTTTAAAAACATAACTTTAGAAACCGTAACACCGTTTTTTGAAATTTGTAACATAATACCAACCTACTTACCATTTATATTTCGAACGTGCTTTATCAATGATTTTATTTATTTAATATTGCGCTTGTAATTAAAGCTTGTATAAAAGAGGAAAAGTTGTAAAAAAATACAGCTATGTATTACCTACTAGGCATTTTTAATGACGTATTTTTATACTTTATTATAATTTCTATTGAAAACATAATGTAGGTATGTATTTAACCTATTCAATATTACTCATTCATGGCCCATATTTGGCGATAACACTTCTGTAATTTTATTCGCAAGTCCAAACACAAAAACATGTTTTTAAATAACAAAAATATGTACCCTTGTAGGTAACTTATGATTTCCTTATACTCAAGATAACGAGTTCAGTTAATTTATTACTGTTCTTAATAGAGGGCGACTCTGACCCACGATGGACACAATTGAAAGGTTCAATAAAACAATCAGCTAGAGTGGTCCAAGCGCCATTTTATTCAATTGCAGTCATATCTAAATTACTCGCGATCAAATACAAACTCGTGTGCAATAGCGTTAAAAACTAATCAAGTTGCTCATATTTACTTATATTAATTTATTCAGATCTTGTTTTAAATATAAATATAACCTCAATATGAATTCTAGCAATTACTTCGTTTGGCTCCTATTGAGGATCTTAGAAGCCTCATGAAAACAATTTTTAGTTCTTAAAACTCGATGAAGTAATTGAATTTCCAAGAAGTTCCTATAATAATTTAGACTTCAGTTACGCTATAGTTTGCTTCTAAATGCTTCAAGTTAAAATTCCACATACAAAATCCTCATAAAACAAAAACAACAGAGCAACTTCACTCTTTAATGTCGTAAACAACTTTTTTATCCAAAATACTACGCGATTCTAAGTTCTAAGAAAATAACAATAAAAAAACGTAATTACTGACAACCTAAAAAAAATCGTTCAAATAAAAAATAAAGTAAACAAAGTAATGTTACTTCAAAACTTAAGTGTTTGACCGCATGTCCAATATATCGTTACGTGATAATTATTTTCAACCGAACACTATAAAATTATCATATTAAATACCGTGTACGAGTATGTTCAGACTATTAAATAACAAATTATTAATAATTCTTATAGTTATGTTATGAATCAAAGGGTGAGCAACGTGTTAACCGCCGTACCTTGTAAAATAGGGTTGTCGTTTTCAATACGTCGCTCGGCCTGAACACGGTACTCGACCGAAACGGAATTTCCAAAGGGTTATTTGGGTTAAAGAGCAAATTTTTACCCAAACTACGAAAGTAGGCGTTTATTTTCTTCTTTGTAGTGTCTACAAGAGTTTCGTTATCCTTATTAAGCTTTATTTTGTTAGTGTAGGTAGACTATAAGTTTCCAATAAAATTAAATACAGTGTAACTTTCGGCTATCTCCACAACTGTCCTTTGTATTTTATTAAGTACCTATCTAAATCACTCTAAATATTATCAAAATTACCATTGCAATATTTTTGTTACCCAGCGCCAACATTTTTAAGGCACGCCAATTAATTAAAGGTTCTGTGTCAAATATTGCCAACTTTTTTACCGACCATATTGAAGAGTTCTCAAGCGTATTCAACGCGATGTTTTATAGCTGTTTGCTTGTTTTGTAAATGCCACCGACACAAGGCTACTCGCAAAGTTAACTTGCCAAATCTGAACTTGAACACGAACATTATTTTACGCCGACAATAACATTGCCCATCGTGATGTCGCATCATATATGTTTCCGCAATTAAATTTAGATAATGCAGGATCACGTCATTCGCTCAAAGATGATTTGTTACAACTAAAATTGCCCTAACCTTCGTTTAACCTAAAACCCGCATAATTTTGTTTTTCCACTCAACTCCGTATGCGTTTCATGAATATAAAATGTTAAGGGAATCGCAAAAATATTTTCAATTCTCGTTTAAAAGCACTTATTGTAGCTAGTACTGCAACATTTTTGAGAAGATTCCGAGTATTAATCTAGAATGTAACTTTTACGACACTAATAAAGTTTTTCGTCGCGATCTACCATAAATTCAAAACGATAACTCTCAATAGAGTCGCCCGGGGCGTATTTATTAACTGAATGGCAAATAAAACATGACACGAATCCAACTATCAATAACTGTGTTTTGTTTAAAATTCGTCGCCCGTCAGGGATTTGGCACTTCGGCGCGAATCTTGAATTCATAATAGGTACTTTTTATAGCACCATCTTGATTTGGATGAATTTGATGTATCGTTATTTTATCTGCTTTGGCATTCTTCTGGGCGGGCAGTCCGTGTTGTTTGAGGAAATTCTGTGGAAAATGAAGACTTGTTAAGTGTGTGCAGTAAAGTTCATACAATGTTACTAAGCAATAAAACGACAATGGTGAATATGAGTGAACTTGAATATCAATGCCTTTTTTTTAACTTGGCCTTCGGTATAAAATTAAAGTTATTTTTGGTCTATTGTTATATTTAACTTATTCATGAAGCAACTAAATAGATGCAAAGTAATTCCTGAAACCGATCGCCGAGAACTTGCATAATTTTTCAACTACATTTACAAACAATACCTCCTTAAACCCTTGAAATTAATTGAATATTTGCTAAATGCGTAGCTTCGCGAGTTTTGAGATAATAGTGAAATAATTTTTGTAAAAAAAATTATTCTGAACTTAATTCCCGAGATTACAACAAATTAACATTTTACCTCTTTATGACATAAGTAGTTTAGATTTCAATTTCTGTGAACATTTAGATATAGGTTGTCCGTAAATATTCGAGAGCGGCTCGCTGTCGGTTAGGATTTAATTTAGACAGCAGTCAGCAGTCGACCAGCATCGCTTTCATTGGCTATCTAGCGGATTCACTGGACACATAAAGTCAGTTAGTAATGGATATTTTGTTAGAAAACAAAGATACACGATACACGAATGTTAAATTATTTTGACACTTGCGTCATTTATGTTTGTTCCGCAAAATCTGTAGTTTACCAAACAAAGTTTAAATATTTACATATATGCCGTTACATTTGCCTTCAGTGTAGTAGCAAAAGCTTCTTAAAGCAAGGCTTTCCACCCTTAAAAGGTTAGGCAGAATCTAAGCGGCAGTTTCCACACCGAGTTTCTCGAAATCTGTTAAACCGCCGTCTCCGTGGATGCTAAACTAAAGCTAAAGCCCCAAGAATTCAGTACTGGGTGTTGTAATAAGTAGTAACAGTTTATACGCCCTAATAAATGTCGCCTTACTATAGCTAGTAACCCATTTTCCGAGGTGAACTCTGCAGAGGATCGCGGGAAAAGTACCACGTGCTTTTTTATTAGGCGTTCTTATTTTAAATCCTGGATTAGTAAGGAGTCTAACCTTAACTGAATTCTAGTATTTTGAGACTGCAGCTTATGAGACTGGCAGGATAGAAAAGAAATATACGATACTGGAGAAATTCCTAGTGTGGGGCAACGTTTTTTAAAAGAGAGAGAGAAATTATTATTCATGACGTGTACCTCGGATAGGTTACCATTTCATTCAGTGTTATACAACATTTATTTATCATTTAGAAATTAAAATATACGTTTCATTCAGTGATCTAACAGCTTAACTACCCCTTAAAAAAAGAAAACTACCCTACTAAATCACAGCTAATCTCGTAGCCCTCGTAGACCCTGCTACGGCGTAGCACACAAATTCTCGTTCTTTTTTAGCGACCAATCTGACTGACACCTCACTCGGTTCTAACACGTCCAATTAAATTAGGAACTAAACTGGAACCTAGGTTTATACTAAGGAACACTAATAGAATGCTCCAGTGTGGAACTACAAAGTGGAATAGTGACATAGTGACCTGCTCGGACATCGGGACACTTTTTTCAAAGTCTTTTGTCTTTTTTCTGAATACTGGCCTTTTTGCCATTACTACTGTCAGATAATTTTTTGAAATGTGCGTTTTGTTTTCGCGTAGTAAACTGTTTTCTTTCTTTCGGATACGGTGTTACTGGCAACTTTAAAATCATTAGATTTTATCTCAAACAGTTTCAGGTCGTGTTAGCCAGCACGATGCGTTGCGCCAATAACTTTACATGTTCTTTATCTTTCATCTCTTAACTGACTTTTGAGGTTTCTAATTGCCGTAACCAGATCAGAAAGTAGTAAGCGACATTTTGAACACCCCGATACTTATGAAAATTAAGTTATTCTTATTAATGATCTTATTCGCTTTAGTATTACCAAATTAAAGTTTTACGAGGTTTTTATGTACTTTACGCGTTTTAATATTACAAGCTAATTAAAATAATGCTTAATTTTTATTGCTCCACAAAATTTTTGGAAGTAAGTACCGTCTTAGTTAATTAATAAGCACTTAATTATAAGTTGAAGCGCGTGAAGTTTTAAATACTGCATATTTCAACATTTAATGAAATACATTATGTGGTTATTCTGAAACTTTTTGATTTGTAATATATATTTTATTGAAGTTCGATTAGTTGAAAATTTGAATTTGAAAACTTCTTTACCAGGACCATAAATCGCAGATTTATATTCAATAAATCCCTACAAAAAAAATTGTAATATACATTCCCTTAATATTCAAATAAAAAATCAAGTTTCCACACTATAATATCGGTATCAAAGATGTTATTTTAGTCTATGGTAACGATGATTATCCGGCCATAGACAAGGTCAATGATTTGTTCATGCAAATCACTCGCCAGAGGAGTAAACATACACAAAGTATGACAATATTTTAACACGAATTATGTATTGCTTAACAACGAATTTTATGGTTTTTATCTTGATATAAAACTACAATCTGGCGTCTTAAAAGAAATAAAATTAAATGTAAGTTTTAAAAGTCCAATATTTTTTCTAATAAGTGGTAGAGTGTTCGAAACGTGTTTAAAATAGGCACCAATAGTTATTATTACTAGAAAAATTAAAAATTACGTATTTCACTCAAAAAATTTAAATAATAAGTATTACATAAACCACATAAATATAAGTAGTCCATACTTATTAATTATAAACCCCTCAAAGCCGAATTTGATACAATGCCAAATTATGTATCAAAGCTTCAAATTATTTAGCGATAGGTCAATAACAAGGTACCAACTTAACACGTGAGCGCAGAAGGTAATAATTTGGTATTCATTAAGATTCCAGCAGACAGTGTTTACTCAAGTGTACATAATACCCACCGGCCTTGAAACGACGAATTTTGTGTTCCTAACAACACAAAGCTAACATGCTAATTGAGCACTTGATTTATATCACGCAATATATTAACAGTGTAGTAATTTAGGATGAAAGGCATATTTATATTATAACCACGTACACTGTAAACACACAATTAAGTACAAATTTTATTGGCGTGCGAAATTTTTCATGTGTTGCAAAAAGCGTGGCGAACGCAATCAATCCTTTTGCTACGGAAGGCGTTTGCGCTTAGTAACATAACTCACGTGAATTGGCAACTGAACGAAGGATTACTACCGAGCGTTTTCCCTAAAGAAATCGTGCGTTGTTGTTCATATTGTCTGTTAGGTATCTTTCTCTATGTACAGACTAGGCGGCCTCTTTCGCCCTGATCACTCAAATGTCTGGTCGCAATTAGGGCTGCCATCCGTTCCATCGTACGGACATCGTCCTAGTTTTAGCACGACGAGGTGAACGGTCGGGGAATATCCGAAAATATACATTCGGCAAATTCGCCTAATACGATAAAACGTATCGAAGACTCTGAACAGCTAATAGTTTTAGTGTAAACTGTATCGATATGAACAGGAAAATGTTTACTGAAACCGCAATGAAATAGCGTTTTAGGTTCTTTATTATATCGTTAGGTAAACTCGAATGGTTTAAATTACGGATTCTTTTAGTAAACCCACACTATATTTGCGGTTATTCATGAACGATATTCATAGAACGATCACTTTTTATTCGTTGGTCATATCTTTGTTATGTCTGCAAATTGAAAAGTTTTATTAATGCGTGAATAACTATTATTCATGCATTAATAAATTTTGTTATTAATATTGTCAGCTGTATTAAGTTCTATCTTACATGCTGTACGCCTTACAGATGAGCGATAAATTGAAGTAGGTAGGTATACCAATTGCCGAAACGAATTCTGCAAATTGAAAATATTTATTAATGCATGAATAACTATTATTCATGCATTAATAAATCTTGTTATTAATATTGTCAGCTGTATTAAGTTCTATATTACATCGGCTTACAGATGAGCCATAAAATGAAATAGTCTACCATTCTTCCGAAACGAATAAACTAGCTAGGATTTCAAACTCAAGTCTATCTCGACAACCTCATTCCCATAGTATGCACGCAAGGCACTAAAAGCATATATATTAGTAGACTAGACATAGTCCTGGTGACCCTAAGCATGGGATGTAGAGCGGGTCGCCGGCGCCCCAGGGCGCTCATTCCGCTCAGTCGCGACTAGCCGCCTGACTGTTGACAAGCCCATAGTCAATACTCTGCCTACACCACCCAGTCACCCAGCTCCATTCAGGACAACGACACACTTCCCTTTTTAGGCGATTATATTTAGAACAGGGCGTAGACGACACGATTTATTCTAGATTTTATGGTAATGCCATACCCAGACTGTCTGGTCCTTTCTTTGTTCAGTCTTTATCGTAGAAACATTTTCGCTTTTTGATTTAAGCATCTAGTTCATGAATATTGGATTTCGAATGATATTTTAAGTTAACTGAATGCTGAATTGACTCTATTTGAAATTCGACACATAAATAACAGCGCTTTTTCACGTTTAAATCATAGCTCTGTTTTGATTTACTGAAACAATACTAAATTCCCATGAGAAACCACTTGTTGGTGTGATACGATCATTTCAATAAAATATGCTCAATGCACGTTTGATTCATAAGTGTTTATGAACAATAAAATACGTGTCGCATTTATGGTGTGTGAAACATTAATCGCTTCTCTGACCATAATGTGAAAACTGAAAACCCCTTATGTGCCATTGAGGAGAATTTTTATGACAACATTTCAAATGGACGTTAATTTCTGTCAAAGCTCAATTGATGGCAGGAGATGATGGCGGTTCAGTGCAGATGTCAAACGTTAAGTACTTAGCTGTAATTATGTTACTGTCGCTGCTCCGTTCTACCCACTTCGCCGTCGATAAAAGCGTTCCGTGATCGTACTCGTCCTGGCTAATTGTCTGATTGGATCCGGATATTGTTATTGATTAAACATTTGGTACTTTGGCTTTTAGTGTCTAACTAACATTGTTCGGGACTATCTCCCTTTTACATCGTTTGCAAATTGAATGAGTACGAGTATGAAAATAACGCCATCTGCTCCACTCAAGGCTCTGGCTTTAATCCGTTTTAATCTTCACAGTGACAAAACTTAGATTTATAATCATCAGACTAATAATGTTCAAAAGAAAATTATCTTATCATTAGAATGTCATAAATGTTATCTTACATTTACTTATTATCTTTGATAATTTCTGTATTATTATAATATCCATTCCCAAACGTTCACAGATATAAGTTTGGTGTCAGAAAGTTCTTATAGAAGTCTTTTGTCCAACATAAAAACGAACAAAGCGGTTGATACGTTGATAGTGATGTAGGTGGCTACAGTTATAAACCCATTAACTATGTACAGTGTTTACTGCACGATAATAACCACTCGATGAATCGGTTCGTGCAGCGGAGGGGGCCAACCCTACCCGCTCAAGGTCGCAGGGGTGAGCACAGCGTATACAATTTGTTTTATTTATGTAGGTACACTACGCTTTACGATGCGCGCCTCTTATATTTGTACTTTCTGTACCTTTCTGAATAAATAAACGTTCCAGTTACATTGTTACAACTATTGGTGTACTTTTTACCAAATTGCCTCTCGATTGAATTTGCTTTTGTTAGGAATTATTGATTTTATAGTCTCGTAAAACTTTTGGTGCTGAAATGCGTCATTTATTAGTCAAGTTATATGACTTGGCATACAACTTTTAATTGAGTATTCGCCTTAATGTAGTTTTATGAACTTATTTTAATTAACAGCAATATTGACTTCACCAGCTTTTAATGTTCTCGCGTAATCATTTTATAACGTCGTAGGTGCTGTGACAAATGATCATGCAATAAGTACAAAATAAATAAAATGTTAATCAAGTACAATAAACACACTACACTTTATTCGACAACACAACACGTAGGTATAATATCTTGAAGTGATAAATGCAAATTAACACTTCGCCCGATGCCGCCGCAATGAAGTCGGCGTAGTGTCCAACTTAGTGCCGCCTCCGACGGTTATAGTGTTCGACGTACAAATCGAAATAGGTATGGAACTATAAGGTACACTAGGATAGGAACGTTTCGCTTCACTGAATGACTTTTATTAACGTTTTCCGCGAAACGCGATCGTCGGAATTGTTTTTACTGCGGCGCGATTTGTAAATATGACATCTGGATGTTATATCGGCACGTGTGTAGATTTTATATCACACACCATTATTGTTAAATATCTACCCATCCATCTGCCCTATAGTTTTTTTTATTGTCTAAACAAGAGACTATGATAGAAATACTAGTTAGTGGTTTATACTCGCATATTGCCTGTAAGTTTAGCTGACGTTATTGTGTCAGTTTGATTGATTTTTTGTTGCGATAACATATCATAGAGCAGACATTTTACTTGTTTAGGTGGATAAATATAATAGTACTTGAATATTACATTATGTAATGAGTTCTACTATAGTAGATGGGTAGATACTTAGGTTATGAAATCAAGACCTGAATGATGTTTGGCATTGTTTTACATGCTTAAATTTAACTAAGCATGTTTTCTGTAAAATAAATTCATTGTGCGACATAAAAGTGTACTAAACTGCACATGAATTTGCATACAAAATAGGCTTGCTGGAAAGTTCTAATAGTCTCGACAAGGACTGTATTTTTACATTGCTAACGATGTAGAAATTAATGCTTGTCAAGTCGTCGTTTTTCCTCTTTGATTCGCTCCCACACGTGTCTATAAAATGGCGGAGACTCAACTAATGTATTAATAGTGCTGCCTACAAAGTTAATTTAACACAATAAGAGACGCGACTCTTCAATCGGAAAGTACAGGAAAGACCTATTACAAACACTGATGTGAGGGTAACGCACGCGAGAACGACAAAAAGTCGCGATAAAAAAACAACACAGTGGAGTCGTGGTCGTGTCTAACCAATCTGAGGGCATTGACCTCGCGAATCCGTGTACCTACACACTTTTTGCTATTCCACGTTTGGATACACACTCGTGCGTCAACCGTGTAACTTTTTACAATGAACTCCTTTTATATTATGCGCTTTATTCTATAAATAGACGTTTAATTTTCGTTTTATGAAAAGACACGATTATTCAATTGAAGCTTAGCAAACAACACGGTCTTGTTAATGAGCCGGATGTGTGAAAAATCCTAATTGTCATGTCGTAAAATGAAAATTTTGCCGCGATAAATTTGTTACAGAATTATTTTATTTTTCTATCTACGTGTACTATATGTGTTATTTATGATACATAAATTACTCGCATGTGAAATACTTACGTCAATAGTTTAAATAAAATATAGCGCTCTTAAAACTTCAGTCGTAGAAAAACGGATTAATGAACAAACAAACATGAACTGGCAACACTGTTATTATAATGGGTGTTTTTCACTAAGTATTCATTATTCTGAATGATTATACGATTGCCACACAATTGGCTGCGGTCGTTCACTCTGCGGCTTGACCCCAACCGACTGAAATCCCATTGAAATAACCGTGATTGTGCCGGGTATTGGGTACATCCAATATTTTTTATTGAGACAGTTTTGATGACTGCCTAATACTGTATGATTCAGTTTGCTAAGATAGTGGGGTTCTTGACATATACTATTTTGTCGCATCTAAGCCTACCTATATAAAATTTTAAATCCATATGTCTGATCTTGTCATGATTTGTTTACTTAAAAGATACACAAGTACCTTTGTTTGGTACTGCGTGAAGTCTAGTGTTGTTGTGTGTGATAGGGTAGGAAGGTAGTGTAGGGTAGGAAGGTAGTGTAGGATAAGAAGGTATTGTAGGGTAGATAGGTAGTGTAGGGTAGGTAGGTAGTGTAGGTAGGTAGTATAGGGTAGTTAGGTAGTGTAGGGTAGGTAGGTAGTGTAGGGTAGGTAGGTAGTGTAGGTAGGTAGTGTAGGGTAGGTAGGTAGGTAGGTAGTGTAGGGTAGGTAGGTGGTGTAGGGTAGGAAGGTAGTGTATTGTAGGTAGGTGGTGTAGGGTAGGAAGGTAGTGTATTTGTATTGTGTTGATATGGTTCATGGGGAGCGACACTCGACAGTGATCGTTCGGACATGGCCGTGTCATGACACATACCGGCCTAGGAACTGCTCAGTGTTTCCTTTTAAGTCCAGAGTAGTATTTAGTACCATAGTGATAGTAATCGACTCTATAACAAATTAAAACTATAGCCCCCTTATTAATAAACGTGGCATAAAGTTACGCCAAGCTTAAGTCTCGAAAAATGTATGGTTACTATTTAGGTAATACTGGCTGTAACTTTACTCCACGTTTATTAATAAGGGGGTTAAAGTTACAGGAGATATTTCTCTAGTTCACCCGTATCCCAAATTCTGCGCCCACGACTTTAATCTGACACCTGTATGTCACTAAGTAGGTCAAATCCCGATCCTATATACCTGGATCTGACACATATAATTATCGTCTTTACTCTTTATTTTAGGCTCGACTTGCCCGTTCATAACAGCGTCCTCAGCGTGCACTTATGTATGGAAGTGAAGGTTGCAAATGGCAAAAAAGACATGAAAGTAGGATTAATGCTGTAGAAATGCGTTCCTTGCGAAATATGAGTGGTGGGTAACTTTAAATGATAGATTAAGGAATGATGTAATAAGACAACGTTTTGGTTCAAAAGAAGATGTAGTGACTACAATTGAAAAGAGTATGTTAAGATGGTTTGGCCATGTTGAGAGGATGAATGAAAGGCTACTAGCGAAAGGTAGGCAGACGTGAATGGAAACGCCGGGAGAGGACGCCCTGGAAAGACATACATAGACCTTATTTGTGATATTCTTCAGAAAGGCCATGGCAACAGGCAAATATATGAACGTAAGCGAAGCAACATAAGTATGTAAGGATCGTAGCAGGTGGCGTTATGTAGTTTCTGCCTACACCCATGGGAAAGGCATAAGTTTATGTATGTATGTCTTCTTCAAATTTTATGAAGAAGAATGTAAAGAAAAGGTCAAGAGTATGTTAAGATGGTTTGGCCATGTTTAGAGGATGAATGAAAGGCGACTAACAAAAGGTAGAATGTTACAAGGCAGACGTGAATGGAAACGCCGGGAGAGGAAGAAAAAAAAAACTGGGTAGTAATTTAAATACTTATTTTAAGGGCTCTACCTACGTTCGACATTATATTTTATGCATAATTTATTAGGGTACCATATAATTTGTGGTTACTACCGATGACCTTATGAAAAAATAAAACACTTTTCCCACTAACCCGCAACACTAAAATATTAGCGTCAGTTTGGCGCCAGTAAAAACGTTCTAAAAGAAAAACTAATAAAACGCGACACACTAGTTATTTCAAGAAAGACTGCCAAACACATTTCTTATTAAAACGATAGCTAAATAACAGTTATTTGACAAACACGACTTCTAACTCGTGCGATAAATATCATCATTCATAGATGGGTACGCGCTTGTAACCGGTTTCATTTATTGTTTTCAAGATTGATTCCTAGTGAGGGGCAATCACTCGATGACGCTATTATGTTGACTTTTGTACGAGGTAATTGGTTTTTCTAATGACTGCCCTCGTTCTTTACTAACGTTATTCCCACGGGCCGTCAACCGAAACTATCTAACGCCCGCAGCAATTATCCAAAATCCTTAATGGAAATATTCAGTTCTGTTCTGTGTATCAAACAAAACGTTGAATAAGATACCAATTATGACGCTTGTTGTATTATATTCAATTATCTCTGGTTCTTTTCAATTTGGCGCTTTATTTGGCAAATCACATCCGCATAGAGCTTACAAACGTGCTAAATAATTAAAATAAACGGAAAAACTCGATTTAGTTAACCAAAAGCTTGCCCGCCATTTATTGCGCGGGCGTTTTTTTACATAATACATGTACTGCACCGGAACGAATCGTTGGCGATGCCTAGATTGTTTTCATTTCACGGTCGATCTGACTAGTGTGAATAAACTCTCCGGCACGGTTCTAAATTGAAATCATATCGAATGACCAATTCAAAATTCGAATATCGCTCGGCGTTTTCTGTGGGCTAGTTTAAAACTTTATTGATATCGATTTGAGAGTACTTACGGTCATCCACAGTGCTATTATTTATTTTAGGTTTATTATAAAGGAATGTGTCCGGTCGAGCAAGCCAAGCTATTTCTATCGATAAGTTCCTTTGAAAACCTTTTACGACTGTAACCGCTACGAGTTTTTTTTATGATTATCTACCTAATAACATGTAAATGTTGAATAACAGCACTTCTCGCCATTTGATAAGTTAAATAAAAAATCTATAAATTGAAAACTCATTGAGTTAAGGTTAAACTAGTCGACGGCACGAACTATTTTGTGCGCGAGGTTAAAATGCATGCTATCTCATCCCACAACACGTGCGAAATATATAGATGCTGTGATGAGCAGTAAGAAGCTAGTTCGCGTACGAATTAGCACTTCTGCAATCTTTTATCGAAATGGATGATGATTTAGGACGAAAACGAGCGCGCGAAATTTTATAAACAGACCTTTGGGAGTCTAGATTTCATGAAAAAACTACTGAATGTATCTGATCAAAATAAAATTATTTGGATTGTTGAATTACTAATCTATCCCTGTATGGAGGCCGTTTTTTAATTTTCCTTCTTCTTATGGTATTTATTTGCGCCCAAAGATACGTTAAAATTAGTGTTGAAATATGGAACTTTCGACGCTCATAACTTTCAAATATTTTATTTTTTTATTTTTTCGGTTCCATACAGGGCTAGATAATGATGAGACAAATTGATATCTTTTTTTATTTTGAAAATACATCGTCAAACAGTGGAGTAATCTCTAGACTACGTTTGTATGGAAGAATTTTTGACTTGTTTACCCTTAAAAGAGAACATTTCGGAACAGAAAATATTTAAGATTAGCATTCTTTATGATAGAACACGCGTAACATATCAAAAAGTTTCTTGTGTGTACATGTAAATATTAATAATTTAATTAAGATATTGTTTGTTGTGCTGTGTCTTTTGTGTGCACTTAATAAATGATTTATCTATCTGTACACAAAGAGCAACAAGCGCACTAGTCACCGCGTCTAAAATTCCTACAATTTGTATAATTTGCGTCTATTACGTTTATTTAAAGTGTGCGTTCCACGCAAGCGTCAATTATACAATAGATCGTAGCATTTGCCACGGTGGCATCATCCATCAACCTCGGTGGTCCGCACATTACGCTACTACGCGACCGTTACTAATTCGCGTTTGAAAAATTATGCCTCTATCCGAGACCCACGGCCCACGAGCCCGAGCTGAGTCGGGATCATTTTCTAAAACGCTGGTTGTGAGTACGCGATCATAGGTACCGCTACCGTTCGTTCGTTCGGTTAATCTTGTTCATTCAATCGCTCGTAGATTACATCGTAGGTCTGGCTTATTAATCTGTCTGAAAGTTCGAATCAGGGGTTTGGAAGACTTTATTTACGATGCGGGGATTCTGTCGGATATTATTTCTTTCAGAAACAATTTTCTGGTACCAAATATCTCCGATAACAGGGATTAATGTAAAAACTTATAAGTAAACAAGAAACCCTAACTGTGCTTTGGGTAGAATTCAATATGTTTGGACATTTTACCTTTGACGAACCAAAGGTTAACTTTCTAAATCAATATCAAAGATCGTATAAGATAAGATTGAAACTATGCAACTGTTTTGCATTTGAGTTTGATAGTTCTTTGATCATCGACTGTGAGATACTTCAGATGCAGTAGATAGTGTGCTGAACGTTAAAACTTTGTTTGGCGTTTGTAGGCTAAACCAACAATTTGAGGAATCTTCTGGAAGTTAACGCAATGATTAAGAAGACAGGAGAAGACAGAATTCAGGAGCTGCGCGGTCAAGGTATATCCTTCAGATTCGATTATATAATATTAGGGAAAATGTTATGGTTTTATTAGGCCAAACCGAGCTTTTGGGCTTGCCAGATGGTAACGCAGACTTGGTTTAAGAAGCCAAGCATAAGAATCCTGAAACAGATCCAGTAAGCGAATGAGTTTATTTATTTTTTAATAAAGTTAGTCTCCTGTTCATGGTTAAAGTTAAAAGTATTCTATCAATCAATCAATCTAAATATATCGTAGATTTCGGATTGCTTCTCTAAAAACTCCGCATGTATTAGAACCTAGATTTATACGCCGCGTGTTCTCAATTCAGCCATATAATTAGGGCAGAGAGGAACGCCTATGCCAAACGCCTCCTGTCAATCCTGACTACATAGCCTGAGGCTATATTAAATGAAAGCAATCAATTCGCACAAGTACTTGGGATTAAAAATTAAATAAAATGTAATATTCCTCGGTAACTATTACACTTTAGAGGCAGTTTTTTATAAGCTGTTATACTTATGTTTGTGTTAGGAAGATGACGCAATGGTTCTCGAACTAATAGAGTAAGAGACCGCGACTATCTGACCTTCGTTATTTTATAAAAGCTGGAAGTTTATCTGTGTTTGTACCCAATACATGTAAGAACTAAGAACGATACCCGAATCTGAAGTTCAGATCATGGTGGCTTTGAGAGATATCAGGTACTATCGTTAAAGTATAAAGGTTAGATTTTATATATTATATTTGGAATAACATTAACAATCACTTCGTCCATTGTCAAACCATTTAGTACGGTGACAACCTGATGAATTGTGATAAAACTTTCGACATACTATAAAAGCTGAATTTTATATATGCCAGACCTTTCGGATGGTTCTTACGTGTTGTCAGACATATTGAAAGTCTGCCGTAGTAGCCCAAAAAATAAAAATATTTGCTGTGAGTTAGGACATCCTAGTTAAGTACTTTCACCGGAATAATAATCATTATGGTAGTAGTGATTATAAAAGATGCAGCAAAAAAAGTTATGGACTGTCAAAGGGCCCCAAAATCTTTTTTTAATCTGTTTTTATGTAAGAAGAACCATCCAAATGGTGGAGAAACCTCTTAATAGTTCCCCAAATAACATACCTATTTTTTTTTTTGGGTGGGAAATCATCTAATGACTTCTCCCGCTCTGGGTGAAGCGGAAGGGCGTGTGTCAGACTTTAACTGACTAAAACCCACCCGTGTTCCTTCAGTTGCTTGTGCCAGGGCCGCGGAAACTCTCTTTCAAATTTAGCAGCTTTTATACTATGACGACGAAAATGTCATCACAATTTTATTTAAATATAATATATAAAATCTAACCTTTATATTTTAACGAAAGTGAGGTACACCTTTGGTACCTGACATCTCCCAAAGCCACCAAGATCCAAACATCATATTCGGGGATCGTTCTTACGTGTATTGGGTTACACAGAGAAACTTCCAGCTTTTATAAAATAACGAAAGTCAGATCGTCGCGGACTCTTGGGATATCACTCAATCAATCCCAATATGTCTAGTGTACCTACGTATAAGCACAGATAATATAATACTAGCAGATGCCTCATCCCGTACAAAGAAACCGTGCCGACGTAACTAGCGTTTTTCATCTGATTATACCAATATTTTTTTGTAAATCGATCGCGTTCGGTTCCGTTCCACTGCGATAGATAGATCACCATCTATATCCGTGGAACGGAACCGAACGCGATCGATGTACAAAAAATAATCAGTACAGTAGTTACGTCGGTACGCCACTGATATAAGTATAGCCTGTGGTGACGCAAAGGACTAACTACCTATTGCTCTTCAGATTTTCTTATACAAACCAGTTCTAGAAAAGGAAAATACGAGAGTAAATACACTGTGACTGTAATAAATTCTAACGCTGTTTACAACTTCGTTACAATATTCTATAAATAAACCTACCAATCAAGCCATGACTGTACAAAGCTATTTTAAAACGAAGTGTGCAATATTGTGTAAAAAACATATTAAAAGTACCTCCAACTCGAAGCAAAGGCAAGATTGTCCAGTTAAATATTAATGATAGAATCCGCTAGAGGTTAAATGGAGCCTTTAACATAGTATTGTATATTCTATGCCAGCATTGTGGAAACAAACATCCAGTCGGTAAAGTTTAGATTTTAACTGACTTCTCAAAGTTCGAAAACATTTTATAAATGGCAACAAGGGAGTGGAAATGAACAATAGGTAGGTACTTGCTCGTTTATTTAAGAAACCTGTTGATGAAATTGTACAAGAAAAGCTCTTTTACTGTTTTAATGTTAGCGATCTGCCACAATCACAAACAAGAGCTTTATGGTTTCGGAACATGGTTTCACAAACAGATTTTACGTCACGCTCACGAACTCAAGATACCAAAATTGGAAAATGTTTTCAAATTGTTTTTTCATTCCAATCTTTCTTCTTTGCACCACTTCTTAAGGTTGCACTAGTCGATCATTCTTCCATACAAACGTAGGCTGGCGGTGACTCCACTGTTTGACGATGTACGTTCAAAATAAATATATATACTTGTCTCATCATTATGCCTGCCTGTATGGAAACAAAAAGTAAAAGAGATAAAGTTATGAGCGTCGAAAGTTCCATAATTCAACACTAACTTTAACGCATATTTGGGCGAATTTAAATACCATAAAAAAAAAGGAAAATTAAATTGCAAAACAACCACCATACAGGGATAGATTAGTAGTTTAAAAATGCAAATAATTTAATTTTGAACAAATACATTTAGTCGTTTTTCATGATATCCATACTCCCAAAGGTCTGTTTATAAAATTTCGTGCGCTCGTTTTCGTTCGAAATCATCATCTATTTCGCTACAAATTTGCAAAAGTGCTAATTCGTATGCGAACTAGCTTCTTACTTTCTTACTACTTCTTACTCATCACAGCATCTATCTCTTGCCCACACGTTGTCGGATGAGATAGCATGCATTATAACCCCGCACTCAAAATAGTTTGTGCCGTCGACTAGGGCAACCTTAAGGGATTGAATTGTCTATTCAAGTTTCGTATTGCAGCAGCGAGCTTAATCTTAAAATCGTCTGTCGTAACTAGTAATACGTAGTAGCAGTACTAGGCTGCTAATCGCTTGCAAGTGTAGGGCGGCCGTCGCCCGCCGCTTTTTGTGGTGCAGTGTGCGGCGCGTCTAATTGGCCGCTCTGTCGCTAATTGAACGGTTAGCCGGTACCGGTCCGAGCGGTGTTTGTTAAACGATTAAGCGGCTTATTAAATGTGATTTGCGGATCTGTACGTTTTTTTTCGTTAGGCTGTTTGATTGGTTTACGTTGCGTGAAGTGGGTGAAATAGAGAGTTGGGTTGGATTAATTCAAAAAGGCTTGCAAATTTAGGCTCTCTATAGATGATGGAGATGTGGGTGAAATTGTACCTACCCAACTACCTACTGAGTGTTTACTACTAGCCTGTGAGAGAGTATCACAGCCAAGTAGCCTCATCAGATTTCATTTAGGGTCTCGGCCTCTTCGTCATTCTTCGCCAATCGTAGGTATCTGTTCTAGGTCTTCGATATATTACAATCTTATAACTACAAGAGCTTTCTTCAAAAATCTTTATCTAGTTTTGAGAACCATACATAAATCTCAATTCATCAGATTTCATTCAATTATTTCTGGGATCGATACTTATTTCAATGTTTAACGATCTAGAATAGTCTATGACTATATGGGACAACCGCATTCGAAATAAGAATTCGCATTTCAAACACAGCAGCGTCACAAGATTTCGCGCGTAGGTACTTCTGACTCCTGTAACATTACAATGAAACCGGTAGATAAATAAAATAAGTACAAAAAGTTGTTTCAGAAATAGAGCCCCTTATAGAATTGCAGCTGCCCTCATACCGGCTCAAGGCAAACCGCCCGCTTCTTTTAGGCCCCGTTTTGCAACGTAAATTGTTTTTTTTCTTTTTACCAGAGACTAGAGCTTACAATGGCACGGATAAGTTTTAAATGCCTTCTTAGTTTATGGTCTGTAATGGAAGTCGGTGCCTTTTTAATTAATATATAAACGACACGCGACGACAAAAATGGTGTTATAGCTCTATTATTATTTATGGCAGAATTTATTGGAAACATGTGTTTCTATTTTGTAAAGATTTGCTGTCTTGCTGAACACCATTTGTTTTTCTATTATGTGGTTTGACTTTTATTAAATTGGGAAACGTTTTATTGACTTAATCTAAACAAAAATACATTTGTTCTGTTTTAGAAAAGAAAATAGTATCTACTTAATAGTTCGACACGACACACATTGATCTTATAGATATTCTAGATCAACAGTTGCTAACAGAATTAAGTTAAAATATGTTCACTTATTCGCATGTTTCTGTCTGGTTTTATTCCTTTGAACGCACCTGCCCACGACTTTGATATCTCCGTCCTTATCTGCCGCATCATTTCCAGCATAGGGCTCTCTCTTTCTATAATATCACATGTTTGTTTTTATCGCCATTAATTACTGGTGTGATTGTGATCTGAATGAATTAAGGAACACTCGGTTGTTTTACGATATTGTAAGGTTTTTTTTTTATGAACATATTTTTGTTAGTTATGAGGCTTATCATGTTAGACAGGAAAGCTTTATTGAATTATAGAGAAAAGGAATTAAGTATGATTGATATAATAAAAAATAATTTACAGTCGAACTAATTGAATCAAGACCCACTGAGCCAATGGAATCTATTAACAAATTAAAGTTTTCTTGTTATAACCGTGTTGCTGTACCTAGAAAATTCTAAAACTTAGGTATTAGGTAAGTATTTTTGAATAAAACAAAATTTAAATCTCTAGGACTGCTCAATTTTGCCTTTGGAGTTCAAAGAAAGGTTTAGCCAATAAGTAGTTTGATTGGCAAGTTTCGCTTTAAAAAATACGTAAATTCAATTTCCAATATCTAAAAGTGATAAACAATGATTTTGTAAAGTAACATTATGTATAAAAGATCGTGAAAAGTCCGCTACTGTTCGAGAGGCGGTACGGTTGGAGTGGCGTACTCCAAGTTAGGGCCGCCTCTTCGCTCTCGTATCAGCCGACCACGAAGTTCGCAATAACGGTATGAGAGCTCACTAGCGCCGCGCGGAATTCACCGGAACTATGTCGACAGTTGACTGATGTAATGTTTTGAATGATTTTACTCACCTTATTTTGTTATTTTTAAGCTGAAAAATTATTTAACGAAAATAAACTCCGTTCAAATACTCAACTTATTAATTTTGAAATCTTAGTCGGTATAGGCTCTTTCATATCTATCGGAAAATTTGGTCATTATTATTGCAATAATTTTCTTTCAATTCATCTCTATTCTATTGTCAGAATGCTAGAGAATTAAATAAATCTGCTTCTTTTTTTATATGCGTCATATTTGGTGCAAAAACAGTTTTTCAAAATTATAGTAGATATTTATTTAATTTAGAAACAACCAAACTATTGTCATTAGCTTTATTTTTTTACTTATTTATGTAGATACGAGTAACTACCTAGCTATCTTTACTTTAATATCCTAACCAAGCCAAATAAAAAATGTATGTCCATCAAAAACATTCAAAGCAACAGCTCATAAACCAATTTTAAAGCTAAAATTACCTACTCATTTGCGTAATCGGAACTGGTGGCGCACACTACCTATCTACAAATGCGGTGTAAAGTCGTGCTGTCGGATGGTGTGCGCGGGACGTTAGAAGTTAACACGTCGTGTTTGCCGACCACATCCGACAGATGGACGATTCGCGGCCATGATAAAACTGTTTCAAGTCTTCCTTTGTTTATAATAATTTATGAATATAAACATTAGAAGATTAGAAGATTAGAAGAGGAGAAGTTGTTATCCGATTTGTCCGCATAGTGTGGTTCTGTGCTTCAAAGACAACTGCACTGTAGTTCACTGTACCAACCCAAATGTGTGACAATTCGCGGACTGCGAATTTGGGAATAATTTCGTAGAATTTTCCAACCGTCATAAAATCGGATGAACTTTAGATATATAGATACATAAAACATTTATTTAGTGCACACAAAAGACAAGGCACAACACACAAAATCACAATTTACATGCATACAAAAACAAGGTGCCAACTGCCAACATATAAAAAAATCATTCTTGAAGAAATAAAAGTGACACTAGTAACATACTTCAAAAATTCACTTAACGAATATACACAGTGCGGTGTGCGTCTCAAGGTTGTACCAAAAGGCGCGTACGCACGTACGAACACGAACATAGCGAACACAAACACCAGACCCGAACATTTGGTTCGTACGTATGGACGGCATATTCGAACACGAACGCAAACATAGTTCGAGTCGAGTTCGCGAACAACAGTCGTGAACTCTATCTTAGTAGCCATGACGGCGCCGTTGGAAGTGGTCGATTGCGAAGTAGCGGAGAATTTTTTAAAGCTCTTCGAACACCGTCCATACAGAACACACTACAAGGATCGCCGCGAACATGTTTGACGAACAGAGTGTTCGATGTTCGATAGTGGTACGCACGTGCGAACCAAGTTGTTGCGTATCATGTAACGCAACAAATTTGTTCGTACGTGCGTACGCGGCTAAATGGGAGTCCAGTTCAACACTGCAAAAATACTTGACGCTGATATTCTGCTGGATCCCTGCCTGCAGTGACATACGGCCGCTGAGCACTGAGCAGACGTGCTTAGGTATGAGCTAACAAAATTAGGTATTTTGTGCCCAAGCAGTGGTTGAATCATCAAATAATGATGTCTCATTTTGCCATCAGTATTTTTGGTCGCGTTATCGGCATTTTAATCCCTAAAACACCAAACAAAAATTATTCCACAATCATTTTCCTCTTAACGCTTCGAGTCTCCGATACTTTGGCGGACCAATAAAATTGAAGCACTGAGTGAACGAAAGAACCAACGCATCTTCCACCAATGCTGCGTTTGAACGATAACTCACTTTACCCGCTTACACTCTACTCCAAAAATGTCTCCATTTGATCGAAACCGTGTTACTTCGACTAGCTGTTGCCTTCAACTTCGTGCAGAAGTATCTATGCTCTAGTTAATCCGCTCAGGGTTTTCAAAACCCTGAGCAGTCCGTCCGTTTCAGTGCACCTCGACACTCATTCATACTTTACTATGTCTCTTCAGTGTCGTAGCTGTGCGTTTTATTTTATTCAGCACCAGAACTGTTCATAATAATACCAAGTCTGTAACTGTCCTCGGCATGACCAAGGCCTTTTCTCCTACAGAGAAAGAAGAGAAGGCACGATCTTTGCTCACCACGCTTTCTCAAGGCAGGTAATATGTCTGAAATCGCTAAACCTAGGTATTAACATAAGTCCAGGTTCCTTCACAATGTTTTCCTTTACCGAGTCTAAGAAGGACACAGAAATTTACACATTATTATCAGTGTATATTAACGTGTCTTTTTCGTTGTTGCAGGATATTATCAGCCAGCTGGACCGCTGATCAAAGAGTCAAGCGCAGAGGCAGAGCGCGCGCTCCAGAGGTACCATCCACACTACCACCCGCCCCATCCACCGGTAAGCAATGACTTAAACATGGAAGTATTAAGCTGTACAACAGGGGGGTGACCATTAGCTCTTAGAGTAAGGTTATATTGAGTGTGCGTAAGGGACAGATGTATACAAGTCATCTACATCTGTCCCTTACACACACTCAAAATAACCTTACTCTAAGAGCTTATTATGGTCACCCCCCTGGAATATATTTGCCAATACCGTGTCAAATAAAAATTAAGTCGAATTCTAAAAACCGTAACCCTGGTACTTATAAACACAATATAAAGTTATACCAAGTATAAAACAATATAAAAATGTATGGTTATTCCTGGTATAACTCTAATCCGTGTTTATTAGTAAGAGGGTACGAGTTACTCATAATTAAAGGAAAAAACGTCCTGACATGGACTCACTGGATCTTTATGTGTCCCTTTCACACAATTTAAATATGATTTGTTATTAGTTGATTTGTTTAGGCTGTCTGTCACTCAAAACTACATTCAAACAATTTTAAAAAGGGACGCGTGAAGTTTTGGAGCCTTTTTTTAGGCTCGCGTTTTAAAATAACAGTAACATTAAACCTTTGAGTGGTACAGCTTACTACATCCAAGAACTTAAAATAAGCACCGAGCATTTAGAAACCATCAGATCAGAGGCCTTACTGCGAGTTTTTACTCACGCCCACTCGTGATACGTAAACGATCTCTTATGTCAAAATGTATACAAAAAAAGTGGTTTCTCCTTACCGTCACCAGACGGCGCTTATCCAGTTTCAATACAAAATGATGTTTACTTATCACGAGTGAGCGTGAGTAAAAACTCGCACTAAGGCCTCAGACCATAGGAACTGGTGGATCCTATAGAAGGACTACGAGCCGGTTTCTTAAGAGTATTTGGAGTTAAGAATTTGTCAAACTCTAATGCTAAAGATTGTCAAATTTTCAGGCTAAAGTAAAGTTTGACAAATACTCAACTTCACATTCTCAATTCGGAAATCAGGAATTGAGAAAGAAGATTAGTAATTGTCGTCCCAATTTAAGAGTCGTACCTACCTGAGACGAAAATCGTGGATCTAAATCCACATTGACATGTAGGTACTTTGTGCAGTTTATTGCATCACTGATACCGTTAAAAAAGCCGAAGGACAACGTCATAAGGAAACTGGCCTGGCTATCAGTATTGGCATTATGGTAGGCTGATAAACTAATCTCACACTGAATCCTCCGATGAAACTCAATCCGCATAAACATAATATAATTTAGTCCTTGACATAATAATGTAGATTGTCGAGCCTTGAACCCAAGTGGCTTCGTGTAATGGCTTAGTTACATAGAAATCAGCTATCATCTATCTTTGGTATCTCGCACTTAGGGTTGAACACAGAGAACTTAGAAATTACAATAGAGTCAGAACTCCATAAAAGGGTATATGAGGATTTTTCTGACTTTCTGGATTAATATGATAAAGTCTCTGTCTCGCCTTTGCTAACCTATGTAAGGGATCTGCTTCTAATCTAATCGGATTCAGCTGAATACCGGTATTTTACATAGAGCGACCGCCTATCTGGCCTCCATAGCCCAGTAACAGGGTAACACCATACCGCTTGGCAAGACTGAGGGTTTTTTTTTGGTACTTTCCCACCGCACTATTTCCAAACCACTGCAACTCCTGAAAGCCAGAATCAACAGTGGCGACCAACAGAAAAGCGCCGAGGCAATGAACTTGACGAAGCCCCGGAGAATGAATTTAAGTGTGTTGGATCCCGTACCGAAATTAATCAGAAAAAATAACGGAGAAGTAGGAAAAATACAAATTTCCACTTCCCTCCCTACCAAGCAGGAGACAGAACAAACAAGGGTCAAATTATTATTAATATTAATGGGATTGTTATTTATGGGAATTAGACTGGGTATGCAATGATTCGTCAACCATCCTCGGACCGACCTCGACAAGCGTTGCTTAACCTTGAAGATCGATCCGTGCATCGCCCTGTTTCGTTTGATCCACGATTTTATGCCCATCCTGTATAGTCACGAGCTCCTTATACAAAAATCTGCAAAACCATCTGATACAAAAACAAAAAAAAATAAGCATCTTAACACAGTTTCTCATTATTTCCTAGGTACTGCAACAATATGGGCCACCATATTACCCGGACCTCTGTTATAGCCGCTACTACAGACCGCCGGGGTCTTACCACATGCCACCGCCACAACCGGATCCTCAGGTACGAAACGTTGAAAAACATACTACAGCTTTAGTTAATTGGAGTGTGTATATAAGTAGGTCTCAACTCTTTGATCCTGATACTGAATCAACCTTTTTATAAACACACTAAAACTATTGACGATGTACCCCCTAAGTTGTAAAGTGCCATCATTAATGCGTACTTGTTTTCAGATGGTTGGCGTCAGTAGTGAGCAATACCCACCACCACAGTATTATGGTACTCCGCCATGTTACCAACACTCACCTCAAAGGATACCATACGTAGGTGAGTAACAACGACATTTATAATTTCCCCAAGAGCTACAGTTTTCCAGGAATCGATTTTGCCAAATCTACAAAAGTTGATTGATGACCTCACATCAATAAAATTCTGAAATCTTACTTTCTGTTAACTTAAACAAACCTCGAAAGATTCGTTATCTAACTTGCACAATCATGCTAAATCTTTTATTTCAGAATATCGCGGATGCCCGTGCCCATTAAACGCGTGTCCAAAAAACGTGCTTATTGGGCCCGCTACTGGTAAAGCCCCAGCCGGTGGTGGCCCAGCAGACGTTCCCCCTGCCCTCGCGCTGCCCGGGGCCGCCTTCCGACCGAAGGTGCGGGCGAGCGCCGTCGAAGCTGTCACAGACACACACGGCAGCGGCAAGGTACGGTTTGATCTGTCTTCCTTTCAGTCTAAAACAAAAAAATATAACATTTTTCCACAAAGAACTTAGCCATTTAACACAAAACTGCTGTCCTTAACACAAAAGTTCTCTTGTGTAATTTGAAACTCGTTTGATACAGGATCCACCATTAGAGCTGGAACCACCAGCTGTAGCGGATGCACCACATCCTTGTGCTATGCCCGCCATGGGCGGAGTCTCACCCAAACGTGAGATATACGATGTCCGAGATAAGTTACGAATTGTCGGTGACATCCCCGGCCCTGCTGAAGCTCTCGGGCCGCCATCGCCGGCGCGCGGTTCGGCCGGAGCGTGCACGCCGCAGCCGCCCAGCGTGGCCCCGCGCCGCGCACGCCTCGGCAAGGCCATGGCGCGGCGCTCCCTCGCGGGTGACGACACCGGCCTGCTGCTGTCTACGCCACAACCTCCACTCCCAGCACACCACAGTGACGCCGATGATGATGTCCTCGCCATTTCCCCTCCGACCTGTGCTCCAATTGACTTATCTTCATCAGATGAGAGGACGACCCCCCTAGTCGATGTCAAAAAGGAAAATGAAGGACCGACGTATAACGCAGCAAGAAAACCAGACGCGCAAGCTCTCAGAGAACATAATAGTACCACTGTAATGGAAGCTAACGTTGTCACTGACGCGGCCAAGACGGTAAAGCGAAGATATTCAAAGCCTAAACTTGAGATTGATATGAAAGATACACAACTTGAGGAAGCTTGCAAGACAAATGGAATTGGTGAACATGTCAAACTCGTGAAACGGAGAAAGATTTCGGGTGATCAGACCGATATTCAAAAGGCAGAAATTATGACTAAGGACCCAAAGAAAAAACAAACGCAATGTAAAAGAACGCCCAAATCGCCGACGGGGGAAAAGAAGAGTTCAAAAAGGAAATCAGAATGCGCAGCGAATGGACCTAAATCAAAAAAGATGTTACTCAATAAACCAGCGGAAGAGGATCCCAGGCTAAAGAATGTCGCTGCAGTGACGGATGAAACTCTACCCACTAAACCCAAAAACAAGAGCGCCCTACTCCTCGACAATCTTATAAGAAAAAATAGCATCGACAGGCCTGACGTAAAGGGCTTGGATGCTGAGCTAAATCCTGCTGAACTATTTCTTACTCCTTCGGAAAATATTGCACAGAATTCAGCCAAGAAAACCTTAAATATTAACAATAATATTGTAGAGAATGCAAACACCCCTAATGGAGTTCGTGCCAATAAACTAGTTGAAGTTTCTCAACTAATAGGCAAGAAAATGGCGTGTAAAGTAGAGAAAGTCGATTCCAAAGTTACTCATGGAGTAAAATCAGTATTAAAAAACCCCACCTTAAAATGTGGTCCCGAAGAAGACCGTAAACACTTAAGCAAGTCCGATAATGTTGATGACAATTTGAGGACATTTACCAAGTCAGAAACAGAATTAATTTTACCTCAAGTCGAAAAGGAAATACCAGAAATAGTAAAAGATAATAATAAATGTTCTAACGTTATTATGTCGGATCTGGATATAACGATACCCGCACAGATAACTTTAATTTCAAAGGAAAAGGAAGATTTTGAACAAGATGTTGAGGAAATGGCAATCGAAGACGAGAATTCAGAAAAGCTTGAAGAAGGCGAGGAGAAAAAGCTACAAGAGGTTGAAAATGCGAAGCCGAAACCCGTGAAATCGGACAGGACGACAGTGAAGCGCTGCAAATTATCAAATGGAGAGTTGAAAGCTAAGAATGTGGAGAAAGTGGTTAAGTTGTTGGTTTCAAAGAGGCCGGCGTTTAAGATGGACGAAGCGACATTAGTGGTGGAGGAAGCGTGTGCGTCGCCGGTGCCGATGGGCGGCGCCATGCGGCGCGCGAGGCGGCGCGTCGGACACGCGCGCCGCGCGCGCCGCGTGCTGGCCGTGCCCGCGCTGCCCGCGCTCGAGCTCGCGCCGCCGCGCTGGAACAACGGCTGGAGGTGGGACGGTGAACACTTCATCGCCAAAGTCTACCAAAATGTAAGTAATTTAATACTAAAGTTTTTCGTCCCTTTTCAAAAAAAAAAATTACCATTCTTACAACCTCCATTAATTTCTTCCTCTTTTTCATAATCATTTTTGATATCTTGCAGGGCGACCCCCGACAGGACCGCATCGCGCGTTGCTGGCCACGAATGAAGCACGTAGGCGGTGACATTGTGATGAAGGGTGACTGCGTACTGATGAAGCCGCCTACCGCGAAAGCGCAGCCCTACGTCGCCAAGATCGCCAGTCTATGGGATAGCCCTGATGATGGTAAGAAACGTGAGACCCATATTATATTTATCAAGCCAGCTTTTTAAAAAAGTTAAAATACTTGAATTTCTGACCCTATGTCCTTATATATAGCTCAATAGGTACTCAATCTTTCTTTGCAGGTGAAATGATGGTGTCTCTAGTATGGTACTACCGGCACGAGCACACAGAGCTCGAACCTTTAATAGATGAAGCTCCCGATGAAGTGTATGCGTCACGGCACCGCGACTCCAACTCCGTCGCCACTATTGAAGACAAGTGCTACGTACTCAAATTCCACGAGTATTGCCGGTCAGTATTTACTTTTGTTCCGTCGATATACGGCTTGCTTTGAAGACCATTTTACTGATTGCTAACCGCAAATACTTCAGGAAATTTCTGAGAACCGAAAGGCTAATCAAGATTGTATCACTACAGGTACCGTAAACGGCTAAAAGCAGCTGAAGAAGGCATGTCTTCTGCGTCGTCGATCGTGCCGCCGTTCCCCGCCGACGAGTTGTCGCCGGCGCAGATCCCCGGCGACCTCCGCGTGCCGCCCAACGTGCCGCCCGACCTCGTGCTCTTCTGCCGCAAGATATTCGACTTCAGATCCAAGAAGATCCAATACAAACCCTGAACCCTGCACGATACCTTCTGGATATCGTTCGTATGATCAGTTCGTCGGTTCTGTGCACCAAGGAGGAGGCGTCGACGCGTTGCGGATGCGTCACACAAATTTTTATAATGTATTTTATCTAAAGGAAGTGAACACCAAAGTTACGTTACGAAGTTTAGACACTTGTTTGTCGGCGGTACTCCATGGAGCTCGGTGTACGGACTTGATCATTTCTTATCTCGTAGTGTCTCATCGCAAACCTTTAAATTAGTACAAAAACGCGTTCCCGGGTGCAATCGTAGAATGTGTGACCTGTGGCCATTTTATGTGAAAATAAACTACGTAATCGTTGTGTTGAGTAGTCGCCGATCGGTCAGTTTTGTTGCTTGTGTCGTGATTTGTCGTAGAAGTTTCTTTCGTATTTAGATTTACAGTGATTTGCGGTATTCAAATAATTTGGATGGATAATTATTTTTATCAAAGGATGCCTTTTATAATGTGTAAGTAGTTTTAAGGAAATCATGTTTGAAGAAGAAGCATAATTATTGTATAGCAATATATTTTTCTTTTTGCTTGAAATTAAGGTGAGCGAATGTCCTATACCTATTTATTCTCACTCTTGTATAAGTGATGAGAAACGCTGAGTACTGATTCGATGGCTATTGTGTATAGCTGATACGATTTTGTATGACATTTAAGATTTAATTGGCTAATCTGAAGTTGAAAAGGCATTTATAATTACAATTTATGTTTAATTATGTACCTATTTGTTATATTGTTGCACAGGCATTATTTGATTATATTGTCTGTGTATTGTTGTCAACGTAGAGTCTATATTAAATTATTCTTTTATTATTTAAGAGAACATAGCTGCGCGTGAGCAATGTCAGAATAGTCGCGATTAGATCTCTTCTAACAACGGTGCCACGCAGCTCTTAATAAATGTATCGTTTCGAACCATACTGTTTAAGTTTCTAAAATATACGTGACTCTTGCAAAGAGTCAACAATTAAATTAAGTAGTTATTGATACATCACAAATTTTGCAAGTTTTATAATTTTATGATATAGAAGAACGTAATTTTAATCGGATTACGGGGTGAAGGTTGCCTCAGTTAGGTTCCGTATTGTGTACCACCCTGCCTACCTAGAAGCTATAGGTACCTCCCCGTAGGCGTTCGTTGTAGATTTTTAAACTTTTTAATAATATCAAGTAAACGATAGAACGAAAGTAAATAACGTTAACCCTGCCTTCGAAGGAATTGATTTTAAATTTGCATTTCGGCTTTTTAATATCCAAAGTAGTAAGTATTTGTTTTAACTAGGACCGGTCCAGAATAGTTACAGGAAGACTGATTTTGCGAAAATTTAACATGTTGCCTATTCATTTTATTTATTTAGCAACATTATCTTAATAAAAATTCAAAACGGTTTTTTTTTTTTCATTTACATGTCAGGCAATATTTACAATTTACGGAAAATAACAAATGGGAACATTGTAACATATTTTAAATGTAATATTAGTGCATAGATGTAAACAAAAAAAAACACTTTGGTGTTAAAGAGATATATTGTAAGACTATAATAGTGAAATCTCTTTATCATTAGAAACATAATTTTAAGTAGTGCGATCGAAGTAAAGAATATATATATTTAACGTTATATTTCCTGTGTGGAAAATTAAATGGGCATTTATTTATTTCAATTTGATTACCTATTACGTCATTTCCTGCCGTCACTATTTCCTACAATGTATCTCTATATTGTGTTACTATTATTTTTGTAAATACATTATTTTGTTTATGTATTTGCTAATTTTGTTATCTATCCAGTGAGATTGGTAACCACTTACTGTATTGATAATTCCGAACTAATGGAGGATATATTCTCTGCGATTCATGTAATATGTGCATTCCGTTTTACGATAGATAACTAGAGTCATGTTTTGTAATCGTACCTACACACCAAATAAGCATCAATTGACAGTATTTTTCATGTTTCTTTTAATATTTCTCCTAAGGCTGTTCCTACCTATTTTAAAATATTGTTGTTAAAATAAAAATAAAAACAAAATCTTGGTTGTATTTAATGCAATGCTGAAATGTATCTCGGCTAGAAGCAGTCCCTGGGGATACAATAGGTAAGAAGTCAGCAATGAGTTTCAAATCTGGGCCAACTTTCCAAGTTTCGAATAAGTTATAGCAAGTTTCAAACCTTCCGATTAACTATAGGAATCTGACCGTCCGAGTAGGATGGATTCAAAAGCCCATGTCTTCCGATCCAGACTCATCTTCCTGCCCAAATTCCATGTTACTTGGGGTCGGCGCAACACGTTTTCTTCTTCCATACCGACCAGTCAACCGTCACGCTATCACTGCCTCTCCTTTTCTTTCATATCACTCTTCACACAATTCATTCTCTTTTTGGCCTTCCTCTCCCTCTCCGTCCATTCACATTCCTTCTGATCCAGACTGTCGAAGAGTTATTCTGAAGTTTGGCCTTGTTTGGTATCCAATCTTTCACCATTATAAATTCGCAATACCCATGTGGATATCACGTAGTGAACAAGGGATCCCCAGGGATGCACTCAATATGATTATTAACAAACCTAACATATTCTAGAGTTTAAACAATAATTCTAATTTTAAAGACCATCGCACACTTCAGCAACTACAGCAACTCAACCCGTAAAGGTGTGACTGACACTGGCATGGCCAACATCAGGGATATTAACTATGATAATACAAAAAAATTGTCGCTTTTTAGTCGTCAAATATCAGAATTTGTCGGGCAGTGGTTCAAAAGCTAGAAGGGTGTATAGGTGGCCGATCAGGGGCGCATCTCTCCAGCTTGGCCATATTTATATATCAAAAAGCAGCAATATTGTTCTTGGCAATATTTCGTAAACTCTTCGCTCTTGGATTACACCTTAAAATTGAAATGATTATATTTTCTAAACTAAGATACGACTAAATCTGTGACTTGGCGAAAAATTGCGAATAATTGGCGACAAAATTTGGGCGAAAACAGATCTTAGCTAGGTGCCCTAGTTTTTGAGATATAAATGTGGCCAAGATGGGGCGATGTTCCCTAGATCGGCCATCTATAACCCATTCTAACTTTTGAACCAGTGACCAATAAATTCTTATATTTGGAGACAAATTTCGTCTAATTAGCAATCATAATTAAAATCCCTGATGATGGCCACGCCAGTGTCAGTCACAACCCGTAAAACGTTGGAATTTGAACGTTATATCGAGTACTACAAGGCCCAAATAAAAAAATGAGATAAAGTAGCTGTAGATCTCTTAACCATTTTAGACGTTGGGAGTGGTATTAGTTGAAGAGTATGCGAAAGCCATTAATTTTACATCTCATCAGAGGCCATAGTGCGAGTTATTATACTCGATCGACCGCGTAAATGTTCTCTTAGAAGTCAAATTGTATAGAAAAGAAGTGATTTCCATTTTTATCATCAGGCAGCGCTTATCTAGTTTCAATAAAATTTGACATATACGTAATTGCGATCGAGCACGTTTAAAAACTCGCATTAAGCACACAAATTGATACATTTTCATTTACATAATGTACGCCATTATCTCACTGGTGATCTATTCCAAAGCTTATGTTTTCTATGTTCTTTTTTTCTATTCCATTGCTTGATGCCAAAAATTTAGCTGCAAAAATTCTATTATTCAGTAATGATGTAATACAAGTCTCCTTCTATTTAGGTTAAAAAAGGATGACGGGGGAGTCGGCGCCTGATCTTCCAACGAATAATATTATAGTCCATACCTAGTATCTAGGTTCCAATAAAAACACCAGTTTTTATTAAATCCCTTAGCATGCTTTAATACTGTATTTATCGTAGTCGATGTGTAGGAGATAGTTTTAGAGCACAAATACCTACAGATGGACTCTCTCAAGTATGCTCATGTGCTGATTCGCCCGACATCAATACTCATTATTAATTAATCATAGAATTAATGAGTAAATTCCATAATAATACTATAAGTGAGCTCTCCCTTGCTTGTAGGAGGATTGTTTTAAATGTTACCTGGACTATGCGTTTGCTAAGAGTCAATGATTTTAGCGTTAGCTCTACTAATAAGGAAAACGTTTCTGTTTTTATTATTTATTTTGTTTTAAATAAAAATTATATAGGTATATTTTATTATTGTAACCTACATGATTACCTATGTAGGAAATATAATATTAATTGATGTAATTAATATATGTATTTTTATTTCATCACTGACTTTTCTTTACCTACAAAACCAACTACAGACCGAACAGCAAAATGCCATCCACAAAATTTTTAGCGTATCTACAAAATAAATAACAAAAAACAATCAAATATGTTATCTCAACAATTATATAAATGTGCTATACGCCCTTTGAGCGCAGGGGTATGGGCTCAAAGCTCAAAGGGCGTATAGCACACTTTGGCCATTTTGACATGTTTACTTATTCTTACTCAGTTTTTGATTCTCTATCGATCTGCGTAATCCACGTGGCGAAATTCGCAAAAAAAAATCGTATAAATGTGCTATACGCCCTTTGAGCGCAGGGGTATCTCTGGGCACAAAGCTCAAAGGGCGTATAGCACACTTTGGCCATTTTGACATGTTTACTTATCCTTACTCAGTTTTTGATTCTCTATCGATCTGCGTAATCCACGTGGCGAAATTCGCAAAAAAAATCGAATACAACCATTTTCGTTACGTAAAATCAACAGCATTAATGAAAAAGTTAGTACCTAGTCTGGAATCAAAAAATGAAATTTTAGTGCAAAAAGTGGAGGAATAAAACACAAAAATAAACATCTTAGAAAGACATATGTCTTTCTAAGATGTCGCAGTCGCAAAAATCTTGTCATGTTGGGAATAGAAGAGGGTGAAAAATTTTATTACGATTTAGAAGACTTAGCAATCAACACAGTAAACACTTATTTCAAACTTCAATGTGACAGAAACAACATTGAGGCTCTCAGAAGATTGGGGAAGAAGGGCGAAAATATCAGACCGGACGTAATATCTTTAAATACGGATTCTCGGACGGAGATTTTAAAATAAGGATTCAGAAAAACAAGTCTTGTTTACAAAACACTCCGTACTACTTAAAATAGGACTACCCAATAGATAACCTAACCAAGCGCAAGGAACTACAAGCTCAACTGGAGAAAGAAAAAGATGTAGGCAACACCGCTTTCAATAAAAAAACTTATAGTGTTAAGCGACAACAAGCGCAGCCCTCGCAACCAGTCGCATAAGAGGAACCTGTCTGAATCCCCGGAAATATCACACCCTAGCGGACCAAAAGCTCAACATGAGAATAAACAGCCGCAAAAGAAAAATAAAGTCACCAATATGAAAGACAAAATATTACAGAAACCAAAACTTAACTTCAATAAGACAATCGCACAATCTGTCTTATCAACCACATTCGGACCCTCTTCTCCTTCCCCATCTCCCAGTACGTCCGGTCAGCGCGGGAGAGATCGACCATAAATAACCCTTCAAGGGAAAACAAGAATAAAAGCATTTTCAATATTTGTACCTTAATCTTTTCTTATTATATTTGTAACTTAAATGTAAGATCACTATCTTCAGAACCTAAACTTATCGAGCTACAGGCAGCGCTACAAAATATTAATCATGTTAATTTAGGATTGTTTAAAGAGTGCCGGTTGGGCGAGAAGATCATTGAAGATGATGGTTATATTATGTACTACATAGGCCAAACCAAAGGCTTATACGGTGTTGGTTTCCTAGTCAAGAAGAAACTTAAAGATTATATTGTAACGTTCACAGGAATATCAGAGAGAGTTTGTGTACTAAAAATAGAAATAGAAAATACACCACTTGCAATATACTTACACCGTTCAGACGTATGCACCCACTGAAAGCTCATCTGAAGAGGAAATTGACAAGTTCT
Organism: Orthosia cruda; assembly: GCA_964057195.1. Taxonomy (NCBI): domain Eukaryota; kingdom Metazoa; phylum Arthropoda; class Insecta; order Lepidoptera; family Noctuidae; genus Orthosia; species Orthosia cruda. Next base: position 8,796,712 of record OZ059846.1, read on the forward strand.
ACGAAGACTTGGTGAGAGCTCACAGCTCTACCTCCACGAATTATATCATATCTATGGGTGATTTCAATGCACAAATAGGAATGGCCAAAGAACATGATCAATTAATTACCGGCTAATATGGCTACGGAAATAGACTCGTGAAGAGAGACTTATTATTTACGTACATGAGCACAACTTAAAAATACTGAATACAATGTTCAAGTCAAAACCAAAGAACAGATGGACATGGATCCTCCAGACAAAATTAAAAAACGAGGTCAATTATATTATGACTACAAAACCCACTTGTTTTCAAACTACAAATTACTAGCGTCATTCCCCTTCGGATCGGATCACAGATTGCTGAGAGCTTGCATTTTTCAAACACACCAGTAAAGTTGAAATCGTTAAAAGAGCAAGAGATTTACCTTGGAAAACCTAAAACATATATTCGTGAACTTATAATGACAAATAAAACGTTTAAAGCCGAAGAATATTGCCAAAAAATCGTAACCTCTATTTTAGAAAGTTTAAAAAGCATTAAAGGTTCTATAAAGCGCAATATCTTATCAGATGAGCCGATAAAACTCATGAAAGAAAGGAACAAACTTCAAAATAAGCCTAAATTGGGCAAAATTGACAAAGAAAAACATAAATCACTTTACAAAACTTCCAACAAAGAAATTAGAAGATGCTATGATACCTACAGGATTAATACTATACAAAGGCACCTCGAAAAATCTAGATCCGCCGAAAAAGTTTACAAAGAACTGAATAGGACAATAACATGGATTCAATCACTACAGCCCGGCACTGCCAATGGTAAGTCCCGAATGGAAGTTACAAAAAACCGTATAGCCAGCCAGACTCTATAAAGCAAATAAATGCCGTTAACCAATGCATGGAAATCTCACCTACTCCAGATTTCATCAACATCATCATCATTTCAGCCGAAAGACGTCCACTGCTGGACATAGGCCTTCCCCAAGCATCGCCACACTGATCGGTCCTGTGCGTTTTGCATCCACCGGACGCCCGCAGCCTTGACTAGGTCGTCGCTCCAACTAGAGGGAGGCCTTCCAACGCTGCGTCTTCCGGTACGCGGTCGCCGTTCTAGAACTTTTCGACCCCAACGGCCATCTGTTCTGCGAGCAATGTGCCCTGCCCACCCTTCGGGCTATATCGGTAACCTTGGTTCTCTCGCGGATGTCTTCATTTCTGATTCTTTCATGCAAGGAAACTCCGAGCATAGCCCTCTCCATTGCCCTTTGGGTGACTTTAAGCTTTCTGATGAGGCCCATTGTCAGCTACCATGTCTCTGACCCGTAAGTAATCACTGGCAACACACACTGGTCATAGACTTTCATCTTGAGACCAGACGTCTCCAGATTTCACAGAGCCAGAAACCCTAAAACAAATGATGAAGCTTAAATCAGAGAAAAGTCCGGGACCAGATGGTATCACAAATCAGCACATCAAGTTTGCAAGGACTCTACTACTGGCACCAATTGCTCTTCTATTTAACAAGATATTAGAAGAAGAAGAAGCTGTGCCGCCCATATGGACCGAAATTGAAATTATCTTGCTATACAAAAAAGGCGACCCGGGCGACATAGGGAATTACCGCCCAATATGCCTCATGCCTTGCCTTTACAAATGATTTGCTTCATGCTTGTTGGAAAGAATATCCCTAGACATACACGCACACCAGCCGATAGAACAAGCCGGTTTCAGAAGCGTTTTCAGTACAACGGATCATATTCAAGTAGTCGACCGTGAAGTGATTGAAAAAATCTGGAATTTTGTAGACCCTTGTATGTAGCATTTATTGATTATAAAAAGGCCTTTGCCTCTCTAACACATGTCAGCGTCTGGGATGCATTAATATCACAGAACATAAAAGAAAAATATAGTTATATTATACTTAAAAATATCTATGCCAACAGTATAAGTAGAGTCAAGCTAGATAGAATAGGGGAAAAATCCACATAAATAGGGGCGTGAGACAAGAATCTCCCCAAATATCTTCATAGGTGTCTTACAAAATATAATGGCAAACTTGCCATGGTCTACGCAGGGCATCAGCATAAACGGGATTTTTTTAAGCTATCTCAGATTCGCCGACGACATCATTCTATTCTCGGAATCGGCGCAAAAACTACAAAAAATTATAAAAGCAAAATCAAAATTTCTTTATTCAATTAGGCCATTACGAACGTCAAAAAAACGCACTTAAAAGCGTCTAGAGTAAAACAAACAGTTAAAAATACAATAAATAGGTAATTAAAAACAGACGGAGGCAGCTAAGTTATGACCAATCCCAACTGATGGCGCCCGTTTACGAACATGACACATGGATCGGCACCACTGAGCTCAACCATCATGAAGGGAACCGAATGATCCAACACATGTGTCATCATCAGAGAGACATTAGAGAGAGCATGACACACACTCAACTGCCAGGGCACACTAAAGTCAACGAACGACACATAGGTACAGTAAATGGTACATAGTACTCACATATGTGCTGTGCAGTTATATAATACAAAAATAAATTGAGTTCATACAACACAAATATATGCATACAGTCTTCAGCAGGTCCAAAAATACTTCAGAACGTTTCTGCTTATCACTTGTTTTTGTGTCCTAGTGGGTGTGGAGCTGGACTAGCTTTGGGCAAAGCATTTTTATAAGCGATGTAATCCCCCAACCTATAATATGCCTGCCTGCATAGTGTGCGTCTTATAAAAGTTTTGAATTTCGCCTCATTCGTTCTAGAATGTGGGGCGGTATTTTATTATAATGATAAACGATCTATACCATGCTAGTGCAAGACTTGGATTAGAAATTAACCCAGATAAGACGAAAGCCATGACTAACCAAGATGCTGAAGAAATAGATAGAAGAGTATCACCTGGAAGAAGTACTGGGCTCATAAAGAAATATTCAAATCCCAGCTTCCACTGCCTACCAAGAAGATAGTTATGGACTCTATAATTCTACCATGCCTCACCTACGGTTGCCAAACCTGGACATTCGATCTAAAAACTAAAACAAAATAAGACTACTCAGAGAAGAATGAAGAGAAGTTGTCTAGGCTTAAAAATAAAAGACAAAGTGAGAAATGCAGAAAACCGCATAAAAACATAAATAACCGATGTTCTTACTTTCTGCCTTCAAAGAAAGTGTAAATGAGCAGGCCACGTGCCCAGCAGCCAAATTACGTAAGTGAATTCGGCAAAGGAAACAGTGTGGAACCTTCACAAAAACGACTTCACGAATTGCATTTATTACACTCTGAAAAGGAAAGGAGATGAATCTTTCCATGACCAATATTTTGACGTAGAATTGATTGTAAAGAATAATTGTTTTTCAGTTTTAAGGAACCATTATACATTTTAATTAAACGCATTAGAAGACCATTAGTTGTAAGTAAAACAAAATTAAATTATGTCCTAATTATTTAGAAATAAATCATCAGGAAGATGATCGTACTCTTTCCAAATTATTTTCGCAATACCGAAAAAGTTGAAAGAAATGATTCTAACTCTTTGAAGGTTCCAAACTGTTTCCTTTGCTGAATTCACTTACGCTATTCGGCTGCAGGTATACCGATGACCGATGGACACAAAGAATAATGAAATGCTTGGGACCGCGAAGCACCAGAATGATAGGCCGGTCTTGTGCTTGTGCTAGATGGGCAGACGAAATAGCGGCAGTGGCAGGCCGTGAATGGCTAGTGACTGCAAAACGCAGAGAAAACTGGAATTCCTTGGAGGAGGCTTTTACCCGAGAGGAATCCATAAAAACATAAAAAATGGATAGCAATATTATTTATACCATTCCCCCTCTAAAAAGCTTATTTTATTCACTGAAAACAGTGAATAAAAAGCACTTTTAATCACTGTTTTGGTGTTTGAATTTAGAACACACCAATATAATATTCAAACTCCATCTCAATGCTATAAAACCTCCTTGCGCGTAAAATATTCGATACAAACTTAGATAGATATAGAGTAAGAGTTAGATATAGAGTTAGAAAAAGAGTGGGAGATAGAGTTTGAGATAGAGTGAGAGTTAGAGATAGAGATAGAGATAGAGATAGAGTTAGAGATAGAGTTAGAGATAGAGTTAGAGATAGAGTTAGAGATAGAGTTAGAGATAGAGTTAGAGATAGAGTTAGATATAGAGTTAGAGATAGAGATAGATATAGAGTTAGAGTTAGATATAGAGTTAGAGATAGAGATCGAACACAAGTCCTGTTACCTAGCTCAGGGGTTAGGGTTTCACATTATTTTTTGTAAATTTTGAAGGTAATAAACCATTTATTTATTATTATTCCTTGTGCTTTTCGCTTCAATCTTTCTTTTTCTCGTAGTCATGGTATAAAATATAGTATGCAACTGTTGAATAAAACGGATTTATATCGAGGGCCATGAATCACTCGCGTCGTTCATGATTCTAACACTTGAATCACGAGACCACCCTACGGTCGTGATTCAGTCGTTAGAATCCTTCACTTACTTGTGATTCATCTACGGCCCTCGCATTAAATCCGTCTTTTATTCACTAGTTGCATAATATACTATTTTATCATAATTATTTAATCACTTTTAAAAATATAGTTTTTAACAATGTTTCAATTATTAATTCAAACTATTTAATAATTCAATTCGATTTTTATTTAATACAATTTTTCAATTATTATTTAATAAAAAAAAACAATTATTATTTAGTACAATTTTCAATTATAATTATTAAAAAAGAATCAATTTATAATAGTTTATTCAACTAGTGCGTATTTAATTGTACGATTTATGATGTATCTACTGATGTACATTGTAATTGTTTGTATGGAATGAAATAAAGCTTTTTTTTTATTAATCTCATTATATTTCAAGATTAGGGGCATAAGGAACATATTGCTGCCACCAATGATATTCTAGTAATGATCTAGTAGAATTATCTAGTATTTCATTGATCTCTCAGGAAGTCTGCAATCCAATCACACAAACCACCGGGCAGACCGAATGAAGGAAGCTTACCAATAAGGCTTTTGCGCCAGACCCTATCAAAAGTCGCCGAGTTATCGAGGGTGACGGCAAGCGCTTCCCCGTCTCTCTCGATGGCCTAACTCCATATTTGTATGGCATAGGTAAGCTAGAAGATCCCCATTACGCCGATTTCAGCGGAAGCCGCATTGGTGGTCACTAAGGATGTCATAAGCTTCTAGGTATACCAGGAGCCGTCACCAGGATTCAGTCGTGAAGAATCCGCAAAAAAGAGGCAAATAAATTTGTCTTCTCCACGGCGAAGTGAACCAGCAACCCGTCGCGCTTCAGCAGTGGTGGTAGTGAGGGACGGCAGATGTTCGACTCCACCGACTTAGCCAGGGACCCAAACGCTTTACTACCCGATGGGTAAGTAGCAAGTAAGGCCACTATTCGGCCAATGTGGTCGAACCGGATCCTTCGAAACACCTTTTTGCAGGACTTGGCAGCCCCGATGAAGGCCTTCTTCTTCTAATACACGTCACTCGCTTTGAACCATGAACGCGGTTAAACATGAACCTTCGCTAGACATTGTTACGTCGGAGAACGGAATATTGTACTCCATTCCCTGACAACACATCCGTCACGGCGTCCGCGCACGATAAAGGACCAATCGAAGAAAAGCAAGTAGGCTGCCAAGGATAGCATGCGAAGAAAGATCGCATTCCATCCCATCTGCTGACTTGTACCGCCAAACCCGCCGATGCCTCTTGGGCAGGGATCGTTCGGGGAATAGACGGACAAAGACTTCACCATACAGTGGTCGAAACTACCCAAAGGTTAAATTGTCGACACAGAGTATCGGTCTGCATCTGTCTTGGATCTTTTGTAAGCATAAAGTCCAAGCAATTAGCTGTGTGTAAATCAATATCCGGCACCCTCTTTGCCCCCTGGACCAGATGGGAGAAACCTGATAGAAGAAACCTGATTATAAAGCTTAAAACTTATGAAGAAGATTATAAGTACCTAAGAGACCTGATTAAAAAGTTTAAAACTAGTGAAGAAGATCATAAAAATGCAGGACTTGATTACAAATGATGAAGAAAATAAAAATTAATTGATCTCATGGCAAAGTTAGAGAACTTGTAGAAAAGTAATTAAACGTCTTATATTCATCATAATTTTAGTTTCTAATATCCTAATCCTATCCTAATTTAATGTCTACTAATAAACGTAACTATAGCAATCAAACTATTAATAAAATATCAATTTAATAACTTAATTAACCTGTTTATTAGAAATATCACTGTAAAAATATTATCCTTTACCCCATCAAACAACGATTCAAGTAATTTATACGTCCCTGTTTCCGTTTAGGGGTAAAAGGGTCCAACTATAATATCCAACTAGTTGGACTACTATTCGAAGACATTGTGACATCCACCAACCCGCATTGGGCCTGGTAGATTACAGCCCATTCTCTGCCACAGAGAGAAGGCATGTGTTCCAGCAGGGGGAACCTTAAAAGGCTGATGATGAATGTTAATATAAATAATTAAAATAAATCAGTTGCACCACGGGGCTTCGGTAGGGGCAGTTGTCCAACCATTATTTTTAGTTGGACTACTGCCCCTACCGAAGACCCGTAGTCCAACTAGTTGGACCACGACCCCTGAACGCCTGTTTCATTGCATAATTTAAAAAAAATTGGGCTTACGCCTTCGTGTACCATCCGGCTCTGGGTGTATTTTATGGGGTGTATTGGACATATCGTCGTTGATAGTCCAATTCCGCGTAACTAACATTGTTAATACCGCGTTTGTACAAAAAAATCAAAAATGAGATCTCGCGATTTCATGTAACTGATTGTGATTGGCGTCGACCCGTATGACAATTTTTTGAATCGATCCTTAGGAAGACGAGTAGGTATACTAAAAATAACAATACCGCGGATCTTTCGACGAACAAGTTACGATGCGAAAACCGCGTATCCGCGCCAATTTGTATTAGTGCGCAGGGACTCAAAGTGTAACCGTAATAAGTGTTTCTAACACTGTTTTTTAAAATAGTTTTAACACAAAAACACTTTTACATGTAACAGATACAATAATGTTACCGAATCAAACTGTAACCTTTTATGTGTTAATAAGTGTTACCGAATCAAAGTGTAACCTTTTATGTGTTAATACCTAAGTGTTAATATGTGTAACTGAAATAAACAGTGTTAGCATATCTTTAGGTATAATTGCACAGTACAGCAACAACGCGCGGCCGGAAGATGTTGATGTTGAAGTGGTAAACACCTATGTTTAGAGGGTTACCTATGTTTCATCAAAAAGAAATTGACAAATTATCCTTCCCATACAATTTACCGCATAATTTCATTTGCTAAATTATTACTTAGCAAAAAATCTCTTCACAAATAATTGTGAAGAGATTTGATGTGTAAATATTTATTTATTTAAAACTTCATGCAACATACAAGTACATAGGCGGATTTAATGCCTGAGGCATTCTCTATCAGTCAACCACGGGTGGTGGAGAGATAACATGGCAGGTGCATAAAAATTGAAATAATTACTGAAGTAAAATTGAATAACAATATATATAGTGTAGCTAAAATAAACATACATATATATTTACTATATTAAATACCTTTATAAATATATATATATACATATATAAATTAATAGAAAGGTGATTGAGACGACTCTGCTAATGGTGTAGAAAATAATGCCGCAACTTCCGCTTAAATGCATATTGACTGGTGGCCGTCCTGATATCGAGAGGAAGCGCATTCCAGAGAAGAATGGACTGAATATGAAAGGAAGAATGAATAAATCAGAGAGTATGAGAAGGGCAAAGCAAGAGAAGATTGTTAGACGAACGCAGATTCCTAGCGTGTGAAGTACACAGATGAGAAATTACTAAGTAAAGTCGACGGAGTCCCGCTGCGCGGGGCTCCTATTTCTGCCTGCAGGGTCTAAAGTAACCTAAAATGAAGAAGATGACAGGAGATGAGTTCGCTCGCGTTGCTCGCTCACTTCAGCTCCCGTCATCTCCTTCAAACCTAACCTGTCCGTCTCGGGGTACCCAAAGTTCCCAAGCTCGCTTCGCTCGTTCTTGGCCTAATTCATTGACCATAATTATACAATTTCTATTAATCTAACATTCATTTCATCTTTTTTTTTTTTTTATATCAATGCAATATTTGGAATGATTCTAATACGCACATTTTCATTTGGTCAAATTTGGAGGGGTTACCTATGTTTCATCGAAAAGAAATTGACAAATTATCACTTCCCAAAAAAAAATCCGCTTGATTTCATTTGCCAAATTATTACTTAGCAAAAAATCTCTTCACAAATAATTATAACGCAAAACTAATATTTAGTATCGTCAAGTTTTCAACTATTTCTATTCAGTCAATTGCTTAGTCAATGACAAAAAAATGCATCTATATTTTATGTCAGTTGCACAGAATATACTAATTAAATTACAATGTGTAAGTACGATTACTATTTAAGCAATAAAGTAGACGGAGCCCCGCTGCGCGGGGCTCCTATTTCTGTCTGCAGAGTCTAACTAAAGTAACTTAACATGAAGGAGATGACGGGAGCTGAGTTCGCTCGCGCTCCCGTCATCTCCTTCAAACTTAACCTGTCCGTGTCGGGGTGTTTGGCAATGAATTAGTCCAACAGCGAGCAAAGCGAGCTCGGGAGCTTTGGACACCCCGACACGGACAGGTTAGGCTTAAAGGAGATGACGGGAGCTGAAGTGAGCGAGCAACGCGAGCGAACTCTGCGCCCGTCAATTTCGTTTCGATGAAACAAGGGTAAATATTAAAATAAAATTGCATTGTTTTATTATATAATTCCCAAAATATCTTATTTTTGCCTTTATATTTATTGTCATAACAAATCATTTGACCAAATATTTATCGTCTATAGATTGTTTGCTGTAATAAATCATTTGATTAAATACCAAATGCCATAATGACACTATCCTTGGTAATATTATGCTGAGTAAAAATTTGACCAAATGAAAATGTGCGTTATAAAATCATTCCAAATATTGCATTGGTATAAAAAAAGTTGCTAAAATTTGTTTGGGCCGTGAAATTTTGTCAAAATCTTTTCGGCAAAACGCCCACCGTTTTTAGGATAGTCTTCGTCCACATCCAGATGGGTTTTTTTTCTTATAAGAAAGGATTGATTGCGAATAATCCTCCGGATATACTTCCGGCTCTATCAAGATATCGGGATTATCAGAACAGACGACTTCTTGTTGAAGTGGTACCTAAGCAGTTGATTTTAGTATGTTTGGCATCGTGATCTAGACGAGGTTTTTTTTTAAAGAAAGGATTAATTGATCCATTGCAATCAAATAAACATAAAACTGATCAAATAAACTTGAATTTTAAATCACGAAAATTTTCACTATTTCGGAGCATGTGTTTTGCACGGATATAACAGACGGCGACTGCATAATGCTTATTAACCATAAATAATTACATGGTAAATTTGGCAACGCCGCGTTTACCTGTTACACTTATTAACACTGTTAACACTTTTATATATGTTACAGATATGTTACGGTTACACTTTTGTAAGTGTTTTGGGTTAACACATTGAAAACACATTTATAAGTGTTACATATTTGATTCTGTTACCAATTCAACACGTAGTTAACACTTATAATTCTGTAACCTTTATGAAGGTGTTTTTAAGTCCCTGTTAGTGCGTGCATTGTTTATGTGACGTTCCGGGCAAAAATTGTTTTTATATGTAATTATTGGATTATTTTTAATGGGGGTGTCATGATGAATGACACACGTATTCTACACTTTAATATAAATACAATTGTGATGTTTTTTTTATTCTGTAATTGTGTCATTTCGAGTATAGTACATTAGTTTAAGAAGAACGAAACGGTCCTATACTCAAGTTCGTTCAAAGTTCTGCCGATTAGTTTTTTAGAAAATTCGTTTTTTGATCTTCCTGTAAAATCAGCGAGTGTACATAGGTACGCTGTATTTAACAATGTTAGTTACGCGGAATTGGACTATCAACGACGATATATATTTTGTTTTGGTCGTAAAGCACATGCTATCTCAGTCATTAAATGACCAGCATCATTTTTGAAAAACCTTCTTAAACTCATCAAAAATCTAAGAACTTTGTCTCTTGGATACTTTTCTATAGCTCTAAAAATGAGAGAGATGTATATTTTTTATAGTTTGTTTTGTTTTTTGCTTCTCCTGAAAACCCATGTTTGCATGCATGTGCTATACGCCCTTTGAGCCCAGAGGTATCGATATATTATATACTAGCGATCCGCCCCGGCTTCGCCCGTGACAAATTGTACACAAAAACCTTCCTCGTTTCTCACTCTTTCTATTGGTAAAAACCGCATGAAAATCCGTTCAGTAGTTTTTGAGTATAAAGCGTACAAACGCGGCGGGGGCCTTTATTTTATAATATGTAGTGATATTACTGCAATAAAAGTACTGAGAATAAATTGTAAATACCGATTTTATTTGTAGACTAACACGTCATGAAGCAAGTATACAATAAATAACACCAACTTCCATCAACATGGTAATACAAAGTAGATACTACACATACTTTAAATTTTCAATCACATCCAAAATTCACAAAGATTATCTTATAGTGTCGCATATTTCCCTTTCCGTGTTCAACCCGAGACACATTTTTTCACCAGGCTGTTGTAACATGATAAATCACCAGAACCATGCCCAGTATGCGTCAATAAAACATCCTTTAGTAATCGCATTTTCTTTAAATGCTACGTTTAGGTCAAACTCAAAGTTCTTCCATTAATCTGTAGACGAACATCCCAGAAGTGGGATGCATCCCACATGAAACATCATTTAGTAATCGAGTTTTTTTATAAAGGCTTAGTTTAGGTCAAACTCAAAGTTCATCCATTAATCTGTAGACCAACATTTCAAAAGTGGGATGCATTCCACTTCCGAGATGTTGCGATCATACAAGGGGGCGTTAATAAGTACGATTTTTGGGGGTATTCCACCGTGCTACAAAGCGTATTGAATTCACGCAACTGGTGTCACATACACAGAAAAGTAAATACGCTGTAATTTCTTCTATCTACAATACTAAGTTCGGTACACATTTGTCTTAGATCGATAATAGTAAAAGACCACATAACTTAAGAATCGCTAAACGGTAGCCAATAGAGCAGTGGTCGCGAGCGTGGTTTACTCATACCTAGTCAGTTTCAGAACCAGGGTTACCGACATAGCCCGAAGTGTCAAACTTAAATGGCTGTGGGCAGATCACATTGCTCTCAGAACGGATGGCCGATGGGGCAGAAAAGGTGGACCGATAACCTGGTGAAGGTTGCGGGGTCCGCTGAATGCGGCACACACGGGACCGGTCAAAGTGGAGACGCTTGGGGGTGGGCCATGTCCAGCACTGGGCGAGATCTCATCATCATCATCATATTAGCCGAAAGACTAATATGATGATGATGATAAGATCTCGCCACGCTAAACTAAACAAATATGTACCGAGCCTTATTAAAACGTGTCGCCACTTAACATCAAAGGTTTACTTTCTCTCGAAACATATACATATTATACATACCCTAAATAAATCTTATCCTCATTTGGATAACTTAATATCTGCAAGGGCCTGGCTGCCTTATACAATTTACAGATCTAATCTACCAACAAGTAGGAATGTATTGCTCTATTACATGTTTTTTATTTTTCTGTAAGCCGAGGTAAGTACAGTGTACAAAAGAGTAAGGTATATAGGCACAATCATTATTATAGACATATTCTACTATATAACATTTTGTTGAAGTCTTTCAACAAAATAGTCAGAAGTCTGTTAAAAAGTAGTTAAATTTAGCTGCCTGGATTCTTATCTCTTTTGTTGACTGTACTATAAAATGCAGCCACAACCACTACGTAAATCAGGTCAAATTCAAGGATCTAGGTCAGATAAGTTTGTAAAATGTGACATCGCTTCATCTCTTTATGTCCAATACAAATGGGCAATAACTCTAGATTTATGCACCGCAGCGTGCTTTTAAAATGACCCGACTTTTACGCAGTACGTAATTAAACCAATCAATAGTAACAATTTGTAACCGGCTCTTGGAGTAGTGGTGTCAAAAACGGTCAGTTTAATATTTACTAATGCCATGCATCCGTTTACAGTTCTCGTACAAAGGAACGAATTGCCGTATTTAGAATACGTGCAAACAAAATTGAATAACTTAATCGTGACGTCAAACCACAGTCTGCGTCGCAAATCGAGCAAATGTGCAATTGGTAGGTACAGACGGTCTGTTATCTATATCTTTATAGATGTCCTTATACTGCGTCTTTTCGTTCAAATTAGGAAGGAAGACACGTAACCAATGTTATTAATTGGTCGTGAATCACATACCTACCAGTATTAAATGCGCACTATCTATAGGTACTTATAGTCACATATGAACTTTTTGACTTTTCCGCATCGTGCCGCAATTTATTAAATTTTGCCATATTTTTGTCACCACTACTCGAGGAGCTGTATCAGCTAAATTAGGAATTAAGTAGCAAATAAAATTAAGTATCTCAGATAAATTGGCAATTTAGTAAGGTGGAGAACAAATTCATTGAATATTATATGTAGCAGATGAGATTAATAAATAGTTAATATTATGATGAACTGTGCGCTGAGTACATAGGTATTTTATGAACCAACATCTATTATTGTATTATATTTAGACACATTAAAATACATTTTACTTCCTGTTTTCAACATTAAATCTCATGACACTCAATACACTATACTAGCTTTTTAACAGTTTCTACATTACGGACATACATAATTATATTATTTATAGGTAATATTGCTTGCACACATCCATCATTACACTCTGTGAAATCTTCTTTACTTTCTACATGTGGTGTAGTGACTCTATTACAATACCTATACAATTATAATATAACTAACAAATAAACTTTGTCTCGAAATTACATTAACAAGTAGTGGTTATAACAAACAGTATTGTAAAGATGTATTACTTAGACACCACAATATATAAACTGTGCATGCCACGAAAGATGAGACATGACGAGCGCTGTACCGCTCTTCCTGCCTCCCTATCTGTGTGACAAAGTCATATTTCTTTTTAAGTTATCACGGTTTTCTTCTTCAGAGCGCGAAGAATAAAATTCTAATCCTTGCACACTGTAGGGCGATAACTTTGTAAAAAAATTAAACTTCTACCAATGCTTTTTAATCGGCTACTAATGATAAAGTTCTCAAATAATGTACAGCTGGCATCAGTGTAAGTCTCAAAGAGTCACTAAAACATTAGTTGCCTTTTTTTTACTCCTACCCATTTTCAAGCATGTGTTTTAATGCTTGTTCCATTTTCAGATTAACACTACCTATTTTACTGACAATAATCAATAATACCTACTGCTGAAATTGAGCCATTGTGAAATAATGATGAAAATTTATGAGATAATTATTATTACACACATTATTGGCAGACTTTTTTTTCTATGCAAGCAGAACACATCTCTAATATAATATCTACAAGGTATTTGTTCAATTTTAAGTCATATTATATTAAGATAGAGAGTTCATATTAAATAATATAGTCCATTAATACAAATTTGGATGTGTGCAGCCATAACTAATGTTCTTTATTTATTGTAAATTAACACTTAGGCCACAGTGAAAGCAAATGATACATTTGTCAGTATCTTTATCAATAATATTGTGATGATCACACTGGTTTGGCATCATAGCAACATATTATATCACAATAGGATCATACAACTGTCTCACCTAAAGTTATTCGCAAACATTTCCAACAATATATGGAACTTCAAAAACATTATATTTATGTATAATACCTACATAATCCAATATATATTGTGACAAACGTAAAGAATGACAAATAAATCTAATATGTTTACTAATAAATTTTACAGTGGGTATAATAATGGCCAAAATAGTATTTAATCGAGCCTTCAGACTCAATTCATCAAAACCATAATTATTATAAATTAATTTAACTATGGCCAAGTCTGGAATAACATCAGAAAGTTTAGAAATTACAACAGCTGTTAGTCTTTCGAGCAGTCTTGTAAAACAATTTACTCTGCATTGATAGACTCTCAGTCTTGGCAACAACGTCATCTAATTTCTCACCTCGTTCTAACACTGCCTTTATAGTATCATGAAGAATAATCTTTGTTTCATCCAAGTCATTCTGTATTTTCGTCAAAGCATCAGCTTCCCGGGGATTCTGGTATTTTGTTAAGTATTCTGGTAGAAGATGGAAATCTATCCTGTCTTCTGCACCAGTTGGCCATTGACTTGCAGGCACTGTTGCAGTAAAATCATCCAGTATTTTAGTAATTAATGTGTGCGCCACTCTGTTAGGATACTCATGGTCAGATATCAGGACTCCTGCCAAGTTGTCTGCTCTCACATATACCTGGAGCATGTACTCTCCCTCTTTAACAGACTGTCGAGACGCTGGCTGGGTTCTTTCTACTATTGTTTTACTAACGAAGACCATAAACTCTTGGACCGAACCCCTTTGAAATATGCTGAAGCTTTGCAGGTTGTATGCTGCTTTGAGGAGAGTAGAACTGTTCACACCTTTGTAAAGCACACCCAGTGCGTAGATTTTAACCATCTTGATGGCAGAATAAACTACTTCAGGTACTCCAAGTTAACTGCAATTGAGATTAATAGTTCAGGTAAGTATGGTAAAATAAGAACACTATGATTATCTTATAAGAAGACTATCAACTCCGCCCCTAAGACGACCCACTGACCAGACTATCAATTAAAATGAACCTTCTTGTCACTGATTCCACTTTCTAAAAGGTAACATTAAGGTTTCAAATTATTGGAAAGTTTTAATAATTAAGTATAATACAAAACAAAGCAGTTAACAATGGCGTTATTAGGTTTCTTCATACAGAATTGTCCTGAATTCCTGATGGGTTGGTATACTGCTCTATTACGCTGGCAAATTTAGATTTATATAAATGCAATTATGATTAGGCAAGGCACTTACCCAGTTTAATACTCCAATTGGCGACTTTGATGAGTTACACATAAGTTAATTCGAAGTAAAATTCTCATTTAACCTTGAACACAAACCTCCAAAATTAACTATTTTTTAAAATAAATACATTTTAGTTATGCTAGGACTGAAAAGAGCACAAAATCAGTAATAATTTGTGACGAAATCGATGCTTTCTGCTTACGCAAATACGTCAAAAGTGCAATGTGTCACATCACACTGTCAAAGACAAGTTGTCAATGTCAATTAAATGAAAAAATAGCAAGCGTTCCAATCCCTTATTTTTTACATTTTATGACATTCCTACCAAACAATTTTAGGGCCGATTTCACCAATGAAGGTAATAGCGATTAGACCAATTAAACTCAGTTTATGCAAATACAGCGTTCTGATTGCTAGTTTACACCAATCAGAACGCTGTATATGCATAAACTGAGTTTAGTTGGACTAAACGCGATTAATTTCATTGGTGAAATCGGCTCTTAGTCATCGATAATTACTTTCCTACTTTTATTGAGGAAAAATTCAAAATTTGCTTCTTGAAATGAACATGCATTCGGCCATCACCATAATTTGTTATTGCTGTTTTAGCCCCAAATTAACATATTTCCTTCTTGCTTCCCATCTTCGCTCTGGAAAAACCCGCATATTTTAAAAAAAAATGGCCAAATCATCCGCCCGTTTAAAATGTTGGTCTCAAGCTACTCTGCCCATCTTTATGGGATGCCTCAGCGTCCGCAAAATTTCTAGGATTAGTTTAGATTTCATTAGCATATTTTATATCATCGGTCCATGGCACTGAGAAATTAATCAGGAATATTCTAGCTTCCATAGTGATTGAGTTTGATGTGCCATGCTTCACCGAGGCTATTGATACCTGGAGACTCGCCTGCCCAAATTCCGATCCAGCCGACAAACCATCATCCCAGAGACGTTGGGACGAGCCGCTATGCAGAGCAGTTCAGGAGAACCTAATTGCCACATCTGCAACTTTTGCCGAACATGTGTGCCAACTGGCTGTGGGTGAGTGAGAGTTGGGATTCTGGCTTCACGCACTACCGTCGTCGAACATAAGCACCTTGTTTGTCGACACTACTTTCCGCCTTGCTGGTTCCCTAAGTCTAGGCGCTCCCTGCTGCTCTCCTCATCGCTACCACTGCTGTCTAGCAGCTGAAGTGTGGGTTGCATACCGCAGCACGCGAACATTAACGACATCATCCTACGTGATCTTGTTTCCGTTGGCATTACACGACGATGTAAATGACCGGATAGTATGACTGTTTCCATGGAAGATGAGTAGGTCTTTAGTGTGCGATGTGACTTGCGTCGATACTCCTGCGCCATCCCATGTTCCTAGATCGTCTCGCTGTGCTGGCGCTGTCAGAGAACCTCAAGCGACGGAAATACAATAACCTCATCCGAAGTTATCTTTTCGAGCCGTTTAGGGTTGAAACTCTTGGTCCTTTGAGTCCCAGTGCTCACGCATTATTCAAATATCTGCGTAAACTCTTAGTTGACACTTCGCGTGACCCAAAGGCTGGCTTTGACTTTGGTCAGAGGATAAGTTTTCACTATACAACGTGGCAATGATACCAGTCTTTTGTCCACAATACCAGAGGACAGCGATGTGGAGGAGTTTTTTGATGCCTTAATTTAGACAAATAATTGAACATGGATGATACAAAGGTATTTTTTTTTGGGACTAGCCCACCGTTCTATTCCCAAACCACTGCAACTCCTGAAAGCCAGAATCAGCAGTGGCGACCACCAGAAAAGCGCCGAGGCAATGAAGCCTGTCAATGTCCCGGCGAATGAATTTAACTATCTTGGATCCCGCAACGAAATTAATCAGAAAAAAAAGTTAATTAAAAAAATCAAAAAACCCGACTGCTTTAAAAGCGAACTAAAAAGATGTAAACAAGAAGAAAATCATGCTGTGCAGTCGGAGGATACATATTCGCGAGCTGGTTGACCAAAACCAGATGTTATTTTTTTGTTTGGTTATTTTTTTTAAAATAAGTACATTTAAACATATAAGTGTTATATATTTTTTTTTAGCGTATTAGAACTGGAGGACTTATTATTCCAAACACTTAGACTCCTTTAATTATTTATTGTAATTCACATTTTTACATCTTCATATAACAGTATTTTTACAGACAGATCATAGAGCCAGGATGGCAGTACACTATGGGTGCGTTCAGCAGTATTTTAAACTAAACTATAATTAGGTGCGTTCATATTATTTAACACTCCCCCTCAATTACAAAGTGAATGTTTTCATTATAAATACAAGGCTTAAAACACTATTTCTTAGTTTTTAACATTTACTTGTAATTGGACAAATTAACAAAAAAAAACTGTTACATCTTCCCCTTAAGACATATTTAAAATATCTCCCCTTAATATATTTTTTTAAATTAGCATCTATCATCCTTTAACAAAAAATGTAATCATCATCCTAAGATAAATTTAATCACTTGAGAAACAATAGTATTTCTCTCCCCCTCAACATATTTTTTTTTACAGGAAAAATAAATGTTGCTAAACTCCTTATCCATAGTCTTTTATATTATTACTGAATTACAAAATTATATGTAGTGATGTAGTGAGTGTCATAAACAAGGTTTGGTTTACAGCAATAGTTTAGTCAGTATAGTAGTATCATTTACATATTTTAAAGTCATTACAGAGTATACAAAAAAAAAGTTATTTATGTGTAAGCACCCAGTCAGTTTCAGTTACAAATCACTACAATAGCCAAAGTCTATCATTAACACCATATTCTATCAGAGTAGTTACATAATATTGAATTTATTACAAAAATATGCATGTTTATTTTGACATAAAGACTTTGTTAGCGCATCAGCTATGTTTTGGCTGGTTGGTACATAAGATAGTTTTATCAGGTGAGTTTGTATAGCATCTTTAATGAAATAGTATTTTATGTCTATATGTTTAGTGCGCTTGCTATTTTCATTGTTTTTTATGATATTTATTGCACTCTGATTGTCAATCAGTAGATGTAACTCTAAGTTAGTACAATTAAGTTCGCTTGATATGCCCTTGATATAGATTAATTCTGTCACAGATAGTGCACTTGCAACAAACTCAGCCTCAGCAGTAGACAATGCAACAGATGTCTGCTTTTTGGTGAACCAAGAAACTAAGTTACCACGGTAGAATACGGCACAACCGCTTGTGCTTTTCATATCTGACCTGTTTCCTGCCCAATCAGCATCTGAGTAGGCTGTTATATTCTTTGTATCCGATTTTCTGTATATTAATCCTTTGTTCATTGTATTTTTTAGATAACGTAATATCCTTTTACTCGCTTTCCATAGTTCAGTAGTGGGTTTGTCAAGAAATCTGCTCAGAAATGTGACCGAATATGTAATATCTGGACGGCTGTTTATTGATATGTATAACAATGATCCTATTAGTTCTCTGTATGGAACATTTATTATTTCTTGTTCTTTATAATGTCCATTAAAGTTTACTTCCATTGGTGTATCTATAGGTCTACAGTCTTGCATATTGAATTTAATTAAAATTTTCTTTATTAGTTCTGTTTGTTTTATTTCAATTGTATGCTTTTTTCGAGTAATTTGCATTCCCAAGTAATCTTTAATTTCTCCAAGATGATTAGTATTAAATTCCTTCTGTAAAATTCCTATTATTTCTTCATCCTTACCGATAGTTAAAATATCATCTACAAAAAGAAGTAGAAATGTCTTGTCCTTTTTGTATAAACAGCAATCATATTTTGATTGTGTGTATCCTTGTTTGGTTATAAATTCATGAAAACGTTTGTTCCAACATTTTGGTGCTTCTCGCAAACCATATAAAGCTTTCTTTAATCGTAGTACCTTACCTTGAGGTATTTGTACACCTTGTGGACATTTAATATACACTTCAACATCCAAGTGCCCATTCAAAAAGGCTGTAGGTACGTCTAGTTGGTTGATAGATAAATCTTCTTGAACTGCATGGCTTAACAGTAGTCTTACCGTTGACAATCTTGCTACTGGTGAATAACAATTATATGTGTTCTCTTCTTGGAAACCTTTGGCGACTAGTCTGGCCTTTTTAACATTATTTTGTTTTGTCTTAAAAACCCATTTTGTGTCAATTGCCTTTTTACCTTTTGGTAGGTCCGATATTTCCCATGTTCCTAATTTTTCATGAGACTCTATTTCCTTCTTGATAGGTTCTTCCCATTCTTCTTTTCTTGTCATTGCAGTATTGTAATCTTGTGGATCTCCGGTGTATAAACAGTATGCTGTATAAACCTCATAGTCGTCTAATCTCTTTGGTGCGGTTATTGTCCTTCCAGTTCTTGTCGTATTTGGTTGTATATATTCACTTTCTCTTTCAATATTATCATTTTCATTGTTCTCACTTGCATTTTCCATTCTCTGCTGTATTTGTTCATCCAAATTATTTTCTCTTTCTCTGTTCTGACTTCTCTGTCCTTCTTTTGCTTCCTCTGAGCTTTTCTTCTTCACATCAGTTTCATCTACTAATTCTTCTTCTGCTTCTTCATAATATTGATAAGTAATATTTCGGTTACTGTTCTTTTCCTCTTTATATACATAGTCATTTTCATCAAATCTCACGTCTCTTGAAATTATGATTTTATCATTGTCTGGATCCCACAGTCTATAACCTGCTGCTGAGTATCCTAGCATACGAGTTTCGTTCGCTCTTTGTTCGAATTTTTTACCTCTTGGTAGTATACTACACCATGCTTTACTTCCAAATGTTCTTAGTTTTGTTAAATCTAGTTTACCACACATTATCTCCTGTGGTATCCTATAATTTAATGCCGATGTTGGACATCTGTTTAATTGGTAGCACGCGGATGCTACTGCCTCTCCCCACAGATGTTTCGGCAGTTTAGTTTCTATCATTAGTGTTCTTGCTTTATTATACAATGTCCTATTCATCCTCTCGGCCATCCCATTAGATTGTGGCGAATAGGGTTGTGTATATTGTATTATGATGCCTCTATTACGACAGAAATTCTCTATTTTGTTGTTCTTAAATTCTCCACCGTTATCACATCTTATATACTTGACCTTTGTTTCCTTTTCGTTTTCTAGCTGTCTTATATAATCTAGTAAATTGTTGGTAGCTTCACTTTTCAGTTTCATTAAATACACCACACAAAAGTGTGAGAAATCATCTAGTATTAACTGGTAGTATAGCTCACCGTGTATTCCAGGTGTTGACATAGGACCTGCCACGTCTGTGTGCAAAAGTTCTCCAATCTTCTGTGACCTCGGCCTTTGTACGGGGTTAAATGGTAAGCGGGTCGACTTGCCTAACATGCAGGGTCCGCATGTTCCATTGGTGGCTGGTAAATTCATCATTTTTAAGCTGTTGTTGTTCAGGTGACCTAGACGTCTGTGCCATAAGTCTGAATTGCTTGCACTGTAACATGAATCACTACATGAAAGGCACATTTCCATTTCTAAGACAAACAGTTTACCTACACTTCTGCCTAATAGTTTTTTCTGTGTTTTGTTGTTTAAGATTTGCACATAATTTTCACTGAAATGAACACTACAATTATTTTCTATAATCTTCTTAACAGATAGCAAATTAAATTTTAAATATTCAACTATCACTGCTTCTATAGTTACCCCATTGCCATTACATTTCAAATCAATCGTGCCTTTTTTATTTGCTGTTATATATTCCCCGTTAGCTAAGTATATTTTCATTTCTCTGTCCATTTCATGTATATTAGTCATATGTTTTATAAATTTTTCTTGTATGAGATGTTCTGTGCAACCAGAATCTATCACCCACTCAACTAAATTATTATCTACATAATTACAATTATTTTCAATACCTGTCAAGAACATAAACCTGTCTTCGTTTTCCTCTTCCACTGCTGCTGCTGCTGCTTGGTGTCCTCGTCCTTGACCACTTTGTCCTCGACCTCTGCTTGCATCATTATTTTGTCCTCTCCCACTGTAGTGCTGTCCTCGTCCGTGCCGTCCACCATGCCATACTCCTTCATTTTGTTTGACATTATAATGTCCTCTGCCATATTGACCTCCTCTGTGTTGTCCTCCTTGCTGAACTCTGGTCTGATATCGATCTCCTCCTCGATAAGTATTGCGACACTCTCTTGCGATGTGTCCTAGTTTCCCACAGTTAAAACATTCTTTATTGTGAAATGCTGCATAGCTAAATGAAGTACTTTGCTTTGTGGTTCTATTCTTCAATTTCAATTCTGCATCCAGTAATTTGTTTTTTACATACTCCATTGTTAGGATCTCTGTTGACGTTTCCATTGCTGTAATTAATGGTTGGTATATTTCCGGTAATGACATAATTAGGTAAGTGACCTTGTCCGTTTCTTCCATTTTTGCAATGTGATCAATTTCTCTTACAATTTTATCATATTTATAGAAGTAGTCTTTCAGATTTTCTTCTTCCTTGCACTTCATACTTAAAAGTTGTTTTCTCAGAAATATGTTTGTGAGTGTACTTTTCCTTTCATATACAGTTTTTAGTTTTTCAATCATCTTGTTCGCTGTCTTTTCATCTTTAATATATTCAAGTTGATTGTCCGCTAACGCTTGTATGATTATGTTTCGCGCCTTCGTGTCCATTTTGTTGTAAACATCTTGGGTTATATTTTCGCTTTTTGGTGAAAGTGCTTCCAAGCATTGTTTCAGTTCCATAAAACTTTTTATGCGGAATAGCCAACTGGAGAAATTTTCACCGCTAAATATTGGTAATGATATTGGGAAGGTAGATGAGGACGCCATATTTTCTTCTGTTCCGTGAGTTTTTTTGATTTTGCAAAACAAACTTATAAGTCCTTACAACTGTGCCATCTGGCTGTTTTCTGGTCCCATAACCTTTTAGCGTATTAGAACTGGAGGACTTATTATTCCAAACACTTAGACTCCTTTAATTATTTATTGTAATTCACATTTTTACATCTTCATATAACAGTATTTTTACAGACAGATCATAGAGCCAGGATGGCAGTACACTATGGGTGCGTTCAGCAGTATTTTAAACTAAACTATAATTAGGTGCGTTCATATTATTTAACATTTTTGAAATCACCTCTTAAAGCCCTTTATTTTGATACCCCACACGATTTTGACGTAAGAATCATCAAAATCGGCCAACGCGTTTGGCCTCTAAAACGCCACATAGGAACAAAGAGACTCCAATAATAGGTATGGTAAAACAAAGGTCATGTTGAATGCCCATGTAACACCCACTCCTATCAAGATCGGAGACTCTACACTCGAAGTTGTAGACGATTATGTCTTCCTGGGACAAAAGGTCCAGTTAAGTAGAACTAACGTCGAGATAGAGGTCAACCATCGAATCCGACTCGGCTGGGCAACGTTTAGGCAGTTGAGCGGTATCTTCTCGTCAAACTTACCGCAGCGTCTCAAGAAGAAAGTTATCAATGCCCAGAGTGTGTTTTCAGTGATTACTTATGAAACCGAATCGAGATTGCTCACAATGGGCCTCATCAGAAGGGTTAAAGACACCCAAGAACCAGGGTTACCGGCATACCCCGAAGAATTGCTAAACAACTTATGTGGCAGAGGGCAAGGTACATTGTTCGCTGAACGGATGGTCGATGGGGCTACGCATACCGCGTACTCCTCCCTCAAGGTGGAGCACTGACCTGGAAAAGGCTAAGGGAATCCGGTGGATGCGAAACGCCAAGGACCGATCAGTGTGGTGACGCTTGGGGGCGGCCTATCTCCAGGAGTGGACGTCTTTCACCTCAAATAATGATCATGATATTTTAACCATGGTTATATGTATAGTTAGTTTATTTTTTGTTTTCATTTAAGGCCCAGTTTTTTTTATCCTTAACTATCTCAACCAATAGTTAAATACCTATGCTAACCAATGGTTTTAAATTTCGGTAAAATGCGTTTATTCGTCAATTGGGATTTTAGGGTACAAACTCGGTGAGGGTAATTTTAGGTGAGTTTTTTGTTTGATGCTATATTAGTTAGTAAAAAAATAGTAAAATTTCTAACAAAAATTGAGTAAAAATTTCTAATGAAATGGACTTTAGAATAAATATTGCCCTTGAACCCGCAATTTCTTAAAACTTTTTTCCTGATACGCTTATCATAGCCTCAATGAAGTAGTCAAGCACTTGGTACAAATAGGATCTTTGGAAAACACCAGATATATTCTTTTAAATATTCTTATAGTAAAACTTGTCTGTAATTATAATAGAGATTGTATTGTCTCGTCTTTTGTATGATTATGATCTTGCATGGAATGTATCAAATATGGATAGTACCGGGAGGGAAAACAAATTAAAAAAGTTAGGGTAATTTTTTCATATAAGTTAGAATCTAGGGTAAATTGGGATCAGACTTGGGGTAAAACAAAAACAAGACCTGGCAACACGTCTGTGGAACTGTCAAAAAGTAAAAATAAAATAGCGTTCGTGTTTGTTGATTGTAATTTTTCTAAAGTAACTATAAAAAAGATATGGCAGAAAATACTGAAAAAGTAGAGAGTGGTACAGATGCACGGAGGCGTATACTAAACATAGCAGTTTCCACTGTACTGCTAGAAACTGGTTTCGATGCTGCTGACAAAATGGCACTAGAAACTCTCACAGAAATGCTTCAGTGTTGTAAGTAAATGCTCCATAAATTATTAAAACTTTGAAACGTTTCTTTTAAACTTCGTAACCCAAAATTACAAACAAAATTTAAAGTATACCCATTGTAAAATTTAAGGGTCTTGTTACCTGCACATCAGCCATTTATTACATGGATTTTGAGCAAGTTCCACTTTATTTATAATGAACATAATCCACCATCTTCTATGATGATACACTGTAACATCTAAACAAGGCAAATAATGTTAGTTTCGTTTATTTTAGTGTAAATGCCCCTATTTTTCATTTCCAGTTCTGTCGGAAGTTGGAAACTCCGCTAAAGGTTACTGTGAGGTATCAGGAAGGGTAGAACCAGTACTTGGGGATGTGGTTATGGCCCTTATTAATATGGGTAAGTATTTCAGTTTTATTTACTACTAATCTTGAATAAATAGTATTTTGGAAGACAGAGAATATAACACCATTACACTTTTGAAATTTTGCTTTTTAGAAATAAAACTAAATACTTGTGATGTCTGTGACTACCGCCAGACCACCAATGCCCATCGCTTCCATATTTGGTAAATAATTATTTCTCAATTGGTACTAATTAGTACTCGAAGAAAATCAGCTTTGAATTTGGTTTGGCAGTATTCATGCTCCTTCCAGCAAGACCACCGTTAGCGACAAGAAAGGGGCATGCTACAGTTATTTTAAGTATATTTATAGTTAGTACCCTAATATGTGATTAATTTTGTAAAAAAACAGAACTGATATCTTTCGCGCGCTCATACAGCAAGACCACGACTTTGCATGTTGATTCTAAGTTTAAGGAGCTTGTCGCTTTCCTCAATCCTACCTAGAAAATTGGTACCCAAAATTAGTACTCCAGTAGTTTAAGTGATATACCATGCCATTGTTGGGATGGCGATAGTCACGGTGTTGAATTTTCATTTCAAGATTTCCCCATTAAATACCAATTTCTGCCCAAATTTATACAAAAATTTGCACTCCTATAGAAGTTATAGTTACCAAAAATACAGATTCCTAATTGTTGTATTTTAAGAGAAATTAGCTTACTTACTTTAATTAATTACAATAAAGAAAAATAATCATTCAAGTACCTACCCCTACCTACCTAAGGTGGCCATGCATAGTTTATATAAAAATTATAGATTTTGAACTCTTGTTATTAAAATTCCTCGTAAAATACAACACTTAAGAATCTGAATTTTTGGCTTCTTTAGAAATAGTAATTTTTGTTTATAGGGAAGAAATCGCCGAGTTTTTAATAGAGAAATCTTGAAATGAAAATTCACAAATCACATTGACTACACTAATGGCATGGTATATCTCGTAAACTACTAGAGTACTAATTTAGAATTTTGGGTACTTAACTTACTAATTTCATCTTGCAGGGAACTTATTTGCTATGTAGACTTGAGGAAAGCGACTAGCGTAAGTGCCTTAAACTTGGAATCACCATTCATAAACTCGTGGTCATACTGAAAGAGCGCGCAAAAGTTATCATCGTTGGTGTCTCGGTATATACAAATGTTTTAGTACTGTTTTTTTTACGAAATTAATCACATCAATTAATCCTGTTGAAGTGAGCATGACTACCGCTGGACCACCTTCTTCAAAGTTGTTTTTTTTTTAAACTACTAAGGCACCTTTTTTTTTTTCGAGTTCTAATTATTTACCAAATATGGAAGCGATTGGGGTTGGAGGTCCATTGGTAGTCACGGATATAGATTTGTGCCCCTACTAATAATCTCTTGGTAATGTTACAACTTACAACAAGAATTAACTAAGTTTTAACCATACATTTTTCGAGGTTTATGTTTGATGTAGACGCACGGACCGACCAATGTGGCGACGCTTGAGGGAGGCCTTTGTCCAGCAGTGGACGTCTTTCGGCTGGTATGATGATGATAATCAAGTTTGATGTAACTTTACTCGGCGTTTATAAATAACCAGATTTAGGTTTCTTTTGTTATCTTTGTCAATTTATTTAACTATAACTACAGCAAGATGATATGTACTTAAAATGTGATTCTTGAATGAATTGATTTGAGTTTGCTGTCCATTTACAGGTATCAGCCTACAAGGCTTAGAGCAGTATGCAGCCCGCCCCAACAGACATGTGATCCAGCCACCGCAGCAGGCCCCAGCTCCACGGACACCAGCTATGCTGTCAGCAGGATCCAAAGCTAAAGCTGCTCCTCACATACCATTCCACTTGCCACCTCTACCTGATCCGCATGCCTACATTAGGACACCTGTAAGTCTTGAAGACATTTTTTTAAATGCAATTTTATTATTTGGTCCTAGTTTTATGTTGCTAAAGTTTTTAAACTGACATTTAGCCAAAGTTCCTGCACACCTTTCTTTGTGCAGCTAAAATATGTTTGTTTTTAACCCCCGACGGAAAAAGAGGGGTGTTATAAGTTTGAGGTGTGTTGCTGTGTATCTGTGTATCTGTGTATCTGTGTATCTGTGTATCTGTGTGTCTGTGTATCTGTGTATCTGTGTATCTGTGTATCTGTGTATCTGTGTGTCTGTCTGTGGCATCATAGCGCCTCAACGGATGAACCGATTTTGATTTAGTTTTTTTTGTTGGAAAGGTGATTGTGTCGAGAGTGTTCTTAGCTATGTATAAAAAAAAACGGTTCAGCCGTTCAAAAGTTATGGGCGTTTTACTGTTTGAATCGGGATGTTTTCGCAAGATAAATGTGTCGGGGGTTTTTTAAATTTTTAAATTTTACTTGTTTGTTTATGAAAATACACTTGAAAAAGCAATCACTATTTACTAAACTGAGTTTCACTTTTTCAGCAAGAAATTAATTTAAAAAAATCCTTTCCTCTGTCTTGTCTATTCTAAAAATGGCAGTATTCAACTAAGAAATATCTTTATTTCAGACCCATAAACAGCCAGTAACAGAATATGAAGCTATCAGGGAGAAAGCTGCCTCACAGAAAAGAGACATTGAGAGAGCATTGACTAAGTTCCTAGCAAAGACAAGTGAGACACATAATCTGTTTAACACAGAGGACAATCAAGTCTTCCCATGTAAGTACATATTTACAAGCTGTAACAGCAACATAAAATTATGCACTTCATTTAATTGGCAAATTATCAAAACTAATATCACAGAAAACATTACAAAATGCAACATTTCCAATCATTGCTGCTTTTTTTTTTCAGTAATAGCCTGTAAACCCACATTCCCAGCATATTTACCATGTCTGCTGCCAACAGACCAAGTATTCGACTTTGACGAGCTGGAGTACCACTTCCAAGTTGCCAATAGGACTGAAGATATGCCCGCAGATAAGAAAGGTAATTCAAATATCATTTGTCAATTGGATCAGTACTTCCAAGAATTATCCATTACAGGCAAACATTTTACCACATCAATTTTACCTGTTTATAATAAGTTAAGATAAAGATATAATATAAGTTGTTCAATGTCAAACAATCAACAGCACAATCATTTGAATAAAAAAATCCTACATACAACGCTAATTTTGCGAAACTTAGGGTGCAAATAAATAACAAACGTAGTATTATTATCTTGAAAACAAAATTCTCAAAATTTAAATATGCAAAAGCTTTATTTTAAATTAATACATCCAGTACTTTTTTCCACAATAACTCCACAACATAAGTGCCATTCATTATGTTTTTACTGTATAAATAATCGCGCTTCTCGCCAAGTCCATGAATGAATTTGTTCTGCCGACTACTACAATCAGTATTTTTGTTACAGAACAATCGGACAATGAAGGAGACAACATGGGCGATGGGGAGAACCCCAATATGTCACAAATGGACAACCAGGACACGAGTATGGCATCTAGCCCAGAACGAAGCAAAGCAGGTGGATAAATAAATTAATTAGTAGATATATTAAGGCTAAGCAAAGATAAAGTATTTAAATAAAAATACAATTGTAAGACTATTCAGTTTTTTATTTGTTCCTGCTATGTCCGTGACTGCCGCCGGACCAACAATGCAAATTGCTTCAATATTTGGTAATTAATTAGTACTCTATTGATTCTAATTAGAACTCGAACAACAAAATTGGTACTTTAGTAGTTATCTCGAAAATAACGACTTTGAAGGTGGTCCGGCGGTAGTCACGCTCCTTTCAGCAGGACCACGATGAACGCCTAAATTTTTATAGCATACAGCTATTCTAAGTATACACATAATTGTACCCTTATATGTGATTCATTTCGTAAAAAGAAACAGAACTGAAACAGTTGTATGAATCGTGAAATCAACGATGATAACATTCGCGCGCTCGTTCAGCAGGACCACGACTTTGAATATTGATTCCAAGTTTGAGGAGCTAGTCGCTCTCCTCAAACCTACATAGATAAATAGTACCCTGCGAGATAAAATTCATCATCATCGTATCAGCCAAAAGACGTCCACTGCTGGACCTAGGCCTTCCCCAAGCGTAGCCACATTAACCGGTCCTGTGCGTCCCTCATCCAGCGGATCCCCGCAACGGCCGCAACCTTCACCAGGTCATCGGTCCACCTGGTGGGAAACCTTCCAACGCAAAGTCTTTCGGTTCGCAGTCGCCACGCCAAAACTTTTCCCCTTTTGCCCCATCGGCCATCCGTTCTACGAGCAATGTGCTCTGCTCGCTGTCAATTAAGTTTGGCAATTTTTCGGGCCGTGTCGGTAACACTGGTTCTCTTGCGGATCTCAACATTTCTGATTCGATCACGCAAGGATACTCCGAGCATAGACCTCTCCTTTGCCCTTTTGGTGACTGTAAGCTTTCTGATGAGGCTCATTGTGAGCGACCACGTCTCAGAGCCATGGGTAATAACTGACAACACACACTGGTCATAAACTTTCGTCTTGAGACAATGTGGTCGCGCAACTGCCCGAACGCTGCCCAGCCGAGTCGGATTCGACGGTTGGCTCTTACAAACTGGATCGTTTGTCCCAGGTAGGCATAGTCGTCCACAACTTCAAGTGTAGAGTCTCCGACCTGAATAGTAGTATGTGTGACATTCAACATCACCTTGGTTTGGTCCATGTTCATTTTAAGACCCACTCTTTCGGAAGCCCTACTGAGGTAATCGAGCATTGTACTGAGGTCCTCCATGGTCTCAGCCATGACCACTATATCGTCGGCAAACCGAAGCTGAGTGATGTACTCACCATTGACGTTGATACCTAGCCCTCTCCAGTCCAGAACCTTGAAAACATCCACCAGTGCAGCGGTGAACAGTTTCGGAGGTATGACGTCTACCTCTCTCACATCGCGCTGCAGAAGGATAGGTGCCGAGGTCTGATCCTGAAGTCGAACTGACATAATATTATATCTTCAACACTTCGATGTATAGTCGACTAGAGGCCTAGACCGTTGGAGAGACTGCATAATAGCCCAAGTCTCGATCGAATCGAAGGCCTTCTAGTAGTCCACAAACGCTAAGCAGAGAGGCAGATTGTTCTCTTCGGTCTTCTGTATAACGGAATGCAGCTTGTTCGGGAGGCTGGAAATCGTCAAACCTGCGCGCGACACGATTCGTGATGACTCTTGAAAACAGCTTGTAGACCTGGTTTAGAAGTGAGATGGGCCTATAGTTCTTCAGTCGGGCATTGTCACCCTTCTTGAAGAAGAGTACAACTGCCCACAGAATTTCTCGATCGCCCTCAGAAGCTCCGGTTTGGCGGATACGATCCTGCCCAATAGTCAGATCTCTTAGTCTTGGAGCCATTATTCCGCTCAATCGCGTCTTTAATACTTTCGGTATTAAAGCGGTGGAGGTCGATTGTCACGGATTTTGAGATCCGTCTATTTATTTCCGTTCAGTATGGTGTCGGACGTAAAGAATTTCACCATCCCATATCTTCCCGTGGGTGTCGTAAGAGGCACAGAGAAACTTATTTATACGGACAAAAAGAGGCGACTAAGGGACACACCAGGGAATGGGCAGCAGCGTTCGCCTGCCAAGCGCAGCGATTACGGCATACCCATGGGTGGTCTCGGGTTTATCGTCCACAAGTCTCTTGTGAACAACGTAGTAAAGATCGAGTGTGACGACCAGGGTGGCGTATCTTATACTCGGAATATCCCCCAATCTATTACTATACTCTATGGAATATCATCAAGATATTCGCTGAAGGTCCTACGCCCCGACCTCGGCACACCCCGACGACGAGATAGAGACCATGTATGAAGATATCTCTAGAGCCATGCATGATTTCAAAACTCAGTTCACTGTTGTCATGGGGTACTTCAACGTGAAACTGAGCATACGAGACGAGGATGAGCTGCAAATGGGACAATTTGGAATTGGACGTCGGAACCGCTGGGGTTACCTACAGGCCAGTTTTATAGAGAAGAACGGCCTCTATATGATGAACTCCTACTTCAGAAAGCGTGAGCACATGAAGTGAACCTGGCAGCGCCCCAATGGTGCAACTAAAAATGAGATCGACTTCATCATGTCAACCAAGAAGCAAATTAATGTTCAATGATGTCTCTGTGATCAATTCGGTGAAAACCGGGAACGATGTAAGCATGGTAAGAGGCACATTGAACATTAATGTTAAGTTTGAAAGGTCTTGACTGATGATGTCTACGCTCCGTCCAGCACAGATCCAGATTCAAATCCCCGAAAGCTTTCAGCTCGAACTCCAGAATCGTTTCGTGTGCCTAGAAAGCCCCGTGGACGAAAACAGCAAGGGTTCAAGGAAGCTGTCCATACGGTCAGGTCTAAGTTTTCAAGACCCTCCGTACAGATAAAACAAAAAGCTCTCTGATCCTACTCTCAAGCTCATGAAAGAGAGGCGTGAGATGATCCTGCAGTCTTCAGATGATGCGTTGACATACCGGCAGCTAAATAGACGGATCTCAAAGTCCTTGAAAAGATCAAATTAGTACCAAAAATTCAAAACTACAAAACGAAATGAATCACTTATATGGGTATGTAGTAATTATTTGTATAGGTACTTAGAATAGCTATAGCATGCCCCCTTTTTTCGGCGCTCATGGTGGTCCTGTTGAACGGAGCATGACCACCTTCAAAGTCGATTTTAATTTTTCTCGAAAACTACTATATACCAATTTTGTTGTTTGAGTACTAATTATTTACCAAATATAGAAGCGATTGGCGTTGGTGGTCTGGCGATAGTCACGGACACGTTCCTCCTTGCGTTTAAAAGAGTGGATGGCCAAATCCGAAACTATGAGGAAAACAATCAAAGGAATCCTGGGCCCGATTTTGATTAAACCTGAATCTGCGTTCTTGGATTTTTGAATAATCAATATTCCTAGCCAGGCATCGAACCTGTTAGTTTTAAAAGCAAAACTTACCCTGTATAAACTTGGATTCTACCACTAATTAACTAACACCGACACCAACCTGTTGTGAGTTTGATGCTACGAGTAAAAGGAGAGACGCCCCGCGCACTGGTCAACAACTTTTCTCGTTAGTAAAGGACACATTTTATTAATAGAGTTAAATAAACACACCGCTGCCGCCGGCGAAAATTCCAGCTCCTTTATATTGTCGTAACTAGTTACAAGAGCTATCAAAGAAAAAGTTTATTATAGGTACCGATAGCTCCGAAAGTGAGCAAAGCTCCGCGTTACGGTGTGAGCTGTTCATAAAAGGAGACACACCGCGATGTAAGGTGCTTGGCGTCGTGTGTGCGTGCGGCCAATCCAGCCGTATTAATAATAATACCAGCCCTTGACTGTCCTACTACAAGGCACTGGGCAAAGGCCTCTTCTCATACAGAGAAGACACAAGCTTTTATTGCCACGCTTGCTCAAGACGGGTTAATGATTTCAGAACTAATATTAAAGAAAGAAAGATGGTAAAATAACCTGGGCTGTTAAAGAAAACAATTATGATGAAAATATTACTTTATTAAGAAATTACTTCAACAGTTCTGAGTTGATAACAGGCAGTACTTTGATACCCTCCCTGTTAACAACAGTGACTTGGAAGTTAGGCAGGCTGACAAACAATCTCCTGTGGACCTCCTTCACGCACATCTTCAGTATTTCATAAGCTTCCTCCTCAGTAGCTTCTGAAAAGAGACAGTTAAGAAGTGTATCTTAGTAACATGTAATAAATTAAAACAGTAAAATGTTTTCTATTGATTAAGGAAAGCAAATATTTATAATGCTGTAGGGCTGCTGTTTCCATCTACAGTTGCAGCCTTAGGATAAAAATAATTATATCAAATTGCATTATTACGGAGTTAGTTATTTAATGATGGTACATGCACATACAGTTCAACTATTTCTTAATGTACCTCGGCAATCATCACATTTTCGAATACAAATTAATGTTAATTTGCATGACTATCAATTATTAGATATATTGTGTATAATAATTTAAATTCAGAACAAAGTACTTTATTGTTGTTTTGTTTTTATTGCTGTGTGAAATATATAGAGCTGCAAAAATAGCAACTTTAGTATCTTTCTTCCCATTTTTTAAATAAATTACATTATGTTACAAGAGTATTAACAACTCTTTATACTTCCAAGTTGATTGAGAACGTCCGGTCTAGAGCAAGTGCAAAGGGCAATTGATAGAAATCCGACGCCTGATGAAACAAGAAGTTTGCTGAGGGACAATAAGAAAATATTTGTACTGTAAGTGATGGAAAATCTAACACCTGTCTTGCCAAGGGATATTATCCAGTTACTCGATTATGCAGGCCAGATATCTGGGGATTCAGTACCACCAGTATCCAACTGAGTCCGGTAAGACTGGAAACCGATTCCATAGTTGGGAAAAGGCTAGATAGATTGAAATGCCCTGTGGAAACTCAAACAACAATAAGTTACACCATTATTACCTTTTTTGTGGTAGCGGTCCATGATACTTAAACTGAGATAACCACCAAAGCCATGACAAGCGTAGGGTACTTTCATGCTGGATGCTAAGTAGTCCATGAAGTAAAGTTCAGGGCCATTCTCCTTGTCATAACCAGCCATCAGAACATTCACGAAGTAAGGTGTCTGAAACATACAAGTTTTATTAATGTAATTTTTTTCCACAACTATTTATTTATTAATTTTTTGAGAGAATGGGAATTTGCAAGTATGATGACTTGATATTTTAGGTGATGTTTCAACACAAGTTCTGCAGAGTTTTAGATTGTTTCTGTGGACTTTCTATAAATTCTCATCTGCAGAATAATCTTATAGGATTTCTTTTAATATACATACGCTGCTTCTCAGATACTCGGCGAGATTCCTGCGTGTGAAATTGGCGGCGGCAGTGGGTCCGAGCTCGTAACCATTACGCATTTTGTACAACTGGATATTCTTGGCAATGTATTCAGCAAACTGGGTAGAGTCACCCTGATCGCCTATCACACCCATGATCAATTTGTCCGATATCTTGTGGATCTTCTCCTCATCTGAAAATATAATATAAATTAATTGCAGGAACAAGGTAAAATATTACGCCAATCCATGACCGAAAACCGCTAACTCACCGTCTTTCATCACCATAATACTGTGGCTTGTACTCTGATCGGCTGCTATCATTACGAAATCATTACACTGTATTCCTAACAGACATTGCAGATTAATGTTCGACATTTTGGTGAAAAATATACCCAAAAAATATTAAATACCGCAAGAATAACCTACGTTACGGCTCAAGCAAACTTCAACAAACAATCTTGTCAAATCACCGAGCGTCACAGATAATGGAAAACATCAAATTATTAAGGATGGCAATCTCTCCACCACAATTCTTATTTCGTATGAGATAAGATGGAACAGTCGTCAAAGGTCTCCTTTAGAGTTTTTCATTGACTGTCTGCTGTCATTCCAATGTCATTGTCATTACGGGTAAATAATATTGGTTTTACAGTTTTACTCCGACAAGCTCTTAATTTTCAGTGAATTTCAGGAAATGTGTTGTTTATGTATAAGAATTGTTAAAAAAAACATCGATTATGTTCAAAAAAGTTGCATTGGGTATCTCAGGAGGTGTTGATAGTGCTGTAGCTGCACTTCTCCTCAAACGAGCTGGTAATTTCAATGGGCAACATGTAACAGTTTTGCGTAGACTTCTTTTCGTCAAAATTATCATGATTTATAACTGTATTGATAATACTTACAGGATACCAGGTTGAAGGCGTGTTTATGAGAAATTGGGATAACAATTATGAAGCCGGATTTTGCTCAGATGAAAGAGATTTTGAAGACGCAACATACGTGTGTCGTAAGCTCGAAATTCCATTGCATAGAGTCTACTTTATAAAAGAATATTGGAACGAAGTATTCTCTGTAATACTTAAAGAGTATGAGACAGGTCTAACACCAAACCCAGACATATTGTGCAATAGATATATTAAATTTGATAGCTTTTTCCAACATTGCAGGAACAATTTAGGAATTGATGCTATTGCCACCGGTCACTATGCAAATACATCATTTGGTCCGTTTTTGGAAAAATATAATGAGAGTGAAGGTATAATTTTGCACTATATACTACCATCAAATAGAAATCTATAATCAATTGAATGAAAAGTTAATAATTACTATTGATTTTCAGGCGTCAGGTTGCTACAGCCCACTGATAAGCACAAGGATCAAACATTTTTTCTATCACAAGTAAAGCAGTTCTCCCTCAGGAAATGTATGTTTCCAATAGCAGGGTTGCTGAAGAAGGAAGTGAGAGAGATAGCTAAAACAGAAGGCCTCTTGAATGTAGCCAATAAAAAGGATAGCACAGGAATTTGCTTTATTGGCAAAAATAAGTTTCAGACTTTTATTGAGGAAGTAAGTATTAGATTAATCAGTTGGTATCAATTTGATATTCTGAAGAATTATCTTTGCCAGACCTAGGACAGTGACTAAACTCAGTAAACTTGGCAATTTTTTTTTAATCAATGATTACTTACTCTATTTACTTCTTAAGAGGCATCCACATATATTTCTGAAATTATAAATTTTATCTAAATTTGATTTCTTTTTTTTATAGTATATTGAAACAAAAAAAGGCATGTTCATAGACATAGATACGGGACAAGTAGTGGGTGAACATGGAGGTCTACACAAATGGACAGTGGGCCAGAGATGCTGTGTGCCTAGCTACAAAGATGCATACTTTATATTCAAAAAAGATTTGGAGACAAATAATATATATGTGGTGAGTATGTGAAGATTTTCACCATGATGTTATTTCTGAACAAGTAAAATTAAAAAACCCCTGACACATGTTTATTTCATTCTACATAATTTATCTAGTACATAGTAGATACCCTTTGATCGGCAATCTATTGAACACGTAATTATGACACGATATCTTGCGAAAACACCCCAATTCAAACAGTAAAATGAAAAAATAAATTTTCTCAAACATGCTTGGAAATTTGAGCATTATTTTGACAACCTTCTTCGAGATAAATCGCAATTGCTGTACTGGCCAAATACATGCGCGCAGCGGCCGGCAAAAGTTGTATGAAAATACATATCTGTCGTGTCTAGCGGCCAAATAAATTCCATAGTTAACTCATATCTGTCGTGTAATTTAAAAATGGAACGATCTGTTTCTCCGAAGCATGGCCACCAAGGAGGTAACTTATCAAAGGTTTTATTTAAATTTCGAACTGGCTTGCAACGCTGTTTATTAAAAAAAAAAACAAATGAACACTAACGCGGGAACAATTATTGTTGTTCGTCATTGATTTTGGCAAAATGAGTTCTAGGTACTACTTATTTAAAATTTCCGCGCATATTTGAGAAAAGCACTATACAAGCCTTGGCCACAACTAGGCATTGATCGACTTACGTATGTGTGCCTCGGCTTCGCCTCGGTCCACATTTACACGTTCGTCCATCAATGCCTCTTTTGCTGGCCGCTGCAGTAATGTACTATAACTAATGAAAATGCCCATAACTTTGGAACGGCTGAACCGATTTTATTCAAACATAGTTAAGAACACTCTTGATAAAATCAACATTCAAACAAAAAAAACTAACTCAAAATCAGTTCATCCGTTTAGGAGCTATGATGCCACAGACAGACACAGATACACAGCAACACACGTCAAACTTATAACACCCCTCTTTTTCCATTAGGGGTTAAAAAGATTGAGTATTGAATGATTTCTAAAAGGTCATCTTTTTCTTGACCGGGCTGGCAACATTAGGTACATTCTTTTTTTATTTTTCAGGTTTCTGGTACCAAACATCAGGCACTATGGAATAACATCTGCTTTACTGGCCCCCCACATTGGATACACAGTGAACCAATGGAATTAGTCAACAATAATGTGTTGGAATGCCACTTCAGATTTCAACACACTAAACCTCTTACAGCCTGTAGAGTGGTCAATAATGCTGAGGGACTTACTATAATATTAGAAAATAAATTAAGGGCCCTCACTGAAGGGCAATTTGGAGTCCTTTATAAAGATGGAGAATGCCTTGGAAGTGCCAAGATAAGGGATATTTGCCATAATTTAGTTTATTCTTTGAATTCATAAAGCATTTACTGTTAAATAAAGTTGTTAGTGTTTTATCCAAGTTGTTTAATTCATGGTTAACCTGTTAAAGAGATTTTTCCTATGAGGGGAGCTCTAAAAGTTCATGGAATGTATTGTAAATAAAATAATGAAACTATCTTTCCTTTTCAATGCAATCACAAATACCAAAATTTTTCGATCTAGGAACCAATTTTTCTAAGCCATCAAAAAAATATTTTGTGTCTGCCCTCAAAATGAATTGCCCCACATTAGGAATTTCTTCCTGTATCTTGGGTGCATTTCACATAAACAGACACCCATCCGGAACAACTATTGGTAGGCCATACAAATATTTGTTCGAACCAGCGAAACGCAGCGCAGCCGATTGCTCCACAGACTACTTAGGCTTAGCACGCACTGCGATTTTTATTCGCGCGAATTTTTCTCCGCGCGAATTTTTTAGTACACAGGACCATAGGACATAGAATGCACGGAAAAAAATTCGCGCGAATAAAATCGCAGTGCGTGCCATGCCTTAGAGATACTGATCGCTCAACCACTACGCCAACCGTGTCGTCATTTAAATGTAAATCAATAAAGGTGGAAACAGATTATTGAAACCCCACCCCACGCCACGCCACCCGACGCCTTCTGACGCATTGAAGTACTAATCAAACCCATACATTTAGTATGGTCAGAGACACATAGTCAACGCGCCATGCGATCACACGCATTCCCACGTGTCAACACGCAGTCGGTTTGGATCAGCGTGTTGCCGGGAGTGGGGGAACACACGCCACCCGACGTTTCGACACAGTGTGTCTCTAGTTAACACCCGATCCCACGCGTAAGTCAGTCGAGTGGTGCCAACAAAGGGAAATTTATCCTAATTTAGAGTAAAGTTTCATCAGCACGGTCATTTTTAGGGTACAAAATCGGTGAGGGTAATTTTTATGTTTATGCTATAATAGAAATTAGTAACTTATTTGAGTCAAATTTGCAATGATATGGACTTAAGTTAAATATTACCCTTGAACCCGCAATTTCTTAAAATTTCTTTTTCGATACGCCCATCATAGTCTCAATGACGTAAATCCCAAAATAACCAGTTTTTTTTATGGTTTCTATTATTGTTATAGTAAAACTGGTCTGTAATTATATTATAGATTATAATGTCTCGTCTTATGTATAATCTTGCATGAAATGTATCAAATATATATAGAACGGAGAGGGAAAGCAAATTAATAAACAATTGTTTTTTTTTTATATAACTTAAAATCAAGACATGTTTCCAAATCTTTTTACAGCCGGTTCAACCGATTTTGGGTTCTATCCTGTAAACATAAGGATGACATAAAAAGCATAAACCTGTTACCAAAACCAACTGTTTACTGCAGCTATCATTTGTCGTATCACAAACGCAATAGAAGTTAAAATCGGTTGAATGAGCTGTAATATGGGCTAATTTATCAACGTCTAATGTTATCGCAAATGGAGTACAGGGTACATTGAGATCAGACTTGAGATAAAACAAAAACGAGACCTGGCAATACTGGCTATGACATTAGCGAACGTGTTGTAGCATCATGTGGGGTGTTGTATATGTGCACGGTGCGCGTCGGGTGTCGACACGTCGGGTGGCGTGGGGTCGCGTGGGGTTTCAATAATCTGTTTCCACCTTAAATGTCGTCTCGTCAGTTAATTTAATATCTATGAAAATAATAAATAGAATTATGTTATGTGGTGGTTTTTTTATCATTTTGACGTATACGGTATAGGTAGTCTGTAGTCTATGAGTGGATTTAAGGGTTTTTGGCGGGATTTTTTCGGGTGAAGTTCAGCGGCTGTTAATATTATTTGCAGATTGATTCCTAGTGGTAATTGTGATATAAAATTGGTGTAGTTTTGTGTCTCAATTGTCTACGCAAATGGACAATATGTGGAAATCATTGACAGAAGTGATCTCGGGATAGTGGAGCGGAGAATTTTATTGTAGTATTCACTACCTCCGCAAAGCTTACTGGGAAGCCTGAATCGATATAATTTGCTGCCAAATACTCCAAAAAACATTAGAATGTGTTACATCCGCATTCTAATGCATAATAAAGAATATTAAAACCCATTTATGTATCCGACTGAAAGACTAGTATCTATGGTCATGAATAATAATAACTAAAAAAAAAGAGTGGATTTAATTTAAATGTCAATATTGTCGAAAAAAAGGCGGGAAACGGTTGAAGTGGAAAGGCGCGTTTTTTTAATTTATTACTTTGAAATTCAACTTCTCGTGTTTATTGTAATTTAATTCTGTAAATATTCGTACTATTAGGTCTTATTTGGTGTATATATATATTTATGTGACATAAAAATGGGGAAAAAGAGGCGGAGGAAGGATGAGCTGGAAATTCCTCCGGATCTGAAGCAGCATTCGCAGGAATCTTCGGACTCTGACACGGCGGAGTCCACGGTGTCGACAGCATACTCGATTATTAAATTTAAAGATGCCACTGATAAGGAACCTAAGGACAATAAATATGCCATATATAAGGTAAAGGGGTATACGCGTCAGTACAGTGAAGATACGAAGCAGGCAGAGTTAATAGTTTTTCTTAGTCATATGGACGAGAATAAGTTTTTCAACGACAAAGATCGTATGGCCCTTTCCAAGGGCATACGAGAACATGGAGTGTCTGGTGTGATGCACTTGCGCACAATAAACAAATATAAGGTCGGTGTCACATTTGATTTACCAAATAACGCCAATATGTTTCTAAAAAACAAAAAATTATTTGATCAACTTTCTCTAAAAGCATCTATCCCTGCTGGTGACACAGAGGTTACTGGAGTCCTTACTTCAGTCCCAGTAGATATGTCTAATAAAGAGATATTTTCATTAATCGGCAGTTCAAAGAATGTAATACAGGTGAGGCGTTTCATGCGCAGGGTCAGAGGTGATGAAGGTAGAATATCTTTTGCCCCTACCCAGACTGTTGCTGTGACATTTGCATCCACTATTTTGCCAACTTATATTTATTTGGACTCATGGCGTCATGAGGTCAACAAATATATCCCACCAGTGAAACAATGCCTTAAATGTCTGCGTTATGGGCATATAGCTAAATTTTGTCGAAATACTGAAGTTTGTTCAATATGTACTGAACATCACAATTTCAAAATGTGTGTTGTTGCCCCGAAGGATGCTAAGTGTGCAAATTGTAACGGCAATCATATTGCAATCTCTTCAGCATGTCCAATAAAAAAGCAAAAGGTAGAAGAAAATAAAATTAAAACTAAAAATGCTACATATTCAGATCTTTTTAATGTAAACTCTTTTCCAGCTTTAACATCACGCAATCTGGACACTCAGATTAGTAATCTCATGAAATCAGATAAATTTATAAATACTTTAGTCGAAACACTCACAAAAATAATAAGCAATAAAGATGAACCTATTAATTCACTTTCTATTAAAGAAGCCTTGAAAACAACGTTCAGTAATAAATTTTCTTCAACCAGTTGATGGATTTTTCAGAATTAAATATTGTACAGTGGAATGCTCAAAGTTTAAATAGTAATAAACATTTATTTATCGATTTTCTTTATAGTCACAATATACATATAGCAATTATCAGTGAAACATGGCTTAAACCTCACCAAAATTTTAAAATAAAAAATTATAATATTGAGAGAAATGATACTGGTAACAAACATAACGGAGTTGCAATAATTATACACAATACCATTACCTACTCTAAAATTGATACCTTCTTTGATAACTCATTGCAAAACATCTGTATTCAAATAAAAGTAAATAACAAGGAGATAAGCATAGTCAGTTTTTATAGTCCTTTGAATTGTAATCCAGCATTCAGAAAAGAAAACCTTGATTTATTAATAAAATCTATTCCTGGGCCATTTATATTTGCTGGAGATTTTAACGCTCACCACTCGTCTTGGGGTTGTGGCTCGGATTCTGTACGAGGTCGAAACATTTTGGAAGTAATAGATGATAATGATTTGGTTCTGCTCAATAATGGTCATGCAACAACAGTTGGCTCTTTAACTTGGCGTCCTAATGCGCTGGATTTGACGCTGGTCTCTTCGTCTTTAGCTCTCAATTGCGAATGGAACGTACATGATTGTCCTCTTGGTAGTAGTTATCACATTCCTATAATCATTAAAGTAGTGATTAGTAATATTAACAAAAGTAATACATACAGCAATTGTTCTAATGCTGAACATTTGCCCGTTTATCCAAATTATAAATTGGTGGATTGGCAAAGATATAGTAGTCTTGTTGATGAATTGTTGGTTGATTTTAAAGTCGATAATAATAATAGTCTTTCTGGTACATATCTTAAATTTTGTAGCATTTTACATACAGCAGCTGTAAATTCTATTGAAAATAATAAGCATTTGACTGGTAGGACAAATTTTGTGAATCATTCATGTCTTGTAAATAATTTTAAAAGACCTTATCTTCCTTGGTGGAATCAAAAATGCACAGAAGCCGTATTAAATTTTAAAAATGCATACATATATTTTAAAAATAATCCATCAGAAGAAAGCTATCTACAATTCAAAAGGCTTCGAGCGGTTAAAAAACTTGTTCTAAAATTGGAAAGACAAAAAAGTTGGTTTGCTCTTTGTGAAACATTCAATAGGACTACGCCATTATCTGTCATATGGAAATTTATGCGGAAGTATAATAAAACATTCAATTTTAATGCTCTCGAAGATGATGGATGGGTTTTAGATTTTCTTAAAAAATACACACCAGATTTCGCATCACAAGACTCAAAATCTTCATTCACAACCAGTACTAATCCCAGCAATAATTTTCTTCTTAGTCCTTTTTCATTGCAGGAATTAATATCAGCCATATCTTCCAGAAGAGATACTACTTATGGTCTTGATGGAATGCCATACATACTTTTTAAAAAACTTAGCATTAGTAGTTTAAAAATATTTTTACAACTTTTGAACTTATTATGGCAAAATGATATTATACCTCTTAACTGGAAGGTGGATTGCCTTGTACCTGTTTTAAAACCAGATAAGCCTAAAATGTGTCCTGATTCTTATCGCCCTATAGCTCTTACTTCTTGTGTTGGAAAATTATTTGAACAACTTTTAAAACAGCGTTTAGAGTTTTATATTGAAAAAAATAATATCTTACCATCAAACCAATTTGGTTTTCGTAGGAATCGTTCTGCTAGGGAAAGTGTTTGTCAATTACAGCTTGATATTCACAAGTCGTTATCGTCAAATGAAAATTTGGTTGGAGTGTTTTTTGATATTGCAGGTGCATTTAATAGTGTGAATATAGATATTTTATGTAGTGAGTTATCACAGATAGGAATCCCTGGAAAAATAATAAATTGGTTAAAACAATTTCTTAGCAATAGGAAAGTCTTTGTAAAATTTAACAGACACCTTTATGGTCCTAGGCTATCGTCTAAAGGAGTTTGTCAAGGGGGCATTTTATCACCTTTAATATTTATATTGTATATACGAAGATTAAATTTAATTTTAGGGTCTCAGGTTAAAAACTTACAGTTTGCAGATGATTTAGTGGTTTATGCATCTGGAAAAAATGTATCACAAGTAGTTGAAATAGTGAATGTTGCATTAATGTATCTATGTAAATATTTCTCTTACCTTGATCTTAGTGTCAACCTATTGAAGTCCAAAGTTGTTTTATTTGGTAATCATAATCATAATATGCCTGCTGTGCTGTACAATAATTGTGCATTACCCAGTTCTTTAGATGTCAAATTTTTGGGTGTTATTTTTTCACATAATTTGTCCTGGAATAATTATATGAAACATATTATTAGCAAAGCAAATAAAGCTTATAATATTTTGAGATCCTTGAGTGGTACATATTGGGGTGCAGACCCTAAAATTTTGTTATTATTGTACAAATCTTTAGTTCGTAGTCACTTTGAATATGGTTTCTATTGCTTTGCTGCAGACTCTAAACATGTAAATAGTTTAAATATTTTGCAAAACAAGTGTTTGCGCGTTATAACTGGGGCGTTCAGAAGCACTCCTGTAAATGCAATGCAGATTGAATGTAATGTTCCACCATTGGCCATTCGTTTTGATTACTTGTTAGAAAGGTTCTTTTTGAAGCTTTATAGTGTTTTGGGTAATAGTCTTTTAGTCAATATGTTGCATTTAGCTGTGCAAACTGCTACAAAATCTTTTTATATACTTCAGCAACTTAGAAAATTCAAAAACTTTATTGAAAATATTAACATTTACCGATCTAAGCTTAACTTGCCTTGCTATGAGGGAACTTTCAGCAGTAAATTTCCAGCTATTAGTGTTATTATAAATAAGAAAAAGGATTTGCCTTCAAAAGAGGAAGTATATGTAATGTTGTCAGAGTGGTCAGATCATAAATTTGTGTATACTGATGGTTCCAAGAATGATAGAGCTGTTTCTTTTGCCATCTATGAGCCGTCTTCAAACATAGGTATTGGTAGGAGAATTGACAGAAATGCTAGTATTTTTACAGCTGAAGCTGTTGCAATTCTGAGTGCTTTAAAACATATTAAAAATAGCAATTCTGAACATAGCAAATGGGTTGTAGTAAGTGACAGTATGAGTGTTCTAAAAAATTTGGCAAATAATAAACTACATGCCAACACTAATTACATTATTCATTTGATAAAACAACTCTGGGTTAAATTAGCCCAGTCAAATATTGAAATTTGTTTTGTTTGGGTACCTTCACATATTGGTGTTAGAGGAAATGAAAAAGCAGATTTTCTTGCCAAAAAAATTGTTGAGTTGGAAGAATTAATACCTAGCACTGATATGAGTGTTCCCATACCATACACAGATGCAGTTAGTCTCTTAAGACGGCGCATGTGTGAGGCATGGGGGAAATATTCATACCACTGCACACATATTGAAAATAAAGGTTCTTGGTTTAACAGTCTTGATGTTCAAATCAACTCTGTTCCTTGGTTTTGCAAAAATAATTTATTTGTAAGTAGAAAGTTTTATTCAATTATTTGTCGTATGCGCTTTGGTCATTGTAGATTAAATTATCATCTTCATCGTCTTAAAATGGTCAGCATATCGTATTGCAATTACTGTCAATCAGATAAAGTTCAATCACTACATCATATCTTCTTTGAGTGTTCATCTTTCAACATTCAGCGCCTTGTGTTGTCGGATGAGCTTCTAAAAATTT
Organism: Orthosia cruda; assembly: GCA_964057195.1. Lineage (NCBI taxonomy): Eukaryota > Metazoa > Arthropoda > Insecta > Lepidoptera > Noctuidae > Orthosia > Orthosia cruda. The sequence continues at coordinate 8,840,088 of OZ059846.1, forward strand.
ATAAAACACCTGATAGGGTCCCGCTGTGCATACAGGAGTTGCTTAAGAACGCTTCAACTTATTTATATTTGTATAGATACATATTGGAGACTGTAAATGAGATTTAAATGGTTCTATTTCTTGTTCCTATGCACCTATGTATATATAAATATTACCGTTTTATTATTATTTATAAAGTTTGTATATTTAAAACTAGTATAAGATGTGTGATAAAAAAAAACCAGAAGAAAATAAACATAAATAAGATGACATAAAATGGAAATGACACTTACCCTGGAATTGATTGACATTGACATATAATGGAAATGACGTTTACCCTGGAGTTGGAATTGGAAAAAAAAAACGGAATTGTGTAAAAACAAGATTTTAACTAATAATCAAAGACAAACTTATAATGACTACAACATGGATTAGAAAAACGAAAGACATGATTTCTAAACATATTACGAAAGAAAAAATACCTACGAAAGACTAGGCAGTATGGTTGAAAGACTATAGCCTGCCCGAAGGGCGAAAAAAAAAAAAAAAAAAAAAAAAAAAAAAAATGTCAATATTGTCAATGTCAAAGTTACAAATGTTGTATTTTTAGCTTTGCGTTTTCGTATCGTCTTATTTTCTCATAAAGTTCATAAACAAATTTGTAACAGCTTACCTGCTTTTGAACTTAATCGTAACCAAAACATGGAATTCTTAATTTCTATACATAACAATTGAGAAACTCAATACAGGTGTACAACTGATCATTTTAGTTGAAAACAAACATGTGAAGGACACGTTAGTCACAAAAAAATTGTTGTTACCTTACTTCGAAAATGTCCGTGCCACCTGTAAGCTACAGTGTTCCACCACCGCAAATGAACGTTCCACCGCCGGTTCCAATGGCTCCGAGTGTGCCACCTCCACAGATGTTCAGCCATCCACCACCGTACGCGCCGCCGCCACCGCCGCCGCCGGTGCCACACTACGGTCCCATGACAGCCTTACCCCCGATGAACGTACCTCCACCAATCACCCCATATCCCGTGGTGCCAATAGACGTACGCTCAGCACCACCACCCTTCTATGCACCCAATTATTCCAGCATGAACCACAATAATAGTCATATCAGCTTTAAAGACTTTCAAAACCCACTGGCAGTAAGTTTAAGTTCTGTAAAATCAAAACCATCAGGATCTCATAGTGGAAGGGACAGACACCCTCATAGTTCGTCATCAAGCCGAGGTTATTCTCCTAGTTGTGATAAAAGTTATGATAGAGATCGTGAGAGAGAAAGAGAAAAAAGATACCGTGAACGCAGATACAGTCGTAGTCCAAGTCGGCACAGTCGCGACAGTCGCCGCAGCCGTAGTCCATCTCGTATGAGCCATAGAGACAGGGAAAAGTCTTACAGGCAAAGATTTGATGAAAGACGAGAGTATGAGCGAAAAAGATGTGAATACGAAAGACGTCATAGCATGTCTCGACCTAGGGACCATAGAAGTCACAGTCGAGCTCAGTCTTCTGCCTCAAGGTCTCTTCGGTCTCCTAGCAGAAGAAGTGAGCGATCATCCACTAGAGACTCTCGTCTTCACAGTCAGACAAGGGAGATGTCTCATGTTTCAGGACACTCAAGACATGAATCAGCCTCGTCTAAGCCAATGTCTGATCGTGAGAAAATTTTAGAAGAATATAGGTTAGTAGATAATTTATCAAAGTAGTTATAGAAAACCATTAAAAATGCAATGTTTGTTTACTAATTGAATGTTTCCTCTTAATCATAATATTGCATAGAATTATGTCAGCTTTTGTATAAAGGCTTATGTATATTTTTGGTATCACAAAATAATTACTATTATTTTCCTTTACAGAAAAAATTATTGCAAAACTTCTGAGGACTTAATACAAAAAATGGAACAGTGGTCTAAGGAGCACAACTCAGATGAAGAAGAGGTAATTCTAAGACATTTTGAGTTTTTCCTTATATCATTATCTACCATGAAAGTTGGTTTTGAATCCAAATCCTTCTAATCTAATCTTCTAATCTTTTTGCATTATGCAGTTTTGTTCTTATCACATACAACTATCACTGGAGTAAGCAGATTTTGTATTTGAACATCCAAATCAGAAAATTTTAGAGATTGTTATCTCTAAAAGTCTACATGAAATAATACAATCCAACAACCAATTAAATAATTTCAGGCTACAACAATGTGGTACAGAAGCTCGCCAGCGGAATTATACTACAAGCAAGTAGAAAACAGCATGGGGGTTCAACAAACACCCAAGCTCGAGAAGATCTGTGACTCATTCTTCAAGGAACTGATTGACAGGGGCCGCAAAGCAAGGCCTGAAGTGGATGAACTGCCTCCTTTGAAGACGCCCAAATATGGCTTGTGCAAACATAGATGTAAGTCTTATGTTCATCTAGCAACCTGCTGAGGCTTCGAAAGAGACAAATTATCACAACCTTTTTGTTCATCGCTCTTTCTATTTGTTAAACCATACTGAAATCTAAAATTTTACCCAGGGAAACCTGGGGAAGGTTTTTATAATTATCACTACATATAAAAAAAGAAGGTAAACTCAAAATCTAGTGCAATGATTTTCATACAGTTTTCAGCAATGGATATGACATTGACTTTAAAAGGTAAAAAAATAAGCTTCGTACTCGCGTCGAGTAAATAAAATAATAACCAAAATAACAATACGTAATTGTGACACGAAATCTTTCGAAAAAAACCCCATTTCAAGAGTATGCGTATAACTTCTGAACGGCTGAACTGATATTCATCAACATGTAGTTAAGAACACTCTCAACAAAGTACCTTTCAAACAAAAGAAAAACGAAATCAAAATAGATAACAAATTCATAGAGATACACAAATGCACACGTCAAACTTAATAACTTATCTAGTAGTCCCTCTTTCGGTCAGGGGTTAAAAATCATGCCGACTGTGAGCTTTACTGGTGTGCGCCGCGTTTAATATCAAAAGGGTTATGAAAACAATATATACGGAATTAATCCTCTTATGAAAGTGCAAATACTTAAACAACTAAAGTAGGCATACAATACTCGCTGAGCGGGTTGCTTTGCTAGTTGGTACTAAAATATTTTGGCTATCTAGACATTACATGGGAAAGATTTATTCTTCGACTTGTGGATTTATTCTTTGACTTGGAGATTTTTCTTTGACTTGTTTAGTTTTACAGACATCAGAGCAGGTTCAGTTAGTCATTTCGATATAGCCCAAGAGGAAGGTTAAAAAAGGTCCGATGCGCAAGAAGAGGATCGGTGCTGTTTTTGTATGAGATTAACTACTGCGCAGCCATTGTAGCCAACTTCAGTGCGGCCAAGTTGTTTTGCGAGAACTATACATGATATAAGAAAGGAAAAGGACTAAAGCAGGGGTCACCAATTACTTTTACTATATGATATCGTCGCGCTCCGTAAGATCTAAAACTTTATAGCCGTCTATCCCCTGCCGGCCTTTAGAATTGAAATAATAAATGTATTAAATATAAATAATAACATTAAGTCACTTACCGCGAACCCGCCGTTGCTGTCCGTCACCGGACCCTCTTCTGCCACACCCATCACCGGCGCACCAGAACACACTACGCCGCCACCACCCCAGGGACCAATCCAGCTCATGGTCGTCAGACAACCCCGTGTGTGGCACTCTTGGTCCCCTTGTGACGGGTCAAGGTCAATAGCCCCGCCACCTACCTTTTTTCGGCCGCAGGGGAAGGGAGAGCGGCCGACGCTATATACCGGCACTCCTCACCTGCGGACCCACCGCGGCCGCCATCAGACGGTGGCGACCCAGTCCAGGCCGCGGAAGGTAGGAAGAGCGGCGCACTGCAATACCATCACTCCCCTCCCACCGCGGCCTCAAGCCCTCAGCCGCGATATAGTATGGGTATGGCGGCACCGCAGCCTACTTGTTGGCCGCTACGTCGTCGGCTTGTCGGCCGCTACGTCGTCGGCTTGTCGGCAAAAGCCTGGTTGAGAGGCCCCTCCTCGGGTTCCTCTTCGCTTCACCCTGGGTGACCAAGCCACGGCTACTGAGCCCCCCCGCCTCGACAATGCGGCAATCCACCGGGGAGGATCTTCTACCCACCTGCTTATAGTCAACAGAATGCAGGAAAAAAATTAGAAAAAATAAAATAATTGGAAACTCCTCAACTTCGACAAAATACGTATCTCGCGTTTTTACTTCATTAAACAGCAGTTTCTTAAATTTACCGAATTTGTTTTAAGCTGAAGACGGAAAATCTTCATCAGAGAGTGAAGAGGAAGAAGACATCTTTGATGAAGATGGTCTTCAAGGTTACACTGACAGGATCATGCTGGAGTTGCAGAGGAAGCAAAGCCACCCTAGAAGACTTCATCCTGAGATGTGGTGAGTAATTATTACACTTAAAACACCATTTAATTCTGCAATAAAATATCTATACTTCATAGTGCATCATCTACAAGTAAAATTTCAAAATTTAAAAAACCCCCGACACATTTATCTTGCGAAAACATCCCGATTCAAACAGTAAAACACCCATAACTTTTGAACGGCTGAACCGTTTTTTTTTAAACATAGCTAAGAACACTCTCGACACAATCACCTTTCCAACAAAAAAAACTAAATCAAAATCGGTTCATCCGTTGAGGCGCTATGATGCCACAGACAGACACACAGATACACAGATACACAGATACACAGATACACAGACACACAGATACACAGATACACAGATACACAGATACACAGATACACAGATACACAGATACACAGCAACACACCTCAAACTTATAACACCCCTCTTTTTCCGTCGGGGGTTAAAAATGGACAATGACGTCTAATTAAAATGGAAACTATAACAAATAGGGAAAAAAATAAATAAAGTAAAAATTATACATTCATACATCCTACATACATACATACTACATACACTCACGCCTTTTTCCCATAGAGGTAGGCAGAAACTACAGAACGCCACCTGCTACGTACATCCTTATATACTTCTTTTGCTTCACTCACATTCATACATCACACACGCCGGTTATGAGTTCTGCGCACCTGGCCTTTCTGAAGAACATCACCAACAAGTTCAATGTATCTCTTTCTAGGGCGTCCCCTCCCGGCGATTCCGTTCACGTCTGCCTTGTAGTCGCATTTCATTCATCATAATTATAATTATTTAAATTATAATTTATGACAGAGAATACAAATAAAAAACTCTATGCACAAGTAAAAAGACGGACTTTTAATGCCTAAAGCATTCCAACCAAAACTTTAGTACAGTTTGCTAGGTACTTGGCTATTGCGTGAATCACATATAATAATGGGGAGCTTTTTGTAATATTCGTACATAATGGTACGAAGCAAGCACGATAACTTTTAAGAATCGATATTTTTGATCAATATAATTGATATTCATCAATATATTGACGATAATAACAAGATTGAATCGGTTAAAAGTCAAAACACTGTGTCAGCTATGTGCTACAATGAGTAGAAATGAACGTCGTGACGTCACACGGGCTCGGGTTTGTTCGTGAACTGTCGGCGTGTTTTCGGTACTGGATTAAATAGTATATTATGCAACTAGTGAATAAAATATGGATTTAATGCGAGGGACGTAGATGAATCACAAGTAAGTGAAGGATTCTAACGACTGAATCACGACCGTAGGGAGTGATTCATGATGATTGAATCACGAGCATAGCGAGTGATTCAAGTGTTAGAATAATGAGCGACGCGAGTGATTCATGGCCCTCGATATAAATCCGTTTTATTCAAGAGTTGCATACTATATTTTATACCATGGCTACAAGAAAAAGAAAGATTGAAGCGGCACAAAAAATAATAATAAATAAATGGGTTTATTACCTTCAAAATTTACAAAAATATGTGAAACCCTGACCCCTGAGCTAGGTAACAGCACTTGTGTTTCAATCTCTATCTCTAACTCTATCTCTATCTCTATCTCTATCTCTAACTCTATCTCTAACTCTATCTCTAACTCTATCTCTAACTCTAACTCTATCTCTAACTCTATCTCTAACTCTAACTCTATCTCTAACTCTATCTCTAACTCTATCTCTAACTCTATCTCTAACTCTATCTCTAACTCTATCTCTAACTCTATCTCTAACTCTATCTCTAACTCTATCTCTAACTCTATCTCTAACTCTATCCTTAACTCTATTCCTAACTCTATCCCTAACTCTATCTCTAACTCTATCTCTAACTCTATCTCTAACTCTATCTGTAACTCTATCTCTAACCTTATCTCTAACTCTATCTCTAACTCTATCTCTAACTCTATCTCTAACTCTATCTCTAACTCTATCTCTAACTCTATCTCTAACTCTATCTCTAACTCTATCTCTAACTCTATCCCTAACTCTATCTCTAACTCTATCTCTAACTCTAACTCTATCTCTAACTCTATCTCTAACTCTATCTCTAACTCTATCTCTATCTCTAACTCTATCTCTAACTCTAACTCTATCTCTAACTTTATCTCTATCTAAGTTTGTATCGAATATTTTATGCGTAAGGAGGTTGTACAGCATTGAGATGGAGTTTGAATATTATATTGGTGTGTTCTAAATTCAAACACCAAAACAGTGATTAAAAGTGCTTTTTATTCACTGTTTTCAGTGAATAAAATAAGCTTTTTAGAGGGGGAATGGTATAACAGTACATTATGGTACAAGTGTGTAATGTTGGTGATTACCGCTGAGGCGCCATTGAGACCCGAGCCGTTAGGTGAGGGTCTTAAGAGAGCCGAGGACGGTAATCATCAATACACACGTGTATCATACGACGTTTTTCAACACACTTGTGAAGAAAATAACACTAAAAAATCATTTCCAATAGTGAACACGAGTTGTGAATTTTTTTTCGCAATTGCGGGCAAAATTAATCAGTTTTCCTATGCGCGCGCATCTAACAATGGCGATCACAGACTACTTAGAGATACTACGTATATGGCGATCGGCCATAGACTAAAAGTGTGAGTTTTCTTTTTTTTGGCTTTTCGCGGATAGGGTTTTAGCCACGTACAAAATGGGGAATTTCAAGTTTTCTTTATTACAGACAAAAACAAATTATATTTGAGTGAAAGTTGTATTTATTAAACACGTACAAGTTGAAATTATCTATTTAAATACGAAGTTGCATGAAATGTGTTGCATTTGTACTATTGAGTACGATCTTTTTTGTATCGAAACTTTTTTAAGAACAAAGCAACTCAACCAATAAATTAAAAAAAAACTCTGTAACTCACTTGTGAATAATAGCAATGAAAAAGTCACAGTTTGATAACAGGTATCATTATGTGCCTAATTGCGGTGAAATTAGAGCCACTTTATGAGCAAGTGTGTTGAAAAAAAATATTTTCAATTCGATATTACTTTGTAATTATGGCGAAAAAAAAACACAAAAAATTGTTTTGTATGAAAACTTATTATGATCTTTCCATGTATTACAAAAAAAAAGTTGGTTCAACAAACCAATTGTGTTTTAATTTACCGCGTCAACATAGATAATCCCAAAAAATTAGTTCAAGCGAATCTGATTCGGAAATAGATGGCACTCCTCCTGATTTAAAAGCTGAGGCCGAAAATATAAATGCCCCCGGTAAATAATTGTCTTTGTACCTGTTTTACCGGTTGTAAAGGGAAGGTGTAATCAGATTTTAAAAACTGCTTCTGGCCACAAATTATATCGGAGATAATTAAGACTTACTTAGAGAAAAATGTTCATTTACATGGGCAGAAGGAGTGTTTAAAATTGGTTCACTCCATTCCGTTACAACCTTTGTAAAATGAACCTTTCCCTCCTAAAGGTTCAACAACACTGGCGAAATGAACGGCCAACCACTCTGCCGATGCAGCGCGCGTGTTCGACGCCAGGGCATGCGGCACGGAGTGTATGTGAGCGAGGAGGTCTTCCCCAAGTGCATACCGACGCAGAGCAATATTGACAAGCTGTATCATTACAGGTGACTGTTTTTTTATCTAAACTCATATTATAAATAGAGAGCCCGAATTTTGTGACGTGTAGGGTAATTTACACACAAATTTTGCATGTTTAAACCCTACCTACCTTACCCTACCTATGTAGGTAAGGTAACAATTTTTGTTTGTTCTTAATTTTTTTTCATCAGAACCTTCTCCTAACAATAACAAACACAACAAAAAAATAATCAGCGAAATCGGTCCAGCCGTTCACGCGTGATGCCGTGACCAAGGGAAATAGGGATTCGTTTTTAGATATATAGATATTAGGCTGGTCGCGAGCAGTCCCCACTAGTCGCTGCTCAGACCCCATGGAAGTCGATCTCAAAAGTCGACAAAAGTTAAGTTTCTCAGAATAATTTGTTACTAAATATTGTGTGAATTAAATGTTATTTATTTATTTTTTCGAGTGTGTTGAAAAACGTCGTTTGATGAACGTGGGCATTCGTAATTGCAGTCTCTTGGCTTCCTAACGGCCTCGCCTTCTTCACGGGCAACTATTCCGCCTCGACTGCAATGAGAAAGTATGCCCGCCCACTCCCATTTGTAAAAAAAAATATTTTATCAAAAATCTAGCGGACGACTCGCAGTTTCACCCGCGTAGTTGCAGTTTCACCCGCGTAGTTGCAGTTTCACCCGCGTAGTTCCCGTTCCCGTGGGAATACAAGGGTAAAAAGTATTCCCACGGGGATAGTGTAGCTTCTCAACGGTGAAAGAATTTTTGAAATCGGTCCAGTAGTTTTAAAGTTTATTCGTTACATACAGACATACAAAAATACAAATCTTTCCTCTTTATAATATTAGTATAGATATGTGTTGCATCTGGCCCATGCCATCGCACGTCGGCCTGTTTGCTAACTAGTATCACGAAAATCCGATCGATAACACATTTTTCTCATCATTCCAGAATAACAGTGTCGCCACCTACAAACTTCTTAATAAAATCACCAACTATAATAGCTCACGACGAGCACGAGTTTCTATTCTCTGGCTTCTCGATGTTCTCTCACTACAAACTCGCAAAGTTACCGACTTGCAAAGTTATACGTTTTAATATTGAATACACCATTTTGTATGTGGAGGAGCCACCGCCGCAGAACTTTACTGTCAGGGAATTGGATCTGTTTGGTAAGAACTTTTTTTTAAATAAACTATGTTTAAGAATTAAAGCTTGTAATGTAAGCTTGTATTATTTTGTCAAACTATAGCTCACTTTTGTTGTAAAAGTATCAGTACAGTCTAAATTATAAAGTGTGGTTGGTGCGAGTTGAATTCGCTGCTCGAAGGATCAATATTTTTTCCTGAGTACCGAAGCAAGGAGTTTGCTCTGCTTCTGCGTGTATGATATATATATCAATTCGTTTTTTAGGGTTCCGTACCCAAAGGATAAAAACGGGACCCTATTACTAAGACTCCACTGTCCGTCTGTCTGTCAGTCTGTCTATCGCGATAGCTAGACAGTTGAAATTTTCACTGTCACATTTCTGTTGCCGCTATAACAATAAGTAATAAAAACAGAATAAAATAAATATTTAAGTAGAGCATACAGCAAACTTGATTTTTTTGCCGTTTTTTGCGATAATGGTACGGAACCATTCGTATGCGAGTCCGACTCGCACTTGGCCGGTTTTAATTGTTCTCCAATGCTTTGTGTATTCTCCAATGTGTAGCTAGTCTTTTTAGCTGCCTCGCACAGCAGCCCACATAGAAAACTGGAAATCTATGCTAAATCTATCTCAAAGATACTAAACTGGCAGACTCAAATATTCAGCTAACGTTAAAATCATTAAAAATATGCCACCATTTGACGCAAGCAGCATTCAAAGTTAACATTTGGCCATATTTTTTTTCAGAGGAATTCCTGTTCTATGAATTGCTGGAGCTAGTCGACTTAGACTTGGGTAAAGGCACTGACACCACTTGCTCGCAGTTCCACTTCATGCCCAGATTCGTAAGATACCTACCAGAAGGCGGTTGTGAGGTATAACTATTGATTGCTTTTGTATTTTTATTGCCTCATAACGTGACTAACTTCGTTCTGAATAACTATAAAAAGAAAGAAAGTATTCTAATCCATCCACAAACGGTTTTACTATTCTCCTTCGTCCTAAGTGTGCGACATAATGGTTTACATACCGAGAATCCTCCGTGTCTCGGCATGCACGTTAAGCTAGCTTATTTATCGTTACGGGTAAATTTGTTGCAAAGGTGCTAAAAGTCCTGCCAAGAGGTATCGTGTTTACCAGCTACTGGCTTGTGGAGGGCAGATAGGCAATCGTTCCATGTAAACCACGGTATTGAGCTGCATTCCGATTAGACTAGGAGCCGACCCAGTATAGTTGGGAAAATGGAAATTGTTTGATCATATTTACTAAATGTAGTATAGCAAAGTATGCAATTTTTCACAAACAATAGGTGACACTAAATTAATGCCAAAATAAATGTGCATTGCTGGAATTTCAACGCTCAGTTCAGGCTCAGTTCTGAGAGTTTAAAATTGAACAGCGCATAATATTATGCAAACATATTTGAGTAATGTCCGGTACTACCGCCGGAACCCCAACGCCAATCGCTTCCATATTTGGTAAATAATTATTACTCAATTGGTACCAATTAGTACTCGAAAAACAAAATTGGTACCTTAGTAGTTTTCGAGAAAATCGACTTTGAAGGTGGTGGCGGTAGTCACGCTCCCTTCAACAGGACCACCATGAGTGCCGAAAAAGGGGGCATGCTACAGCTATTCTAAGTATACAAATTATTACTACCCTTATATTTGATTCATTTCGTATAAAAAACAGAACTGCAACATTTGTATTTACCGAGAAATCAACGATGATAACTTTCGCGCGCTCGTTCAGCAGACTTTGAATGTTGATTCCAAGTTTGGGGAGCTTGCAGCTTTTCTCATACCTACATAGAAAATTACTAGATCACCTTCAAAGTCGATTTTCTCGAAAACTATTAGTAGTTTTCGAGAAAATCGACCAATTAGTACTCGAATAACAAAATTGGTACATTCAGTAAAAATTATTTACCCAATATGGAAGTGATAGGCGTTGATAGTCACGGACATATTTAGGCACCTTTGGGTGTTTGCTGCTACTAAAGAACACAGTTCTTGTCGCTCACATAGGACGTAGGTTTACTACTTTTGCTTCTTCCATATTTATCAATATTTTTATACATGCTCACTGGTCGTGTTTGGTCAGGCGTCTAAGGTCAGTGTGTAGTAGTTATTGTAGCTATCCTTATTTATTTAGTTACGCCTTTAAATTCGAATATATTATATATAGTAAATAACTAATATTTTATATGTAGACCTTAGAAAACATTTTAATTAATTATTATGATGTCTAAGGCCCATATTCCAAGGCAGTTTGAAGGACTTCCATTGGAATCAGTCGCCATAAAAACGGAACAAATCCTTTAAGTCCTTCAATGACAATAGGGGGTAGAAAAATAATAATGCTATTTAGTCCGTCAGTGAGAATATCAAATAATATTGGACCCTTGCTTTATCAAATAAATAAAAAAATACAAAGATAAAGCGCATCAAAGTTCAAGAGTGGGGCTCGTGACGTCACTTTGTCAGTATAAAGTGTAGCACACCGTGACGTCACACGATATTTCACCGCACTGTAGTGTCGTAATTATTTGTTTACATGGCAAAAGAAAAATACGTGTCCATTCTTTTTAGGTGACGGACTAAATATATATTTATCTGTATTGGAGGACATGACTTGGAATGTAGGGGGTAGTTTTCGAATAAACATAAGCCCAACAGATTTATTTTCTAACTTTTGTGTACAATGAGTTATAGATATCTTATGTTCTTTTTATGCCAGGTTTTATCAATGTGCGAAGTGCTGAAATACTTGATAGCGGAAAGTGGATTACTGATAGCACCTGGAACGTTGGAAGATGTTCACGCTATGGATCATTATACTTGGCAGAAGTTCGTGGATAGCATTAAAGGTACTCTTAGTATTTATATAAAGTTTTATTAATATCAATAACAGTTGGTAAAAAAAAACAACATTATTTCTTCCTTATCGTATAATCTACAAATCTATATTTGTTTTTGCAGTTTAGACCTTATGTCCAAAACGCAAAGTTTAAATTGGAAACCACCATATGCTCTAGACAAGTGACGATCAACGAAAGCGTCGCGATAGCGATTGGAAATGCCATAAATGTATGGGATTGCCAAGATTATCCGAATGTCACGTGATTAAAACTTGAGGCCTCGTCAAATAGACAGTACCGGTAGCCAGCTAGCAAAGCGTTTTTATTTTGAAATCTATGCTATCGTTTGAATCTATACTCTGATTTTTAATTTCGTAGATTAAACTGACATTTGGGGGAGCTATTTTACACTTTATCGTTACATAAAAATAGTGTCGTATCCTGACTATCCTGAGTGATCGAAAGTTGATCGAAAATCGAAGTAGATCGAAAATGGAACTTTTTCACGGCAAAGAAATTATATTTGTTAAGAAACTAGCGGCCCTTGTTTAGTTTCTAATCATTTATGTCAGATTTGATTTTATCGATCGCATTTGTTTTATTGTTGATTTCATATAGTCATCGGCACGTAACTTAGCAAGAGTCGTTAGATGTGCAGAAGTCGTTTTTTAGGTCTCCTTGTTAGTGAAGCGGGACGCGGGGTACAAGGTCGCGCCGATCCGAGCGCGTGATTGGTGGCTCAGTCGACCCGCGCCCCCCGCACCCCGTCCTCTTGGTAGTGAAGCGGGACGCGGGGTACAAGGTCGCGCCGATCCGAGCGCGCGATTGGTGGCTCAGTCGACCCGCGCCTCCCGCACCCCGTCCTCTTGGTAGTGAAGCGGGACGCGGGGTACAAGGTCGCGCCGATCCGAGCGCGCGATTGGTGGCTCAGTCGACCCGCGCCCCCCGCACCCCGTCCTCTTGGTAGTGAAGCGGGACGCGGGTACAAGGTCGCGCCGATCCGAGCGCGCGATTGGTGGCTCAGTCGACCCGCGCCCCCCGCACCCCGTCCTCTTGGTAGTGAAGCGGGACGCGGGTACAAGGTCGCGCCGATCCGAGCGCGCGATTGGTGGCTCAGTCGACCCGCGCCCCCCGCACCCCGTCCTCTTGGTAGTGAAGCGGGACGCGGGGTACAAGGTCGCGCCGATCCGAGCGCGCGATTGGTGGCTCAGTCGACCCGCGCCTCCCGCACCCCGTCCTCTTGGTAGTGAAGCGGGACGCGGGGTACAAGGTCGCGCCGATCCGAGCGCGCGATTGGTGGCTCAGTCGACCCGCGCCTCCCGCACCCCGTCCTCTTGGTAGTGAAGCGGGACGCGGGGTACAAGGTCGCGCCGATCCGAGCGCGCGATTGGTGGCTCAGTCGACCCGCGCCCCCCGCACCCCGTCCTCTTGGTAGTGAAGCGGGACGCGGGTACAAGGTCGCGCCGATCCGAGCGCGCGATTGGTGGCTCAGTCGACCCGCGCCCCCCGCACCCCGTCCTCTTGGTAGTGAAGCGGGACGCGGGGTACAAGGTCGCGCCGATCCGAGCGCGCGATTGGTGGCTCAGTCGACCCGCGCCCCCCGCACCCCGTCCTCTTGGTAGTGAAGCGGGACGCGGGGTACAAGGTCGCGCCGATCCGAGCGCGCGATTGGTGGCTCAGTCGACCCGCGCCCCCCGCACCCCGTCCTCTTGGTAGTGAAGCGGGACGCGGGTACAAGGTCGCGCCGATCCGAGCGCGCGATTGGTGGCTCAGTCGACCCGCGCCCCCCGCACCCCGTCCTCTTGGTAGTGAAGCGGGACGCGGGTACAAGGTCGCGCCGATCCGAGCGCGCGATTGGTGGCTCAGTCGACCCGCGCCCCCCGCACCCCGTCCTCTTGGTAGTGAAGCGGGACGCGGGGTACAAGGTCGCGCCGATCCGAGCGCGCGATTGGTGGCTCAGTCGACCCGCGCCCCCCGCACCCCGTCCTCTTGGTAGTGAAGCGGGACGCGGGGTACAAGGTCGCGCCGATCCGAGCGCGCGATTGGTGGCTCAGTCGACCCGCGCCCCCCGCACCCCGTCCTCTTGGTAGTGAAGCGGGACGCGGGGTACAAGGTCGCGCCGATCCGAGCGCGCGATTGGTGGCTCAGTCGACCCGCGCCTCCCGCACCGCGTCCTCGCTCCCGATTACACTTGCGTGCACGAAAGTTGTACCCTTTGTTTTTGTTAAGTTTTTATTAAGATTTTGTTAAGTTAGTTTTTGTTAGGAGTAGTTATTATTCTTTTGAATTTAGTTTTTATTACGAGTGTTACTGTTTTATTATGGCATTGTTATCAATGCCATAATTTTTACTATCTTTTTCAAATATTTTTTTTTTACTTGTAACTATATATTTTATTTATAACATTTAATTAACTTCAAGAATTCCTCTCCTTTATTTAATTTTCTTCTAAACATACATGTTTAAAAATAAATGATGGCCATAACCATTGAAAAATGACAAGAAATAAAAGTGACCACTTTTTTGAGGCATAAGTGTACGATGCGCGAACTTACCCCCACTACGCCAAAACCTTGCCAAGTTACGTGCCGATGACTATATTTAACACTATAAAAGTTTATATACTATGTGTATGAATACTGTTATATATATTTAAACTTATTACGTTTTTATTCACAAAACACTTATTCATACCAATTAGTAAAATTAAATTGAGGAGTCATATCACATCGATTCGATGAATCACTTATAATTGAGCCTTATCTACAACACTATGCTCCGCGTTTGCAACATTCAATAAAAAAGGTCTTCGGCAGCTGTCAAAAAGATAAACAAAAGCGAACAGATACGTGCCGATACCGCGGCGAACCGAAACGCGTGAGACGCCATGACAAGCCAAAGACGTGCGCGCGAAGCGAGGCGTGAGCGAGATAGTTGTATTAGCTGGCTTTGTATGCACGACGTCAAAAAGAGAGCGAATGCGTGACGCCAAAGGGAGACCGAAGCGTGACTGTTGTGTTTAATTTTAAAATGCAGAACTATACCGACATGTGGCCATGTTGGATACCGAAAAATTTATAGAATGTGTAAAAAATACCTAATATTGTACAATACACGTCACAATGACTCCAAAAAAAATGCATTAAAAGACACGAGTTCTTTGGTTCTGGCGATGGCGTGAAGCGCGAATGAGTGACGTCCCGCAACGATTCTTTGCTTTCTACAAGATCTCGGTTCGCTGCACCTAGTTTGACTTCTCCGCTTCGGTTCATATTCTCCACGTTTTCGGTACGGTTCGGTTCGCAGTTATGTTTGACAAAGGCTTTACATTTTGGCCATCGCCTTCACTGACATCGAATGACGCTTGTTTAGATTATATTCTGAGAAAGATTAAATTTTTCAGGTATGATAGTCACGTATCCAGGCAAGAAGCCGTGTTCCGTGCGGGTAGACCAGTTGGATCGTAGTCCACCCAGCTCCATCTATGATCAGCCTGGATGTTCGACGGATTTGAAGAGTTACTACCCTGAGATCGTACACTTTGGCATACGACCACCACAACTCAGTTATGCTGGCAATCCAGAGTATGTGTACCAAGATTTTTTTTGTAATAGCCAACCAGTATTTAAGTAGTCAATTGACACTTAAAGAAGTTATTAGCTTGGCTATGAGGTAGCAAATTGTGGAAATAACATAACATCATCATAACAACAATTTTATTTTGTGTTTTATATAATGACCGAGTATGGTAGGGATGTTACGAAAGTGATGATATTGGAACCGAAGTATGTATCGGAGGTTTTAAATTTGGTTAATCGGTATCGGAGGCGGAAGATCAAGAAATATGTGTTATGAAAAAGCAGATTTATTAAAATAAAATCGCATATATAAAAATCCTTCTATATAAAAATCAATTGCTGTTCGTTAGTCTTGCTAAAACTCATAAACGGGTAGGTTACGGGAAGGTTTAAAAACAAAAAAGGTAGGTAGGTAAGTAGGTGGGTGGGGAGGTAGGGTAGGTAGGTAGGTAGGTAGGGTAAGTAGGTAGGGTAGGTATGTAGATAGGGTAAGATAGGTAGGTAGGTAGCCAGATGACGGGAGCAAACCCGCGGGGGACAACAAGTAATACATACATTTGTTAATCAGCATTTTTAATTTTATAGCTGTATTTAACAATACATAGGCGTTGAAAAACCGAACAAGGTTTCTAAAATCAAAATACAAATCAAATAAATACATTAAATTAATACTAATATAGGGCCTGTGCCGCCACCGCTGCTGCGCAACGACCTCTGATAACCTCCGATTTAAAAGTTTCGAAACCGAAATCGGAGGTGTTTAAAAACAATCGGAAGTGCCGAGTTTTCGGTATCGGAATGGAACCTCCGTAACATCCCTAGTGTATGGATATGAGATCTGAAATAAATGTATCAATATATAACATGTTATGATCCTTTATTCCCTGAAGGGTAAAGCAGAGGCTACCCAGAATACATCCATGTTTAAGAAAATAATTTGAATTAAATCGTTTTATGTACGGGCGGTGTAACCTGACATAAAAAGATTTTAGTTTTTGATTAAGAAAGGCGTTAATAAAAATAGTTGTATTTTAGTCCTCCTGCCCTTATAGTTGTTTTACTGGTTGGAAGCTCTATTTATCGTCATTATTATAATTAAAATTTGAAATAATATAGCTTCGATAACAAACCTTATTTCTATCTGGATTTGTATAAAATATTGTTAAAACTTACAGATATCAGAAAGCGTGGCGTTACTACGTAAAGTACAGACATTTAATCGCGAATATGGCCAAGCCATCGTTCAAGGAACGTCAAAAGCTGGCTGCCAAAGAAGCAAAGTTACAGGAGATGAGAACACAGAGTAAGATGAAGAGAGATGTCACCGTCGCTATATCGTCGAAAGGTTTTCATACTACGGGGCTTATGTGTGATGTTGTGCAGGTCAGTGGAGGAGCTTTTATTTAATTAATTATTATTTAAAATTTCATGCAGCTTTCTCTACCAGTCAACCAAGGGTAGTATAAATAGTGAAAAGAAAAAAAATGGTTTTTTCATATAGAAATATTTAAAATTCTTAATAGAAAGTGTGTTGAAAATTGAATAAACGCAATAATAATAAGTTAAGTGGAGTTTTGTGTAGTTTTTATAGTCATCGGCACGTAACTTGGCAAGGGTTTGGCGTAGTGGGGGTAAGTTCGCGCATCGTACACTTATTGCCACAAAAAGTGGTCACTTTTATTTCTTATAATTTTTCAATGGTTATGGCCATCATGTATTTTTAATCACGTATGTTTAGAAGAAAGTTAAATAAAGGAGAGGTATTCGTGAAGTTTATTAGGTGTTATTCTCCATAAAACAGTACACATCGTATACCATTTTTTCTGGCATGTCTGCGTAAAACAGTATTTGATCCTGGCATTGTAATCAAATTAAAACAGTAAAACTCGTAACAAAAACTTAATTTAAAACAATAACAACTACTCCTAACAAAAACTTAACAAAACTCGACAAAAACAAAGAATACAACTTTCGTGCACGCAAGTGTAATCGGGAGCGAACGGAAAGAGGACGGGGTGCGGGAGGCGCGGGTCGACTGAGCCACCAATCGCGCGCTCGGATCGGCGCGACCTTGTACCCCGCGTGCCGCTTCACTACCAAGAGGACGGGGTGCGGGAGGCGCGGGTCGACTGAGCCACCAATCGCGCGCTCGGATCGGCGCGACCTTGTACCCCGCGTGCCGCTTCACTACCAAGAGGACGGGGTGCGGGAGGCGCGGGTCGACTGAGCCACCAATCGCGCGCTCGGATCGGCGCGACCTTGTACCCCGCGTGCCGCTTCACTACCAAGAGGACGGGGTGCGGGAGGCGCGGGTCGACTGAGCCACCAATCGCGCGCTCGGATCGGCGCGACCTTGTACCCCGCGTGCCGCTTCACTACCAAGAGGACGGGGTGCGGGAGGCGCGGGTCGACTGAGCCACCAATCGCGCGCTCGGATCGGCGCGACCTTGTACCCCGCGTGCCGCTTCACTACCAAGAGGACGGGGTGCGGGAGGCGCGGGTCGACTGAGCCACCAATCGCGCGCTCGGATCGGCGCGACCTTGTACCCCGCGTGCCGCTTTACTACCAAGGAGACCTAAAAAAACGATTTCTGCGCATCTAACGACTCTTGCCAAGTTACGTGCCGATGACTATAAGACAATGAAATTTGGTTGAGCAACTAAGAAGTTGACTTGCTTTCAGTCGTTAAACATTAGTAATTAGAACAGACACGAAGTTAATAAAATGAGCTCCTGTTTACACCTTTTGGGCTTTGTATCAAAATAAATTATGGTTTTGAATAGGATACCTTTACCTAGCAGTTTCAAAAATGCAGGTTGACTATAAACAGTAACAATTATATCCAAAAATAAGTATTTTGCAGTCTTTAGCTCTTCTCAGGGTAGTCGTCACCGTGTCCTGTAATCGCCCTGAACCAGATCTGACTAGCGAATAAATGAACGTCGGCGTGGTCTTTCTCCATCCACTTTACCCACTACAACCAGTTTTTATTTTCAGATTACTTTGCATTCATTAATCACTAGCTTCTGCGAGCGGCTTTGCCCGTGTGATAGTCTAAAATTATCCCGAGGAACATATTCCCGGGATACAAAGTATCCATGTGCTATTCCTGACTATAGTCTATCTCTGTGCCAAATTTTATCCAGAGCCGTCTAGCCGTTTGAGCGTGAAGAAGTAACAAACATACAAACACACTCACAGAGTTTCGCCTTTATAATATTAGTATGATGTGATGTGATATATAAGTGTGAAGTGTGATGATAAGATTAGAAGATCAGCATCCTTATTACTAAAACTTCCATTTCCAGCACGCCATGTTAATCCCAGTTCTAGTCAGACACCTGCGCTTCCACAAATCCCTGGACAGCCTCGAGAGGAAGATCGGATATGTGTTCAAACAAAGAGCACTGTTACAAACTGCCCTAACTCACCCGTCGTACAGGGAGAACTTCGGAACGAACCCGGATCATGCTAGGAACAGTTTAACCAACTGTGGGATACGCCAGCCGGAGTACGGAGATAGGAGGATACATTATACTAGGAAGAAGGGTGAGTTATGATTTGAAAATATTTTTGCAGTGTGGACAGGACATTTATTCCGGAACACAATTGAGCACGAGTTATTTTCTTTTCGCACATAAAACCCCTACAGGCGTAGTCTAATGCGTCATCGTAAAAAAATACGTATACTTTAAATATGACAAATGCCCTGGCGCCGTTTTCAAAAAAAACAATATTCAAAATTATGTTTATTTTTCTTCAACAAATAACACTTATTAAAATCACTTAATATTGAAGACATTTTTAATAAAATTTGGAATAAAATTTCACTCAGAAAATTTTGCCCGCGTCCACTTTATTTTAATTTTTTTATTTAGTCTTTATTAGGTATAAGGCAAAGATCTTGTAGCCGCAACAGCCAAATAGTATACGACACTTATGTTCTAAACTTGTTCCATTTTTAAAAACATCATTTACATTGTCTTGATTTCGAAGTAATATTATAGGCACCTGGCTGTATGTTCAGAATGTCTTTGCTTGTGTTTTAGAATTTATGACGAACATGCAACCCGATGTCGTTATGGGTATCATAATGAAACCGCTGTCAATTTTGTAATTCGAATATAACGAAACCGAAGTAGATAATATTAGATTTATTGTATTGCTTTAGACGCATTCATTTGTTTATGTGTTTCTGTATTCAGATGTTCTTCAAATCTTAGAAATTATGACAATATTTGTTAACATGCTTTTTATCTACTCTCATTATGATGAAAGAAACTTGTTAATAAATGCTGTTCACTCTTCCCCAGGTATCGTAACCCTGATAAACATAATGTCCCGTTTCGGTAAGAATAACGAGACTGAATCGGACATAAAGCATAACGAGCGTCTGGAGTTTCTTGGGGATGCCGTTGTGGAGTTCCTTTCGTCCATCCACCTGTTCCGCATGTTCCCGGGGCTGGCGGAGGGTGGGTTGGCCACCTATAGGGCTTCTATTGTACAGAATCAGCATCTGGCGCAGCTGGCTAAGGTGAGATTGATAAAGAAAATTGTATAGATATCTTCGGTTCTTCAGATTCGCGGCGGGTTCGCGGTGAGTGTTAACGCTTGCCCGTGTTCAGGCCATAAGCGGCACAGGAGGACACCGTGGAGTTTTAGTGGGTTTGAGTACCACATAACTGCGTTATCTCCCCGTGGTAGCGCAGTATGCAAGAGCATATAACCAAGAAAAAAATCCGGTCAAGTGCGAGTCGAACTCGTGGACCGAGGGTTTCGTACCTAGCCATTATACCGCCATAATAAAATTGGTATAATTTTTATTGGTGGCAAACTTTTAAAGATAGGGGCAAATTTAGATTTTCGCGAAAACTTGTAACCAAAATTTACCTTAACTTTCAACTTTACTTGAAACCACCCCATACTATGACGTGCCTATACCATCATGATTCTGTTGTAAGTGAGAGATGGAACTATACCGGACAGATAGCATTATCCTTTTATCACAACGGAAACATGCTGGCATTAGACAAAATGGCAAAAAAAAATTGCTGCAAATGTTAATGGTTATTTTTATTAGGGACTTCTCTGTAGTAGACAGTAATCAGAATTTATGCCCTTTTGCTGACAAAAGAAGCACGCTTCTATACAATCTAATGTCCTATTCCAGACTATAATCTATCTCTGTGCCAAATTTCATCCAGGTCCGTTCAGCCGTTCTGGTGTGATTGAGTAACACACACACTTCAACATACACATCCATCCAAACTTTCACATTAAAATATCAGTAAGATAAGATTGGGTGTCACTTCTGCCCACCTTCTCGAAAACTGTTGTTCTTGAATTGATTTTTCGTTATCAATGTTCGTGAGAGCAGTGGTGGTCCAGTGGTTACAGCCAAGACTTACGAGTTGTAGGCCGTGGGCTCGAAACCGAGCAGGCGCTTTACTTTGTGTAATTTATTTCATTACCACTGCTCTCAAAACGGTGAAGGAAATCGATCGAACCGTGACTTCTCCCGCTCTGGGTAAAGCGGGAGGGCGTGTCAGACTTTTACTGACTAAAACCCACCCGTGTTCCTTCAGTTGCTTCAGCCAGGGCCGCGGTAACTCTAGCGGCGAGCTACCCGCTGCTCGCCGTCCGCAAGCCCGCGCCTACGGTGGCCGGCAATAAAAATTCGAAGATACGTGACATCTACCAATCCGCAATGGGCCCGCTGGTGGATTATAGCCCATGGAGAGGATGCCTGTGTCCCAGGAACATTAAAAAGTCTGATCATGATGAATCAATGTTATGAAAATAAACCCTTTTTTTTGCCAAATTTTATCCAGAGCCGTCTAGCCGTTTGAGCGTGAAGAAGTAACAAACATACAAACACACTCACAGAGTTTCGCCTTTATAATATTAGTATGATGTGATGTGATATATAAGTGTGAAGTGTGATGATAAGATTAGAAGATCAGCATCCTTATTACTAAAACTTCCATTTCCAGCACGCCATGTTAATCCCAGTTCTAGTCAGACACCTGCGCTTCCACAAATCCCTGGACAGCCTTTCATCCAGGTCCGTTCAGCCGTTCTGGTGTGATTGAGTAACACACACACTTCAACATACACATCCATCCAAACTTTCACATTAAAATATCAGTAAGATAAGATTGGGTGTCACTTCTGCCCACCTTCTCGAAAACTGTTGTTCTTGAATTGATTTTTCGTTATCAATGTTCGTGAGAGCAGTGGTGGTCCAGTGGTTACAGCCAAGACTTACGAGTTGTAGGCCGTGGGCTCGAAACCGAGCAGGCGCTTTACTTTGTGTAATTTATTTCATTACCACTGCTCTCAAAACGGTGAAGGAAATCGATCGAACCGTGACTTCTCCCGCTCTGGGTAAAGCGGGAGGGCGTGTCAGACTTTTACTGACTAAAACCCACCCGTGTTCCTTCAGTTGCTTCAGCCAGGGCCGCGGTAACTCTTTTTCAAATTTATCCGCGACCCAGACAGGCATCGGCCCTAGCGGACCCCGTCAGTTTTGCTGACATCTCTTTGAGGCGCGCGTGGAACACTACGCGCCGTCGACTCGGGCCTGGTCCTTATCGGACGGCGAGCTACCCGCTGCTCGCCGTCCGCAAGCCCGCGCCTACGGTGGCCGGCAATAAAAATTCGAAGATACGTGACATCTACCAATCCGCAATGGGCCCGCTGGTGGATTATAGCCCATGGAGAGGATGCCTGTGTCCCAGGAACATTAAAAAGTCTGATCATGATGAATCAATGTTATGAAAATAAACCCTTTTTGTTACAGAACATAGAACTAGAGAACTACATGTTATTTGCGCACGGGTCGGACCTGTGTCGCGAGGTAGTGATGCGACACGCTATGGCCAATTGCTTCGAAGCTCTTATGGGATCACTGTTCTTGGATGCTGGGATAGATGTAAGTGGAGAATTAAACAACACATATCAAGTTGATTTCACTACTCAAACGCTAGGCAGGCGGAGCAAAAATGGACGATATCCCGAGATCTTTACAATCTTAACGGCTTTTAATATTTCTGTATGACAGAATCGAATCTTGACAAGATTCAGAGACGAGTTTATAACCTCAATTCTTAGAAATGAGTCAATTATCAGCCGATAAAAACTTTTTGAGCCAAGCAGCCTGATTAATATTTTAACTATTTACATATCTATTTTATTATGTTCAGAGGGGTGACCATAAGCTCTTAGAGTAAGTTTATTTTGAGTGTGCGTAAGGGACAGATGTATACAAGTAATATACATCTGTCCCTTACACACACACAAAATAACCAGAAAGCGTTTTATACCATTAAAGATTAAGTTGAGGACAAAAAGGCTTGGAATTGAGCTGCTCCAATTAATTTTGCTTTTTTATATTTTGCACCGTGTAATTTGTAATATTTTTTTTTTTTTCTTATCTTGCAATGACATGAATATTATACTTTTTAAAGTATTATATTGCTTTATTTTAATTATTGTGAATGTGAAGACTATGTGGCTCATTCTTTTTTTTATTTTAATTTTAATTTATCTCAGTTTTTAATCATGGTCTGGCAGTTTGAGTAGTTTATGCCGCCTTTCTTTGGTATTGTTCGTCGAATCGTTGAGCTCCTTAAATTATGAGTTGAGCTGCTCGGTTATTGACAAATGCGTGCACTGACTGGACAGGTCCACTAGACATGATCTAACCAAGATTTTGTCTCGACTTTAAAAGAGACTGTGATCTCTGAGTTTGTTTCGGCCTTTCTTCTCAGAGTAGTCAGATAGGAAACGCCGATCTCATCTAGTTTTAAAAAATATGATCGACATATAAAAGTGTTTGTACAACTTACAGAAATAAAATCTGTTATCATTTAACCTTATTCTAAGAGCTTATGGTCACCCCCAGCTACTAACAAGGCAAGCTTACTTATTCTAAAATAAAATGAGGGCCCACTATAAGTTTACACTCACAGTAAACACGAATAACACGTACGTTTACCTTTTATTAATTTAATTTCAGCAAATATATCTATCGTTAAAAGGCAGATAAAACTATAGTTCGTTAAAAGAACTTTGATATTGTCTTTGCCTGCTTCACTCTACCTAATAAATCGTCTCTATCCAGGTCGCAGACCGCGTGTTCGCTCTGGCCTTATGGCACACCGATCCAGATATGCTAGAAGTATGGATGAAGGACAGAGCGCATCCGCTGCAGGAACAAGAGCCGCTCGGCGACAGGAAATATATCAAGGACTTTGAGTTTCTGCAGAAGCTTATAAATTTCGAGAATTCTATCGGTATGTTGTCATTTGTCAAAGTAAATTTTACCGACTTCTAAAACAAGGAAGTTATCAAATCGACATGTACGTATGTATTATTGTTGGAATTGCATAAATATTCACATACTATGTTACTCTTTGTGGTATTCTAAAAACACGTGTGCCAAATTTCATAAACTAGTAATATGATCGTGATTCACTCTCAACTTAGGGAATAGTACAAGTTTCATCATAATTGGTTCAGCAGTTATCAAGTTATGGAACATGTAACCGAACTCCTTAACGGCTAACAGCGCGTATGTGTAAATTGAGTTATTATGGGTATTTTGTCAATCATTTAGGTATCCTACTATAGAACTTGCTAACTTCTTAGATATGATGTATCAAAACTAAAAAAGAGAAGGTCGGTCAGTAGAAGTCGATGTCACACAATGACAAAAAAATAAGAGGTACCTTTTTAAAACCGCGTCTGATTTTGAACTTTGTCTGTACTGTCTCATGTCTCATGAACACAACTGTATTTTTATAAACTCTGCTTTCTTTGCTGATAATGCAGTTCTTGAAGGTGACCATGTTTTTTCTCAGGCGTCCAGTTCAAACACATTCGTCTACTGGCTCGAGCATTCACGGACCGTTCTGTGGGCTTCACACATTTGACACTCGGCTCCAACCAACGTCTGGAGTTCCTCGGTGACACGGTGCTGCAGCTGGTCGTGTCCGACAGACTGTACCGACACTTCCCCGACCATCACGAGGGACATCTGTCTGTGAGTAACATATAGTTATCTAAGCTTCACACACTTGACATCCGGCTCCAACCAACGTCTGGAGTTCCTCGGTGACACGGTGCTGCAGCTGGTCGTGTCCGACAGACTGTACCGACACTTCCCCGACCATCACGAGGGACATCTGTCTGTGAGTAACATATAGTTATCTAAGCTTCACACACTTGACATCCGGCTCCAACCAACGTCTGGAGTTCCTCGGTGACACGGTGCTGCAGCTGGTCGTGTCCGACAGACTGTACCGACACTTCCCCGACCATCACGAGGGACATCTGTCTGTGAGTAACATATAGTTATCTAAGCTTCACACACTTGACATCCGGCTCCAACCAACGTCTGGAGTTCCTCGGTGACACGGTGCTGCAGCTGGTCGTGTCCGACAGACTGTACCGACACTGCCCCGGCCATCACGAGGGACATCTGTCTGTGAGTAACATATAGTTATCTAAGCTTCACACATTTGACATCCGGCTCCAACCAACGTCTGGAGTTCCTCGGTGACACGGTGCTGCAGCTGGTCGTGTCCGACAGACTGTACCGACACTGCCCCGGCCATCACGAGGGACATCTGTCTGTGAGTAACATATAGTTATCTAAGCTTCACACATTTGACATCCGGCTCCAACCAACGTCTGGAGTTCCTCGGTGACACGGTGCTGCAGCTGGTCGTGTCCGACAGACTGTACCGACACTTCCCCGACCATCACGAGGGACATCTGTCTGTGAGTAACATATAGTTATCTAAGCTTCACACATTTGACACTCGGCTCCAACCAACGTCTGGAGTTCCTCGGTGACACGGTGCTGCAGCTGGTCGTGTCCGACAGACTGTACCGACACTTCCCCGACCATCACGAGGGACATCTGTCTGTGAGTAACATATAGTTATCTAAGCTTCACACATTTGACACTCGGCTCCAACCAACGTCTGGAGTTCCTCGGTGACACGGTGCTGCAGCTGGTCGTGTCCGACAGACTGTACCGACACTTCCCCGACCATCACGAGGGACATCTGTCTGTGAGTAACATATAGTTATCTAAGCTTCACACATTTGACACTCGGCTCCAACCAACGTCTGGAGTTCCTCGGTGACACGGTGCTGCAGCTGGTCGTGTCCGACAGACTGTACCGACACTTCCCCGACCATCACGAGGGACATCTGTCTGTGAGTAACATATAGTTATCTAAGCTTCACACATTTGACACTCGGCTCCAACCAACGTCTGGAGTTCCTCGGTGACACGGTGCTGCAGCTGGTCGTGTCCGACAGACTGTACCGACACTTCCCCGACCATCACGAGGGACATCTGTCTGTGAGTAACATATAGTTATCTAAGCTTCACACATTTGACACTCGGCTCCAACCAACGTCTGGAGTTCCTCGGTGACACGGTGCTGCAGCTGGTCGTGTCCGACAGACTGTATCGACACTTCCCCGGCCATCACGAGGGACATCTGTCTGTGAGTAACATATAGTTATCTAAGCTTCACACATTTGACACTCGGCTCCAACCAACGTCTGGAGTTCCTCGGTGACACGGTGCTGCAGCTGGTCGTGTCCGACAGACTGTATCGACACTTCCCCGGCCATCACGAGGGACATCTGTCTGTGAGTAATCACTAAGTTTTATTACCAGCCCTACATAGTCCGCTGCTGCGAACTTTGGCGTCCAACAACAACATTATCTTAATTTTTTATTGATCGTCAAAGATACAGTACGTCAGTACAACAATTTTCTTAATGTTCCTCGGCACTTATCGCATTTCCGAATACAAACGAATGCTAATTTACACCTCTATCAATTATTCGATTTATCGTGTATAATAATTTGAATTCAGAACTAAATACTTTATTGTTGTTTTGTTTTGATTTCCGTGTGAACTATATAGAGCTGTACAACTATTGTCCTACTTTCCTTTAGCAGCTTTTCTCCCATTTATAAAATAAATTTAATTTAGTTAAAAGAGTATTAACAACTTTATATACTTCCGAGTTCATTGAGAGCGTTCGGTCTGCACCAAGTGCAAACGGCAAATGGTAGAAATCCGACGACTGACGAAAAACGAAGTTTGCCGAGGGACATTAAGAAAATAGTTTTACTGTACATACCTGTTTGATAAAAAACGCGTTAAATTCCCGTGATATTTTGTTTCTCTTTTTGGTAGTTTATATACAAAGGCGAATTTAACTCAGAATTGTATTTTCATCCTTTGTGTGATAGGCATCTCAGAAACCTTCGGTTCGCTACATTTTGTTATCAGATGATATTAAGTCAAATCTGATTTCTATTTCAGTAAGAAATCCGATCAAGGTTATAATTTTTGTTTAAAAACCCTGCCCAAGATAGAGCCATACATGAATTTTATCTTTGCACTGCCACATCCAAGTTATTTTGGGACTAGTCCGCCACACTTATCGCAACCACTGCAATTCCTGAAAGCCAGAATCAACAGTGGTGACCACCAGAAATTCGCCAAGTCAAATAGCGGAGCATTAAGACAAAACATAATTAAAAAATGAATCATCGACTGGGTATCTCTGTTTCTGAACTCATATTAAACTAGAGGACGCCTCGCGGTTTCACCCGCGTAGTTCCCGTTCCCGTGGGAATACAGGGATACAAAGCAGCCTTTGTCACCCGCGGATAGAGTAGCTTCCCAACGGTGAAAGAATTTTTGAAATCGGTCCAGTAGTTTTGGAGCCTATTCGGCACAAACAAGCAAAAAAATCTTTCCTCTTTATAATATTGGTATAGATGTATCTAATTTATTTTCACAGCTACTCCGGTCATCTTTAGTCAACAATCGAACTCAATCAATGGTGTGCGACGACCTCAACATGTCTACGTACGCGATATACAACAATCCTAAAGCAAAACCTACCACCAAGAAACATAAGGCCGATCTGCTCGAGGCGTTCCTTGGCGCCTTGTATTTAGATAAAGACGATAAAGTAAGTAGTTCTCTGTAACTATTCTTCTCCTTTCTCTGTTCTATATTTGATATTTATTAGTATATTATTTTATTTGTATGTATGTATTTTATGTTATAACTAAGTAATATTATTTAGTATAGTTTTT
This sequence comes from Orthosia cruda, assembly GCA_964057195.1. Classification (NCBI taxonomy): domain Eukaryota; kingdom Metazoa; phylum Arthropoda; class Insecta; order Lepidoptera; family Noctuidae; genus Orthosia; species Orthosia cruda. Next base: position 8,867,786 of record OZ059846.1, read on the forward strand.
GTACACTGACAGCCCTATGTCTATCTTCTCTCGTTCAGTCCATCCAAAGGTTGTCTGTAAGAGATTGCCCTGTGCGATAAGACCGCCCATTGTACACTTATCTTTATAAATGTTTTGTCCTGTAATTATTTCAGTGGTGTACAATAAAGTATATAATAAATAATAATAAATATATCAAGTAGGTATAGAGCTCACTGCAGGGGCTGGTCCAAGGTGAGTCAGGAAAAGAATACTTGGTAGAATTTCGGAGAGGGATTTTCCCAGCAGTGGGACAGTGTAGGCTAAAATTTAAAAAAGTATTGCTTTCTCATTGTCTCTCTGTCCCTTACTTTAACTCATTTTATTTTGGAGCAGGCTTTTCTCGTCATCATTCGGCAGGTATGCCTGTTTTGGCTACCAGCTACTCTGCGAATATCTTCGTGCCGCCTATCCTGAGGACTTCCCACATGCCAATTTTTTTTTGCACTATTCCCAAACCACTGCAACTCCTGAAAGCCAGAATCAACAGTAGCGACCACCAGAAAAGCTGAGAGCGGAGAATGAATTTATGTCATGGATCCCGCAAAGAAATTAATCAGAAAAGAATAACGGAGGAGTAGAAAAAAATACAAATTTCCACTTCGCTCCATACTAAGCAGGATACAGAACAAACAAGGCCAATATGCACAAAGGGTCGTTTACAACTGGGATAAACCCATTTGCTGATTGGCGATTATCGAACTACCTTCTATTTGTCTGTAAATCAATTTATCACACTTAACTCTGCCAGGCCAATACTACAAATAACCCCATTATTCCAGGACTTAGAATACTGCCAAGCGTTCTGCAACGCTTGCCTGTTCCCGCGCCTGCAGGAGTTCATCATGAACCAGGACTGGAACGACCCCAAGTCCAAGCTGCAGCAGTGCTGCCTCACTCTGCGCTCCATGGAGGGCGGGGAGCCCGATATACCGGTCTACAAGTATGTCTTATGTTTATCCTTCTATTATTGGAAACGCTAGAGTTCGTGAGGATGGATTATATGTCTGGTATTATATTATTATTTAATTTATTGACTTTATATATGTCGCAGGGAAATAAGGATACCAGGAATTGCCGGGCTTTCACGAAATCCCTAGGGATATAACGAAATAACGGTAGAATATTCTTGTATATTACGTCTACTTACTAAAAATGTTTAGTGATATGACAAAATGCTAATTTATGTCGTTTCACTAAACTAAATCTAAGTAAAATGTCAATAAAAACCGGCCAAGAGGCCAAACGCAAAAGCAAATTGGTTGTACTAGGAAAATTGAAGGAATTTTAAAGATAAAATCTGATTTATCAATATATTGGTATTTGTTTGTAAAATATACGTATTATAAAGATTATCACTATCTATAAATACTTTTTTACATTTCGAAATATTAGCTAATAAAAAAATAAAAATAAACTTTAAAAAATTGTAACCCACCGGTATCGGAACAGGGTACACGTTACCGGTGGCCAGGGCTCCTGAGAGAGGAACCTCCTAACGGTATGCGCCGTGTCCAGGAGTACCACTTTCTGGATCAAGCTCTTGATCCAAATGCACAACGAGAGCCTCATCAGGTGTTCATCGAGGGTCTTGGCTATTATGCCATTGGCAACCACGACTATCGATACAATTACTGCTGTATTCACATCCCACATGTCGATAACCTCGCGAGCCAGATTAAGATACTTAGTTTTCTTATGTCTCTCAGCCTTCACGAGGTTCCCGTCATGGGTGACTGCTATATCAACAATCATAACACGACCCTCTAGTCGGTCTATCACCACTATGTCAGACTTATTGCCAACAATAGTCCTATCAGTGATGACAGACCGATCCCAATAAATCGTGATATTGCCATTTTTGAGAACTGGATCAGGCACTTACCTATAGTAAGGTACTTCCGATACCACGAGATTATATTTAAGAGCAAGTTGCTGATGGATAATCCTGGCTACAAGGTTGTGTCTAAGCAAATAGTATCTAGGTAGACTAGAACAACCGGAGATAATGTGATGGATTAATTCCCCCGGCCGGTGACATGCCCGACAGAAGTCTACCGTGCCGTCCTTCACAAATACATTGTCGCCGGTAGTTGTTCGTCATCATAACTTCATCCATAATCGCAAAGACAAAACCTTCGGTTTCCCCGTAAAGATCACCAAATCGCAGCCAGGCCACGGATGCTAAGAGATCTACATCGGGCCCTTGTATGACCCAGTCGAAGCGTCCGTGAAGCTCCTTGCTCTGCCATACCTACCTGCAGTCATTAGTATTTAATGCTATGGGTTTGCGCCAGTTCTCATTAGCCAAGGAGAGCAGGGTAAGGCCCATCTCCTTCCACGTCGGTTTTCTGAAACTAATTCTTAATACCTCGCGGTTGTGCAGGGTCTTAGCATTTAAAAAGCCACGACCCCCGCACTTCCGCGGGATTTACTTATTCAAGAAGCGTTCCTTCAACGACTGTTTCACGTCAGTAGCATTGATGCCTATTCTCTGGCCAAGATGAAGGTATTTACTAACAAAGTATTGACAGTTCAATCAGCTGACAGCAGGTCTGAAAATTTTAGGTTCGCTCTAATCTAATCTTCTTGACCTATGACCTCGGCTATGTTCATAAACTTTCTTTCATCTGTACTAATTCAGTTAAATCGATGTATGTTTTTTTTTATTTTTGTTGTTGAGTAGAGGGTAGTACGAATGAGTATAGTGCTTCCGACACACCTAAATACTTCTAAGTTCAATCAGGTTGAGGAAAGGGATCTAAGGTGTATGAAATCCGAGAGTTTACATGCATGACTGCACGTTTGACCACACCAAATTCCATCCTTATGGTACTGAAGGATTCTGTTACCTTCAGTACCTTCATCATTTGCGAGTTGTTGGGGACAAAGAGCTTCAGATCATCCATATAAAGGAGGTGCGATATGCCCTGACCAACTCTTCTCAACTGATAGCCCAGGCAAGAATCCTCTAGCAGTGTTCTGAGAGGGTTCAGGGCTAAACAAAACCACAGTAGATTTAGACTTTCGCCATGAAGTATTCCACGCTCGTTCCTTATAGGTTCGCTGTTCTCCTTAATCTGTCGACATCCTGGATAGCGAAGGACCGTCCTACATTGCCCCATACACGATATCAGGCAAGCGTGCAGAGTTGCATTAATTACAAGTACAATTGTTGAGCCTTGTATGTGGCCTTCTTGTAGTCTATCCAACAAGTCGCCAGATCCCTGCGGGAACGGCGAACCTGTTGGCTAATGGCAATGTCTGTGAGGAGCAGCTTCTGAGTATCACGGGACCCGTTCCTACATCCATTCTGAGAAGCAGTCTTGATTGAATTAGCAACAATATGTTTTTTATATTAGTATATGTATCAATATTATTATTATACGGTGGGTGATTTTTTCAAGTGGCCGTGGATGGCCAAATCCGAAAAACACGAGGAATCATGAAGAATACCGAAAAACACTCAAAGGATTCACAAGGCCGATTTTAATGAAAACTAAAACTGCTTCATGGGATTTAAAAAAATTCAATATACCTAGCCAGGAATCGAACCCGTTGATTTTGAAAAAATAAAACACTTTCTGTATTATTACACCATTCGATATTGTCGCTAATAAGGATCAAACTCTGGGCCCGCTTGAAAAATTCATTCTGTATATTTAATTTTACAAATACATCGACATCACTTCGAATATCCGTAAATTGATATGTCTATAAAATCAGTCAAGCTATGGATATTTGAGGTGGCAATTAGTTACCTACATCATTGTTTAATGAACAAGACGACGAACCAAAACCAACGTGAAGTATATTGGTAAGTTTACAGCTTATAAATTTTTCTGCCTATCCTGTCTAAAAACTGGAAATTGCTAGCAGACGGAAATACTTGTCATTGTCGTTTGCAATCTAGAATTATGAATACTACTAGCTGTCCTCCGCGGCTTCGCTCCCGTCAACTGGCCGTAGGCAGGCAGGTAGGGTACCTACCCTACCTACCTGCTTACCTACCCTACCTAACTACTTACCCTACGTAGCTAGATAAGTAGGTAGGTAGGTAGGGAAGGTAAGCAGGTAGGTAGGGTAGGTACCCTACCTGCCTGCCTACCTTCCCCCTATCCCTACCCTATATAAAAACCTACCTACATACCTAACTACCCTACACTATCTACCCTGCCATCTATCTCCTTTCCAAATATCATAAAAATCCGTTCAGTGGTTTAGGCGTGTAAAAATAACAGACAGATAGATAGAAGAGTTACTTTCGAATTTATAATATTATTAGTATGGATTTATATATGCATACCTACCATGATGAGCGAACTTTGGACTCACAGCATTTTTTATTACAAATCCGTAATTTCCAAGTGTCTAATAGGATGTAATAACGACTTATTTATCCATATTTGGGTTCTAACATAAGTTATAAATCGACAGGGTGATCGAGTGCCTGGGCCCAACGAACACGCGTGTATACACAGTGGGCGTGTACTTCCGCGGACAGAGGCTGGCGGCGGCGCGCGGCCACTCCATACAAGAGGCTGAGATGAACGCGGCGGAGAAAGCGCTGACTTGTGCACACGGTATGTATGCCAACTGTCTGTGTGGAGAATATGATGATGGGCTAAGCAGAGTGCTAACATCAGGGCACTGCTAGTCTTCCTTGAAGAGGTGGGGTGGATCGAATGACCCACTTATCCCACCCGTACGCAAAATACACATCGCTTTAGTTGGTACCCGCGTCTAAGCACAGACGCGGGTTATTTCGATGTGTGGACGAAAATTGCTCAAAACTAAACTCATTTATTCAAATGAGTCTGACAACTAGACTTTCTTCAACTTTCTATATACTCTTGTAATGCCGAGATGGCATAAAATAGGCCTTCAAACCATTTCTAGAAATAATGCCTAAACAACACAGAGAGGGGTCACAGAATAAATAATAGTACAAGTACAGAAGCGTCTCTTCGCGCAACAGTTTATAGAAATAGGGACTCTTGCTGCTAAGCAACAAAGTGCAATTCAGCTCGCATAAGCGCTTAATGCCTAACGCGATATTCATCTAAACGTTGCCGTTCTCTTCTAACGTCTAACTCAGTCGCTATCTGGCGCGGAGTGACGCGGCTCGTAAGGATTGTTGTCTTGCCGCTGCCGCTCGGCGTATATTTTATACTCAATATAAGATCATTTGGAAGTCATCGTTCTTTGCAAAAATCGCAGAAATAATAAAAATTAGCCAGCGTACGAGCGGAGCGGCAACCTTCTGCGATAGTCCTACCCGAGAGGCGCGCCGGCCGATCGTACCTAAACTACGGAGTGAGACCCCCCTGACGGAGTCAAGTAATAACCGATCAAGTGTTACAAGATTACAAAAATATTTTTCTCTGCACAGAACTGTTCCCCCAACTGGACCACCAGAAGCGAGTCATCGCAAACAGCATGCGGCGAAAGAAGAAGCGCGCCGGCAGGCCTAACAGTCCTGCTGACTCCATTGCGACTAGACAACGCAAACGTATCGACGACAAAGTCCCCAAAGCGTACCGCCTAGACACGCAGTACGAAAGCTCTGAAGAATCCAACCACGCGTTGACGGACGAAGAAATCGTCGCACCGGAAAAATCTGACGACGATTCAGGTCTAGACAGCGATTCCTCAGTACCAAGCGATAAATTTAACAACGTTCAGGTAAGCAGTCTTTTAAGCGATATGCAGAATATTAAAGAGGATCTCATTAGGAGGAATCTGTATGAGAAGTTGAAGGAAAAGTGTAGGCGGTCTGATTCGGATTCGGAGGAGTAGTGATGTATGAGCTTAACTGTCAACGTACACTGAACATCAAAATCCTCGTGCAAGGAAATTATAAAACAAAAAACAGAGTTATAAATGCTTATTGCTCGAGCATTTTGCTACTCAGTATGCGCTGGCCCTTAGATAGAAAACCATTCTCCATTAGTCTCCATTTTGCTGCATCTCTATTTCTTTCTGTCATTCAAGAGATGTTAACGTTCAAGCGAGAAGTATTTTCTTTTTTTTTTTTCTGAGTGTGACATAACTCTTGCCTTTTTTTTATTGTTAAATATTATTTTATGAGATGTAGGTTTTACCGCGTAAGCAATTTTTTTTTAGATTTCTCTTTTCCGTGCGCTTTAGTAAAATGCACGTCTGCGTGATAGAAAGGGATAAAGATACAAGATCACCCTGAATGTACGGGTACGTTATTTAGCCATGGGACTTGGGCCTAGTACGCTCTCCTTTGAAATTTTGGCTTCTGTAGTTTAAGTCGCTCTATTGCAGTTCGAAGCCGCATTTCTAAAATCTGATATAAAATCCGTGAAGATATGTAGGCAATTTGACATGATGAAGCATGAATGATGGTTTTCTGAAGTTGTGTACACTTGGTGCCAGCATTGAGACGTCCCGTCCAAGTCTCTGTCAAATGCCTATGCTTTTTGACATTAATCAAACTGTCAAATTGACGTCAATGTCAACTTAATGTCATAAGTAACGTTTTCTAAGATCTCACGCTAAAGTGGCGCCAAATGGTGGCGTGAACTTTCTTAAAAACCCTCATTGCTTGCTAATCTAGACTGGTTTGACTGATGATTGACTGAATGTGTAAACTCAGTCATGTCTATTAGTTTTAAGCATCTTAATAAAATATCTAAATGTATTAATCAACACGAGAGCTTTGCAACTCAAGTAGTGTTTTGAAAGCAATATCAATTAATTTAAATATAGTTTCAAATAAGTCTAATTGGTCTTTTAACCTCCGAGTCACTGATTCGTACTTTTGAGAGGTGTAATCAATTCAATTAAAATGTACTTGGAGATAAATTTGTACCCATATTTCTAATAAAGTCATCAAGGCAGCAAATAAAAGATGTACCCATATTTTTAACAAACTGATAAAGGTAGAAACAAAAATAATTTTAAATTCGCGGCGACCATGAAAGAGAGAAAACATGCATTTGTCTTTCCCTATAAGTAGATGATACAATTTTAGTTCTCTGCTTCGCTTATATAATCTTTTATTGTATAGTACATTTTTTTTTTAATATTGAGATCGTATCGATGTTTTCTGTGTATTTCAATGTAATGCAGTGAATATGAATGCTACCATAAAATTTAAAGGAATCCTACTAATATTCTAAATGTGAAAGTTTGTATAACCATACCACAGATAATATAATAATAGCATACAGATGCCTCATCCCATACACAGAAACCGTGCCGACGTAACTAGCCTTTTTCATCTGATTATTGTATGTACATCGATCGCGTTCGGTTCCGTTCTATGGATAAAGATGGTGATCTATCTATCGCCGTGGAACGGAACCGATCGCGAACGATTTACAAAAAATAATCAGTATAATCAGATGAAAAAAAACGCTAGTTACGTCGGCACGGTTTCTTTGTATGGGAAGAGGCTTCTGTACTAACTTAAAATGTGTTTCAATCACACAAAAATGGCTGAACGGATACTGATGAAATATGTTGACCTGTATTAGCACATAGGAGACTTTAAAATGTGAAATATCAAATACACTTAGATATATATTGTTAAACTAACTGTCAAAATAATATTAGACTCTGTGCGGAAAGATACCATCTTAAGATTTGAGGGCGCAGCTGTTTTTAATTACCGTGTTTGTTATGTTAACAACCTTGTTACGTCATTATAGTGCGACTGCAACATCTTGATATTTTGAAACTATGTTAGAAATATTAAATGTTTTCAGTGTGTTTTTTTGTAATATTATTATAGTTTTATAAAAATCATAATGTTAGTTACATTTTACGCCAAGACGGTTCTCTTTCCGCACAGACTATAAATAGATTCCACATATTAATTCTTATGTGTAGAATTATTACGTAGTAGAAGTTCATCTCAATATTAATTTTAAGGAAAAAAATAAATAAAAGGTTCGGAATGATGTAATATATTTTATTTATTATATTTTCTACCTACATCAACTTAGTACGACGCAGCATAATGTAAAAGCGATTGGTCCTTTCATTTTCTTAGCGCGTAATGTCAGCCATTGCTTTTGGTTGGGGACGTACATCTCGGCAGGCATCAGTTGTTCTGGAGTATCGTTTTCTGTCACTGGGAAGAGGAAAATTAACTTATGAGCGTGCTGGTCTTTAGAATAAGCTACCGTTTTATTTTATAAATATAAATAAAAAACCGGCCAAGTGCGAGTCAGACTCGCGTACGAAGGGTTCCGTACCAATATCGCAAAAAACGGCAAAAAAATCACCTTTATTGTAGTTATGGGGGCTCCCATGATTACATTAACATTTTTTTTAAATAAATGAATTAAGTAAGTATTTGTTGTTATAGCGGCAGCAGAGATACATCATCTGTGAAAATTTCGACTGTCTAGATATCACGGTTCATGAGATACAGCCTGCTGACAAACAGGCAGACGGAACCCTAAAAAGGAAAAAAAATCTTTGCGCTGTGAAAATTTAATTTCTATAGGAGTCAGACATTCGGCACAAACAAACAAGACGGTTTTTAAAATAAAACTGAAAGGAACTCGCCTTTTATCCGAGTAGTTTACAGCTTATACCCTCGCGCATAGAGACCTGTATCCCATCACAATCATTCACAGCCGCCCACTGCTGAGGTATCATCATACATACGTTCCTGGTGCCAGCCTCATCCAGGGTCTACCCGCAATAGCAACAATATCGTCTAGCCATCTCACCGCTGGACGACCTATCAGTCTAATTAAAAATACTATAGGGCCACTAAACGAATTCTTTTCCTGCCAGATGTTGGTTCAAAGCTCATAAGTCTTGAACAATTCCTCTTGTCATAAGACTGGGTAATAAATTGGATTTCTTACCCTCCTTTCGAACTTGCTGGGCAGACTGCATGGTGGAGTCTTGCATCGATATCAGATCTCCAGGAGCGTGCAGTAGCAAACGACCCACACCTTCACACCGCCTGAAGACATACAAATTAAATCATTGTAATTTAGACCTTAATTAAATGTCCTCAGGTTCAAAATGACTTGTTTTGTACCTTAAAACCTCGTTCTGTAGCATTTGTTTTCTCGATGCAGTGGCAAGATGTTTGCAGTCATTCAGCCAGTTCCTTACTTCGTTAAAATCATGCAGAAGTTGCATAGCTGCATCCTTCCTGTAAAATGATAAAAATAAAGTTTATTAAGCGCAATTGCTTTTCATATTGTTTTAAGGTCTGTCTTCCAAATACTCACGTGAATTTTACTTTAGCAACGTAGATATTCTTTCTTTCTCGTCTGTGACCTCGTACAGTGTGGACGTGTTGAGGCTCTCTTAAAGTGTTAATTTGTTATTGGCTATTTGGTGCTAAATCCATTTCTCGTTTACTCTTTAAGTGTTTTAAGGACTGATCCCGCCCACTGGGCTGTCCTAGAAAGAAACAAATAGATTTTGTGCGCTCCAACATCAGCTGAGTTCCACCGGATTCGAACCATCATCGCTTGGATTAGTGACCGGCCGCCCTACCACCCGCGCCAACAAGGTTAGTCATAGCGCGTCGAAATTAAGTACCGCGTTACGCGCCCCACTACTGCTTTGCTACGTCACTGCGCTGCTATTGCTACGACGTAACGCCTACACTAAACCTTATAGCAACGTCCCCGCTACTGATTGCTTATTGCTACCATCCAACATTAGGAAAATGGCTTGTTCGAAGCGAACGCCACCCAAACTACGATCGGAGCAATCTACTTCTGAGCCGGACCTAGCAAAAATTCAACCGGAAAAGGAGCTGAACGTTACAACTCGTAAAAGAAAGCAGCCCGAGTGTGAACATGCTACACAAATCGCAACTATGCACTCTGATCTGAAAAAAACTCTAAGTGATTGGAAGACTAGCTTGGATTCCAACTTATTAGTTATTAATGATAACATAAAAAGTATACGGAGTGACTTAGACACTTACATGAAAGAAACAAAAAAAGAAATAGACTATCTTCGCTCGGATAACATCAAGATTAAGGCTACTGTAGCTAAACTGTCTGAGGAGGTCACCGAAACTAAAATATCTACCCAATTTTTATCAAACCAATACGATGACTGCCAAAATCGATTCAAAAACCTAGAAGAACGGCTCTCAGATAAAAGCTCATTAATGGCTCTCGAAGCTAAAATAGACTACCTTGAGCAACAAGCCAGACAGTGTAACCTGGAGATATCTAATATCCCGGAACGGCGTGAGGAAAACTTATTTACTATAATAGAAGATATCGGCAAAAAAATTGATGTATCTATACCACGTGATGAGATAACCACCATTCATCGTGTCCCTCATGCCGCGTCTAATGACAGGCCAAAGAATATTATCGCCAAGTTCAAAACCCGTTCTCTGAGAGATAATGTACTCAGCGCTTACCGTCTCAAAAAAGGTGTCACTTCGACTGATTTGGGTATTTCTGGTGTATCTCGCGTTATTTATGTTAATGAGCACTTGACTCTTAATAAAAAACAATTGTTGCGAGAAGCTCGCGAAGCCGCTAAGAATTTAGATTATAAATTTGTTTGGGTTAAACACTCTACTATTCTTGTTAGACGGGGCGAAAACTCCCCTATTATAGCCATAAAGACCAAAAATGACTTATGTAAAATAACGACTAACAGGATTAATTAAATGTTTAGTCGTCAGTCAGATCTATTTATTAATATTATACACAATTAAAAATGTCTTCTAATACAAATGACTTTAGTATTTACTACCAAAATAGTAGAGGTATACGCACAAAACTAAATACTGTCTATATGAGTATTCTGTCTAATTGTTATGATATTATTATTTTGACAGAAACTTGGTTAATCCCCTCAATAAATGATACCGAATTTATTGATAATCGATATGTTGTTTTTCGTTGTGATCGTAATAGAAGCGCAACTAATAAATCTGATGGGGGGGGTGTGTTGGTGGCTGTGTTGCGAAAATACAACGCTGTTAATATCTCGCTTCAGTCGCAAAATATCTTAGAGAAACATTTTGAACAAGTTGTTATTGCAATACCGAGTAACAACGCCACGACACAAACTCTCATCAGTGCAGTATATATGCCTAATAATTTGCCACTTTCAGTATATAATTTGCATTTTGATTTAATGGATAACTTAATCAACACAGTAAATATTGAAAATTTGTTATTGCTTGGCGATTATAATATACCGACAGCCAACTGGCAACTTTACCCTAGTCTTAATTCTTTTAATTGTATGGGCAATTCTTCAGTCTGTCACCGTTTAAGAAACTTTATGACTGTTCACAATGTTCAGCAATACAATCATTTAATTAACTTAAATGGACGAACTCTGGATCTTTTACTCTCGAATACTATTAGCCACGTATACAAACCCAAGCTGGACCTGCTTCAGGCTGATAACCATCATCCTCCCTTTTATACTCTTCTGTCATTAAACCTAAAGCTTATTCCCATGCAACCTCTTTGCTCGCCCAAGTATAATTTCCGTAGAGCTGACTATATCCTTGTTAATAGAGATATTGAGGAAATTGACTGGGACATGGAATTAGATAACGAGTCAGCCGAAAAAAATGTAGAAGTTTTCTATGACCATCTATACGGGATTATCAAAAATCGAGTACCTCTTTCCAAACCAAAAAGTTCTAATTATCCTGTATGGTTTTCCAAAGCTCTCATACATATTTTAAACTCTAAAAAGAAAGCCTGGAATAAATGGAAAAGGTATCAAAACTTATCCGATTATGAAATTTTCTCCTTGTACAGAGCCCGCTTTCAATCAGAGTGCAATAAATGCTTTCGTACTTATATTAAAAGTGTTGAGGAAGATATTCCCAAAAATGTCAAACACTTCTGGGCATACATTGCTAACCGCAAAGGCAAATCTGGGATTCCTTCCCGTATGCACTATAAAGATGACACGGCTAATGACCCCATTGAAACATGTAATTTATTTTCAAACTTTTTTCAGTCAGTTTATGAACCATCTAGCCTAAAACCCGATTGGTGTCCAGTTCCAGATCAATCCAGTGACAGTGATTCATCGCTTTGTAGCTTGCACTTTAGCCTTTCATTAATTTGTAAACAATTAAAAATTCTAGATATAAACAAAGGGCCAGGACCTGATGGGATACCTCCTTGTTTTTTGAAATGGTCAGCAAACACATTAAGCAAACCATTATTTAAGATATTTAACCAATGTATTAGCAATGGTATATTTCCTACAGTCTGGAAAAAGGCCAATATAGTTCCGGTATATAAGGGTGGTTCTAGGCAAAACATAGAGAATTATAGACCTATCTCCCTTCTTTGTACATTGGCTAAGGTATTTGAAAAGATTGTTCATCACGAGTTATATCCGTTTGTTCAACGTTATATAGTGCCGCAGCAGCATGGCTTTGTTAGACAAAAATCTACTGTGACCAACTTGATGATTTTTACTAACCACCTATTTAATAATATGGACAACAGGGTCCAAACTGATGCCATTTACACTGATTTTAAAAAAGCCTTCGACCGAGTTGATCATAAATTACTTTTAGATAAAATTTCGTTTAATGGCATCAGGGGCAATCTGCTGCGCTGGTTTCAGTCTTATGTCAGTAATCGTAGTCAAACTGTAGTTAGTAACGGGTACCATTCTAACGCATTTTTGGCAACATCTGGAGTTCCGCAGGGATCAATATTGGGTCCTTTGTTGTTCATTATTTACATCAATGATATTGGTAGTTGCTTTAAAAATAGTAATTTTTTATTATATGCGGATGACCTCAAAATTTTTAAGAAAATAATATCGATCAATGATTGTTACCTTCTTCAAGACGACTTAAATAGATTGTCTAATTACTGTACCAAAAATAACCTAAAATTAAGCATTTCTAAATGTAAATACATACATTTTACTAAAAACAAAAAGATATTTGATTACAATTATTGTCTCTGTGATGAACTCTTACTTAAAGATACTCAAATTTGTGACCTGGGTATACTATTGGATAGCAAACTTCACCTAAATCTACACATTGATAAGATAATAGCTAAAGCTTACCAAATGTACAATTTAGTCATTAGGTCATCATCCGACTTCAAGCGCCCAGTCACATACCTATATCTTTTCAATTCTTTAATACGACCACAAATAGAATATGCGTGTATGATATGGGACCCTTACTACGCGAAATATGACCAAGCATTGGAAAGAATCCAGCGCAAGTTTCTGAAAACATTGCAGTTTAAATGTCATTTGGGACGGCTGCCATATGAGGAATCACTGCATAAGTTTAAATTACTTACACTACACTCAAGGCGTCTGTTACTACAGGCCATGATGCTCCGTGGACTTATACACAACAAATTCGATTGCGCTGAACTTGTGAATAGTATATTTTATGTTGTACCTAGAACTGTAATACGCCGGGAGGCGCGCGCTTACCCGCTCTTTGCTACGACCACCAATCGTACAAATGCGGGAGAACGGGCGCCTCTCCATAGATTAGTCAAAACATACAACAAACATTTTGTAACAATAGACATATTTGCTTTATCTCAAACTGTATTTAGGAAAGAATTAGTTAAAATATTGAAAACCTAATAATTTAGTATGTACTTCATATTACCCCAATTTAACTTGTATCATGCTGTACGCAATTATAATAATACTATTAGTAATATGTGGAAACGTTGTGGATTGTACGTTTACTTATTTTGTTGTATACTTAGATGTAAGACTTAATGTACAATTGTTTGTTTTCCCAAATAAAATAAAATAAAATAAAATAAAATAAAATATGATGTAGCCAAGACTCGCACATAAGTCTGAGCACCATGTTCAAAGCCGTTATGTCTTGTGTTGCCGTTATAACTGGCAATAACATTGTATCTGAAAATAAATAAACAGTCTAATATATACAACAACTAGGGCTAGTTTAGGCTGCATACATTACATTAAAATCGGAGGAACGAATCAAGCGAAACTTTTTTGAAAATGAGGAATTTGAAACTGTGTTGATTTTTTAACAAATTCAGAGGGGTGGGTCATCCCCTTTTGTTCTAGGAACTAAGGCTGAATTTTGTACAAAGGTTTAAAACAAAGTTCATTTCAGGTACAATCGACCTACATCAAAAACTTTTTGTTTTATCGGTTGCTGCATTTTCCATAATGTCGTCCAATTTATGAGTAGCACTTACTTAGGAACTCATGTACATAAATAGATTGGATGGTCTGTGGTGGTCTTGTCACAAGCCGCCATTCCGCATTGCTCGGGAATATCATGGTCAGGTGTGCTAAACTTGTGGTCGCACACACCGATGATAGGACTTGGATTATCTCCTCTGTTGCTTCCTGAAATAAAGCGCATATTAGTTTGTTACGAGTATGTAACAAACAACATTTTGCGTCTTCGTCTTTTCGGTGGTGTTATTTATGATACTTTAAAACAAGTTGTGTCAAAGCATTTATTTCTTCGGCACTTTTATTTTGTGTTTGTATTTTGATTTTTAGCAGCCTCTAAGCAATTTAATTACCTTGAGTTTTTGTATATTAACTTTGACTTCCGATACTAATTTCTCTCTCATTTTCGCGCATACATTTTCGTGAACTCCAATTTTGCCTGCAATGTAAAGTAAGCAATAGATCTCTTTTCGGTTCCAACAAAAAAAAAAAATTACCTAATAAATGATTACGTACCTGATTCGATCGTCACCGTATGATCAGCAAACCTCAAGTTGATGAGTTGCTCCATACAAGCCTGCATATCATTGTGAGCTATTCGGAAGAAATCTCTCATCTCCCACAAGTTGGCTAGGCGTCGCGTCTCCGCTAGACACCACAGTCTATATGTGTGGATAGAATGATCTGGAATATTGTGAAAGGGTTAAAATATGGAATATGGGTTTTAGTATATCCAGGTTCAAAGTTCGTCCGAATGACCCTCAGCTTGGAATTTCAGCCGAAAGATGTCCACTGCTGAATATAGGCCTGCCCCAAATGTCGCCACATCGACCGGTACTGTGCGTCTCGCAACCAGCGGATTCCCGAAGCCTTAACCAGGTCATCGGCCCGTACCCTAATTTGGTGGCCCCAAACTCAAAAACAAAAACTTAACCTAATTTGGGCCATTGTGGATGTATCCTTAGTTAGAAAGCAGATAAGGTTACCTCTCTGCAGCAACGAATTACTCTTCAGTGTAGTTACCCTGAAGAGAAATTAAATTACCTAGTCGATGTAAGATAGGTATTTGCTCCACAATTGGTAGATCTTCTAAAGGCGCTCCTAGAATGTAGTCCCATGTCACCTCACACTGGTTGTTCAGCGTCACTAATGCTTGCAACATCAACGCGAAACTTGCCCCAGATTCTGTACTCTATAAAAACCAACAAGTTTTCAGTTAAGTGTAAACATGATCAAGGAAGTTTGGCGAGAACTAGCCAAACTTCTTGGCCGCCCTGAAGTTGGCTACAATTGCTGCGCAGTAGTAAATCTCAAACAAAAACAGCACCGATCCGTGCCTTGCGCATCGGAAAGCCAACTTCAGGGCGGCCAAGAAGTTTGGCGAGAGCTATACCAAAAATAATTGCACTATTGCACGAAACGTACCTCAGTAATGTATAAAGATATTTCTGGATTGACTTTTAGCGTCGTTAACTGTAAATTGGTAGTCAAAGTAGCGCTGCAAAACAAAAATCAAGATTTTACATGACCGGAAAAAAATGTGAAATAAATCTGTAGGTTATTTAAGTAATGGAACTTACCCAAAATATTTGTCCCAAGATGACGATGTGACGTGACATCCTAAAGCATCAGCTAGTATTCTTAACGCTGATAAAATTAATTCTGGGGTATCTGAAATAGACGAAGAGTTTAATGATAAATTGAATAAAAGATTTTCGACACTCATTAACTAAGTGTACTTACTGTTAACATTGAAAGTCGCAAATAACCATTCGCGTAGATTTTGGCTTGTGTTTGGTGACCTAAAAGAAACCATCAAAAAATATTTTCAACCTAATCAATTAAACTTTACTAAACCAAGAACCATTAAAAGCCGTACCTCATGGCTAAAGGATAATGAGACCACCATAGGACAATATGTTCCAGACAGCTTCCAACGTCGCCCCAAAGTATATTTTGGTAGTATTCCGTCACTTTATGTGCTGCCTTCTTACTGGCTTGAATACGACCTGAAAAAAATTCTTTGTAAGATTTGCCTTTTGATGTGTGTATGGTATAAGGACCAGTGGCTTAGATACAAGAGGCTCTGTGGCCTGTGTGTCTGATGAAAGCCACTAGGTAACTTCGTTTTCCTCTATGAAAAACGGTTCGTAGAAAGGGCTAAGAATTTCTTACCATTTTTTAACTTCTTGACGCCGTTTGGTCCTAGTAGTTTAGGTGACATATGTGCCACTGTATCTAAAAGTATTTCTATGTACATTTCTTCACTCTGCAGTATACTGTTTATATTGTCTGAAACGAAATGCTCTTATGTATTTTTACAGAAAAACTCTGAAGACCTGTAATTTTCTTATTTCTTATAAGAATTTTGTAAAAATTACCTTCGTTGTTAAAAATATGTTCTAAAGTGTACTCATTAGTCAAGAGTGACAGGTACGGCACTTCCGCATCCGAATTCTGCGTAGTCACCAATACGTTTAGTCTTTTATTTTGTTCGTTCTTCAAATCAATAAGGCTTTGCGCTTGCTTCATTTTCAATTTTTTATTCACTATGAAGGCGTCTCGTCGTTTATCAACTGTGTTTCGAGACATTGTGGAGGTGGGCGGAGTGATGTGCTTTGTTAGGGTGCTGAAAATTCAAATTATCTTTTTAGAAATGAGCAAAGTCGCAGTAGACTAGGAAAAGAGCGAAGAGAGGCCTTTATGTGACCTCAGATACCAGTGATACCAGTGGTCAAACGCGGGCCTATAATTCATAAAAACACTTCCCGCAGAAGATTGATCAGATAACCAAAGAGCTTCTAAGCTGGAGAATAAAACACAGAATAACTACTGTGATGTCTACGTATTACTTACTGAAAGATTTCCAAACTCTCCGCGGAACTAGAACTTGAATCATTGTCGGAGTTACGGGCAGGTTGATATACTTTCACCAAACAATTTATCAGACGTTGACAGTTGATTTCAGCACGGCTTTTGGACAGAACCTGAGCAAAGTCAAAGTTATAATTATTTTATGACTAATTTGTCCAACTGCATTGTAAAGGCCACCATTCCCATCCCCCTTTACACTTTTATTGAAGTAAAAGTGAAAAATCCATTACCACAGAAAAAAAAGGTCAAAAAGCACTGTTCTGTTCGTTATTCTAGGTCTAAACTGATGGTTACATATTTCTTCTTGAGAAAATGCTGCTAGAATTCTTTTATTTGGCAATAAACTCATATTAAGACTCAATATAAAACAGATATATCTTCGTTCCCTCCGTTATTATACCCACTTGTTATTTTTCAGGGGCCCCACTGAATAATGAACAGAACATGAATATTTCATAAGATTGAATGTATTGTGCTTACTGATCATAAAGTCATAGATTTATCGTCGAATATGTTTCTTCCTATTGTTCGTAATTCGTGTCACCTACTTATCTATGCCATCTATCCAATGTCGGTATCGGTGTAATATATTTCCTTTCAAGGGTGTATTTTCTGAACAATAGTATCGATTGCTATTCAGGAAGGGTTTGTAAATTAGGAAGTTCTGCGCAGAACTGCCAATGATATGTTTATACAAATTGATGCAGGTCAGGAGGATGATATCTCTGGAATGAATTCAGAGAATCTTGATACGGTATCGTTGGTGTTGGTTAGGTACTAGGTATAGTTTGATACAAACTTGAAACTGGGCGCACGGTTGGCTCAGTGGTTGAGCGATTGACAGCTGCGCTACGTGTCGCGGGTTCGATTCCCGCACGGAACAAATATTTGTATATCCTACAGATAGTTGTTCCGGCTCTGAGTGTTGTGTATGTGAGCAGTTGCAAATTCATGTGACAGCGGGGGTAAAAAACGCAAACGCACCCACGATACAAGAAGAAATTCCTAGTGTGGGCAACGTTTTTATAGAAAAAAAAAACTTATTGGCAGCTTTGAAGTACGCGACTCGCTGTGCAGTAGCCAACCCTACCCCCGCTGTCACATGAATTTGCAACTGCGAGGTTTTCCGAGCCGCCATTAATTTTGTATCGAACTATACCCAGTATCACCTTCGCCACACCAACCTATCAAAATTCTTTAAATTACTCTTATGAAACATGAGCCAAAAGTGCATAAAAATAAAAGTCGTGTGGCACTCGGGGACTGCCGCGGTAAAGCTATTGCATAGCATTTATTCTAGATCCAGTCCTGGAAAATGCGTCAAAAAAATTAAAAACGTTAAAAACACGAAAAAGTAGCGAGCCAAACCCGCATTTATTTACGATTAATAAAACTCTAAAAAACAAAACAAAAATACCCTTATTCACATTGAAATAAGGTCGCTTTTCTTTGACAAGCAAAAGTGACCCTTATTCTCATTAGCATAAGGTCCACATTGATCCCCATTGTCACAGAAACAGCTCAGAGAGACCGATAAAAGGCAAAAAAATTACGACCAACAAAAATTTTAAAACCCTCATATCTCAGAAACGGTTGGAGTTAGCGCATTTCTGACAAAAAATTTGCCCCCCTGCCCACCCTACTTCATCCAGGAGAACAAGATAGGATTTACCCCCCCCCCCCTTAACCGTTTACCCGCAAAAAAATTTTCATTCTAAAAATACCAACACGGAAATCGAAAACACGTGCAACAAACCTCCCCTCCCCCCCGCCCCCCTGCCCCTCACCACTCATATTCCACAGAATTCAAAAACCTTATTAAAAGTCAAAGTATCACCGCCGTGCCCGTCGGAGTGGGGAGCGTGAAGTTTTTTCGTTACGGAATTTCTGGATTCGGTCCCCGCGCTCAAGGCCCGCGATAGAAGCTATGCAATAGCTTAAAAACAATAACTAAAACGTGTTTTGATACTCACTTGAACAATCTTCGTCAGCGTGAGATTTTTAGTTTCGCTTATAACGTTAGGATACGAGTTGCTACCGATATTAAATTTTGCTGCGAATTTCTTATAACTTAGCCCGATCAAGTCGTTGTATATTCCCACCAAACTAAAAAAAATACATTCATGAAGTAAAATAAGCACAAATAAAATCATTTTTGTAAGTATAGGTAAAAAGTTCTCGGTGTTCTAGTGGTCGCAAACGGTAGTGCTGAGCATGAGGTCCCGGATTGCTTCCCGGGACGGGCAAAGTCTTAATGGGTTTTTCATCTGGCATTCCTCAGTAGCAACCAGAGTCTAGCTTTGTGCCCGATAGATGTCAATAAGCTCGCCCCCCTTATTACACGGGTCTTCAGGCGAAATGTGGGCGAGAGGTGCACAATGCACATCTGCCTGACCCAGGAGTCACGAATTAGTTTCATTTGAGGTCCGTTTTTTTTCCGACTGCCGAAGGAGGGTAATGTGTTTATCAGTCTATGTATGTATATATACATTCATACATAGACTGATAAACACATTACATTACATTGTTTGTTCCTATGTGACGTTCTAGAGACCGAACGCGTTGGCCGATTCTTACGTCAATCTATTCGTCTTAGTCCTACGAGAGTCACTGGCAAATAGAAAAATGGCGGCTTTTGGGCGCCATATTGTGGGAGACCATTTTAAGAGGTGATTTCAAAAATATATAACTGTAGCTAACTCTAAAAAAATAACAAAAAAGTTATGAATAAAAAACCAGCCAAGTGCGAGCCGGACTCGCGCACGAAGGGTTCCGTAGCATTTATCAAAAAAGGGCAAAAAAAGAAACATGTTTGTTGTATGGGAGCCCCACTTAAATATTTATTTTATTCTGTTTTTAGTATTTGTTGTTATAGCGGCAACAGAAATACATCATCTGTGAAAAGTGTCCAGCTATCACCGTTCATGGGATACAGCCTGGTGACAGACGGACAGGCAGACAGACAGACGGACCGCGGAGTCTTAGAAATAGGGTTTTACCCTTGGGGTACGGAACCCTAAAAAAGTTAATTCAAAAAATCTAAAAACTCGACTGCTTAAAAAGCGAACTAAAAAGAAGTAAACAAGAAGAAAATCATGCTGTGCAGTCGGAGGATACATCTGGTTTTGGTCAGCCAGCTCGCGAATGTGTATCCTGCGACTGCACAGCATGATTTTCATCTTGTTTATTAAATAATATAACTGTCGCGCTCCGTAAACTTTCAAACCACCTACCCCCCCTCCACGACCTTTACATCAACATTTACTTTGTTAAAATAAAAATTATAAACTTAAATATATAAATAATAGATATCAATGAAGATTTTCATGATGATCAAAGATTCGTCCGTTGTCGAATCGACGGTACTAAAGACAAAGCGCGGGATAAACTATTACATGTTTAGGGTTCTGTAGCCAAATGGCAAAAACGGAAACCTTATGGATTCCTCATGTCTGTCTGTCTGTCCGTCCGTCCATATGTCACAGCCACTTTTTTCCGTAACTATAAGAACTATGCTGTTGAAACTTGGTAAGTAAGTAGATGTATTCTGTGAACCGCATTAAAAAGAGAAAAAAAAATACATTTTGAGGGTTCCCCATATTTAGAACTGAAACTCAATTATTTTTTTCCATCTATCCCATACGTGTGGGGTGGGGTATCTATGGATAGGTCTTCAAAAATAATATTGAAGATTCTATATTTTTTTTTCTAAACTTAATAGATTGCGCGAGAGACACTTCCAAAGTAGTAAAATGTGTCCCCCCTACTGTAACTTCTAAAATAAGAGAAGGATAAAACTTAAAAATATGTATGATGTACTTTACATTACCATGTAAACTTCCACCGAAAATTGGTTTGAACGAGATCTAGTAAGTAGTTTTTTTTTAATAATTCATAAATCGTAAACCGCAATTTACCAAGTACGGAACCCTTCGTGCGCGAGTCCGACTCGCTCTTGGCCGGTTTTTTATATTGTACTATAGTTAAGGACCACATAAAATATGTCGGAGACCCGGACCGCGGTCCGCCATTTGGTGACCCCTGGCCTAACCTTTCGAGGAATACAGGCATGGTGATGTTATGTTTTCAGAAAGTACATTAGGCAAAAAAAATCTTACCTCAAACATGATTCGATCATTTTCCTCGAGTCTTCTCGATGCAGACAAGTATTCAGTATTGTTGTTATAAGCCCATGTATAGTTTGCAACATCACAAATCGAATGCTACATAATTTATCAAAAATATGATTATGTTTACTCAAAAGTAACCCATTGTCTTTTTTCAATCGAGCCAATTTAGGATTCAATTTGTAAAATGATTTCACTAATTTCGTTAAATATTCTATTATTTGATCTAATACCTGAAATTCATAAAGAAAATGTAACAATAGGTACCTTCCTACTACGTAGTACGCAATGCCTGCTGGGTTCTACAACGCCATCGATTAACAATTACAATTGGAGCTGAATGAATCAGCTGACATTGTTTTGCTTTCCTTTTAAAGCAATTACAGTTATTGTTTCTCATTTAAATTAATTATTTATTATTGACAGACCAATTTTTACTGTCCGTGTATATAAGTTTATTTGTGATTTTTACTTCTTTTTGAAACTTTGTCACAAATCAAATAATTAGGTTCTAGTAGAAGTTGCAAAGTTAACTTACCTGTATATTCACTAACTCCATAATATAATTCCGATTGGATAACGAATGAGAATTAGGTTTGCCAAGTGCACCCTTCCATTTGTTATCAGAATCCAATATCACTTTAGTAACTGCAAAACAAACCATTTCCATCTCCCTACAATGAGAGAAAAGCTCTTCTTCATCAGGCGTCTCCTCACTAATCCATTTCTTACTTGTCACTTTAGTTGATAACATTGTTAAAAAAATATTCTGTGGCGAAAATAAAAATAAAAAATGTTCTTTGGTTCGTACTAGCTGGTAGGTATCATGGTAACGACTGAATCACTGCATAGTATTGTGTACAAAATCAATGTGTAGCGACATCGGTGCCAGCCCCCCCGAGGTGAATCCGCCGAAGCGTCTAAACCCTTGCTGGACAACTTGCGAATTGCGATCGTTAAACATTTTATTAGTGTTCAACCTTGAATTTATGACTAGCGAAATTGTTGAAGACTTTCCTGTGTTGTAAGTTGTTAAAAGATTTCTATTGTCTGAACAAATTAGCTATTCAAAGTGGGTTTTAAGGACAAGCACACACTGAGAATAAATGGAATTAACAAATTGCGTATAAACAGTTTCATTGCACAGGATGCACTGAAACGAATATCTAGACTCCCATGAAGTATTTTTTATCTTTTTGGTAATTGTGCCAAACAAAATCCAGCTTTTACAAACATACTTGCACTAGTATTTAAATCACCCCTGTAGGGGACAATTTGACCACTTAAACCAAGGGTTGAGGTCGGATGCACCTGGGAATTTAATAACAGCCTCTTAAATTTTTCAAACAGAAATTCTTCGATCGCATCGCTTAAAATTGGGCGAGCTACTGGTCAAATGTAAGCCTGTACAAAATAAAAATAAAAATTGTAAAGTTTGGATGCAAAATACAATCGGCCTCAGATCAGTCTGCTATGAGATAACATACCTAGCAAACTAAAGCATATCTTAAATCGATGTTTCCTGGCAAAGTTCTACTTTCATTATGATAGGTCAAGGATAGTTCAGCAGCAAACAAAATGAGTCCTTGGTTACTGGCTAACATTGCCTATATTTATTGCAGGTATTATCGACGTATAAAAAAGGGCAATATTTAACTTCGCTCCGCAAATTTTGCCTCGCATGATCATAAGTTGTTTGAATACCATAAAGTATACTGAATAGCAGTCCTGCGGATATGATCGACTCGTTTTCTGACAGCGAAAAATAGAAATGTCCTTTCGAGAAATATTTTGTTCAGTTTCAATGAAAACGAATTGAGTTTGGATCTATATTTCTCAAATTTACCTACCGGGTATTCTTAATTTAAAATTTGCTCTTTTAAAAAAATACCTGCCGGGCGAGCACGGCCTCTGTGATAAGCTTGAGTCACACATTTTATTACGGTTTTTGCTCCCAAAGTGTGATGAAAATGTGACTCATGCCTGTCACAGTAGGCCGTGCTCGCCCGCCTGGGCCAGGTTCAAGCCAACATGAGGTTAGATCTGTAACCAGATTAAATATGAAATTGGTTCTCATTTGTCTAAGCTTTTCCCAATCATATTGGTGTCGGCATCCAATCTTACCGCATGCAGCTCACCAGCATACGGACACATAAAGTGCCCGTTCACACAGAGGCCCGTTTAACAGGTCCGCTTTATTGTGTACGTTTTTATTAGGCAATGGTCTAGATAGTTGTACGGGCGAGTTCACACACACAACAGTATTAAAATACAGGTGATCCGTTTTGTTTGAAAGTTGGTGGTACAGTGACTAAATGTGATGTGAACATTTCCCCCCGTAGCAACGGATCCGTTAAAACGGTACCTACAGTAGTCACAGCGGATCTTTATGTCTCTGAAGTTGGGCTCTGCAAACCGTTGAGCAAGAAACAGTTTGTCATCGAATACTACATACAGTATGCCTTTATTGGTAATAAGTGCCGAATGGAAGCGAGATAGGATGATGCAACAAACAAGCGAGTGAAAGAGGCAGTTATACAATGCTATCTTCAATTTCAACATGACACAAAAATAGCAACAGGGTCTTGCAGCCAATTTCAGAGACGCAAAGATCCGCTGTGACTACTGTACCTAATGGAAAAGCGGTGTGAACATTTCCTCCAGTAGCAGCGGATCCGTTAAAAACGATCCTGGAAATACGGATATTCTATTTGAACGCAGCCTTACATGGAGTGACTATCTGATCTATCAGTATATATATTTATTTAATCTATCTGACCACCATAATCGCTTTTATATTTTAGTGCTGATGATTAGCGACGTAACAGTAGAAGAAGGAATCTAAAAGCAAAACACATTGGATATGTACAGTTGACAAGTATTTTTAATAATTTGCGAAACAATATAAACAAACATTATTTATTATTAACAAAATATTCAAGTATTGTTCGAACGACATTGCGTATTGCGACAACATAGGAAGAGAATATCACAGTAACATAATTTATAGATAGCCCTGTACAGTAAAAAGGTTATTTCATGTTGTTCTCGCCAAACTTCTTGGCTGTCAGAAGTTGGCTACAATGGCTGCGCAATAGTAAATCTCAGACAAAAACAGCACCGATCCTTGCCTTGCGCATCGGAAAGCCAACTTTAGGGCGGCCCAGTAGTTTCGCGAGGACTCTAACTTTGCTAAAGGTACACACACATCAGTCCCGTCACCGCACCGTCACAACCTCACAACTCGATCAGTCGCTGTTTATCTGCAAATTACTGAGACGCGCCAATTGTTACGTGACTGATAATGTCCTACGACTTCTACGAAATTTTTTGACGCGACTGCTTGGTGGTGTGACTGATGTATGTGTTCCGTAATTCATAAGAACGTTAGTACTTACATGAAAGTACAAATGTATGACAAAATACTTCAGCTTTTTATTAACGCGGCAAGACAGACATTTTTATAACCCACTAACTGGGTATTTTTCTTTCGTTCTAAAACTTCTGGGTATACAGCTGGCATAATTATTATTATTCTTGTCAGACATGAAAAGGTTATTTTATGTTAATTTCTTCATTTGTTTTACTTAGCTTGATGGAAGGTAAATCTTGTTCGCGATAAAGCACGCTTTTATTAAGAACCTAAACATTTATATTTTTAAATACTTCTATCAACGAAACTTTCATAAGCCAATTACTCAACACGGAATTCAGCTTAAATGTATGGCTTATTTTGCCACGGAGCTCGTTTGCGCTACCGAGAAATTAGGTCTAGGGCAGAATAAGCAATAAATTGTAGCCTTTAGTAGAAAGGATATATAGGCAATGAATCATAGGCGTGCGTGCGCGTTCCCCTTTAGGGTGTCAGTATCGCCACCCAAATGATATATTATGGCGTTTTTCGTGCAACATGGATGGCTTCTTATCACGTAAGCTGTGGTATCGTTCACCTATTTTTGATATGTGTGCGTAGAAATATAGGAAATAAGTTACCAGGGAGACTCAAAAAAAAAGTAATCAAGTCGGGGAAGTAGAACTAATAGTAGAGTTAGGTTTGATTTTTTAATCAACCGAAGCTGTTTAGAGACTTTATAATTTTTATGCACCAAGTCTCCCGTAGAACTAAGTAACCCCAGTCTCCCTTAATCATGGTGCTTTTGTAAGAAGGAAATAACCGCGTAAAAAAATATTACGAATGATAAATAAAAAAATTAACCACTGATCATCAATGCAACCATTTTTAAATTTAACAGTAGTCACCTAATACTTGTTAGCCAATACTTTTAGGATATAATGCCGACATTAATAATATGTATGTATGTTTTATATAAAGAGAAGAAAGGGAGTCAGTAAGCGTGACAGTTTATAGGACGGAATGGAAGATATGAAAATGTGTTGCGACCGACCCCAAGTAACATGGTACAAGGGCAGGAATATTACGATGATGTATGAAGGTCAAGATGACGGGACCCCGCCAGGTTTTTCGAATAGGATTTAATACAATATTTCTACTATTCCAGCGTATTTCAACGATTTAAACGTAGCAATACTAGATATCGTATTAAAGTTTGGTGTGTTCAGTTTAAGATGACGCCATGTTTTTGATTGAACTGAATGGTGGTCCCGCCATCTTGATATCAAAATAACGGGACCACTTTCTTTGTAGAAAATATTGAAATTTTATGAGTGTAGAATTTTATTATGAAAGTATGAAATATTGTATTAAATCCTATTCACATGATATTCGAAAAACCTGCCGGGGTCCCACGGGGTCCCACGGGGTCCGGGGGGTTCATGATAAATTAATGATATTTGTTTCAGCTCAAATAAAAATTGAACGTTTGCTCAGGACATGTCTGACAAGATAGAGACCGAATAGTTACTATTAGTATAGTGTATACAATTTGAATTCATTATAACTAATAGATCGCCAAATACATAAAAACAATTTAGTCGGAAGTATTATTTTGTTTTAACATTAAATTGTATAAACAGTAAGAATAAACAAGAGGTCCCAGCAATTCTTTATCCTATGATTTTTCACTTGCATTATGATACCACTATATACTTACATTTTTGCATTCGCATAAAGTATATTTTCTCTAATGCAACGATCTCTTTTTTAATTAGCACATTTATCGTAACTGCTTCCTGTAGAAAAAAAATAAGAGAGATATTCAAGTCGAACGATATAATTAGAAAGAGTTTGTGTTCTTATAACTGAGTTTTATTGAAGTCTGGCAAGATCATAAGACAATTGCTCCTAGATCACTAGAGGTTAACTCACACTCGATGTTGAACAAATTCGGTCTTAAAAGTTAACACGTGAGTTCTTGTAAAGGCGGAACCACACTTAAGTGTCGTGGCGTGGCGTGGCGCCTTTTGACGCAGTTGATTGGCTACAAAAAAACTCGTTGTGTTATGAGGTAAGCTGGAACAGAGTCGTTTGATTGGAGAATCCCGCGCCACGCCACGACACGTATGTGTGTTTCCGTCTTAAGACCGTTCACTACTTTACAAAAATGGAACACGCCTCTTTATTAACGTTCCTTATAAAGATATTGGAAATTTTCCTAAATTTTCTATTTAATCAACTACCAATTAGGGCATGAATATCGGAATCACGGAACGAAATTGCCGATATTTCAATTCCGATACTGAGTGATCCAATATCGGAATCCAAAAAAACTTATTTTAGCTCCTTGTGAAGCGTTGAACGAGAAAGCGCGATTAGGCCCGTTGACTACGGTGATTAGCAGTGGTCGGATAATCTGTTTACTAATTAATAGGGGCGCTTATTTACTTAACATTTTCTTCATGGAAAAATAGTATGAGCCTTGATGAATTCCATATTTACAGTCCCGATATTGCTAAAAATTTTACCTTTAAGAGTACAAGTAATAACACAGTTTCATAGAACCCGCTGTAACAATTATATTTCATTGATTAATGCTTTGGTTTCGGGAATCCAATATATTTCAGATGCATTGGATCGGCTAATGTGACGACACTTGGGGAAGGCTTATGTTCAGAAGTGGACGTCTTTCGGCTGAAATGACGATGACAATGATGATGATGATGAATGCTTAGATGGTTGAACGGGTCAACTTTATTTCAAATTTACAATGTATTTCTTGCTCGAAACCTCAATAAGTTATAGCTTAATATTTTTCAGACTTCTGCTTGTATTGAATACAACAAATTAGTCTATCCAACCATTAATCTGTTGGAAAAATCAACTTCCACTACTTTACTACATAGTCTCTCATCATCATCTACATTTCAGCCAAAAGAAGTCCACTGCTGAAGATAGGCCTCCTCCAGGAGGCGTCGCGTCATTAACCGATACTTATATTGGATTTATAAATTACTAGAGGACGCCTCGCGGTTTCACCCGCGTAGTTCCCGTTCCCGTGGGAATACAGGGATAAAAAGTAGCCTATGTCACCCGGGGATAGAGTAGCTTCCCAACGGTGAAAGAATTTTTGAAATCGGTCCAGTAGTTTTGGAGCCTAT
This sequence comes from Orthosia cruda, assembly GCA_964057195.1. Taxonomy (NCBI): domain Eukaryota; kingdom Metazoa; phylum Arthropoda; class Insecta; order Lepidoptera; family Noctuidae; genus Orthosia; species Orthosia cruda. The sequence continues at coordinate 8,895,484 of OZ059846.1, forward strand.
TCGGTACAAACAAACAAACAAAAAAATGTTTCCTCTTTATAATATTGGTATTGGTATAGAGGTATAGATTATTACTCACTACACTTATCGTGACTACTATCAGATTGATCGATAAAATATCCTAATATTATCCTTATTCAGAAAGACATGTTGTCTTTCTTGGGAACAAATGTGCAGTTTAAGTAAATAAGCGCCCGATTACCCAGGCACTGGTGATTAAAGAGAGACACAATAGGATATTTTAATATGTCGCGGCATAAACGTGTTTTTTAATGTACCCAATCCAACCTCATACCGAATTTGTGCAATTTACCAAAAAATGAGCGATATTTAACGAAAGTGCGCAATCCGGATATTAATATCGGAATTCCGATATTGAGATCTAATATCAGAAATTAATATCGGAATTGAAAAACTTCCGATATTACATGCCCTACTACCAATTATTACACTACCGGGTCAAAGCCATGAATAAAATCGATCATATTGTTTCGAAGACAAAAAATAGCTTTATCCAAACTGGGAAGAAAAATTTATATTTTATTCAAACGCAAGGGCTAGGCTAGGGCAAGTTACAAATATCTTACATTTATGTATTGTCACTAAAACAATTCGTCCGTTTATAAATGTGTGCGCAAAGCAAACACGTTAACATTGTTAAGTATACTCCTATGCCCGTCAGTTTAAAATATAATTAGCTATATCCTACAAAAATTTACCTAAGAACATGATTTGCAAAATAAATATTAATCCGTACGCCTAAGAGTTGAGACTTTAGAATATTCTTGCATCTAAAAATAATGGCAAAATACGTATTAAAACATTGTTAATATAGTACCTAGTAAATGTGACGAGAACCAACAATACTAGACGCTACACAGCAAGATTGCTTATTTTGATATGACTAACGATTATCACCATTACCTGCCAGGTTTAATACTAAAGCCACTTCATTAAATAAGATATTAATTCATTCACAGGTACCTCCTATAAAAATACTTTTAAATTTTATCACTTTCAATATAATGTTGCAAAATATTTCACTATACCAAAATAATTCATTGATACGATCTGTATTGTCTATGTAAAACCTTATTTTATGACACCAAAAAAATTAACGGAGCAAGAACAAAACGATGTTATTTGGTATTGTGTGGTTAAATACACGAAACAAAACTTAATAAGGCCGGTTGAAACTTAGCAACAAATAAAACTGTACTACAATAAACATCAATGAATTAGTCTACTAAAAATAATGTACACAAATTAATATCCTTTTCTAATTTAACCTAAACACGGAACGTGTAGCTTAGCCCTAATATCAAACTTAACAATGTTTAATATTGCTTCACTGTAATATTTAGAAGCCAGATTAATTACAGAAGATATCTAACGAGTGAACACACATTTCAGCTCTTACCAAGCTATATATACATCAATCTGGCATATCTATACTCGTAATAGGCACTACTGGTTTCATCAATTCGTTTTTCTTCTGATTCTTCTGGGATTTTTTGCTCTCTTTGACCTTCTTCTGTGTTTCGTCGTCTCGGTAAGGCTCGGGCGGGTCGCTCGGGACGACGTTGGCGCCTCGATTGGCGCTGTTGTTGTACGCAATGTTCGCGTACTCTTGTAACAGTGGGAATACTGATAGAAGGAACTGACAGAAGTCTTTCCTGATACCGAACCACCCTGGAAATAAAGTAGAAGGAGTAATCAATAAACAATTTGAATCCACCTCGCACAAAACGATAAACGGAACAATAATACATATAAATGCCTCTCTATTCAAGCATCAAACATTTAGTACTGCAGAAATCTTGATAGTACTCAAGTCTAAAAAGTTATACCCAGACTATAAAATTTATCGTCATTAAAGGCAAGCCATTGGAGACTGAAACAGTGCGCTAAATCAATAAAATGAATTGATGTATCGGTCAAGGTTTCCGACTTAATAATCCACCTATAAAACGGTTGGCAACAGAAGAAATATTCAGATAACCAACAGATATATATTATTTTTTTTGGTTAGGGATATCATCCAATGACTTCGCCCGCTCTCGTTGAAGCGGGAGGGCGTGGCAGACTTTTACTGACTAAAACCCAACCGTGTTCCTTCACTTTCTTTTGCCAGCGCCGCGGTTACTCTCTTTTAAATTCACCCGCTTTCCGTTGAGGCGCGCGTGGGACACTACGCACCGACGCCTCGGGCCTGATCTTTTTTGGACAGCTACCCATTACTTGCCGTCCGCAAGCCCGCTCCTACGGTGGCCGGGAATCGGCATGCGACTCACGACGCCCAGGGCGTCTCCTGCGGTGGCTAGGGGCGTGAGGCGCGGGCATTACTGTTTCTCAGAAGGAGGTGGTCTGCCCATGCCCTCTCACTCCGTACCATGGGCTGGGCCAGGGCTGGACGCTAGATGTCGCCTCCACGAGGACACGGCGGTGCTCCGCCCAAGCTTGGCAGACTTCCACCGTGTCCTCCGGGCGATCCACAATATGGTGACAAACGGACGTTTGCTCCCGCCTCTCAAGCTACTCCTCAAAGAGGAGCTTTATCGCCGCAATTATGGCATGCCCAGCGCAGGGTTGTGACAGTCGCTCCCTCCATGTCGCCATGAGATCCTGCCGGAGCTGTCTGCCGAGCCGCAATTTCAGCGAGTCTGCCGTTCAACCGGCGGCGACGGTCTGGTCGCCACATCAGGGAACGCGCCTACACCGTTGCCAAGTAAAGGGCCTTGGACCGCACGCGTAGAGCCTCGGGCAGAAGGCGTTAGGACAACTTTTCAAGTACCATTGTATTTAACTATATTGATGTTACCTAATTTTAGTAAAAACGTTTAGGCTTATCCAGTTATTCACGCGTTTGAACAGGAACTTCGTTATCAATTCATGTTCATGACTTTTAAAATTTCATAATTATTATTCAAAGTGGAACTGATACTGGAAGGATGTCCACTTAGCGTCATAATTAGTCATTTACGCATGATGTTTTTTGTGGTCACTACAATAAAGTTATCAATTTATGTACCTAAGAAAGTAGCGGTTCTAAGCTTATACCCAAGCTGGATGAGGAGGGTGATGTTTTTACAATCTTTTATTTAATTGTACATGTCCCATTATCTGTATATATATAATCATAGCTTGGAAGTCAAATTTCAACCCACTTTTCGGCGTTCGATTATAGTGATTCTTGTGTTCGATTTTTTTTTTTTTATATAAAAGCCTCCTTTTCAATCCTAAATGTAACTAGCTCAGAACGACACAAGTTCACTGCTGGCCAAAGGCCTCTTTTCATACAGAGAAGGCACGAGCATTGATCACCACGCTTGCCTAAGACGATTTGTCGATTTCAAACTTATATTGATTATAAGTCCAGCAGCCGAATTGCCAAAGGAAACAGTTTGGAACCTTCACAAAAACGACCGTACGTATTGCATATTACACTCTGAAAAGGAAAGGAGATTAATCTTTCTATGACCAATATTTTGCCGTAGAATTGATTGAACTGTTTAAAGATTCCAAGTTATCAGCGATGTCCAAGATAAACTTAGAAAGCACAAGTATTAGAATATAAGGATGCTACTCACATTTATTGCCGCCTTTGGAGCTAAACGACATGATGATTAGGGTGGCGTAGCTGACGAACAGCGGGCTGACCACCACCGTGTAGGAGAGCGGGAGGCCATCGTCCAGCTTGTTGGTTAATAGCACCTGAGGAGCATACAGCATTGAGCTTAAGATCTTTCTAATATGAAGAAACTGGACATTATCTTTTGGGAACACAGACATAAATCTAAAAACTAGATGACGCGATTGTATGTACTTCGCGTGCCAAAAAACGGAGTAAAGTTACGATAAATGAACGTAATCTAAGCTTTTCATTTAGCATTATCGGCACCGGAAATCCACGGAAATCTAGAAGAACTTTAGCCTTTTTGTGCCATATTGAGCTGTAACGAATGTATAGAAAAAGTTGGCCCCGAGGCATTGGAATTTCTGTCATTGGTAAGTAAATTTGTTTTTGAATTGTTTGTGAAAAAGTGGCACGCTTGGTTTTCATACATTTGGAGGGACTTGCGTTATCTATGTAGATTTATATCTGTGTTTGGGAATAACTTAGGTAACAGTTGAAGGATTGGCGACGAGTAAATTGCTTTTGAAAAAGTAAATACTTACGGTTTACTTAGTTTTCTTCTGTTTATGTACAAAAAGAAAACTCTGATAAAATTAACTACACATCATACAGATGTCACAATGAGCCAAATATTTTATTTTTGAATTGTAATGAATATTACAAGTAAGTTTTTTAAGATTCCGAATCATGTTTGTTACTTCGTTCAAAGGATATTGTCAGGGTGGACTGTATGTATGTTGATTTGTTGAGTAAAACTTCGGGCTTCTTGTTTCTTAATTTATTCCCAGGAGTGGCTTGCTGCTGATGGTTGAGTGACGAAATGTTGAATGACAAATTTGCAGCAAGCCACCCATTATTTATACAATTTAGCTTAGTGCCAGTAAAAGGGTGGCGTAGAGCGCAGGTAGTTTCCGCTCGGCCAATCGGAGCGCGCGTCGCGCGCCCCCTCCCGTGCCCCTTCCGTAGTCTGCACATGTGGTCGGGGCAGGTCTCGACTTGTCCGATATTGCCGCGTGGTGTTTTTAACCGCGCTCTATGCCACCTTACAATAATGCTTAGGTACTCATATACTTACGTCTAAGGGAGTAATACAAACCTAATATAATTATTTACATGGAAAAGCCCTACTTAAATCCGTCTTTATTCCATACTTAAATCTAAACCTTAAACAATCATGCAATCCTATTTTATCATAATAATCTATTTACTTATGTCTATCTGGGTTATTTATTTACATCGGTATCATAATTACACATATCATATCATAGCTACGTCGTCCGTAACATCCTCCCCCCGGCGCAGGGCTACCGTAGCCTAATTTTCAACGCAGAGGACGGCGAGCTTCGTGACTGGACGCCGTAGGATGCCCGCTGTAGTTCTGACGTCTGCCGATCGCACCTTGCCGTCAGGACCATCGTAGACTGCTTCCACGACGCCTCGAGGCCACGTTCCTCTTGGTAGTGAGGAGTCGATGACGATGACCAGGTCGCCAACTTGCAGCGGCCGTCGTTGGTCATCTGACGCTCCGCGGGGCACCAGCGTGGGCAGGTACTCGTCTACCCAGCGCCGCCAGAAGTGGTCGGCGAGCGCCTGGGCAGCTCTCCATTGCTTGCGGCTGGCCTCATCACATGGCCCAGTGCGGGGAAGGCCTGAGGAGGTTCCGATGAGGAAGTGGTTCGGCGTGAGGGCCTCCGGATCCTTGGGATCGACAGAGACATGGGTCAGAGGCCGAGAATTTATAGAGTGCTCGGCCTCTGTCAGCAGCGTCGACAGCACTTCTTCTTTCAGCGCCCTCTGATGCAGCGTCGCTCCTAGCGCCGCCTTAACGGAGCGCACCAGTCGCTCCCAGGCTCCCCCCATATGCGGCGCTCCTGGTGGGATGAACTTCCACTTCATGCGGTGTTCCAACCCAAGTCGCGCGAAATCCTTCGTCCATTCTTGGTACGCCATTCGTAGTTCGGCGTCCGCTCCTCTGAAGTTGGTACCATTGTCCGAGTACATTACTCTGGGCCAACCTCGTCGCGCTGCCATTCTTCGTATGGCCATTAGCGCCGAGTCGGTAGACAGACTCGATACCAACTCCAGGTGTACTGCCCTCGTCGTCAGGCAGGTAAACAGGGCCCCCCATCGCTTTTCGTGTCTTCTGCCTATGACTACTGTCATCGGGCCAAAATAATCGGTCCCGCAGTGAGTGAAGGGTCGCTGTGTCTTCGTAATTCGCTCTACAGGTAAGTCCCCTGTCGTTGGTTTCACGGGCATAGCTTTCCTAATGCGACAGAGCTGGCATCGCTGGGCAATGGCTCGCACCGTCGGGCGTAGATTGACTACCCAGTATCGCTGTCTTAGTTCGTTGATCACGCGTTCGTTATTAGCGTGACCAGCTTTGCGATGTGCGTCCTCCACCAATAGCCGCGTGAACGGATGTTTGCCGTGCAGAATTACTGGCGTCTTCTTGGCTGCGTGTCCAATCCTTCCTCTCACCTTAAGGACGTCATCTTCCAGGTAAGGGTCCAGTTTATACAGGCTGCTGGACTTGGGCACCGGCTTCCCTTTCTGTAGTATCCGTATATCTTCGGCGTAGTCTTCGAGCTGTGCTTGTTTTAGCCATAATTTCTCGGCCTTTTCAATTAGGTCGACGGTCATCTGGCTGGTCCTGTCCTTGCACTTTTCTTTGAAAAGGAAGGGCATAGCTGTCGCTCGTAATAACTTCGCGTACGAAGAGAATCTGCTTATGTCGGGCAGGTAATCTCGTTCGCTTTTCTCTTCTGTCGTTACGTACGTCACTTCGTCTTCGGTTGTGTCGTTCTTGGCCTTTTCTTTCGGCCAGGATTCTTCGTCTTCGTACAGAAACGCAGGACCGGTGAACCATCTGTCTTCAGGTTTCATGTGCACGGTGTAGTTAGGGCGTGTAGCGTCGTCTGCCACGTTATGATCGGTGGGCACCCATCTCCAGTGGCTGGCGTCGGTTAGCTCCGCAATCTCACCTAGGCGATGCGCCACGAATGCAGTGTACTTCACGGCGTCTTTCTCGATCCATCGCAGTACGGTTTGTGAGTCCGTCCAATATGTCACTCTTCTGGGCTTGTCTCGATGCTCCATGATTATCGTGTCCGCCAGCCGTGCGCCAATCACCGCTGCCTGTAGCTCTAGTCGCGGGATGGTAACTGGCTTCAGGGGAGCTACTCGTGCCTTCGCCGCGACCAGCCTTATGTCTACTCTTCCGTCTGACTTCTGGATCCTCCAGTAGGCTGTCGCTGCGTATGCTTGCTCGCTGGCATCACAGAAGACATGTAGGTCCAGTATGTCGTCCGGGCCCTTGTCGTAGCACCTCGGGATGCGAAGCTTCGTCACCTCGTTCAAACTTCGTAGCCACTCTTCGAAGTGCTGCGCGTCTTCTTCTGGGATTGCCTCATCCCAGCCTATACCATGTCGCCACAGGTTCTGGAGCACGATCTTGCCGGTGACAGTGAAGTGGCTGATGAGACCCAGCGGATCGTAGACCGCCATCACCGCTCCAAGGGCCTCTCGTTTCGTCGGAGCTCTGTCTCTAGTCTTCACTTCGGGGGACAGTCGACTCAGTCCAGTGTTGAAGCCTAGCTTATCTGAGCCTGTCTGCCAAAGTAAGCCCAGTGTTTTGTCCGTGTTCTCTTCGCGTTGTCCGAATCGTACTTCCGTGTCGTGCGCCTGTTTCTCCGGGGTTATGCTCTTCACCACGTTGGATTTATTTGAGCACCAACCTCTCAAATTGAAGTGTGCATTCTGGTGGATCATCATAACCTCACGCGCTGTCTTGATCGCCTCGTCTTCGGTCGCCATGCTGTCTACGTAATCGTCCATGTAGTGGCTCGACGTTATAGCTTGCACGGCGTCGGGGTATTCATGCGTGTACAGCCTCGCGTTAGCGTCTCGTACTGTGTGCGCGATGAAGGGTGAACACGAAGCGCCGAAGATCATTGATGTCATCTTATACTTCTTCGGTGGCTCAGAGCGATCTTCACCTCGCCAGAGAAACATCTGCGCAGCTTGGTCTTGTTTCCTTATTTTCACTTGCAGAAACATTTCTTGTATGTCTGCAGTGACGGCTACTGGACGCTCTCTGAATCGAAACAGAATCCCTGGCAGCGATTTCAGGAGATCAGGTCCTTCCAGTAGGTAGTCGTTCAGGCACACTCCACTATAACGGTGCGCGGCGTCGAACACTAGGCGCATCTTTCCCGGCTTATTTGGATTCACGACCGGGAAATGCGGCAGGTACCACACTTTCTTACTTGCGTCTTCTGTTCCATTGCACTCCTGGGCGTATCCTTTGTCAAGTAGGTTCTTGACCAGGGTGCTGTACTGTGCTGCGAAGTGTGGCGACGAATCCATCTTCCTTTCTATCGTCTTCAATCGACGTAGTGCACAGTTGTAGTTGATGGGCATCGAGGCATTCTCATCACGCCACGGTAACCCAACCTCGAAGTGAACACCGACTTTTTTCATGGTGCCCTCAACCACGTCAATCGCCTTCTGGTCGTCTGGTTTGACCTTCCTGGCCAAAGAAACTCCAAGGGCGTCTATCTTGAAGTGCGACTTCATCAGTTCCTCTACACGACGTACATCATCTGTCTGTCTTGCTGCAGACACGTCGTATAGATGTAGCACGACTTGTCCCTCTTGTTCCTTCAGCGTGGCGCGCGGTGCGGTCCCGTGGATCACCCATCCCAACTGAGTGTAAGAAGCTGCAGGTTCATGCTTCTTGCCCATGCGTAGTTCGCGTGTGACTATTAGGTGCCAGTTGTCAGCACCTATTAGTACCATCGGTGTAGCTTCTCCGTAGTACGCGTCATTTTGTATGTCCCGGAGGTGTGGATAGTTAATTAGTGTCGACCTATCCACTGTCTGACCATGAAGTCGCAGGTTTCTCATAGTCCGTGCGCGTAGTGCATGAAATTCACCGCCCGGGCCGCGTATCTGTAGCTTCACCTCTTGGCTGCATTCTTCGCGTTGTTGCGAAGTCACACTTTGAATGCGTAGAGTGGAGACCGGCCCGCTTATGTGTAGACGGCGTGTTATTTCTTCGTCGACGAGCGATATCGTTGAGCCTTCGTCCAATAGAGCGAAGGTCGATATTTGCCCGCCGGGCCCTTTTAATATCACGGGGCACATTTTCAATAACACGCGCTGCGACGCATTGCTTGGCGCGGACACGGTCATTACTGCTTCCTGTGTGTGCGGGTTCTCGACGTCGGTCGCCTTGTCTGACTTTTCATTTGGCGGCGCCTCTCGTTCTTTGTGCAGCAGCGCGTGATGTGGGCGGCTGCATGTCCCTTTGCCGCACCGCTTTGCTCGGCAATGCTCGCGTCGATGGCGGCTCGTCACACACTTGAAGCACATCTTGGCGGTACGTACCCATTCCCATCTTTCATCGAGACTCATCCTCAGGAACTTTGTGCACTTAGGTACTTCATGGTCGCCGCCACAACAAAAACACTCTTGTTTTCCGTCTTCATGGTTGCCCGACGTCGTTGTGTAGATTGCTTCTCGGCCCGGCTTCTTCCTTGTGTTGAGTTGCGACACGCTTCTCGTTTCCTTCCTCGGGGCGGGTGCGGGCGTCGCATTTGTGAAGGCGAACCTCATAGCTCGGTCGGCCTCCCGCATCAGGAACCTGGATAGTACCATCACCTCAGGTTCACGCGACGATTCCGCAGCTTCAGAAGCGTAGTCACACCATCGTGATTTAATGTGCGGGCTCAGCTTCTCTACAACTTCGCGAACCAACATCGGGTTCCATAGGTAACCACGGTTGTCCATCTTGGATAGCACGCACACAATGTTCTGGAATTTCACCGCGAACGAATTCAAGTCATTGGCAGCTCCCGTGAGTCGAGGTAACTTTTTTAAGTCCGTCATCACTCGATCCATTAATATCTCCGGCCTCCCGTAGTACTGTTCCAGTGTCTTCATAATCACTTGCGGGTCGGACGCGGAGTACAGGAGCGCTGACACTGCTTCCCTTGCTTCACCCTTGATGCAGTTGCGCAATCTCGCCAAATTCTCGAACGCGGTGAACTTGCATAAACTCGATGAGTCATCGTACGCCGCCTTAAATGGCAACCATTCAGTGGCCGCTCCCGTAAATGCAGGTAGCTCGGTCACTTGTCGAGGCGGCGGGCGTACGCGTATCATTTTCTCCAATGTGTCGGCCAACTGATCGATTCCTCTTCCAAGTCGACGTTCTCCTCTGGTGGCGGATCGTTGCCTTCTTCGGTCATTCATGGCAGGTGCGGCGGCATCAATGTACGTGGCGGGTTCGACGTAGGTGGCGTTCTCTGGGGCGGTGTGCGTGGCGGCGGGCTGCGGCGGTTGCTCTGTCTGCAACCGATCCGCGACTGGAGGGCGGCTTCGGTCATTATTTTGAAGCCACTCGTCCACCCTGCCTTCACTCATACACACGGAGCCCTCTTCACGGGCCTCTGCCTCTGCCTCTATCGCCGACACTTCATATTCTAGTCGCTTACTGACGAGCGCCTTTTCAAGTTCAAGTTGCTCGTTCCTTATTTCAGCGATCCTCTTCTGTGCCTCGTATTCTGCCTTCTTCACTCGTGCCACGTCACTACCATACGATCTTCTGGAACGTATCGTACTTGCTGTTGTCCTCACAGAAGTATCGTGTGCAGCTGTCAGAGTTCTCGCCGAGTCCTGGGTTCGTAGTGCGGAGAGCGTCAACGGATAACACGACGCGGATGGCGTAGCGAGCGATTCGCTATAGTCGTACGCGGTCGCGGTGGCTCTACTTGCAGGTAAGCGAGGAGCCGGCGCGGCGGATGCGCCATCGGTCGTCGTCGACGCAACCCTCCCCGCCGCGGCGGGTGCGGGGGGTGCGGACGCGAGCGCGGGGGCGGCGGGGTCGGACCCAGCCGCGGGCGCACCGCTCGGGGTGCGCGGGAGCGCGGACGCGACGGTCGACGGCGACCTAGGCGATTCTTCGAATGTGCGCGGGCGTCGACTATCGTAGCCCGATTCCGATTCGGTTTCCTTGGCTGTGACGCTTCTAGTCTTCATGCTTGATCTTGAAGTTTAATCTTGATTACAATCGACGATCTTCTGGCTTGAAGTTGGTCTTGATTCAATCTTCAATCGGCGATCTTCTGTCTTCGATGTAGTCTTGATTAAATCTTCAAACGGTGATCTTCTTTCTTCGATGTTGATATCAAGCACGGATTTTTCTATATATCCGTTGCTCGATGGACTAGATGTAGGCGCAGAATCTTCTTTAATATCCGTAGCTCGAAGGACCAGCTGTCAGGGTGGACTGTATGTATGTTGATTTGTTGAGTAAAACTTCGGGCTTCTTGTTTCTTAATTTATTCCCAGGAGTGGCTTGCTGCTGATGGTTGAGTGACGAAATGTTGAATGACAAATTTGCAGCAAGCCACCCATTATTTATACAATTTAGCTTAGTGCCAGTAAAAGGGTGGCGTAGAGCGCAGGTAGTTTCCGCTCGGCCAATCGGAGCGCGCGTCGCGCGCCCCCTCCCGTGCCCCTTCCGTAGTCTGCACATGTGGTCGGGGCAGGTCTCGACTTGTCCGATATTGCCGCGTGGTGTTTTTAACCGCGCTCTATGCCACCTTACAATAATGCTTAGGTACTCATATACTTACGTCTAAGGGAGTAATACAAACCTAATATAATTATTTACATGGAAAAGCCCTACTTAAATCCGTCTTTATTCCATACTTAAATCTAAACCTTAAACAATCATGCAATCCTATTTTATCATAATAATCTATTTACTTATGTCTATCTGGGTTATTTATTTACATCGGTATCATAATTACACATATCATATCATAGCTACGTCGTCCGTAACAGATATTCTGCTATCAAAGACGCCAAGATACAAATTACAACAGTTTCGTGAGTTCTGTCCTTATTTTAAGACATAATAAAATCCGTTTCAACTTGAGGTATTATTTATAATTATTTAAAAGCGTTTCTTTGTGTATCTCTTGTTTCCATGCATCCTTCTTACGACGATCTCAGCTCTGGCATTATGCCAGACAAGTGCAACATCAACAAAATAAGGCAAGTAATTGAATTAATTACCGACTTCCTTACATGAGTAATAATATAAATATTTATCACTATTACGTAATTAATTTACAATTCTCAGGAAATAAGTCTTCACGCGCGATGTGTGACTTCATTTCTTTGTAATAAGGATAAATTTGCAATGAAATCACCACCGGCTATATCTAACAATAACCAAACAGGGTAATGTTAGGGTCAAAAAAGTTTGCGGAATATTTTCCTTAAAAAGAAGATGCATTTTAAGGCAAATATTCCGCGGACTTTCAGACCTTCCATCGTATGTGCTGGCTTAAATGGCTAATGGCTATTTTCCTTAAAAATAAATATGTCATCATACGAACCTGAAACACTAATATAGGTATGACGGTGAATGTGTAAGCTAGCGCCGAGTTGAAGCTAGTCCGTCGCTGTTGCACATTGACCTCCGGCGTTCGAAGCAAAATCCCAGCGAATATTATGCTGTATAGGACCCCTGGGAACAGAAGATTAATTTTTAATTAGTTGTGTGCGAACATCTCTAAATAAATGACTTTTATTACATAAATGATTTCCTGTTCTTGAGCTAGAAGCCTAAGTTTCTTTGGGAGGAAAATATGTTTCAAGACCAAGTAGAGCGATCCAGGTCCCCAAGCAAATATGACCCAATGGCAGTCTAAGTGCGGACAAAGGAGCACATAAATAGTTACATTTTTAATCTGGCGACCCCTTGGGGTTGTATGAGTAATGAAACTATCTGTATTTAGATTGTATTAGTACTATCAGAATATTATCAGCTTATGTACTAATCTTATTTATGAATAATATTAATATGGGTTGAAGTGGGAGGCACTTTGCCACTAATTGGATTCACTTTTATGTGAAAAGGAGAAAACGGTAAATTTCTCTACCAATTCTCAGCTACAATACTAGGAAGTGGTGTAGGGCGAGCGTTTTGGGAGAATGACTTTTTCATTAAAAGTGCTGACCTATAGGGAATACTATAAAGAGAGTGCGTAATTTAAGAGATTGTGAGGGTAATCTGCACATACTTGAAGATATATTTGCAAAGTAGTAGTCGGGGCGGGCTGCTAGTACATTATAATTAAAAAAATATGTATAAAAAGCTTATTAAGTTTACAGTAGTGGAGCAAGTTCTAAAGCTAAGCTTCCTACATGAAATATGAATAAAGCCGTACATACACTCACCTACAAGACTGAGACACATCAGTATCCACAGAGGCACGAACACAACCTCCCAGGACCAGCTGATGAAATCGTCCAACTTGAGAGCCAGGAATATGAACTGGAGTATATTTACAGCACAAAATAGTTCCAACTGTAACAAAATAGTGTTAAATAGATATGTGGTTTTTATAATCACTTTTAACATATCAAAAGAGGACTTCAAAAATTACATTTTTTTTATGTTTGACCTGTGTTTTATTATAAATGGTAAAATACGTATAAATAAAAATAAATAAATAAAATAAATATAAATAAAATACGCGCTTGGTCGTGGAGTTGCGGAAACAGCCCGTCGAAACTAAACTAAACTAACTATTATAAATGGTCTGCAATGAAGAATATAAGAATAATAATAATATGCCTTAATAACATCTTATATCACGCAATAATTCCACACCGACTGGGGATTATTCTTGAGTGCACAGCGCATACAAAGATAGTCATTAGGTACTTCTTCTTATTCGTTTCGCTCTTGACAGAGCGGTCGTGGTCACGATGAATTTTGTCCGATCGCTGGTGTTCTTGTCACTCGCCTCACGATCTCCCTCCATTTGGCTCTGTTAGATGAAAGTTTAGCGCATTCATTTACTGGACCGCCTATCGCAGATTTAATTTGGTCGGTCCACCTCATCGGTGACCTCCCGCGTGGCCTGTTACCGTTCACTCTGCCCTGCACCACCAGGCGCTCAATAGAGTCGTTATTCCGCCTTGAGACATGACCAAAGAATTTCAGTATGCGAGACTGTACTATTGCTGATAGACGCTGCTTGATGCCGAGTTCTTGGAGTATGGAGACGTTAGTGCGGAATTCTGTCCAAGAAATGCCAAGCATTCTTCTCCAACACTACATTTCTAGAGCGTCTATCTTTTTCCGTTCCAGTTCTCGTAGTGTCCATGTCTCAGCTGCGTACAGAAATATGGGGAAAACAAGCGCATGGACGAGCCTGATCTTAGTGGCTTTCGTTATACTGCGATTCCTCCATATCTTCCTTAACTTATCCATTGCCCCTCTAGACATCGCCATTCGCCGTTTCACCTCATCCACGCAACTGCCCTTGCTCGCAATCATTAGGTACTAGGCATCATTTATTTAGCATCTAAGAGGCCTTTGTGAGTCAGCTTTGGCCTCTAATTCACCTTCCAAAGGAGACCCTACCTAGGGATCCAAGAAATCTCAAACATGCTGAAAGGATGTGTGTAATGTGTAGTAGCACACCCACATAATTTACTTTGTTAGTTAGACTTCCCTTCATGATGGTTGAGCTGAGTGGTGCCGATCCAAGCGTCATGTTCGTCAACGGGCGCCGTCAGTTGGGATTGGTCATAACTTTGCTGCCTCGGCCTGTTATTGTATTTTATTTTTAATTGTTTATTACTCTAGTAGCTTTTAAGTGCACGTCTTTTTACATTGATAGCGCGGTTTGAAATTTCTGAGGCATGCCACTCGATTTTTTAAATTTGTATTGTACACATTTTGTTACAATGAAACTGTTAAAACGTGCAAAGAAATACTATAAAACAAATCGTCACTGTATTTAAAGAAAAAAGTTGTCACGAACCGAGAAAACCCTTTTACTTGCAAGTCGCTGCTAACACCATTGACGGAACCGAACGCGATCAAAGTGCTTATAAAAATAATCATCTTAATCAGACGAAAAACGATAGTTACTTCGCACAGTAGATCGAAAAAAGCCTCTAGAAGACAAAAACTTAAATTTATAAACTTGCCCGTTTGCCTACCAGATTGCGTCCTATGAAATATATAAGCATGATATTGGCTATTAGAAGCCATTTCAAGCAAAAAACCGACACTTTTAAATTTAAGTTCCTATGTCTTCTAGAGTCGTTTTTCGATCCACTATGCGTCGGCACAGTTTCTTTGTATGGGATGAGGCATCTGTATGCTAGTATTACATTATCTGTGACTAAGCAATACGTGCGCGATATCGCCTATCCTATCGACACAATTTAAAAAGCGTCGCACCAGGAAGGTCCCTTATAGCCTTGACTTATTTTCAGGAAAGTATAGTCATCGGCACGTAACTTGGCAAGGTTTTGGCGTAGTGGGGGTAAGTTCGCGCATCGTACACTTATTGCCACAAAAAAGTGGTCACTTTTATTTCTAGTAATTTTTCAATGGTTATGGACATCATTTATTTTTAAACATGTATGTTTAGAAGAAAGTTAAATAAAGGAGAGGAATTCGTGAAGTTTATTAGGTGTTATAAATAAAATAAAAACAGTTACAAGTTAAAAAAATATTTGAAAAAGATAGTAAAAATTATGGCATGGTTTTCAAAATAAAACAGTAACACTTGTAATAAAAACTAAATCGGGAGCGAACGGAAAGAGGACGGGGTGCGGGAAGCGCGGGTCGACTGAGCCACCAATCGCGCGCTCGGATCGGCGCGACCTTGTACCCCGCGTCCCGCTTCACTACCAAGGAGACCTAAAAAACGACTTCTGCGCATCTAACAACTCTTGCCAAGTTACGTGCCGATGACTATACATAGCTATATTATGTAAGTACTTAGGTACCTAATCAACATTAGATAAAATATTATCACCATTATCTGATTGTAGCACAGTTTACTTAATGTTATTATAATAAACAATGATTGGACTTTGATACATGCATTATTTACCAACAAATATTTGATAAGTAGGGTTCAAACATTGATTCCTACTACTGCAAATGAACTAATTATCGATTAAGTTGTATCTTAATAAAAGATATAAGTAAACGTCATCTTTAAGGAGCCCTTTTGTCTCGCTACGGGTTCTTTTTTAATTATTTTTCTTGTCTGTATCTCTTCTGTGTATCACACAAAAAATCTTTTTTCTTTCTTATTAATAATGCAGCATGCCATACTAATCAGGAAATGAGCTAAACCAGTTACATAATTTATACAAACCTCATAACTGCGATCATGTTTCACAGACCATATACAGATGGCAATGGAAACTATGCTTATGAAGATAAGTGGTATAAAGACCAGTATCCACACATGGCGGCCGGTGGTCAACTGGTCACAGACAAGCAACTCGAACATAAGCAGAATTAAGTGAATGGCAAGACTTATGAGCATAGCTTTGTAATGGATGTATGCTTCACCCTCCAACCTGAAATATAAACATTGGATGAGAATGTGAAATCATTTGTGTGGAAATTAAATATGAAAACCGGCTAAGTGCGAGTCAGACTCACACACGAAGGGTTCCGTACCATTATCGCAAAAAACGGCATAAAAGTCATGTTTTTTGTATGGGAGCCCCACTTAAATATATATTTTATTCCATTTTTAGGATTTGGTGTTATACGGCAACAGAAATACATCATCTGTGAAAATTTCAACTGTCTAGCTATTACGGTTCATGAGATACAGCCTGGTGACAGACAGACAGACAGTGGAGTCTTAGTAATAGGGTACCGTTTTTACACTTTGGGTACGGAACCCTAAAAATATGTCATTAGAAAAGTAATTTTTATTCTAATTTAATATTATAAATGTGTTTCTTTTTGTTCGTTACTTTTTCAGATCATAAGATGATGCCAAACAAATGTAATTTTTTGAGCTGTGTATAGCAGAATTAACGCTGCATTCAGTTTCATACTAAAATCCTGTTTGTACCACACGGTGGCACAAAATGAGTGAAATATTCCAGTAGAATGTAGATTATGCGACTTAAAATTACATAAGTTTGGCCTCATCCTTAATGGCTGAACAGGTTAGTGAACTTGGCATATAGATACACCAGAACCTGGATTAGTAAATAGGCTACTTTACATCCCAGTTTAATGTTCCCTTGGGATATAAACTTATAATGCGGGCGACAAGAAAAGCCTCTACTAAAACAATACCCTAATATTTTATTGGCGAAACACAGTATCACCAGTTAATGCTTCCAACTTAGTAGGCCTCACTTATCCAAACAGGATATGGAAGGCTAATAGGGATACTAGAGATGCTATTAGGGATACTGTAATATATTTATTTTTATCACTCTAAATAAAAACAGGTTCATCTCACATTGCTAATCCTTTTAACTGTGTGACATTGAATAATTAAATAGCTTGTATGTATCAATACAACACTATTAATAACAAAAAGCATATTTATGATTCAAGGTAAACATAACATTAAAATCTTATATCTATGTAACTGAATGGACCTTTCATTTTTTTATGTAACTGGCCTTTTTTTTTGTTGGTAGAATGTTGGACATTACAAAGGTTGAAAGTTTGAAAGGAACTGGATTTAAGTCTTTGAATAGCGTTGAACCACTTACCTGAAGTGAGGGTACTGCCACCAAACATATGTGCCAACTGTGGCACCAAGAACTACAAGGAATTTCCACACCCATATTGGGGTAAACACGGCCCAGTACGACCATGTTATAGAGTTATCTAACTTTAAAGCTAATAATGCAGTGAATATCAGCAAACAGCTGTGCACCACGAATTTGCTGTGAAAACAAAAACAATTTATAACAACTTTAAAATCACCCAGTCATTTCAATAACACAAAAAATAATTACATATTACCTAGGATTAAAATCCTGAAATAAAGTTTGTAAATTCATTTCCATACACATTCGTAATGTAGAATGTTTTTAACATCTCCCTAAAGCAAACCAAGTCTTGATGACTGATTAATTTAGTTTATTCGATCATATTCTCACAAACAACACAATAGACAATATTAGACATTCCATTTTCCATTGGCAGCTGCTGCTGCAGGTAGAAACCACAGAGAATATAACCATAGACACAGAGTGACAGACTAAAAAAATAAGCAGATTGCATATATGTCAAAAATCCATTGAGATAGGAAAAATATGGAGGCGCCCTATTATTCTATACATACATTAGCTTATACAAATATGAGTGAAATACGATACAGAATGTGAAACATCATTTTGTCTCATTTCTTCTAATGTAGTAATCGTATTTGACAAAAGAGACAACAATATTTCAGTTGTTGCTCATTATGGAAACATTTTGTTATGACGTAGTGACAGCTGTCAGTACGTGCCATATTCGCCATATTAATTGCCGAAATTTGTGGTTGTGTTCGTGGTATTCCTGCTGTCAAATGGTTGTTTACTTTTTGTATTATTAATGTGTGTGTGTTCCGTGATTAACACAACCATAGCATCGGCAGCCATTTTAAGTGCCATTTTAAGGTTTAGGTAGGCACGTTTTTTTTGTAGGTATTTCGAGTCCATACTATTTATTAGGTCTATGCAAAAATCCAAGTCTCAGTTGCCAAAGAAGAAGAAAAAACCAAGACCGATATTCTTGATAGACTCGTCGATTCAAAGGGCTCGTGGCCACAAATCAAAGACTACTGTATTAAACTGGGCAACAACAAATATTCGGTTTAGTTCAGTGCAAAGCGAAATGATGAGGTTCATCATATCAGTGAAGGTCTGTGTGTGAACTGTGACCTGACTGTTATGTGAAGGTCGAATACACAGTTGCTCCGGTCATCTGATTTATATACAACTAGCTGACCCCCGCGGCTTCGCTCCCGTCAAAATTATAGCCTATGTTACTCGGGAATAATGAAGCTTTCCATAGGTGAAAGAATTTTCGAAATTGGTCCAGTAGTTTCGGAGCCTATTCGGTACAAACAAACAAACAAAAAAATCTTTCCTCTTTATAATATTGGTATAGATTAATAACAAGACTCATCGCTATTATTTATTATATCATTGTCTGTGGTTAGAATTGATTTTATTTGCCTGTCAGTGTCAGCCAATTTGTCTTGTAGGGATGTCGAAAGTGACAAAATATATCGATATATCGATGTATCGATATTTATAAAAATATCAATATCGACCTCGATATATCGAGGAAAAATATCGATATATCGATATATCGGTCCGATTTTCAAAGTTTTTTTGTTTTATTAGAAATTTTTATACAAAATGTACATTATTTTAATGTATGAGAAACTTAATAAAAACGATGGTATTTTAATCGTTATTCCTTTTTAATATTTAAAAAATTGAAAATAACAAAAACTAAATAGCATACATATTGAAATATGACACGCACCACACACAAACAACGCAAAAGAACTCACATTTGAAAGTGAGTAACGAGTGTCTGATGATGACTGCCTCCGCGGCCGCCACATACACACGCACGCAAGACTAACAAAACATAGTCATAGACAATACAGTCATTTTCCGTTCGTTCCTATCTTTTACGGGTTTGATTTCTTTTAAATATTCTGCAAATATTTTAAATTTGAAAAAAATATCGTTTTTGATACGTTTTTCGATATTGAATATTTTGTATCGATATATTGATGTATCGGATGAAAATATATCGACTAAAAATATCGATATATCGAATCAAAAATATCGATATATCGATGTATCGATATTTTTTCAACAAGCCTATTGTCTTGTCAATCTCTAAAATTGACAAGCGTCAGCCGGAGCCCGGATTGGGGATCCGAGATTTTGTACATTTCATTAATTACAATACAAATATATTAGAATACTTAAGTAATTTGTGAAGTAGTTGTAGATCCTACCACTAATTTGTAAAAGTCATTGTAAACTATTCATATTGCTTGATTAATATGGCTTCGCCGTCACCGAAATCACCCGAACAAAGTGAAAAGACGAAACAATACGACCGGCAACTTCGCTTATGGGGAGACCACGGCCAATCTGCACTGGAACATGGGCATATTTGTTTGATAAACGCCACGGCATTGGGTACTGAAGTATTAAAATCTATAGTCCTTCCTGGTGTTGGCGCAATAACTATAGTTGATGATAAAACTGTAGGAGATGAAGACATCGGGAGTAACTTTTTCTTGGAGTGTTCTAGTAAAGGCTTGAATAGAGGATCAGAGACCCTACGGTTTTTATTAGAATTAAATCCGGCTGTAAAAGGTCATGCAGTTCAGGAACCACCAGACCAAATCCTTAAAGAAAACCCAGATTTTTTCAAGTCTTTCAGTGTAGTTATAGCTACCACTATTTCAGAGCAGACCATTCAAGATCTATCCCAACATCTGTGGGATATTAATGTTCCACTAATTCTGTGCCGATCAGTTGGATTTTTGGGATCCTTCAGAATCCAGATGAGGGAACATGCTGTAATTGAAACTCACCCTGATAATGAACAAACTGACTTACGCTTAGATTCTCCATTTCAAGCATTGTCTGATTTCTTGGATAGCTTTGATATAGATGCTGTTGATTTGAAAGATCATGGTCATATACCATGGATTGTAATTATATACAAAGCTGTTCAAAAATGGAAAGGCAGTAATCAAAATCGCTGGCCGATGAGTAGGAAAGAGAAGAATGAAATCAAAGCTATTATTGAAGACTTTATTAGAAGAGATGAAAATGATATTCCAATCAATGAGGAAAATTTTGAAGAAGCATTAAGAGCAGTTAATACTGCTTTAATGCCCACATTTCTGCCTGTAAAGAGTCAAGAACTTTTATACTGTAGTGCTGCTACTAATTTAACAAAAGAAAGTACCCCATTCTGGATCATGTGCTCTGCATTGAGAGGTTTTGTTGAGGGTGAAGGAAAGGGCAAACTCCCTGTGAAGGGTACCTTGCCTGATATGACTGCATCAACAGACCACTATATCAAATTACAAAATTTGTACAGAACTCAAGCTGCTATGGATACAGAAATAGTATACAGAAAAGTGCAACAAATTGTTGCTCAATTACACTGTGACAACATCAGTGAAGCTGATGTGAAGTTGTTCTGTAGACATGCTCATGACTTGCATCTCATTAGTGGATCAAGCATAGCATCAGAGTATCAACTGACCAGCTCTGTGGCATCTTACATAGCCAGGTATTTAGAAGAACCTGATGTTATGATGGTCCATTATGTTTTATTAAGAGCTGCTGAAATGTTTGCATCGGAACATTGTAGGGCACCGGGTGATACAGAAATTGAAGGTGATATTCCTAAGTTAAAGGCTTGTGTAACAAAGCTTCTCACTGATGTGTCATGCTCTCCTTTCCCGAAGGATGATCATGTTCATGAAATGTGTAGATATGGGGGAGCAGAAATACATAGTGTGTCTGCCTTTTTAGGAGGCTGTGTAGCTCATGAAGCTATTAAAATTGTTACCAAACAATATAAACCTGTGAATAATACATTTGTGTATGATGCTGCTTCAACTAACACTGCTACATTTACATTTTGAATGAATACTCAATTGATAATAAATTATTAGGAAAAAAATCTGGACTTTTATTTTCTTATAACATATTGTTGGACTCCGTCAGGGATAAAAATAAAATCTAATGGATATTATTTTTCAAATACTTTACTATGAATTCAAGGATTTCATATATTTATTTATTTATTTAACAGTACATAAAAATCAGTAGATACAAAATGTCTACTTTAGTTAGTACAATGAAAAAACTATATTGATTCAAGTGATAAAAACCATCATTGCAGGGTGAGAAATATAAATAAATAAACAGTGACTACAATATAATTCTTCAAAGTTGTGTATTTAGTTTGGATATTAACCACTTTTAAAATCTTACAGTCAAAATATAAAAGAATTGGTGAAAATATTTTCATTAACAATTTGTAACACATAAATTAGATAAACATATTATCACATGACTAAAACATAATTGAAACAAACTATACATTTGGCTAAATCCTCTGGATGGCAACATCTGCTTTAAACATGCTAGCCAAAGATCAAATGGCAGAGATCTGCAGGAATCAGCATTTTTGATTAAACTTAATTTTAATGAATGATACTTGATAGTAGAATAGATTGCTACAGGATTGCCTGGAAATATTAAAAAAAACTTGTGTAGAAAATAGCAAAAAAAAAGGTTGCCAGCTCTCAGTTAGTCGCAACCTGTGGGTTGCCAATTTACCCGATAAGACATGAATGGAAATTAACTGAGAGCTTGTTCCATATGCAACCATGATACAGCAGAAAGTTTTGATATAAAGAATCATCAAGTTTCTTCAAAAACAAAATACCTGCAGATTTTTACAGTAGGATCTCATACTATGCTTGAGACAGCCTAGCCTCCAGAAGTATGTAACACAACGTTGAGAATTTCTCTTTAGATACCTATTTATTTCACCTAAGCCATAATTTCAATCTCAATGCATCTACACCATTGAGATAGTATCGAAATAAGCGTTTGTCCCGCACAAAGCCAAGATTCTCATAGAGCTTCAGTGCTGGTTTATTTGTGATTTCAGTTTCTAAAACTACTTCATCTGCATTGTCATTTATCATCGCCTGAAATAAACACATTTAAGATTAACACAACTAAAAATTATAAAAATTTCAATTAGAATAAAGTAAGAATGGGGTGCTAGGGATTGTTGCAATATTTTCTTCAGTTTAAACAGGCTATTAACACAAATTTTTGTGTTATTAATAATATACCCACTCCATTTGATGTATGGATTGTTAGAAACTTAATAATCTAAATACTATTTTATTACCTGTATTGCTTTTCGTACCAGTCTCGAGCCAATCTTTCTCTTCCTATATTTTTCATCAACAGCTAACATAGCAATGTAGCCTCTTTTTACAACATTGCGATGCATATCTAACTTACAAACAATGGCACCAATGCACTTCCCTTCATGAGTAGCTAAGAAGCAAAGCTTAGGCCAGTTGTGTATAAAATATCTATATGTATAGATGGAGTAGGGTTCCGACAAATCTTTTTGTATAAGTCTCATGATCTCGGCCATTTGTAGCTCAGATTCGTAAGAAATAATTTCAATGTCATCTTGAGGTTCTGGCTCCTCATTGCTGAAAGCATTTTCGAGGTTTTCTAAAGCATCATCAAAAATACACCTAACTATTTGTGGAGCAGGTGTGTCTTTGCATTCACGCTGAAACATTTCATCACTACACTGTACACTATTTACATCTTTCACGTCCTCGCTCGGAGCATCTTCTTGAGTTTCCGATTTACCCTTCAGAACTTCGGGCCTGCCGTTAGCATGATCACTTGTCCCATTAGTTAGGTTACTATTGAGGTTTTTAATACGAAGAGTATTGGCTAACGTATCGCTTAAATTCTCTTGATTAGATATACTTATTTCGTCCGGATTTTCAGAAGGATCTTTGGCCTTTTTACTTTTGTTTTTCATAATCGTGCTTTTTTGACTGCACTTCATATTCTGAACATTTTCTTCGGTAAGTTGATTCATGTTGACGATATTCTAGCTATAATTATTTACACATTCAAACGATTATAAGCTCATATAAATTTCGCATAAGCTTTTATAACGATACATACATCTTTTTCTTGTCAAAATTGTAGAAGAGTATCACCGACATCTTGGTAAGTATAAAAGCAACAGTTCCCATAAAAACTTGATCTGACTGTATCTATGTGCGTATCTGACTGTATATATCTATGTTGAAGTAGAAATATATAAATAAAATAATGAGATAATAAATAAGAAATCTGAAAATACGTCTTGAAAATGTACGAAATTCGTAATAAGTCCAATGCCTTCCACAATCACATTGCAAAAAAATATCAGTCGCATTACAGTGCCATACAATTGGTACAGTAGGCGTCGTGTCGTTATTCTTACCAGAATACACAGGCAATCAGACAAAGAGAGAACATTCTTAAATGCTTAAATTCCGGAGTGGAATGTTGATCCGATCTGAAACGCAGGTGTTATCCATAGATTAAACAGATTTAAAGTGTTACCAAAAGCGACGTGGTGTTGCTACAGAAAGAAACCTGGTGATACCATCTTCCGGTTGTGAGGACTTTGCTTTATCAGAACCAGACAGAAGTACTAAAATGCAACGCATCTTTCTTACAGCCCTACTTCAAGTATTGGGCAGAAAAGTTTTGAAGTATTGTTGGGCCTGCTGAAGACTGTATGAATATGTTTGTATTTTATAAACTCATTTTCTTTTAGTATTATATAACTGCACAGCACATGTGTGAGTACTAAGTTCCGACTGTAAATCTACTATTCACTGTACCTATGTGTCGTTTCGTTGACTTCTGTGTGCCCTAGCAGTTGAGTGTGTGTCATGCTCTCTCTAATTTCTCTCTGATGGTGGCACATGTGTTGGATCATTCGGTTCCCTTCATGATGGTTGAGCTGAGTGGTGCCGATCCATGCGTCATGTTCGTGAACGGACGCCGTCAGTTGGGTTTGATCATAACTTTGCTGCCTCGGCCTGTTATTGTGTTTTATTTTTAATTGTTTGTTACTCTAAAAGCGTGCACATCTTTTTACATTGTTCTCACATATATGTATTTTTTCAACAAGAATGATGTAACCAAAAAAATGTAATTAAAACTGATGGAAAAGAGTGTCCGTGGAGTTTCTTGCAAATTTTTCTCTCCATTGAGACCTAATGACGCTTGCGAATTTGCAACTAGTCATCTTTTTTTTTGACTATTCAAATGTACCTCTAAGGTTTATTTGAAATAAAACTATTTGATTTTGATTTTTTGAAACTTAAAATAACGACGATCATCATTATCTTTCTGCCCTTTTTTTGCTGCTCTTGACTCTAGTCTAGGCCATAAGTGACAGAGACAGAGTCGACGATGGAGTGAGCTTATCCAGAAGAAGCCTGTTCACTCTAACTTTGAAGAGATTCGGGTTGAATGCGTTCGGAAACACAGACGCAGGTAGTGAGTTCCAAGCTGGAGTAGGTCATTGATGTGCAGCAGGAAAAGAGTTGCAGAGAGAACAGACCCCTGAGGAACTCCGGCATCAATAGCCATAAGGTCAGTGGAGCAGCCGTCAATGACTACTTGGGTCGACCGTTCGCTGAGGAAGTCTGATATCCAGCTACAAAAACCAGCGGGGATGCCATAAGCAGGAAGCTTACTGAGTAGACTTGCGTGCCAGACCCTGTCAAAGGCCTTCGAGATATCAAGCGATACAGCAAGTGCTTCGCCGTGTCTCTCGATGGCTTCGCCCCAGCGGTGCGTGACATACACAAGAAGATCGCCAGTTGACCGCCCTTGTTCCGGCCTGTCCCCCCCACACTTGTGTGGCGTGTCGCACTAGAAGTATCATATCGGTTTCATACATTTAGTATAGTTAGAGACACATTTGATTGTCGTGGCGCGGACTGCTTGCGATCGATTGCGCCATAGCGGTGGTGGAGGTTATGGCGTGACACGACACGCCAGGCAAATGTGTTTTTACAACAACTACAACGTGTGGCTCGTGGCGCGCGCGCACCTTTCAACGACGAGAACGCCTAGTGGACGCTTGTGTGCTGCGTGTTGAAAATGACCGACGAGCTTATTGAACTTGTACGTACAGTTTTGTATGATACAAAGTCTAGGGAGTTTATGGATCATTGGCTAAGCATCTTAATTGTGTAAGTTCAAAGAATAGCGCAAGGTACGCATTCCTTGCATTCATTGCTTCATAATAATATATTCAATTATCCATCTTTTTTCACAGCCAAACATTTTGATCCATACAGTACGACAGGTCTAATCACGAACTTTTAGATTTTCCCCTTTAACTTAACGGGTCTCTAATCCGTAGGTCACAAGTTGTTTCAGTGACCTGTCGCCATTTCATCCATCCTGAGTTGATCCAGTGAAGTCTCAGTCAACTTCACCATCCTCTTGGACAAGCGACCTTAGGCACCAGCAGTCGGAGCAGTTTGGAATTCCAGCGAGGACTATAGGCACGGAACTGGAGAGACCGCCAAAATCGCAGAACAAGTTTTCAGTTTTGGTTTTGCTCAATTTGGTTTTGTTTAGACCAACACTCTCTAGTATGTGCCACCACACCTCCAATCTGCTCTGTTCCTCTAGGTTACTACTTAAATGACGATGAAGATTGACTATTTGTTGCTTATAAATATAGTTATTTTAGTATTTATTACCTGACGGAGAAAGCCGGGGAATCTACGACTTGGGCCTACGGATCTTTGTATCTGTGAAGGTGGATTCCTTCAATGTTGCTCGCGCGATTATTATGTTTTACGTGTTTTGCAAAATGCGCTGTTTTATTTACGTTCTGTGTTAACCATAATGCATGTCACGGCAGTCTTCTTCTTTTCCGCGGAACATTTTTTAACTATATTGTTTTGGACATGTAGGTGGCCAAGGCTATTGCAGTCTTGGTGGTATGGATTCGGTCATCAAGGGTGCAAGTAAACGAACATTTGGGGCACTCCAGCAAATGGGTCATACATAGTCAGAATAGGAGCAGTAGACTTTGGTTATTAAAACTCTGCATTATTAAAAAAACTTGTGCAACCGAAAATTTGGGCATGTTACACCGTCTGTACTATAAAATTAATTTTGATAGGTACGTAGTTGTTTGTGTTTTATGTTTTTGGTTTTTGATTACTAAGACTCCGCGGTCCGTCTGTCTGTCTGTCTGTCACCAGACTGTATCTCATTAACCGTGACAGCTAGACAGTTGAAATTTTCACAGATGATGTATTTCTATTGGCGCTATAAAACAAATACTAAAAACAGAATAAAATAAATATTTAAGTAGGGCTCCCATACAACAAACGTGATTTTTTTGCCGTTTTTTGCGATTATGGTACGGAACCATTCGTGCGCGAGTCCGACTCGTTTATGGCCGGCTTTTTTCATATATTTGATTCATTCCTGGTAAAGAATAGTCACTTAAGTACGATGCAGTATGGATTTGATACAGTTTCATCACTGTGAGTGATCGTTTTCTCAGTGTGTGATTACTGCAAAACCACAAAGTTTGTTGTTTTGCTGCATAAAGTTGTAATTTGATATGATCTTATTGTAAACAACATGAAAAGGCGTATGAGTATTCGAAATAATGTTCTCAGTTAAATGTTCACTATGCAAAAATGAAAAGGCAAAATAACAAACTCATTAGCTCGACGTGCACGTCAACGTTGCGCTTGTAAACATTGTCGTTCTTGGCTAGGAACGACATCGTGCTGTTCCTTCACATCTTGGAATTTAAATAACATGCTAATATACATGAAATATAACTCACAACAACAATAAGGATTTAACCATTTTTCTAATGGATTAGTGAAAAAAAAATAACAGCGTAACGCAAAACTGACAGCTCAAGTACCACGAAATCACGAAACGACAGAAGTAAAAGCATACCATACCTTCGCATACCATATACAAAACTTGTTGGGGATACCAATTAAGAGTTCTGCAGAGTTATAATAGCCAGAGTCTACCACACTCGTACTGGGTCTTAGATGTCGCGGCAATTATGCAATTAGTATCGTCCTATTTTAACGAAATTGTCTTATTTTCCAGCAACACTATTATCGAACTAATTTTACCGGAAATAATAATTATGAAGAAAACCCCTATCCTTGATTCAAACTATTTCAATAAAACCTCTTAATAAGTAAAAAGGCGGGCAGTTTTGAAAAAGTACGGATATATGTGGGTAGCACTCATTGTTTGTCTCGAGGATCTATGCTCTATGAGAAAGGTTACCTTCATAAATGTAGGAAATAAATCTTTCCCTTCGTCTAGAACAATACAAATATAATGTTTCCCTACCGACATACCTACTTAGAAAATGGGCAGTGTATAAGCATACACTTTGGATTAGTTTGGATCTTTGTATATTATGGTAAATTCCGTTTGGAGGAATGTGAATATAATTTTACGAAACCGCTATAGAATTATATGAATACGTAGGTATGCTTTTAAACTACCTACCTATACATTATTAAAAGCATGCAATGAAAGTATACGTAGGCTGTTTGACTTAGCGCCGAACGCCTTGTTGACGTCATGGAGAGAATCAACATGGCTGGCAAGCGTAAAGGCGACTGCTGAAAGCGTGCGCGTGTACCGCCGCGGTAGGTGGTGTGCTTGGTTCTGCGAGTACTCGACTCGATCGACTCACTCAAGTCGAGTTCAGTACCCGGTTGACAGCCGGCGAGGCGGCGGCGTGACGTGGTGTTCCGAGCGTGTTATACGCGCACGCCGCCTCTGAGCGATTTTCTATAAATTGTAAATAAATTTTGTATACAAAATAAAAACGTGCTAATAAAAACATTATAACTAATCAGTGTGTGATTCCCTAAGCTGTTTCTAAGAACAATATAATAGTGTTGTTTATTTATACGGAACACGTTAAATAGGTAGTGTCTTTGATACGATTTACTCTATAGGGAGTAAAGAATCGCGTAATTCACAATCAAAACATGTATTTATTTATTGAATGACGTATTATAGGATTAACGTTCGTTCAATATTGTGTGCTTGAAAACTCACTCCAATTTTAGTGTGCGTTAATGACTGCCTTCGATGGATATAAACAAAAAAGTGTTACGGATGATTTTATATAAATCCTCCGAAGTGTTAAAATATTCATTTGGAATTTGATGATTATAATATAATCAACAATGGCGGACCGAGAACGTCCTGCGAAAACCCCCATTAGGGTGGGTTTTTATGACATCGAGAGGACCATTGGCAAGGGAAATTTTGCCGTCGTTAAGTTAGCACGACATCGAATAACGAAGACTGAGGTAAGGGATGCCTAGCAATCGATAACTTCGACACCTAATGCACACGGGAATGGGGCATGCTTTCATTACATCCTACCTATTATCAAACGTTACCTCTAGGGCTCTACATAGACCGATATAGTGAACAGTTATGTACTGGCTAATCAATTAAATATCCTGAGTGGTTGCTGTAATTTACAAAATTAATAGATGAACAATTGAATGCCCAGATTTAAAGTACCTGCCTTTAAATCTGGTATTTCCCATCATCACAATCATCAGCCATCACCGTCACAAATTTAAGAACAATGATTATAATATAACATTCTTATCTATTCGGTACTTTATCTGGTAAATCCAAGTCTTCATTAAAATATGCAAAAGACAAACACACTTGAGGTAATAAAAGCACGTAGTTACCAAGCTACTTACCTTCCTTAATATAAGACGTTTGTCATTAAACTTGGTCCAAATATTTACAATACGTAAGTACATAGGTACATCGCGGTTTTTTCGCCTCACATTTACCTATTTAAAAGGGCTAATTAATAACCCTGCTTTATCATCGCATTTGTTTCCAATCGTTTTTATTTCAGTCTCATCTTTAATGATAGGTAGTGCTATTGTCTGGATTTTTTGCAAACATTATCACATATTCAGATTTCTGCATAATTAATGTCGGTGTTACGGCAATTTACGACTAACTTTAATTTAATTTCGCAAAACACTCATTTGAATGTTTGTCGACCTGAACCCATATTTGAATGTTTAATTGGGTACCTAAAAGAACTTATAAAGCTGTTTAAAATTATATATTAACCACAGGATGGAACCATGTCACATAAAGCACGATTACGCACTTAATAAATCAAACATAAATTGTAAATAACTATAATTTGTAATCATCACCCTGTAAACAATGTAATATTATAAATCATAATGACGACGTAGCGCAGGATCGTGCTGACTAACCTGACTGGCTTAGAATAATGAGTAACAACCGAAAGTAGAAAGAAACCTATGCAGTTAATATTAAAAAAAATCGTACGCAATTAAATTTATTTCAATATGAGACTATGGAAGTAACAAGTTCATCGACTCGAATAATGATAAACTTGTAGGAAAGAAACAAAGGACAATGAATGATGACCAAAAACTGAAAAAGTCGAGATTTGGTAGGTTTCGAAAACTGCAGACTCTCGAACCGAAAAATATTTTAATTGATGCTAAGTGCAACCATTTCGCAACACTCAAGTCACTGAAGATACTCATGTTATTTAAGTGCAGTATATATAAGGAAAAACTTTATTTACACTGGTTTAAATAATTATGTGTAGATCTAATACAGAACTGGCTTTATTTGCGGCGTCAACATCGAATCAAAACAGCTGATGCAGAAATACCAAAGCTACAAAGATTATTCAATGATTAGGTCTACAAAGCTGCGCACCAAAGATTGATAAATTAAAAAAGGGTAAGATCTTGGTTGTGCTTGATACAACTTCGAAAAACAAGCCAACCGAAGCGCCCAATTACTCCGAACAACAAATATTGTTAGTCCTCGAAAGTCTGCACAAAGATCTTATCAATGAAGAATATGCATCCTACACTGTTAATGACCTAATTCACGACAAATATAGTCACTTGGCTAGTGCAAACTGCTCTTCTAATGGAAAATATCATCATCATCATCATCATTTCAGCCGAAAGACGTCCACTGCTGGACATAGGCCTCCCCCAGGCGTCGCCACATTGACCGATCCCGTGCGTCTCGCATCCAGCGCCTTCCCGCAACCTTAACCAGGTCATCAGTCCACCTAGTGGGAAGCCTTCCAACGTATCGTCTTCCGGTTTGCGGTCGCCATTCCAGAACCTTTCGGCCCCATCGGCCATCCGTTCTGCGAGCAATGTGCCCTGCCCACTGCCACTTAAGTTTGGCAATTCTTCGGGCTATGTCGGTAACTTTGGTTCTCCTGCGGATATCTTCATTCCTGACGTGATCGCGCAAGGAAATTCCGAGCATAGCCCTCTCCATTGCCCTTTGGGTGACTTTGAGCTTTCTGATAAGGCCCATTGTGAGCGACCACGTCTCGGTCCCATAGGTGATCACTGGCAACACACACTGGTCATAGACTTTTGTCTTGAGACACTGCGGTAAATTGGACGAGAAGATACCACGCAACTTCCCGAACGCCGCCCAGCCGAGTCGGATTCGACGGTTGACCTCTTTCTCGAAATTGGACCTACCCAACTGGACCGTTTGTCCCAGGTAGACATAATCGTCTACAACTTCGAGAGTAGAGTCTCCGACCTTGATAGGAGTGGGTGTTACATGGGCATTCACCATGATCTTGGTTTTGTCCATGTTCATTTTAAGACCCACTCTTTCGGAAGCTCTACTGAGGTCATCGAGCATTTTACTGAGGCTCTCCATGGTCTCAGCCATGACCACTATGTCGTCGGCAAACCGAAGGTGAGTAATGTACTCGCCATTAACGTTGATGCCCAGCACCCTCCAGTCCAGAACCTTGAAGACATCCTCCAGCGCAGCAGTGAACAGTTTCGGAGAAATGACGTCTCCCTGTCTCACGCCGCGCTGGAGAAGGATTGGTTTCGAGGTCTGATCCTGAATACGGACTGACATGGTGGCGTTTTTGTACAAACACTTCAACACCTCAATGTACCGGTAATCGATCTGGCACCGTTGGAGAGACTGCAGTACAGCCCAAGTCTCTATCGAATCGAAGGCTTTCTCGTAGTCCACAAACGCTAAACTGAGAGGCAGGTTATACTCTTCGGTCTTCTGTATAACCTGCCGCAGCGTATGTATGTGGTCTACGGTGCTAAAGCCTTTTCGGAATCCGGCTTGTTCGGGGGGCTGGAAATCGTCAAACCTGCGCGCGAGACGATTCGTGATGACTCTTGAAAACAACTTGTAGACATGGCTAAGAAGTGAGATGGGCCTATAGTTCTTCAACCGGGCATTGTCGCCCTTCTTGAAGAAGAGTACCACCACACCCCTGCACCATGCCCGTGGCGTTTTGCCCTCGAGTATGACGGAATCAAACAGCTTCTGAAGGGCCCTAAGGACCGGTTCGCCACCCGCCTTCAGGAGTTCGGCCGTAATTCCGTCATCACCCGGCGCCTTGTTGTTTTTGATATATAGAATGGAAATACCCCATCAAAAAACTGTCTGGGATTCGGCACCCTGGATTATGGCCAACCCGACCGATCGTCACGAGTAGGAGATTTTTTTTGTTATACAACTCAGGAGAGGCTTCTCTAGGCTGATGTAACACAATTTATATAAAACAAAATAATAACATTACATAATAGGTATAAAGTAGGTAAATTAGTTAGAAGACAAACTTATAGCAGCTCTCCAAACATAGGCAGTCACGTTTCCAAAGCGTATGTTTCAACTTAGTTCGGTTCGGGTATAAGTTTTTATTTTAGTTTACTAGTGAAATATTTGTAGACCATTGTTCTGCTGTATTGGTCTACTTTACAAGACTTCGGCTTACGGAACTTGAACTTTAAGTATTGTTTGAGAAATACTTGTGACACCGACATGCCTTTTACATTGACTAGAGCAACGAATGTATGCCAACGTCCTACGTCGTCCAAGTACATAGCAACCAGGCGGGAGATAGAATGAACGATTCAGTCTTCTTATGTGTCAGCGAAGTTGTTGCTAAATTGCAGGAACTCGATTTTCTCAATACGTGCGGTCTACAATATTTGGTTCACAGTAAAGTCACGATTTCCGTCCTCAAAATATGCCGATAAGAAAAGTACAGAATTGTTCACCTACATTTATAAAGAAGCATTGGAACTTGGAACTCGAAAAGTAATTTTACTCAAGAGCGATAGGAGCAAAATGTCGCAGCAAAGGTCATTTTCTATTTGTAAACTTCAAACTGAAGTAGCTACGTTTGTAGCAGGGTGGACGTAGATTGCATTTTACGTAGTTACTATATTACTTACTAGGTATAGAAATCTGATCATGATTTGAAGTAACTTTTAACATAAAGAAGAACGATAGAATAAGTCTTTACACGAGTTATCTATGATGCAAGAGAAAAAATGGGTCAGAGAGTTTTCAAGTCTTTGGTTTTGGTCATTGCTAATCGTTTTCTATCTGCTTCAAATAATTACCTAAATCAATAAAATAATGAAGTATCTTGGAAGATTGTTGGTAATAAGAAATTATTTACGAAGACGCCATATATATTATAAAATATACAGCTTTATTTTCAACTTGCTCGTAATAATTTGAAATTGCAATCTAAGGAATTCATCATAAAAGGAAATTGCGTCAAACGATGTTTCAATCCTAAACTTAAAAAAAATACTATTTGAATAGCCATCAGGTATAAAAGGCTACTTACAGTCGTACGAGTCTATGGCACCTAAGTGGGTCATTGGCCGAATACTGTACATCGTCGTCGTAAATGACTCACGGAGTCACGGCGCACGGTCTGCGTTTATGAACGACTTTTTAACTGGCGATTACATCGATTTCAGGGTTTCGTCTGCTATAAAGCGGAATATAAATAAAGACTTTTGTTTAGAATCGACGGTGAAGATGACGCACCGCAGAAAGTGACTGATACGAGGACGCGACGTTGAATGAATGCACCAAAATAACAGATTGGGCGCCCTCGGCCTTCGCTGGTGCTTTACTGTGCGTTTCATATGTACATGGTTACCTTTTAGCAAGTTTAGATACCGTAAATCCGGTTAAATGTTTACACAATCTTAAGTAGGATGTGTGCTGCTTTGGATAGGAAAGCTTTTTGTACAAAAAAACATACGCGTGGTAGAGTTGTTACCAGAAACGTAAAAGTTTCTTTGAATTGAGAGACCAGTGGGGTGCTGGTATAACTCAGCGGCTGATTAGCGATTGAAATTAAACATAGGTATTCATTAACATGTAAATGCGTGAGCAGCACTGCAAACCGGTGTAAATATAAACATAGCGGCAAAAAAGTAATTTGAAAAACTTGGCGAAACATTTCGCTTCGAGGAACGCAGCTATCAATCAGTGATTCAGCGTAGTCGGTTGGATGAGGTCGAAACGAGCGCCGGCGGCGAACTGCCGCGTCCAGAAATACCACGGCATCGACCTTGCCTTCGGTGCACGCATCGTGTTGTTTTTATTATTTTACTTTTTTCAGTGCGAGCCGTTAACACCAAGGTGACGGCCAGACATTCGGCGCTCCCAACGTGGACTCACCGGTTTCGTAGATTGAGAAACATTTTCATTCATGTTGTGACCTATTCAATTGTAAAATTCAATTGTAAAATTCAATTGTATTCTTGAATATCTAATCGTGTCTGCTAATCAGTGGGTAGCGTGTATGATGTTATGTATATCTTTGACGTCTCTATATGTATACGACTGGCAGTTAACTCAAATGTCACACAAACAATCCATCGTGGTGTTAAATTGATAAACGATGTGTGCCTCGGCAGTTTGAATCATTGCGTTGCGCTTGGTAAAATAAAGAAAGCGTGTTCATCAAGGAGATGCGTGATCGGCACAAGTCTGGCGAATATTTTGCCAGGAAATCATACAGTATGGCACGCGCTCCGTTTACACTGCTTGAAAAATGTGCGCTTGACGCAAATGCGTTATCTATTTTGGAGCTCTGCGTCAGTCGCTGGTTGTTATCTACACTTTTCAGTCTGGCGGTCACCCTCGGCGTCTTCTCCGTCTTAGTTACGAAACTTTCTCGTTACATTTTGTCCATACATGACTACATAGTGAACTATTCATAGATATATATCCCTGTTGAAACTACTCGCACTAGGATCCGTTTATCAACAGATAATTCAGCTTGATAACGTGGAGACACGCGTGTTTGTTTGCTCTCGATAAGTAGTTATCTCCTCTCATGACGTCAATATTGTACATTTTGAATTGAAAATGGCTACAAATCTCTTTAATTGGCGTACTTATGTGTGGTGACGTGACGTATTGCTGAAGTGTTTCAATTGTTACTGTAGCTTTATGATTCAAGTGTAACGCCATAGCCATATACTTACTTAAGCTTTATTAATTGTGTAGTCTTTAAAACCGTATGAAATAGGGATGCTTCCAATACAAAAACAAAAAAAAAAGATAATTCTATTTAGTCCGTCAGTGAGATTATCAAATAATATTGGACACGTATTTTTGGCTTTACCAAATCAATAAAAAATTACATAGTTAAAGCGCATCAAAGTTTCGGAGTGGAGCTAGTGAGTTTGTGACGTCACTAAGGCAGTATAAAGTAAACTAGCGGCGTGACATTTCACGTGTGCCTGGCTGGAGACTATAGCACAGCTATCACAGCTATTGTTTAGTCTCCATAGGATCGGGCTGTTAAGCAGTGGTCACTCGGATTTACCAGAGAGAGGCCAAAAAATAAACAAAATCCATTCCACGATATTTCAACGCATTGTATCAAATCAAAATCATTTATTTGCGTCAATAAGGTACAGAAAGTTCGTAGGCAATAATTACAGATCTCTTATTCTGCCTTTAATTTCGGCGTGCAAATTAGTCATAGAAGTTATTAGATCACTAAAGTCAAAATGCATGCAAGCAGTCAAAGTAAATTAAGATTAATTATCATAAATTATTATTAAATTAAAAATAAATTATATCACATAGATTGAAATTGGAACATTAAATTTTATTATCGTCGTCACTCTATGTTTAGATAAGTTTCAAATAAAAAAATACGTGCTGTACAATATTATTTTGAACGCACTTTTCATTGCTCTGTTTTTCCTTTTTTGGTATGTTTTACTTTAGTTGGTTTGTACCAACAGTACCTACGTAATGCAGGAATATAACATGTATGCAGACAAGAGCTGACAAATTGAATGCTCCGTGTGATGTCTCGAGTTTTTATCCTTGAAAAAGTCGTCTTTAGTGGTCCGGACGACATGATGGAAGGGGGGCACTAGAATGGAGGGTACTACGCTTCCCCGGCGTCGCTTCGTACTACATTTACTAGAAGTTGCCTACTCTTGCGTCCATTGTTTTCAAATGCGTAGGCAGACTGTAATGGAACAACTTTTGCGCTGTTGATAGATGCGAAAATATTTAAGTCACAGAATAAGTTACCAAACTCTTATTGAAATTGAGATTTAACGGACCATTTGGGAGTCATTTTGTTCTTTCAGGTCATTAATAAACCACAGTCCTAATTACTTTCCACAAATTAAATTGACATTTTGCATTCCAACCCGTCCCCATCCCCCAGCTCCTTTCGATCACGCGCTATACGCCTATACGTTTCCATGTTACATTTTTACTCTACACATTGCATAATCATATCTTCTATTCAGAACATTTATCAAAAGATACGTATTATCCCAAAGAATTTTGTGAATTTCTCCTGCACAAGGATTGTTAGTAGAGTAGAAGAGAAAATGAATATTATCTGTCTTCCTCCAACGTATGCTGTCTCGCTTTGGCGAGTATATTGATCGTCGTCTAGACTTGTTGATTGTGACTGAAGGGCTTAACGTCCCTGAATTTGGTCGAAGCTTGGACGCCTGCTTACGGTCTAAAATACGTGATTCCTTTTCGAAGACTTATGAATCCAATGTTGGAAAAATCTTGAAGCGCTCAATATTGTTTGAGTTCTATTGCAACTTTGCAAGTCGGAAAATCTTTTTCTTTTAGATACTTTTTCCTTGTCGTCTCGTTAGTTTTTGTGTTAGTGCCTATAATTATAATTCAATCCAAGTGCCTGTCAAGCACTGTAATCATTTGCACTTAGTAGGTACTTGAGGATATAATGTATGCTTTTCTGTCGTACATTATCCTTGGTTAATAGTTTGTCATAACTCCTTAGTGTAACTGTACTTGTTTCACTAAAGGCGTCGGTAACGACAGCAACCTAATCAAACATCTCTTCATTGTATAAATTATCATAATGAGTCGATCAAAATTCGCGATTAATTATGATAAATTGTGACATGCATATTGATTAGATGAGTAACAAGTGCACGGATTAATAGCTGGTATTGACGTAAAATGTATTGTATTGACGTTATTTGTTGATAATAAATCACTACCAAATGTTTTTTCTTCCTTTACTGTTATTATGACTGGCTCAAAATTAAACAGTTATGGGGAATGAAGTTCCTATATATGTAAGTAATTTTAATATTTCCTTCCTATGTCTAACAATATTGTATTTGTGTCGTTTCTCTGCACAATATCTAAAACTTCAATTCCAAATCAAGTGCTTGCGGCATTATATTGAAATGTGGGAACATGGTTCCGTAATATCTAAAGTGTAGATACTTATTCAATTCAGAACTTCAGTCTATGGCATGGTTTTAATCACGAGATTACATACAAATATATATATATATATATTTTTAATTCCTCAAACCTCTTTATCAAAACCATTTTATGAGAATTGTGTGGGAATTCCGTAAAATCTTACGAAGAATTAAGAATATCTTCAGTTTTCATAGAAGTTAACAAAGCCAACATTAATTTGAATGTCAAAGTACAATAAATTGAAGCTGAAATAATACTAAACTCTGAAAACAGTTTCAGTCCTGTGCAAGATCATAAAAGAAAGGAATGAGAGTACAATCTTATAAGGACCAAAATCCTTTAAACATATTCATAAAATCATAAGTCTTTAAATAAACTCAAACTCAATATTGACAATAGTAATTTGGTACGTATTGTCGACTTAGGTGAATCCCCGTTGCGGTTGATGATGTCAACTCAAGAGTAGCGAGTCTCAAGTCATGTCAAAGATCTTCTGATTAGCAAGAAGGTGCGAAACATAAGAGAATCGTTGTCACTGTGTTAGGAAACTGGTGCTAATTTATCACTGGCCTCCTAATTATAGTTATTAGGGTTTCAGCCTGTAGGAAACTATTAGCCGAAGTGCGTCATAGGTATTGTGTGAGCGGTGGCACTGTTATTAATAGCCAACCATAGATCTAACAGGTAATTTTAGCGGGTTTATCGTGTAACGTGTCGTGGCTTATTGTAACAGTCACGTGGCTAAACTGCGCTAACTGTGGTTACTGTGGTCAGTTTCTGCATAACTTGCACCCTGATTGCGTAACGGCAAATAATGCGAACATGCGTACTTTGTTTGCTTGCATTCATAATTATTTTCAATAATCCGTCTATTCGACAGCGTAAAAGACGCAATTAATAGGTACTGTTAGACATAAGTTGTCAAAATAAACGGGAGTGCGTGTGCTTCGAGCTGTCAACACAGTTATAGTTCTCGCCAAACGTATTGGCCGCCCTGAAGTTGGCTACAATGGCTGCGCAGTAGAAAGTCTCATACAAAAACAGCACCGTTTCGTGCCTCGCGCATCCGGTAAACCAACTTCAGGGCGGCCATTAAGTTTGGCGAGGGCTATACGCAGTTAGGGTTCACCTTTTTTGAGAGCCCTTCAAGCTTTGTAGAGAAAGTTTAACTATTTATTGGACCCGGCGATCGCGTATAACTGTAAACTAAGCTTAAGAAGTATAATATAAGGATTGTAGCAAGTGGCGTTCTTGAGCTTTTGCTTAACTTCGTGGTAATAAGGCGTGAGTTTACTTATGGTAGTCAAACCCAAGCCCAACCCGACGTTGTGAAAAGGCTGGGAAACCAATTTAATACCTTTAAACGAGCAATTCTTATATATGTTATCTACAGTTAAAACCAGTTTTTAGATAGAACGCGTTTTTCCTAGTTGGAACTAGTTTTTATTAAATTTATGCCTTTGTTAAAACTAGAACTAACTAATTGAATATAAGTTAAATGGCCAATATTAGTAGACAATGTGATCAAAAATATTTTAGACACCTAGTTTTATCTGAAAATTAAATATATCAGTGGTAAATTCTAGTTTTGAATAGGTATTTCTTATAGTTGTAACAAAGGCATTTAGTAAAAACTAGTTTTAACTAGAGAAAACGAGTTCTAACGCAAAACGAATTTTAACTGTGACATATATATATTTATATAACCTGAAACTCGGAAACGGCTCCAACGATTTTCATGAATTTTAGTATGCAGGCTCTTTTAGGGGTGATAAATCGACAAAGCTAGGTTAAATTTTTAGAAAACGTCGTTTTCTCTATTTCACCCGAGCAGAGCTCGGTCGCCCATAGGTACCTACTAATAGTAGTAGGTACCTAGTATAATCTAGGATAGAACAAAGTGACTGATTAGGTAACTAGACTTAATGAATATGTAGCTAAGTTCCATTGTTTCTTTATGTTAATCAAGATACCGGTTACCGGTATTGTTTTCAAGTAGGATTATAATTAAGGCGTTTATTTCTAGTGTCAGCTTCAGAATTCTCGTAACTAGATTGACGCAATTGTAAATTAAAATTATAGTACTTACAGTGGGTTGAACATTAAAAAAACTTATAATTAATTGAACTTGTATTTTGGTTCTCGCCAAAATACAAGTTCAATTTCATATATGTAGTTACCTATGTTGGATTTTCCTGTTAAAAAACCAGCAGTATATACCCAGATATATTTTTTTAGGTATTCTGCAACGGGAAATCAGTTAAAACATAATTAAATCATTGAACGATTAGTGGCTGTCACTGAGTTCAGAGACAAATAATAATACCTAATGATTGAAACATAGACACTAGACAGATAGAGTTAAGTAGAAAATACTTTATTGTTCACCAAAATACATACCTACCTAAGGAAAACCTGCAAAATATTCACAAGCATAACTCAAAGGTGCGCACTGCTCACATGAGCACAATGCTCAGTTTCTTTACGTTCGGTTTGTCATTATGGGAATATGTTTCTTACAACACCCAATGTTTGAAGTTAGTTCCCAGAGGTTAATTCCAAACAATAGGCTGAACGGCCAATGACCTCAGGTTTCCCAACCTCGCATGATGAGCGGTGGTTTGAAGTGCATCCGTAATACTGTACATCCGGATGGGAGCCTGGCACTGGCAGCGTCCTCGGTTCATTTCGTTAGAAAAGTCTTTCCGCGTTGTGCAATAGAGATTCCGAGCCGGCCAGTTACCTCTACCCACCACAAGCAACCGTTGGTGCCGAACCGTTGTGAATATAAAAATGCCGGCCGTATAGAATTCTTGTGGGAAATTGTCCATTCGATGCTTTAAAAATATTGGGCCTTATTCATAAAAAAAAACTCTACAAGTTTAAATACTAGTTGGTAGATTCTTAATTCAAATTTTCTATGCAGAATTTGAATTAAGAATATGGCATTTTTTTAAATAAAAAACTGGATTATGACCAGAACAAACATTAGGCCTCGGATGACAGTTGCTGTGGCATTACGTTATCTACAGATAGTATATTTGCTGTCGCGAACGCGATGATGAAATAATTTGGTACACTGGGTACATTAGGTATTTGCGTTGAATCCTTATTGAAGGAAAATTCTACTCAGTAACATATGATGACGCATACTTGAATAAGGTCATTCTCTTGTCCGTTTGCAATACAAACAATGTATTTTGTACCTAATGATAAGGTTGGTGTTTTGTTTGGGATTCTGAAGATAATATTAATCTATTGCGTTCTTAATTTTCTTTTGTAGGTACGAACAATTAAAGAGTTTTATCATGTTAGTTTACAACTTCATCTATAAACATCCTGAATGAAATCGACTTGGCAGAGCGATATCAGAATATCAATAAATTTTCTCGAAACAGTTTTCTTGAATGGGCTAACAATAGCGCATTAAAACAACTAGCTGGTAATCTGTCACGTGGACAGTGAGTAATGTCGGTATTATACAATAATTAGCAGATTGCCACTTAATTGGACCGTTAGGAACATTTTCTCTTTCATTTGTCACGTCTCTCGTGTCGTGTCACTTTCTACGTTTGAACGGACTTAAATTATAATATATAAGCACGGTATAAGTGCTTGAAAATCTTTTTAATTGAACGTCATGACGTGAACAGGATTAGATGCTAACATTAACTTCTTTAATACTAATACCTACCACTTACAGTGCAATATAGGTACTAAAGATATACTTAATAATACACATATATTTAAGTATCAACAGAATTCATCACTGATTAAGCAAGACGATACAAATCTCTTAGGAGGCAAACAGAGTACCTCAAGGTACAGCAATAAAGTACGTACATAAATACGTAATTACTTGACGAAGGCTTTCCTTGTCAGGTTACGTAAGTTCCTGACTGTATCTGGAATAAGGGGGTGTTTCCAATGCCGTGACGTAAGAGCGCCGTGTGCGCAGTGCTGCTATCTATCGGATGAGGTCAATGTCAGAGCAGCTGACCGGTAGTTCAGCTTCTATTACTGCAATTACAATCGTTACTGTCCTGTTCTAATAATATTATGTCCAAGAAATCGTATTTGTAGTAGACTACGAGATAATTTTAAACGCACTTGTTACGAGGCAAGTTACCTACTTACTTTATTGAAATTATATTGCCAGTACGTAGTGGATTTCCCGTTCATTGAGGCTTGAACAGTTATATCTTTTAAAAGGTCGGACACAGTAATCTGATTGGAATGGATATGTTAAGTACTCAAATAAAGATTAAGATTATGCTTACCAACTAAAATAAATAGAAACATGTCATGCACATATAACTGCGCATTTAATTGACACTATTTTTGAAATATATGTGGAATGTTGCGGTAGCTTTATCAAAATGTTTTGCAAGACACTTGACTATCTTTTGCGGTGAGCTACATTTCGAAACGATAACAATGCGTAGCTGGTTGAGTGGTGGACTGGTGGCTAGCTACTTACCGTTGTTTAAATACGGATTGGATCCAATACCTAGTTTATGCTCCCTCCCTAGAGAGAATGTAAACTCTTAGGTCAAGAGCTATAGAACGGACTATAGTGTCTCCTACAGAATAAATTGTCAGCAGATAGCGATGTAAGTAGATGGTCATTCATTAGCATTTCGGCACCCAATAATCCATCCAAAAATATATACCTATCTAGAGTTGTGGTGTACCCAACAATCATAAATGATTGTGAACAGACCGGAGTTTTAAAAGTTTTGTTCCTTAAAATGCTTTCATTGCTCCAAAAACGTGAAACCTTACTTCTGTAAGGTTTCACGTTCTGCTAAAATATAAAAGGAAAATGAAAACATTCGGAAACCATTGTGATATTCTTGTTCATCCATCCATTTTATAAGGACATCGTTTCATTTTTCTTGCAAACTTGCGGAGATACCTTTTCTTTGGTTTCGCGGATTGCATTGTCCGCAAGAAATAATACTGCAGCAGTGGGGTAGAGCTTTCTTTCCTGGGGTATTTTGCTGTCTCATAATTTAACCCGCCTGCGGTGGACGGATCCGCTGTCGCAATCACGTCAATTGCTCCAATCGTTGGGGAATGACGCTCGTCTTGACGTCACCGCCCCCTTTATAAGCCTGGAAACACACGAGCCAGTAACGGTATTGTTCCGTTACGATCACTGAAAAAACTTTATTAGGCAGCCGTCTAGGCGCTTCGTCTAATATCGTTTGGCAGACTGCTGCTAAGAGTCACGATCAATATGTATGATTTCAGGCAATACCACAGAATACAAATATTTGTAGCAATATTAAGCAATTTCGTTTTTCTTACGATTTTCACCGCCTAAGTTTCCAAGAACATGCGATTCATTCATAAATCACCAAGAGGTGTTAATTCAATTACCACTGTTACTAACGTGACTTGTCAATTAAGGTTATGTTTACTTTTTGTTGCAGGTAGCAATTAAGATAATAGATAAATCACAATTAGACGCCAGCAATCTTCAAAAGGTCTACAGAGAGGTGGACATCATGAAGAGGCTGGATCATCCTCATATAATTAAGCTTTACCAGGTGAGTTCTAAAATTAATTTATTCGTAACATAGTAAATAGAGACTATAATTATATATTACGTATGTGTGAATGGGAAGTAACCTACATACAAGTACAATAAGTAAATATGAAATTTATATTGCACCTAGCAGAGACGTGATACTTAGGTAAATAGAAGCTGCGAATGACGAAGATGATGATGTCAGAAACTATGTACTTATATGTAGCTGATCTTAGTGCAAACTATATAAAAACTGTTAGCTTTACGGTTATTACTTTTTAGGATCAACATAGGTCAATAGCGGTTGCAAAAGAGAAACCTCCTGAGGCCACCGTTAAGCAGCGGAACAAATGTATATGAATTAGCAGACTTACCGGCCTGATGGAGTGAATACAATACATATATGCCTATTACGTTCTGCACATGACTCGCTCCGAATAATGCGACAATAATGCCATTAGCCGACAAAATGAGCCACCGGTACGACGACATGCCGTTAGCTGTTCTGACGCGTGACATTACTGTGTTGGCAGCTGAAGCTAGTTGGAATGGGACGGCTTCGAACCCATATGCTTGTAAGCTCATGTTTTGCACATATTATGAATTACGTGGCATCACGACCACATACATCGTTCCGCGCCATTTATGATAAGAAATGCCGTCTTCTACTCACGCAACTATAACAAAAACTTGCGGCTGCCCAACGTACTATACTTTGTCTTTCAAATGTTCTTTACGTCAGAAACTTAGTCAATGTGACTCGCTTTTACGTATGAGGCAATTTACGTCAGCAATCGCATGTTTGGCTCTCATATTTCACGTCGAAATTTGGTAACTCACAGGATAAAAATAGGTTAACAAGTAGGCTCCATATTATGGATAACCTCAAATAGGATAAGGTAAGGGCTCTTTTGGGAATGGTAACATCATTTATGGATTGAAGGTAACCAAATAACTAGAACATCAAAGGCCAGAGTGAGCAAAATTGAATTTGTCGTCAGTTTATTCAATATGGATCAGTTTCTTCTAAGCTGTACGTTGACAGCCCTATAAGGGCAAGTTAACTTGAGTAAAAGCTAACCTATTTAGCTGGGTCCTTGTTCGGTAAATACATGAGCGGAAAGCACTAACGACTACGAAGGCGAACACCTAGCCTCGTGCGGAACGCGACGTGCCTAATTGATTAGACGTGCATCACCCTCACGTTAGTGCTAACGAACACTCTAGCCCACAGAACAGCAAGGGACAAATCAATAATCAATATTTGATTTGGTATAGGAGAACTATAAGATGAAGACACGGTTCATTACTTATTTTATGACGATGCCATGATTTATTACAAACATAGGCGCCGTCTATTAAACGCTCTGAGATTCTGAAAAGGGTCGTGTTCAGCCAAAAACAATACGGATTTTACGAATTACATGTTTCTGGTTTGTTCATCTACTTATACATTAAGGAGAGCTTTCGAAATGAGAGTGCAGGTTAGAACTCGAAACAATATAATAGAAAAAATATTGAACGAAGCATGAGACTACAGTTTGCTATTGCTGCAAATCCTCATACTGGATTATCAGTTAACACTAGTCTGGTAGTCATCTGGAAATATTTTAAATTGCCTGCTCTAAGATAAATCAAAACGATAACACCACTTAAATTATAGAAACAGGTGTACAAAGATATCTACAGTATGTATAGTTATGCGTCATCAAAGCTCATGTGGGATGAGGACATCGAGGTGGATGAGATCATAGTATGTTATAATTGCATGCACACGATACTTTCTATTGCTACCATGAGCATGAATAGAAAGCAGCACTTGATTCATAATAAGAAATGCTTCCAGTCCAGACAGACTGTAAAGAATGTTTTAATAAAGTCGGGCAACATTATGAATGAATGGGAAGGCTCTGTAGACTAATCTTTTGAAATTATTGCTTTTAATAAACACATTCCGATAGCGAGTTCTCAACGCTGGAATTTACTTAAGAAACCGGCACTTAAATCAGTTGTTGGGTATGCACAGTGGCGTAGCTAGTCTTAAAGGGGCCCTGTATAAGATTTTGTTATGGGTCCTTCTTGCCCGATGTTTTACAAATAAATAAAAAACCACAATAAAAGCTTAAGCTATCCAAGTCAGGATTCTTGAATCGGAATTCCATCTGTTTTATATAAGCAAAAATTTTGAGCGAGCAAAGGAAACTAGAAAATTGGAGTATCCCCACTCGCATAGATTAAGGCCGTACCCTGACCAAAAAATTAGCATGAGATTTGAGCATTCCTATTGGCCTAACGGCACTCGTGGCGCATGAATTACAGTAGTGAATATGCCCAGATTTTAGAATAACTTCTTTATAAAATTGAATATTGGTCTTTTGAAAAAAATAAATCTACCAAAATGTTCGTTATCAAATTTTCTATCCATTAGACTTAGTACAAAAAAATATTAATGAACACTTCACGAGGAGATGCATGCTATCAATCATTATTTCTCATTTTTATGGTTTTGTTGGAAGGAGATTAGTGAAACATATACTACATTTAAAAAAAAAAGAATTCTACAATTTTGGTATCAATTATATGTAGAAATTTAATGTATTTTTATTAGTTGATATTTCATTTTAAATAACGAGTAGATAGCTCCTAAAA
This sequence comes from Orthosia cruda, assembly GCA_964057195.1. Taxonomy (NCBI): domain Eukaryota; kingdom Metazoa; phylum Arthropoda; class Insecta; order Lepidoptera; family Noctuidae; genus Orthosia; species Orthosia cruda. The sequence continues at coordinate 8,940,393 of OZ059846.1, forward strand.
ACTGCACGAAAAACGGCTAGCGCGGCGTTTTGCTCGGGGTAGCGCCTTAAGCTGGCATCATAACAAACAGCTTTCATCATTTTAATTTATCCATTACAGCCCTCTTATTTATTAAAAAGGGAGGTTTTGGACAACATATACGAATTAATGCTTCTACATGTTGGGGCCCCTGTGGATTAGGGGCCCCGTATCATTGATACGGCTCATACCGCGGTAGCTACGCCCCTGGGTATGCACGAAGTAGGTAATCCCGCGTGCAGTGAACACTGATCTCAACATAGTAACCGCCCTACGGATGAAACTAACCAGGCAAATAGGTTATTACACAATACCAATTCATGTAATTGGAACAATGCATTGTTACAAATCTGGGTTTCGTAACACGTGCCAAAGTATCAATGGATTTGATACTATTATTAAAAGCTTGAATGGTCGCAAGTTCCTTGTGTACAAACATTGTCACCGTGAATGGCATTTGATGTTTATGCTATGTCCTTAACCCACGGGAAGAGAACGTTTCCGCTTGTTGAGATGTTATCATTACACAATCAAACACCCATATCCGTTGTTTTCACTTACAAAACAATCATGTTGCCCCACAATGTTTATTTATAGACAACACAGCACGCTTTTCATTCATTTCCTTGGCGAAGCGATGACTTCGAAACAGCTGGAAGCCGTTTTAAAAAGACACCAGAAATACTGAGTCATGTTCTTATTTTTAGTGATAACTATGAATTTAAGGCCGAGGTCACGGGCGCGGTTAATCTGACTAATCTCGAAAACCTCTATTTTAATAGTGGATTAAAGTGCTCGGGGCCTAAGTGATGTTTCCTTAGATTCCATTTACCGATAGATAAACTGCGTGAGCATGTTATGGTTAGAATAGATTGACGTTATGAACATTTTGTTCTGATAAAAAATCAGTAGGTGATAAGAACTAACGAAATTCTAGGACATTACTGCTATATTAAAATATACAAGGACTTTCCTTATTTCGATGAGTGTTAAAATAAATACGACTACATAGATTTTTTTTAATTGTTTGCGATGCTGTTTTCCATAGATAACTTCATGTATAAAAAAAAGAAAGATGTCAAAAGTTGACAAGTCGTTGTTCAAACTATTTCAATTAAAAAAGAAATGAGAAAATCAAACGCTCAACTTCAATCTAATAGCAATATCTAAAAGTAATATAAAGAAGGATTTGAAATTTTGAATTGAGCACTTTAATACGAGAAAGTTTAGCTGGATTTATAAAAGGCCCTCGTTGAATGCCGAGATTGGAACTTTTCCATCAAAATTATTAAGTGGCGTTAAGGGCCGGTATTGGGATGAAAGGCAATTGACTTCACTTCAAATACGATCGTAAGAAATTCGTGTTGGCTTGTCATTTTACTCAGATATTAGGATTACAGACGTCTTTTCTTAACGAAACTTAGCAATTCGATATAATTGCAACTTCTTTTCGACAGACTTAAAAAAATAGGAGGTTAATATCAATTCGACTATAATAATATGTTTTGTATGTTTGTTACGCGATTACTCCGCCAATTATGAACCGATTTTGATTGTTTGAAGGCCGGTGCTTCTCCCCTCTCCCATTTAAATTTGATCAAGATCTGACGAGTAGTTTTTAAGTTATCCGTAATAATGAGTATTTTAATGGTAATAAGGTACCAAAACTAAAAGATGTAAAATAAAATACCTAATACTTTTTACAAAATGAATACCGACTTCCAAAACAAAACACTATAAAAACAAAAAAAAATGGTACCTACCTAAGACCGACTTCCGAAAATGGAGGTATTTTTGTTATAAACTTTTTCCATTGTTATTTTTTTAAGGATATGAATTAGAATAAATATTTTATGAATATTCAAATAAGACGAACAGCTGCGTTTTTTATACGACAACCTATGGTAAATATTGCCAGTTGAATAAATCAGTGGCATAGGTTATACAAAAAAACCGGTTATTCTTTGAATATTGCAAAATTTTGCCACATAGCAAATTAATAAGACGTTATGTGTGAAAATGTTGTCATATATTTAGTTTTATGGCGGTTTTATGGTGGGAAATCACTGAGCATTAATTCGTCGCATATTAAAATTAAGTTATTGTAATAAAAATTTAATGTTATTTCCATCTGGGTTTCTCATGATAATACTTTTTTTTTATTCTGTAATTGTTTGTACCTAAGTTGATTTTTACTCCGGGCTATTTATTTGATACAGAAATGAATCCTGTATTCAATTTTACAATCTGTATACTGAATACCTGCCGATTGTTTCATTTAATGTTAACTATTCTCATCCATTGGGTAGGTAATCCACATGGGGTTTTATTTAGGAACTAGCTGACTCCCGGGGCTTCGCTCCCTTCAACTGGCTATCTACCTACCCTGCCAACCCTACCTGTCTACCCTGCCTGCCCTGCCTACCCTACCTACCTACCTACCTACAATGTTTTATTTATCATTAATAGTTTTCTCAGCGCACGCCATAGAATACATTTTATAGGCAACATTTTGCTACCTTTTTACCAATTTTCATAAGTATTTTTTTTGAAAATATATTATAGCCTATGACACTCAGGAATAATGTAGCTTTCTACTGGAGAAATAATTTTTCAAAATCGGTTCAGTAGATCCAGAGATTACCCCTTACAACGTCACAAACTTTACCTCTTTATAATATTAGTATAGATAAACGATATTCTGTTTTCGGAAATTCCTCTGTTTGTCGAGCGAGACAAATATTAATAATGATGACAAGAGACCCTAATGAAACCGGGTTTGTTTTATTTATCAGGTAATATATAATGTAGGTACCTATTAATTATAATTATTATCTGGGCTAGCAGCAGACCGCTATAGTAACATACGGGAACTTGGTTTTTCCCGACTGCCAAAGGAGGGTAATGTGTTTATCAGTCTATATATGCATGTATGTTTGTTCCTATGTGGCGTTCTAGAGACCATACGCGTTGGACGATTTTGATGATTCTTACGACAATCGATTCTTCAAAATTGGAAAATAGAAAAATGGCGGCTTTTGAGCGCCCAATATTGTGGCGGCCCATATGTTTTTTGCTTTCGTACCAATCGCGTGATATGCCTATCTGGTTTTGGTCGGCGACTCGCGAATATGTATTCTCCGACTGCACAGCATGATTTCCTTCTTGTTAAGGTACGTTTTTTTAGTTCGCTTCTCAAGCAGTCGGGTTTTTCATTCATTGTCATTTTTTTAATTAATTGGTTTTATTGATTATTTAAAAGTAATAACGTGGGTACCTATAGACAACGCTTATTAAGGGTATTTTACACTCCTTTTAATACCTTTTTAAAGGGTTAAGAAGGCAACCAATTAAAGCCATCGTACATACAATGTAGGCAAAAATTTAATTGTCTTCTGCAACCTTATCTGTCGTCCATTATTACTTGCAAATAAAGGCAAAAGGCTCTCCAACAAAGCCCTAATTAAATAAGCCTTAACATTTAATTAGCGAACCTTACGTAATTTTAATGACTTCATGGTTTTAGCGTTCATACGGGACTGTAATTACGAGTACTAAAGCATATAAATAATGTACATTTATATACGAAGGTTGCAGAGAAGTAAGTTCTGCGTAGTTGGGTAAGCTTACTGGCCTATGAATAAGTAAAATGTATTTCCATGTTTGGTCTAGAGTCGTACCCATATTAAAGCGGAATGTATAAAGTGGCCTTGTGTATTGATAGTAGGTTAGGTACCTACTTAGCTCTAGATACGAAACTATATTCAGAATACTTACTACACTGCAAAAAAGCAATAACCGAACAAGTTTTGTAACACATTTATACGATAATGGTACGGAACTCTACGCGTGCGAGTCCGACTCGCACTTGGCCGGTTTTTAGAAATAAAATAATACAAAACTAATTAGCAAAACTTTGTTTTGTTGCTAGTAAGACATAGTTGGTAAGTCTCAATAATTTCGTAACTAGCAACTAAACCTTTAGTAGGTAACTGAGAACTCAAAATTTCTTTCAGTGTAAATACTTGTGCAAAAAGTTCGCTTGCAAGTTCTTATTCTACAATGAAAGTTCTTGATGTCTTACGTTTTACATTTATAAATGAAAACATAGATAAATCTGGGTTAATTAAGGCTAAGTTTAAACTTAAATAAATGAAAATGTTATCATTGTTTCAGGTCATGGAGACGAAGAACATGATCTATATAGTTTCTGAATATGCAAGTAAAGGCGAAATATTTGGTAAGTGTGTGTAAATAAAATATATTGTCTATTATTTATGAAGCATGAATAGAATGCAAAGATATCTGTGCAGGGGTAACGATATTCAAAAATCGATCGCATCCATGAAAATGCTGCGTAAATTAGTAATAGACTCTCTTGACTAATCTAAGCGTGAATTTTGTAGAAAACATTTTATATTAGGTACAAAAACACTGAAAAACAAAACCTACATGTTTGCATTGTTTATTTGTCATACAATCTCGTTAGTTATCTCATTTTTCAGACAGTCTACGTTAAGTATTTAACATTGGCGAGTTTCCAGAATACGTTCGATGAGATCATCAATCTTTAGTCATTGTAGCCCGCCATGTTCACATGTTTTTATTTTACATACCTACATGAATTAAACATTTATAACGTGAGTATATATATATTGTCGTGTTGAAGGAAGCTTAGTAAATATTAGCAGGTACCGACATTTATTGTAGGTAGAAACTGTTTTTATATACCTATAGCGTGAACTTAGTTGATCATTTCGAATTTCGAACCCTTTATATTCACGAACAATTATGAATCTGTGAGCAACACATTCATATTTATTCATCGAATAGGTAAACAGTTTTCTCCTAAACGCAACCAGAAATAAAACGTAGTAAATAACCTCGAAATCGATTAAGGGTATTCGTTTGGTAAGTTCGTGGCCGCTTTGTCTATGACGTAAGCAGGCCTGGCGTGACGTCACTGGCAGGGTGTCGCTGCCGGGGGCAGGGGTAGTGGGTGGAAGAGGGTAGCAATTTCGCGCACAGCTGACTACGTTCCCCCGAAAATCCAACAGCGATCTCCAAGGCTCGAATCCCGCTTCTTTTGCATGAATTTCATTAAATATGAACTCATCAGAGATTATGATTCATACCAAAGAGTTTTATGTTAAATCAGTGTTTCTGATTTGCAAACTGCTTCATATTTAAACCGTTTACCTGGTTTTTTCAGAAGTTGCGAAGTTGTTTCACTCAAGTTAAGTGTGCTGCAGACTCGAATAGAGGTTTCGCTCTAACGGGCTTTGGTAATTATTATTATTGCCATTCATCATTTTTAATGAGAAGGAAATGTCTAATTGGCTCAGTTAGTATAAGGTTCCTTTTAATTAAAATTAGTTAAAGCGGAAACCTTGTCAGGATTTCCTTTATTATCACTTACCAAGGATTAAATTTGGCTTTTTAAAACTGTATATCATAGAAAGACTACAACAAACACACACTAGACCACATCATCGCTTACCAACAGGTGAGATAGTGGTCAAGCGCGAGACTATAAAAAAAAGAATTTATGGTTAGCAAAGACAAATAGCGTTATATTTTAATTTAAACTTTAATAACCGATGACAGTAATGAGACAAACGCTTTGTTGTTCCAATAGCAATCGTAGAAGTATTGTCACCTACTTAATAGATGGTCACTATACACCATTTTGTTATGACCAGAGATTGTTCTGTACCCTGCGTTTGACGACGACCATGTTGTTACGACCAAGCGTAATTAATTTGGTTGCCCGATCCGCCTTGCCATTTAATCCTCTGCACTTTGTCCCGTCATCTGAAACAGTTATGTTAGTATAGTCTACGAGGTAATTAATACGCGATTGCAAGTTGATTAGAACACAGCGTCATCGATGTTCATTTGTTCGAGTTTATTCAACACCTGCGTCAGGTGTTTTCATTTCAAAGCGGATGTACTTACAATTTCTGTTTCGCCGTAGCTTTTGTTATAAAATAAGTACTGTATGTTCGATTCTACCGTCATATAACATCACATTAGGTGATTTGTGATCCTCCAGGGGACAGAATGTTCTACTTACTGTCATGTACCCACATCGTCATGGCGGTAAGCCTTAAACAGGTCCTTAGGGACCAATCACACGCACGACCTATTCCTCCCTAAAGACGACCTTTATTCTGGGTCGGAAAGTTATTTCCTGGTATTTAGAGAAGCCTAGTTCTTAACGACCTGGGCATCGAACTCTGGACCTCAAGGTCCGCAGCTGTTCTTGTTAGTGTATCGACAGTTTGAGTGGGTCATAAACTCTGACCCACTTTAATAATAAACGGGACGGGTTCCCTAGTGTTCGCATCGAGGCCCACGTTGTTCGAAGAAATACTACGCTTATCGTCTTTTACGTAAATATTTTGTACGTAAGTCTGTTATTGGGTACCTACTTTTAATGAACTCGGTGCCAAAGTTATCTTTACGGCAAGTTATTAATAAATAATAAGTGTTTTGTTCTTGCATCATAGTTGACTTCTGTTACGTAATAGATTATTCACCATATTGACCTTTTTGTATATGGATTATTAATAAAAATATTACAGAAATAAATTGTACTGCGACATGTCGTCTTTCAAATGACAAGCAAAGGTGATAGTCCTAAGACAAATATTAATATAATTCACTTTCTACCGATTCTGAAAGAACACAGTGTTATTTGAATTCAGACTTATGATTTATTGAAGTCTATTGACCTGTATACATTTTCTACTGATCTCGAAGTCCTAGCCAATAAAGTCCTAATATCAGCGTAGTTTTATTTTCTTTTGAATATCGCTGCACATGCCTTTTTGATCTCGCACGGGGTTATTATCTATTTTTATTCTTTATTTTTTTGTGTTTTTCTTATCTCGTGTCTCCTGCGGGTCACAAATATATATTTTTTCTTTTTCTTTCTTTTTCTAAAGTAGGTTCAAAGAAATATTAGGTACCTATTGTACTTTATAGATTTGCTTTGTATTGCAAGAGGCCTCCGTCTAGCTCTCTGGTATTCAAATTTTGCTACTCACAGTTTCTGAAAATAGGTAGGTATATCGCACCCCCGGTGCGACACTGTCACTTATGCAAAAATGTAGTTTTTCAGGAGAAGCATTTAAAACTTTGAACCCTCACAAAACAATGACATAAGAATATATAGATGAGATGAACAGCTTATACTACAACGTCAACTTTTAACTTTACTTTTGGATAAATATTAATCACTTTATATTGTAAAAAATATACTATATCATTATTTAAGCCTTCCAACCCCCTCAGAAGTGACGTTGTGGCTCTAACGAAAAATTATAACTGTAGTTATGTCACAATGAGTTAAAAAGAAAACAAGAACAAATTGTTTACTAAGTTTTATTTTAAATCATAAATACCCACTGTTATTAACGAAAGAAATAAAATAAGTCAAAACTTCAAAATAAACATAAGAAACTTTGTACTTCTTAACATTTCTACATAAGTGTCACTATTGCTCCAGAATCAAAAAAATATTATGTCACAATTACCTTAGTAACAGTGTAGCTCCAAGACGCATTTGCACTGGCGGGGGGACCGCGCACAACTTACCAATAAAACGATGTTGCTCCCAGCGACGCGTGATTCGCGCCAAAACGGCAATGACACTCACGCCCTCATTCGGAAACTATGCGTACTACAAAAGTAACGTTATCGCACCAAGTAAAGGGGTGCTTTAGGATCATTTTTAGATATTTAACTCATTTTTGCATTTTTTGCAAAAGTGACAGTGTCGCACCGGGGGTGCGATATGTCATATTGTCAGATAAGCAATCATTTTACTGAGTTTTCCTTCATTTATATTGATAGGTAGGCTAGTTACATTCGTTCACGATATATTATAATCAGTTCTACGATCAATTTATGACGTAGTTTCAGACAGCGACAGCAGAAAATACTTATCTGAGTTCTTTATATTGATGCTTTTAGGTACTGTCGGTACTTAAGTTAATGTATGTGAGAGATGTACCACCCAGATACCTTTGTGTTCAAATGCTTCATCACTTTACCGGAAACCTCCGATAATAGTTTGTAGAACAATAACATAAGTGCTATTCGAGTGACGAGTTGTCGTTTACGACAAATTGTTTGAATTATTGTACATTTGTAGGTATGTAATGCATAAAGTACAAAGGCATTGCATCATTGTATATTATTATGTTTTGTGGTCTCACTTTGTATGCTACACACGGTTATTGTCAAATAGCCTGAAAATTATGACTCATTTTCGATGGAAAATGTTCTAATGCTTTAGGTACTTGAAACCACCAAATCAAGATTTATACCGTACGATACGAGTCAGTAAAAGTATCAAATTGATGATGAGTTGCGAAATTTCCATGATCCGAGGAATTTTGTTCTAGTTTTCATATTACATATTTCTATCCCGATTATAAATGTTAGAAAAGTCTTAAAGAAAAATCTCTTCCTCTAACGCTGCGCGTGCGACTTAAAACCATTTTCTCTCAAGAAATTGCCATTATTTAATTCAGGGTAGATTCTTATAGAGTTTTAATTTATACAATGTTGATTATTATCACAGAGACAGAAGGGATGTCCAGATTTCTGTGGTTAATATCAACATGTTGTTTGCAGACTACATCGCGAGGTACGGTCGCATGGCTGAGCAGGCTGCACGGCGCAAGTTCTGGCAGATCCTGTCAGCCGTGGAGTACTGCCACGAGAGGCGCATCGTTCACAGAGATCTCAAGGTACGTAGTAGAGGAGTTGGAGAAAAGGCACGAATTAAACAGATGGGTAGAAAGGATACTGCAGTCGCTCAGACGACAGGTCACTCTAATTAACATGAAGACATAACAAATAAATCAAAACACAAATAAATAAATGAAAACGACCACTAAACAATCACTACAGCTGGATGCTGCAGTGATTGCTATTAAAAGATACAAGTTTATTCAGACTACAAGTGAGAATAAATTGATAAAACATTTATACAACTGTATGAGGTAAAGTTATAGAGTTTGACCTGACTGTAAAGGAGGAATTTCCAATTCCAAGTTAGTGTAAATCTATACTAATATTATAAAGGGGTAAAGTTTGTGAGTATGTGACGTTGTAAGGGGTAATCTCTGGAACTACTGAACGGGTTTTGAAAATTCTTTCACCAGTAGACAGCTACATTATTCCTGAATGTCGGTCTAGGCAATAAAATATTTTCAAAAAATTTGAGATCCTTATGCAAATTGCAATAATATAACCAAAGGTAGCAACATGTTGCCTATAAAATTCAGTGTTTGGGCTTCGAATTCGTGCGCTGAGAAAACTATTGATGATAGAAAAAAAATAGTAGGTAGGTAGGGTAGGCAGGGTAGAGGCAGGGTAGGCAAGGTAGGTAGGGTAGAGGCAGTGTAGGCAGGGCAGGTAGGGTAGGTAGGGTAGAGGCAGTGTAGGCAGGGCAGGTAGGGTAGGTAGGTAGGTAGCCAGTTGACGGGAGCGGAGCCCCAGGGGTCAGCTAGTTCTTTATAAAATAACATGAATGAATGAGACTTAGCACTGGGGAACTAATTAAACAGTAATGTAAAATATTTGGCTCACAGAACTTATAGGTATAACTTTCATTACCAACTATAAATTACTTACTCGGGGTAATTTATTGCCGGGCAAGTTAAACGCGAAGCCTTGAAATACTAACCCATTTAGATACACCCAGTATTTATTATACCGACTGGCTGGGAACAGGTTAATTAAAATATAAAAATATCATTTTAATCTGCGGGGACCGGCATAATTTTTAATTACGTAAGGGGCTTAAAACCCCTGCCTATCGTGAAAAATACATGCGTACATTTTCAACGTCTGAGTGTAGTTAGTGTAACCACTAAACAATCACTACAGCTACTAGCAAACTAACAAAGAAAATTTGGTTCATATAAATGTCACTAGATGGCGCCATATGCATAGATTTGTTATTGAATTGTTTGTAAAATTAACATTTTCTAGAATTGATCATAAAAATTGTATGTTCTTTTTTAATCAACTCTCCTGAGCACAAGATTATGGAATAATGGTGTAATTTCTTAATTCACATTACAAAAGATTATTTGAATGGATCATATAAAATTGATTCCGATAGATGGCGTGGTATTAAATTTCTGAGGCACGCTACTCGATTTTTATAAGCTTTTATTTAACTTCCAATATAGATACGTATGTAAGTGGGTTCCGGTCAAGTCTTGCAACTGAATCTTAAAGCAGTTATCCTCAACCGATTAAGATTAAATTTTGCATACACGTTTAGTTTGGATGACAATGCATGGTTATTTTAGTGACGTCATTTTTAATCCAATGGCGGACTTGTTATGCACTGCTACGATATGGGTATCAAATGAAAGAGTTTGCTGAGAAGAATAAGTAAGAAAAATGCATGTCTAAAAAAAAAAGAATATATTGAAATTTGCCTTGTAACACATGTTGGTACAATGAAACTTTAAAAACGTGCAAAAAAGAACCTACTATTTAAACAAATCGTCACTGTACCTACTTAAAGAAAATATAGTCAGAACCGAACAGAACCGAAGTCGCTGCTAACACCAATAACACCATCTATAGCCGTGGAACGAAACCGAACGCGATTGAAGTATTTATAAAAATAATAAACTTAATCAGACGAAAAACGCATACGTCGGCACGGTTTCTTTGTATGGGATGAGGCATCTGTATGTTAGTATTATATTATCTGTGGTATAACTGAGCAGAGTTCGGAACTAGACTAAAATAACAGTTCGGCTAAGCATTTTGCATAAATCTATCAAACTTCACTTTAGTTAGTCGGCGTCGAGTAGTTTTCCGAGCACGCGCTTGTAGTTTCGCTACCGAGAGCGCTTCACTGTCCTTTCAACCAACACTTCACATCAACATCTACGAACACCCAAAACTTAAACTATAAAATAAGTTAATTCTCCCTCTTTGCTGCGTTTGTATAAAATTAATCTCAAGTTTGTTTGTTTAGAAGAAGTTTAAATGTGTTTCTCAACTCTGATAGGACCACTTGCACACATAAAGAGAATAGGAAATTATTATATCAAAGTTTTACAGATGGTTGGATAGAAAAATATCATGAAAATGTTGCTTTTGTCGTCCGACGGATGTGGTAGAGACGGAAAACTCGTGTATTTGGGTATTCCTGGGTCGTTGTATTAGACGATTCACTGTTTATTATTAACCTCGTGATGTATGTGCTATTCATAGGGATATTAACGAATTGTCTGTGTGCATAACGCCTTGAAATGCCTCGCGACTTGCATATTATTAATATGTCGTAAAGGAAAAATGGCGACACTATCCAAGTTACAAAGTTTAATTTCCTCTTCATGAATGCTATCGGAGTTTTCATAGAAGATTTTACGACGATAGTTCGAGAATATATTTACCTATTTGAACTTGGAATTTTACGTTATTTTCAAACATGTTTTTCTTTCTAGGCGGAAAATTTGCTACTGGATGCCAATATGAACATTAAGATTGCGGATTTTGGATTTAGTAACTACTATGCGACAGGCGAGCTCCTTGCGACGTGGTGTGGGTCTCCTCCCTATGCCGCTCCTGAGGTCTTTGAGGGCAAGAGATATACTGGGCCAGAAATTGACATATGGGTAAGCCTTATACTGAATACCATCACACAATTCATTAAAAAAAAAGTATTTTTTTTATTTGTTTGTTTGCTTCTGGATACCAATCGATCGAAATTTAAATTTGGAAGACTCAATTGCAAATAAATTTTTGAAGAGCTTATTTATTTTTCACAGCTGTAGTATTATATTATCTGTGCAGCTGTATAGAGTGTAGACGTAATTTCGTTTCTTATTTCGTCACAGACCACAGTCGACGCACTAGAAACCATATTTCTTACTAGTAACGTCATAGAACGAATTAACAGTTTTATTATTTACGACTCCATACTACTGGTAATAATTAATGTAATTTATAATTATTTTTATAGAAAGTTTGTAGGTACGTTTAGTCTGGCTGGTGAAATGAAGGTTTATCTTTAAGATTTTGTCTGAGTCTGTTATTAGATTTATGAATATTATTAATCATAAAAAGCTGTACAAAGAAATTAGGATGACTAAACTAACACTTTCAAGTTCTTATGGATATAATGTTATTTTTTTTTTTTGTGATTATTTATTTACATAAGTACCTACCTACGTCATTTACAAACTAATATTTGAACAGAATACAAATATGTACAATTACGGGGCGTCAAAAAACTCGTACACATCGCTGTCAACAGGAAAAGTGCCCAGAAGGCTGGCAGCATTGCCACGTAGGACGGCAATGCTGATTATTTAGCCAAAAAAAAGGCCAGCCCTCTGGTCTCATGTTAAAATTAATTTTTCTTTCTCTCAGGCAACGAAGAAAGTTTTCAAGTCTAATAATGATGTATTTTCCACAGAGTCTCGGCGTGGTGTTATACGTGCTCGTATGTGGGGCACTACCTTTCGACGGCTCAACTCTTCAGTCATTAAGGGACAGGGTGCTCTCCGGCAGATTTAGGATACCATATTTTATGAGCGAAGGTAAGCGACAAGAAACTCATTACGTCTCAATTTGAAACTTATCAAGGCTTCAGTGCCTCTCATTATATCGAAAGGCAACGTGATACGCGTAAAACCCTCGTGTAATTTTCCAGTATACATGTTGCATTAGCGTGCAGTTATGTGCAGGCCCTAGTTTTGTATTGCCGTGAATATATAAACAACGTTTTTACGATGGAAAATATATTAGTTAAACAAGCCAAATTTCAAAATTTTAAAAACCCCCGACTCATTTTATTTCATGCTACAAAATGTATCTAGTACTTAGTAGATACGCTTCGTTCGGTCATCTATTGAACACGTAATTATGAAACGATATCTTGAGAAAACATCCCGATTCAAACAGTAAAACGCCTATAACTTTTGAACGGCTGAACCGATTTTATTCAAACATAGCTAAGAACACTCTCGTCAAAATCACCTTTCAAGCAAAAAAAAAACTAAATCAAAATCTGTTCATCCGTTTAGGAGTTATGATGCCACAGACAGACACACAGATAAACAGCAACACACGTCAAACTTATAACAACCCTCTTTTTCCGTCGGGAGTTAAAAATAATTTATCATTAGAGTTTTTCAGATGTCACAAGAAAAAACATAAAACTTTTTCAAACACAGAACATAAACAGAAAAGAGTTCTTGTATCTCATCTACCTCTTTCAACAATACATACATTAGGCATCTATGTATATCAATATTCATTTCTACTAGAAGATTGTGCCGCATAGAGCGGGAAGGAAAAATATCTCTGTGATTGTACCTACGCTGAGCGAGCCTCGACATTGCTTTCTTCATTGAAGACCGCTCAAGGTTGCTACGTCACAGCATTGTCCGACTATCGTACCGAAACTGTAAACTAAATTACCCTTGACGCTCTACAAATGGATGACGTATGTTCTTATCGTTGGACCTAATCGTTATGATTCCAGCTAAACGGTTCGAGATCTCACGTTCATTTAAGTTTCAAGGCACGTGGATACTCGTTTACAATACCTTCGCGGACTAACAATTTCGCTTTACTTTTAAAGGGCGATGTGTAAGCGAAAACTCATTAGCTCAAAAAGGTAGACATGCAAGTTACAATGCCACTTTCCTCGCGATGAGTTTCAAAAGAAAACCGTTTCTGTATGAGCAAGTTTTCAAGTGTTACCGAGATATTAAGTAGGGCTCCGGCTGACTGACACGTTTCGACTTCACCAATTTTCTTTCTAATTAAGAAGGTTCTTTGTAGCCATCACGTCGAGTGTCTTAATAGCTTTGAGATGTTACGCAGACTTCGATAAAAAATGGAGCGCTTTTATTTTTGTTCAATTAAGCCTCTGTTGTATAAGCTTTTGGGTAACCAAGTACGGTTTCTTCTTCAATCTGGTTTATTTGTACCTCGCTTTACAAAGAGTAGCATTTTAATTCATAATTTGATACTGAAATAGAACCAGTACGTACCAAGTGACTTTTTATACAATAGGTATTTATTTTTGAATCACTGGTCATTTGTTACTGGTTGCTTCCATGACAACGTAACTATTAATGTAATTGTCTATTTGAAGAGTGGGATTCAATCTTGATTCCCAAAAAAAAAAATTGTCGAAATTAGCGTAAGCTGGTTTTTGAATACATAAAGTAAAAAAAAGTAAAATACCTGAGTATCTATAGGATTATATAAATAATATAGGTACTAATAAGTAACATTATAAAACTTTGTTAGATAAATAAACCACAGAATAGACAAAAGTACCAAATTTGCATGAACATAGAGCAATAAAGAGTGTTTAAAGTAGAACTTTATAAATACAGTCACAAGACTCAGAAACGTGATGAAGAACCGTGTTGGTATAATCAAGTTAAAAACAATTTGACGCCAAATATAAAGTAAAAGTTCCCTTCCCAAAATACACCTTAACAATTCTTAATTTAACGAGGTTAAGGAAAAATAAATTTTCTCCTTAAATAAACACCGAAAGTCGGTGAAGAAGTCCTTGAGCATACTAAAGTAGCAACTTATAACTATGTGCTCTAACTAACAGATTCTGAAACCAAAAATAGTGACACTGTCATAGCTGTATTATTTATCTATAATTTTCAGTCAGTTTCAGTAAATGCGTAATAAAATAACTATCATAGGTAGGTACCTACTGTGTAAGTGCGTATACAATAGTTTTAAATATTTACGTCAAATGATTAAATCCAAAAGGATTAACTTATAATTAGTCGGTCTTAATGTAGCATTACACTAGCCTGGAAACTATCGTGAACGTAGAAGATAAAAAAAATAATGAAATCGATAAGCGGCCGACCATTTGCGTCATCGCCATGTTCAATCATGCATCCCGTGGACCGACCGCGAACACGGACCAATAAATTATGATTGCCCAACACGTATTCTTGTAGAAATTACCTCAATTGCTCGACTTTATCTTT